>JAQAHW010000010.1:11265893-11897589 GCA_027580185.1 Tuta absoluta | reverse complement strand
TGAAAACATGATTGTATACCCAATGTACAGATTTGTGTCTGACCAAGATCTTCAGCTACCTTACCCTTTAGGACAAAATATAAGAGATCTGTGTACCTAACGCACATTATGTGACACATTACAATGTAATCCAGGACTGAAATTATTTATTTTTCTGTTCTATTTCATTTCAAAATGATATTTTTATAGGATTTGTAGTTAGCTGTCTTTATTAACTTCACAGCTTTAATTGTAGTATAACTAAGTTAAGTTTACTGCCTCTTAACTCAGAACTTAATCGCCTCACCCATTATTATTTTTTATTACAGCCTTTGCAATGAAGTACTGCCCCCCAAATGTGACCCTCGGGGAGGTGTGGGTGGACCATGGCATATCACAATGCTTTATGGAGACCATATCTGCAGCTCTGATTGGTGGATTTCTGGTTATTTGCGGTTTTCTGCAAATTGTCATGTATAAGCGGTTAGTATCATCTTAAATCAATTTGTAAAAATAATTGTTTACAGCTTTTGATAAATGCTTCCAAATTCTATTGTTTTATGATCATGCTTGACTGGTTATTTAAAATTGTCATTAAATTGTACTACTTGTACTGTCTCATTAATGAAAATTATTATAGGGTCCCATCCTTATATAAAAAAAAAAATAACTTTTATTTATCTAACTATATAAAATCTTAAAAATCATTTAAGCACAAATTTCAGATGATTATTGTATTTAAATATGGATAAATGCTGTATTACTGACCAAAGTATTATTGCTTGTAGTCATCTCATCATTCCTCAGCGTCAAAACCGTCTTATCACCCTTAAGTGTAATTTTTATTATTTTGCCATCCCAAAGGGTTATTTCACAACATTATTTTGTCATATTATTCACTCTTGCAGGAATGAGTCACCTCTTTATGTCAATAACTATCATGATTATAGTGTTTATTGTATCTGTCTTCTATCATGTGTCCTATTTAATTAATAGATAACAAAACAATTTTTTGGCTTTGTTATAATATGCTATGATTATTATTTATTTCAGTCCAATCCATTCTTCCCAGAAGTGACTGGGCTGTTTGTTAGTACAACCACACAAACTTTTCCTGGTGAGCAAGAGGCCCCCCAGTCAGGGTTAGGTTTCTAAGCCCCAGGGCTAAAATCAAACAGTCCAGTAAAAAAAAATGCCATGATTATCATAATTATTTATTTATTAATAAGGTGCATCTACATTAAAAATAATATGTCATACAAAATAATAATGTAAAAGAAGTTATTCTATTATCTTAAAGAGGTAAACATGTCAACTTTCCTCAAATTAAGTTTATCTCTAGAACTGTACCACAAAAATAAAGTTTTTTTTCACATGTTAAACTTTACTGTAGTAAAATATGTCACACCCTTTTAAAAAAGCAGTAGCAGCGAGTAAAACCGTAAAACAGCCATTTTAGTCATTATCATATCTTATTGAGTTAGGTCAATAACTGATAAACTTTTGATATTCATTTTGTTTATTATTTTGTATTAAGCCTTAATGTAAAAAATCTCTTTTAGGAAATGTAAATTGTAATATATTCCTGATTGAAAGGACAGAAATCAGGTTTCATTCAATTCTTGTTTCCTGTAGCAAAGCAATGGTTTGTAGTGGTAATTATATTTGTTTCTGAGAAGTTACTAATTTTATTCAGAAATAAGATAGATTTCTTACTTGGTCATATACTCTACTCTACAGCACTCATTTCCTTACCTAATTCTGAGATATATCTGGCACTTTACTCATCTAAATTACAAGCTACTTTTGATTTCTTAACTACTCCGCTCGTAACTAAGAAGTACAATACAAATCTATTGTTGCAAAATTCGACCTGAGTGAAGTGGTTAAAATAAGAAAGCATAATGGTACCATGAATAAAATTATTGTAAAACACGCAAAATATAAGAAAATGGCAGCTATGCCGGTTTACAAAATCACCATATAATTTGTTATGGTATTCCATAACAAAAGATCCTAAATGAAACATACTAGATGTTTCACTATATCTATCCATTTCACAACTTAAAACTTCCATGATTCAAAATGATCTATGAGTTAAGGTATTTTGTCAGTGTAGTCTATCTAAACAAGTAAATTGGAAATGTTCTTTCTCAGAAAACTTATTATTAGCATTTGATTGTAATAAATACGAGTAGACCATGGTTATAAATTTAACGATAAGCGCCAACGCTGCGTCGAGCGGGCTAGATTCGGTAAAAAAACAAGGCCCGCGTCACGCAGCGTTGGCGCTTAATCGACGATTCGACAAAAGGGAATCATTCTAGGTAAGAAAATGCCAAGAAATATAATCGTCATATATATAAATTATCATGTCCTTAAACTTGATATTGTCGTATTATAGGCCTTTTGTTTAACATAAACGCGAGGGCATCACTGTTCTGTGTCAAGTACTGATAACACGTTTTCGCAGCTTCAATTACCTATTATTTGTTGTTATCAAACTGATATAATGACAATGAATCAAACATCAATTGAACCTCTTTATACATATACTAATGATATCATGCGTGTTGGTGTATTGTTTGTTTAGGAAATACAAAGGCGGTTGTGAAAGTAGGTATCTACCTATACTTACGCACAGACCGCATATTTCTATTCCTAATTTTAGAAGATAATTTTTTTATTTAACGGGAAATATTATTATTGTTTATTTCGGATTGATAAGTAGAAGTTGTTCAGTTTTTCGAGTAGAACTCACCCTGAAAATATTTGCACTTTAAAAATACTTTACATCTTACATATCCCTGTCCGACACGCTGTTCATCCGAAAACCAAATTAAACTATGAATTGGCGACAAAACATAGTTGAATGTTATTTTAAACTTATTTAAAGAAAAAATAAGCCGAGAGAAATTTATAGGTGGGCACTTTTATTTCTATTGACTATGTAAGCGTAAGACAATTATTTTACTGAATAGCGCTAGTTTTTTTTATGTTGTACCGAAGACCTATTCAATCAAACATTTGTAGAACGATGGATCAAAGACCTTTTATGTAGACCCTTTAGAAGAATGCAAGCAAACATGAACACTATTAACAAGGAACATAAGTAAACAAACAACCTTTATATAATGTAAAAATATTAGCTGCAAATATTTTAAACGGTAAACCAGCTCATGAAACTGAATAACTTTCCCCAGGGAACATAGATCGAAATATGAACAAAAGATGAACCATACATATTGACCCTTGAGGTCCTTTTTTTCCTTTTTTCTACCTGTTCCTTGGACAAAGTTGTTCAGTTACATAGACTAGTTCACTCCTTAGGGTTGGATTCTAGTGTACTGCCTGGTGCCTATGTTATGAAACTACAGGCTACATGTCTACAGGTGAAATTCTTAGTACATTGCGTAGCGGGTTCATATTCCTGGTATCATAATGGCTAACCGACTACGCAATTTCACCTGTAAAATTGTAGCCCGTAGTTTGATAATATCGGGTACAGGCCGTTTGTTTCTCGCGAGATCACAAAGACATGTGCGCAACGAATTATATGAATAAAGTGAGTAAATTATTTGTCGCAAAAAAATTTTGTCAATTCGCGATAAGCGCCAAAATATTTGCAGCTAATATTTTTTCATTCTGTCTAAAATAATAGTACTAATCCTAATTTTCCAGATATGCGACCGAAGTAACTGACGTGAGATCTTCGCGACTCTTCGGTGTACAGTTGTTCTTCACGCTATTTGTACCTGTGCTGGCTGTGATACGATTCCTACTGCAAGCCTTCGTCTTTGATGGCGGACATATCTATGGTTATATGGTAAGTGTCCGTTTTGCGGCCGCTCTGCCTACCCCACAAGGGATAATAGGCGTGATATGTGTATGTATGTATATGGTAAGCCCTGCCTTCAAATGTTTGTCAGACGTGGCGATAACAACCATTTATTAAGGTGCAACGGGCTTAGAAATCAACCGCGCAAAGTTAGAATTTGTATCCCATTTCTTGAAATCGGCAAATTATTAGACGATATTTTTCATAGTAATACTTTAAGATATATGCTACAAATTATGGGGTCAAAACACGTTTTATTAAAACTGCCTAATTTAGCGTTTCTCGACCGTTGTTTAGACTAAAAACCTGAACGATTTGATTCATATCCATTATTCATATTCAATTTTGTGTGAAGAGGATACAAAATTAAAAATATCATTAAATGAGTAATGAATCTATTAGCTTGCTTTTTGAAGTATTTATTCATATATTTAAAAAATTAAACAAATGTTCGGGTTTCCGGATTTGATCCGTCATTAGGGTTTCTCATTTCTCGACCTTTTTCATTTCTCGGAGCACGAGAATTCTCGACAACTATTTCCCGGGAATTCTCGGGTTGTCGAGAATTTTTTTTCTTTTTTAATGTTTGGGGTTTAACAATAAACCTACGCTTTTTACGCAATATTAAATAACATTTATTAATCAACAAAACTTTAACCAAGCGAACAAATTTAACCTGTAGTGAGATATTTTAATCATTAGGCCTACAAACAATAAGGATTAAATAAAATAGTCTTTTTCTTTGGAAAAACAAAAGAAATATCTTCTAAAAACAATACCATCCATCTTGGCACCATAATAAAACCTGTACCTTACATTAAGTAGGTACTGTAAGGATGATTGATGATTGTGGCCAGTAGGCTCAATGCTGCATGATGAAAAAGGGGAATTCCTGCCGAGCGAGGTGTTCAGCTCGGGGACCGCGGCCCAACTGGCAAGACGTGGATTTTGTATTTATGCTTAGTCTTCGACAAACTTCGTAACCGCGTTTTAGGCCTCGACTTCTGATTGGGTAATCTTCTATGACGAGTATGACGCGTCGTGTTTACATTGCTATTGGCAGCGTTGTCGTCGTCGGCTCGTCAGCAGTAGATGCATCCAGCGAAGTCAGCGCATTCTGTGTGCGGCGCGCGCTTCATATTTCTCTGCAATCTGCGCCGCTACAGTATCCCCCCCTAGACCGAAGGTCGATACAGTCTAGTTATTGGCATAGGGTATTAACGTCTTTTTCGATGCGGTGTCATCTCGAAGTCCAATGGCGGCAGGCAGTCTGGCTGGAGTGTAGCGCAACTCTGACAGCCGAGCCGATGCAGTCTCCAGGTCCTCGGTGCGTCGGGAGAGTTACCAGGAAGCGGGCAGGTTCATTCCGGGGTCTCGGCGCTAGGACTTGCGATGGGTAGCCGCTGATGACGCAGGTCGTGGCTGTCTCCGAAGTTGTGAAGCATAGAGTCCATTTTTGAAAAAGGTTGCGTGTCCAATGTTGGGTGTCACCAGTGTAAGGAAGATTGATGAAGAGGTGTAGCCTGAAGGCTCAATACTGCATGATGGAAAATGGGAAATCCGCGGCCCAACTATCAGGACGTAGATTATGTATTTATGCTAAGTCTTCGACAGTACTAAAATTTTACTTTAGTCTATGTTACTACAATCTGTATAAAAAATTACAATCAGATCAGACTAACTTAACAATTACGAGTAACCTAGGTACCTTAATTTCGTCTTTGTATCAATCAACCATTCAAAATTTTGTTATAAATGGACAGTTTTTCGCTACGCTAGTAAACGCCAGAACCTAATAAATAATTAATAATCTTATTTTTATCATGTCAGTCAGTACAATAAAACTTAGAACTTTACATACTAAATAATTTGCTTTAGTCTCTTTCTGTACCACAAACTTTTCAATTATGTAAGATAGTTTTTCAATTAGGTATTAAAATAACAATCAGACAAGCTTAATGCCGTGTGCAAGTACAAGAAGCGCGTTATTAAGTTTTTATAATTTTTGACCGAATTTCTCGATTTCTCGATTTCTCGACCACTTTTTTCTCGTCTCGAATAAACCAAAATTTCCCGGGAATTCTCGCTTCGAGAACTCTCGAAGAGAAACCCTATCCGTCATCGTCTGTTTCTCTCTAAATCAGTGAAAAAGAAATGGACTTCCTATTTGGAACTGGTGCGGCCTTGGCCTATTCAAATTACGGTGGTATTGCTCAATCGCTTACCTACCAATTTGCGAATACCGCTGTGATTTGAATAGGCCATTTCAGTCATATTCACACTCAAGACTCGCACATAGCTGATTTTTATCTTTTTTTGAATATGCTACAATGGCTACAAATATATCAAACTATCAACCGATTGGAGCGTTTTACGTGTCTCAAAGGATAAACGTAGTTTTAAAAAAAGACGTTTTACCCGACTGTCGAACTAACTTACGGCTGTCGTCACATTCATCAATCAATAACCAATCCATGATAAGCAGGATACAATCAATTAGGCCGTGTTTTATTAATCTTAACAAATATATTATTTCTCTTTCAAATATGCGTCAGTTTATATAGGTTGAAATTTTACAAGTGACCGATACCGAAAACCTTAGACGGGCTTTTGATAAAGACCAACTGAAAAAACCACGAAAAAACTATTTGGATGTACCATACAAAATGTACCAGTCAACCAAGTCAATTTGTATGGCATGTAAATTTTTTCATATTTCGACATCTGTTCCTTGGGGAAAGTTGTTTCTTATCACCAGCCCTTCCTGAGCCGTCGGTATCGGTAAAAAAAAACACTATGTAAATAGTCGACTTAGTTTCCCACAAAAAAAGAAGAAGTAGGTACGTATTTGTATTTTTAATAAAACGAACGTCGGAACGTTCCGACTTAACGTACTCGTAAAACTTTAATTCATATATTTTTCTTTTGCTCTACCTGCGCTTATCATGTTGAATAACTGGTCCGAATATTGCACTAGAGCTGATTCTCTTAATATAATGATAAGTTACGCGTCCAATACCAGTGCCCTTGACCTAGATATTGCACTTGCTGCACAAAGATAACCTCGGCAATTTTAATGCTACGATATTTACTGGGGTAGTAGGTAACAATAAGGAGATAGACGATTTGTGTACGATTATGTATTGCATCAATGTGACTTTGGTTATCTTGACCTATGTCATGTTTGGTTAGTGCGGAATGGAAAAAATAATAGCCTGGCCTAGCGGCGAATTTAAAACGTATATTTTGAAGGCAATATTGCTTCAAAATATACTTTCTCAGCTATGGCACGCTTCAAATTGGCTTGAAAATAAAATGGCAATGGCGTGGCATGGATTCAAACCTAGTGCCTAACTTTTCGTGTGTTGAATAACATTGGAGCGATGAAAACACGGGATTTTAAGGGTGAGATACGAAACCCTTAAAATCCCGTGTTTTCATCGCTCTCTTTGTTTTCCGTTCGTCCATCTGTCACGATCACGACCCTTTATCTCGGTAACGTGTAGAGACTTCGAGTTGAAATTAAAGCCATATACTTAGGTCTACAGCCGCTTGTAGATGTAAAAAAATCAAGCACCTAACTTAACTTTTTAACGAGCTGTTTTTAAACAGACACATGCGTATATATTAAAATTTATAGAGTATTTCCCGTGGACCTAGAACTATAAAATTTGACAAGTAGGTTTTTTTAATTACAAATGTAAAAAAAAACATAGTTAAAAAATGATTTTTAGGGGGCCGATAACTAACAAAATATAAAGATTTAGGCTAGTCGTTCAAGTGTAGTCATATGAAAGGACTAAATGTGCATGTTAGAAAAGCCTCGGCGATTTCAACTTGCACTTTTCTTACGAATTTTGAAAGTCCTTATACTTATTATTATGTTTGTTCCAGATCTTAGCTCTAGCATCGACTCTAGTAGTATTCCCGTTGTCTGCATATCTCGCCGTGCTGGAGAGGCGATATCTCTTACCGTCCGTGCCGCCAAGGGGGCACGGGTTCGTGCTTCTGGTCTTCTGGGCTCTGATCTTCGTGTCTGAGAACTTGTCCTTCCTCAATCTTAACAAGGAAGGATGGTGGTGGCATTTGAAAAAGTAAGTAGAGATTTTCAATAAGAATAAATACTATGCTTCTGCATTATCGTAATGGTATAACCATGAAAGTCCAACTTCCCAGCTTACACAGAACGTCCTGATTACTTGTGCCTTTTTTTTATACTTGCAAAATTTTCAAGCGCGGGTAGGATTTGAACCTGCGACTTTAGCCATTACTAATGGCGACGCCTCTTCCATCATTGATTAGATTTATTTCAGTAGCGACGGCTGATGTGGCGCAGTGGCAGTGCGACTGCTTGCGGCGCAAAGGTTCCGGGTTCGATTCCCGGGCACTCCTGTGTGAATTTGTTTCCAGTCGGGTTAGGACATTGCAGGCTGAACCAAAACCACCTTATTGTCCTTTACAAAATGGTTCCGTGATTCGTCGGGCACGTTGAGCCGTCGGTGCTCTCTATGATTACTCAGGATGCTGGTCGTTACACAACTATGTCAGAGGCCTACTAGTAGTAGTAGGCAGTAGTGTAAGCGGTTAAAAAAACTCTGATACGTCGGGTCGATTATCGACTCGGTGTCTCACGCAAAAAGAAGTATTGAATTCGAAGATAATTGCAGGCATAATCAAAAATATAAAAAAATACCCATTTTATGACAACATGACCATTCTCATGACCACAAAATTTATCTCTATCCAAATTTTTCCAGCCTCCAAGACCGCCTAGAGATGGCGCTGTTCGTCGGGCGCTACGTATCTTGCATGCTCATGTTCATACTGGGCATGAAGGCGCCCGGCATCATGCATCAATTCGAGTACTTGAACAATGAGGAGCGGAGGAACATTCCGCCCAGGGTGAGTGCTATACATCCAAAAATATTACTATTTTCGGTCGAAATGTAAACGATAAACGTGTAAACCAAATCGACTATATTTCGCTGGCATTATTAGTATAGGATGTCCAAGTTTTATTATTATTTGGAACGTGTTTTTTGGGGAAAGTTCCATGTTCCATTTCATGATTATCTCTACCACATTTTGAGTTCTAACAACACTTTTTGTTATACTTTGTATAAGAGCTTCCCTTATTAAAGAATGTTATCGAATATAAGCAGCATTTAATTAGGATTTTTGTAAATCTAATACCAATGTAAGCTTTCAATCTCTCATATTAGCTACCTGCGTATTTTTTTCGGCTTTTATTTTCTGAACCGTTGGTTAAACCCAATTTATAATTTTGCGTCATTTTAGGTATATGCTAACATATTTTCGTTTGCTGTGGATAAAAACGACTCAAACTGGGTTTTTGAACTGTATAAACTGTCACATAGACAAATGCTGGTATATTTAGTAGTATTAATTTAATTACAGACACTTAAACACTTTGAGCTGTTATACATTGAATAAAAAAAATACGCAAGCGTAAAAAATACACAAAATCATAATTATGTGCTTTACAAACACACAACGCAATCGTTAAAAAATAAACGACTAGAACTTTTAAAAGTTACGCCCACAAATAATGCCAGCCATACCGGTCTACTAGTGTCACATTTAATTATGTCAAAGCTGTTTGTAAATAGATTCTAGTAAAATAACCTATAATACGAGTGGTTACTGGTCTCGGGCTGGCGTATGCGAAAGCAAATTCCTACTGATTCAAAAATACGCTCTCCGAACTAAAGCGACAAAACCAAATGTTTCTTTTTCTTTGTGTATCTTAACATAGTAACAGTTATTTTAATCCTTGTTAGTTGCTTGGAATAGTTAATTTGTACGTTACACGCGCTGCCTTGAGAGTGCATGTCTTATTATCAATTCAAGTGGAGTGTGTTACTGTTAAGACGTTATTATTTTGTTGCAAAAATTATCCTAGTTTTAATATTTCATTATCAGCACAATATCAATACACACACGAATTTAGTAATATGCAGGAAATTATTTTTAAGGTACGTGATAACTCTTTTTTCGTTATTTTTGAAGAAAGAAAATTTATCTTATTTGTCTATTCTTGCCAGATTTTTCATTGCCTTTCAGAATGTGACATCTGTCTAAAGTATTTTGATTTGTATTATTTTATAGGTAAGGGTTAGGTTTACAATGTCTTGTCCATATCGAAATCATTTTAGTGATAAAGAAGAAAAGAATGTATCCAAAATGAGGGTAAATTAGTCTTTCACAAATTGCTATTTTCTAAAAGTGTTTAAATTTCTAGTAAATTTAGTTTTGGCTGGCGTTACCACGAAGAAACCTAAAGTCTCTCTATTTTCGCCAATTTGAGCTAAAATCAACAGATGTTTCTTGTTTGCTCTAATTGTTCAATAATTGGTTTAAATTCTGGCGAAAAATATCATGGAATCCAAGTACTATTACGAACCTGTGAGACATTTCTTTAATAGCATCAACATACTTGCTAGGATTTAGTTTTAGGGATATTTTCGTTGCAATTCAATTGGTGTACCAATCGGATATCTGGGAGTTTCTTCACGAAACTGCATGTAAAGATGCATTTTATGTGTAGAGACCAGATTATTTGCATTTGCATATTTAAGCCTTTTTCATCGCAATTAGCATATAGTCTCTAAAATCTTGTTATGATGCATATTATGTATACATTTTAAATATTCTTCGACGGCCGATGTGGTGCAGTGGTAGTACGCAAAGGTTCCGGGTTCGATTCTCGGTGGGGCACTCACAAAGTTGATATTTATCACTTTGTGAAATTGTTCCCGGTCTGGTTAGGACATTTTAGGGTGAACCAACTGATTGTCCGAAAATAAATCGTTCCGTGCTTCGGAGGGCACGTTAAGCCGTCGGTTTCCTGTTGCTGTCTATGATTACTTAGACGGCGGTCGTTACACAACCATGTCAGCGGCCTACTACTAGTAGTAGGCGGTTGAAAACCTCTGACACCAGGGTTCATCGGGTCGTTGGACGACTCGGTGTCCCACACGAAAAGAGAGAGATATTTTTCGGGCGCAACGCGCCTTTTTTTCGTTCTCCCTCCTGTCTATTACGCATGTTTTGCTAAAATTGATCTCATAATTGGCAAGTGCATTCTTTGATTTGTCAAAATATGTGGGCGGACCTTGCCTCCCGAAAAATTACTGTGTCTGTGGATATCTGACTATCCTGTATCATTTGAATACGGGAGAAATAGTTCACATTGTTAATTTTGGGAGAAAAATTATAGTTATTTTGTTTCTGTACCTAAAATTTGTAATTTGATTTTGCATATTTTGCTAGTTTTCGTGCATATTTCAGGCTTTTTATGTTGCATATAATCCGGTCCCTACTCATTAGATAGATGTACTAAAGTATAGAAGAGACTTGCAGACTAAACTATGTCATCAATTTGTGCTGTTTTTAATTTAAGATTCGTGAAACTATTCACTCATCAAGAACTAATTGTATGTAAATAACGATAACAATACATTTCCTTCACCAAAAATTACATCTGCTGGGTATTGCTGGGTTAGAAAGTTTTAAGTGTTGAGGCAAACTATAATTTTAGTAGCCGTATGATAATACTTTAATTAAAAATCACGTTTCATTCTTCCAGGAAGAACATAGGTCCACCTTCCGCAATGTGTTCGGCAAATTGCGAACCTTGTTCCCATTCCTATGGCCACGGAAAAGTCCGCTGCTGCAATTCTTCGTGTTCATATGCATCCTAGCACTGATTGCCGGGAGGGTCATCAACCTGCTAGTGCCGATTTACAGCCAGCTGATCGGTAAGTTAACGTCCAAGGTGTACTGGCCCAAAAAGATCTGATCGTTGAATCGATATATTTAGTGGAAGATATAAAATGCAAGAAAAAACAATAAGGTCGTTTGCGAATGCAAGCCTCTCCTGGCAACAAACAAACATAAAACGAATCTTCTACTTTGACCATTCTTTTAAAACATACTATTTATTTCAAATAAAAAATGTTAGCCTATCGTCAACCTTATTTAGAACCGTACGGTTTTGCCTTATCATGAGACATAACTCAAGACAGACACAGAAAAACGTGTCTTTAACTACAACAAATACACTATTGATATGCGATACATATAGCTAAATGTAATTAATTTTTAAAAAACACACACACACAAACAAACATACATACACACATATCACGCCTATAATCACTTGCGGGGTAGGCAGAGCGTAAACGGCCGCAAAAACGGACATTTACGCCACGTCTGACATACATTTGAGGGTCATTCAGAAAATTGTGTATCACCAAAGTGACAGGTTGTCAGACCATCGTCTAAAATTGCAATACACACCCTCGACTCCCTTAGTCGACTATTACGACTCCCAAGGAAAAGAAACGGGGTAGTGCTATTCTAAGCCAACATCACACGGCACTTTAAGGCGGCATCATACGGCACTTTAAGCCGGCATCACATGGTACTTTAAGCCGGCATCACACGAATGAATTGGCTGAGTACTGGTCCAAATATATATAAAGCGCCAGAATCGATTCGCTATGAAGAAGACGAATGAATGAAAATCTAAAGAATGTTTTATTCTATTCAGTTGACGCCATATCACCGCCGTCACCCTCTTTATCAACAAGACAATACTTCTGCTGGGACCTCGTGCTAATATACGTGTTCTTCAAGTTCCTCCAAGGCGGTGGAACGGGCGGCATGGGTTTCCTGAACAACATGCGGTCTTTCCTCTGGATCAGAGTGCAGCAGTATACCACTAGGGAGCTGCAGGTTTGGGCTTTTTTCATTTTACAGAATGCTGTTGATTTCGTTTTAGTTTGGTCCCTTACAGGAGCGATTCGATCCGTTATTACAAAAACTCATTGGCACGTTAAGCTGTTGGTCCCGGTTGCTGGCTATGATTACTTAGCCATACTTAGACAAACGCCAGGGTTCGTCGGGTTATTGGACGACTCGGTGATCCACACGAAAAGAAGAAGATTGGCGCTAAATATGCAAAATATTGAATTCTATCTCATTTCGATTATAGTTCAGATACACGCTTTCATTGTTATGTGATCGATCACATTCGTAAACTGACAAACATCGAATTGAACTTTTTCAAACAAAAGGAAATTTACCGAATAACAACCAACTTGTTTTATGTTAATTTAAAGTCTATTTACTATAAAATACCACAAGAAAAAAAGAATGTTTACGATTTTGACGTAAAGCTTTCTTTCCCAGCTAGAACTATTCAAACACCTACACGATCTGCCCCTGAGATGGCATCTCTCGAGGAAAACAGGCGAAGTCCTCAGAGTTATGGACAGAGGAACAGACTCCATAGACAACCTGCTGTCATACATTCTGTTCTCTATAACGCCGACAATCGTGGACATACTTGTGGCTGTTGTGTATTTCGTGACGGCGTTCAATGCGTGGTTCGGACTTATCGTGTTTACGACTATGGTGCTGTATATCAGTGAGTATTCTTCTGCTAATTATTTTGCAAAGTAACTGCACTACCTGCGTCTGTGTTTCCAAACGCATACATCATAAATTAAAATCTCTTCAAAGTAAACGTGAACAGGCTTCTTCTGGGTGAGCTCGCATGTTAGACTCTGTCTCTGTCCTATGACCTAGACTAAAAAAAGTAAGAAACATAAAGAAAAGTTGCATTCTACAATAGTAGTTTATGCAACTGTCGTATAATAGGGGTCATTAGAATGCGAGTGTCTGTTTATCACACGAGGCGCAGCCGAGTGTGATAATAGTTTGACACGAGCATTCTAATGCCTAATTATAGCAGTTGCATACACTATTTTATCTACACTCTCCAAAAAAACACAGAAACACTTTTCTAAACGTACGCACCGGCCATTGCAAGGCCCGATACCAGGACAAATTCAATACGAGAACGTAATATGGCTTGATATGAATTTTTAAAAATCTATACTTTAGCAGTTGTTTAGATGTGGAGTCTTAACAATAACTTAACTAAACAACTGAACAACATCTGAAAAACATCTGAACAACAACTGAACAACATCTGAACATCAACTGAACAACATCTGAACAACATCGAAACAACAACTGAACAACATCTGTACACCATCTGAACAACATCGAAACAACAACTGAACAACATCTGTACAACAACTGAACAACATCTGAACAACATCTGTACAAAAACTGAACAACAACTGAACAACATCGGAATAACATCTGAACCACAACTTATCAACATCTGAACAACAACAGAACAAAAACCTATTAAAACAACTGAACAACATCCGAAAAATTACCGTACAACAACAACTGTCAGGTGCGGCGGAAGATAGCGATTTCAGTATTGGAAAAAAAAACTTCGTTTCATTTCTCAACTTTATCGTATTAAGAGTTTTGTCATTAAGTCATTACGCTTCTGTAATTTATAGTAAACCCTAGTTTTTATAGGCAGAATGCATAAAGTAGGTCATTATGCATCTGTTTTCGAATTCATAATTCGAACATTATGAGACGAGTGTATATAAAGTTTTTTACAATCTGATTATTCTGGAGCTCTATTATTGAATTTTCTCATGCGAAAGTCTGCTACTACTTATGCTGGTATCACACGTTCTACAACACAAATCTATTTACACATGTCCATGACATTTAATAAATTCGAGTAGTAGAAAATGTCATACGGTTAGAGCACTCGTTGTGGACTTCCGTATGCGGAATCGGGTTACCATGTTTCAAAAAATGCGCCTCCATGAATTAATACCCAAAATCCACTAATGCTCATTACATATGCTTGTCATATGGTTTGTCTTAGTTTTGCGGCAGGGTTGTAATCAATTTGTGGTTTGTTTTATATGACTTCAATTTTCTTTTTGGTGCATAATTATTTCAAACAGAGCGCTTTTTACACGACTGCACAAGGTGTGAAATGTTTTCGAACATTTTCGAATGGGAATTGTATCGGAAGAATCCTTACATATGTCATAACCTAGGCTTTATCTCGGAAAGCAGTCGTGTTTTTAAATTTTATAGTTATTATGCTACTTTCGTAACCTTCTACTTGTTCCTTACAGTATCAACAATAGTAGTAACAGAATGGCGTACAAAGTTCCAGAGGCGCATGAATTTAGCCGACAACGAACAAAAGGCGCGTTCCGTCGACTCGCTGCTTAACTACGAAACCGTCAAATACTACGGAGCCGAGGACTACGAGGTCATGGCTTATAGGGAGGCTATTGTCAATTATCAGGTACCACATTCATTTGCCGTGTGATGCCGGCGTAGAATAACATCACCCCATTTCTTGCCCGTGGGAGTCGTAAGAGGCGACTAAGGGACTCGAGGGTGTGTATTGCAGTTTTAGGCGATGGGCTGACAACCTGTCACTAGGGCGATACACGATTTCCTGGATGACCCTCAAATGTTTGTCAGACGTGGCGTAACTGTCAGTTTTATGCGACCATTTATGCTCTGCCTACCCCGCAAGGGATTATAGGCGTGATATGTGTAAGTGTATGTATATTCATTTCGTGTGGTGCCGTGTGATGCCGGCTTAGAATAGCGTCACCCTATTTCTTGCCCATAGTGACAGGTGGTCAGCCTATGGCCTTAAATTACCATACACATGTAACCCTCGAGTCCCTTACTCGCTACTTAGGACACCCACGGGAAAGACATGGAGTGATGCTGTTCTAAGCCGCCATCACACGGCATTGAGGATTCCTAGATTCGTAGTATTTTAGTAGGTTATAAATTGAATCAAATACTTACATTTTTCTTTTCAGAAACAAGAGTACAAGTCTTTACTCACATTGAACATGCTGAATACCATTCAAAACATCATTATTTGTTCTGGTGAGTTTGTATTTAATCAATAGAACATAAAATGAGACGAGAAATTCAAAAAATGTTAGCGACGGCCAAGGATCGAACCCGGGATGAGACGAGTATCAAGACGTTGAAAATTTGAAGCGTTCGGTAGGGGCGCCGGTAGCTCGGTGGCCGAGTGGTGGGACAGTACTCCACAGGTCCCGGGTTCAATCCCCGGCCGTCGCTAACATTTTTTCAATTTTTTATTTTCATTTATGAGAATAATTTAGCACTGTAAGTGCAAAATAAACCATAGTACAATTATAACATACTGGCTAGCATTTATTTGACTATAGTTGACTAAGAAAGAACATTTCAACATTATTTGATATTTAGCGCAATGCTTTATGAACCTTCACAGAGAACTTCCACGATCAAAAAAATACATAGGTATACCGGAATATGAAACGTTATAATATTGCCGTGTGATGCCGGCTTAGAATAGCATCACCCCATTTCCTACCCATGGGTGTCGTAAGAGGCGACTAAGGGACTCGAGGGTGTGTATTGCAATTTTAGGCGACGGGCTGACAACCTGTCACTATGGTGATACACAGTTATCTTATTGACCCTCAAACTTTTGTCAGACGTGGTGTTAATGTACGTTGAACGGCCGTTAACGCTCTGCCTACCCCGTAAGGGATATAGGCGTGATTTATGTATGTATGTATGTATGTATAATATTACTTAAGATTATAATTGTGAGAGGCGACATCGTAAGAGGCGACTAAGGGACTCGAGGGTGTGTTTTTGCAATTTTAGGCGACGGGCTGACAACCTGTCACTATAGTGATACATTATCTGATTGACCCTCAAACTTTTGTCGGACGTGGTGTTAATGTCCGTTGAACGGCCGTTAACGCTCTGCCTACCCCGTAAGGGATATAGGCGTGATTTATGTATGTATGTATGTTTGTAGATTATAATTATTTTCTTTGCATTGCAGGCTTGCTCGCCGGCTCGCTACTTGCAGTGAAAATGGTGGTGTCCAGTCAGCTGACAGTCGGTCAGTACGTGTTGTTCGCCACCTACCTTGTGCAACTGTATGTGCCTTTAAACTGGTTCGGAACTTATTATAGGTAAGCTACTACATGTTGGGTCTTACTGTAATGATTGGGTCGTACTGTTTTGACTGGCCCGAAGGCGTAGCGGATAGTATCCCTGCCTTCTACGGCGAGATTTGATACCCACAAGACACAAATAATTGTTATGTCATTTTCGAGATGCGCAGCGCTGCGTAGCGCGATGAAGTGAGATCACGAGTAAGATACAGCGAGAGGCTACTTTTGTTTCCTTAGTCACAGTGACAAGTAAATAAAATAAACCATATTTAGTCTAAATTTTTTGAACTGAGATTTGTGTTGTATTTCGGTGTGGTCTACAAGTGACATTCTAACTATTTTCCGTGTGATTTCGGCTTAGGATAGCATCACCCCATTCCCTCCCGTGGGTTCTGTAAGAGGTATCTAAAGGACTCGAGTGTTATATGTGCATAGCAATATTAGGCGATGGGCTGACTACGTGTCACTATGGCGATACACAATCATCTGAATGGTCTTTCAAAATGGTTAATCAAATTTTCAGACGTGGCGTAAATCTCGTTATTTACGGCCGTTTACGCTCTGTATACCACGCAATACCTCGCGTGATATATGTATACATGTACCAACTAACTCTTTTCTTATATCTCAAATATTATCCTTTCCCCAGAGCAATCCAAAAGAACTTTGTCGACATGGAGAACATGTTTGACCTGATGCGCGTGGACTCTGACGTGAAGGACGCGCCCGGAGCGCCCGAGCTGGTGGTACGCCGCGGCGGGATCGAGTTCAAACATGTCTCCTTCGGGTACGGCCCCGAGAGACTCGTGCTGAATAACGTCAGCTTTAGAGTCGCGCCTGGCTCCACTGTCGCTATCGTAAGTACATTGAGTGAACAACACGTTTATGTGTGGTCGTTATTGCAACTGAAACATTAATGTCGCTTAACATTATGATTTTGAGTGGTCGAGTTCAAACATGTCTCCTTCGTAGGCCCTGAGGGACTTGTGTAGAATAAGGTCAGCTTTAGAGTTGCGCATGTACTTAGAGTTGCGCATGTACATGTGGAGCCAGTCCACTGTCGCTATTGTAAGTACATTGAGTGAAGTCTCTTCTGAACAACACGTTTATGTGTGGTCGTTATTGCAACTAAAACATCATTAATATCGCTGAACATTATGGTTTTGAGTGGCCTGTACTGTTGCAACTAGAGCAGTTTTAGAAGGGTCGAGTTCAAACATGTCTCCTTCGGGTACGGCCCCGAGAGACTCGTGCTGAATAACGTCAGCTTTAGAGTCGCGCCTGGCTCCACCGTCGCTATTGTAAGTACATTGAATGAAGTCTCTTCTGAACAACACGTTTATGTGTGGTCGTTATTGCAACTAAAACATTATCATTAATATCGCTGAACATTACGGTTTTGAGTGGCCTGAACTGTTGCAACTAGATCAGTTTTAGAAGGGTCGAGTTCAAACTTGTCTCCTTCGTAGGCCCTGAGGGACTCGTGCTGAATAACGTCAGCTTTAGAGTCGCGCCTGGCTCCACCGTCGCTATCGTAAGTATATTAAGTGAAGTCTCTTCTGAACAACACGTTTATGTGTGGTCGTTATTGCAACTAAAACATTATCATTAATATCGCTGAACATTACGGTTTTGAGTGGCCTGAACTGTTGCAACTAGAGCATTTTTAGAAGGGTCGAGTTCAAACATGTCTCCTTCGGGTACGGCCCCGAGAGACTCGTGCTGAATAACGTCAGCTTTAGAGTCGCGCCTGGCTCCATTGTCGCTATCGTAAGTACATTGAATGAAGTCTCTTCTGAACAACACGTTTATGTGTGGTCGTTATTGCAACTAAAACATCATTAATATCGCTGAACATTATGATTTTGAGTGGCATGTTTTGCAACTAGAGCATAGTCGCGCCTGGCTCCACGGTCGCTATCGTAAGTACATTGAATGAAGTCTCTTCTGAACAACACGTTTATGTGTGGTCGTTATTGCAACTAAAACATTATCATTAATATCGCTGAACATTATGGTTTTGAGTGGCCTGAATTGTTGCAACTAGAGCATTTTTAGAAGGGTCGAGTTCAAAAGTATCTTCTTCGGGTACGGCTCCAATGTCGCTATTGAAAGAAAATTACTATCTATTTAATTTACGTCTACATTACGCGTATAAGTGGCCGTTTTGGTACAACTACAGCATTATTATCAATGATCATGGTCAATACTAAAATTAAATGTGGCCGTTACTACTGCAACTAGAGCATTTTCTGGATTGTCTTTTATGTTAAGAAGTGAGGAGAAAATATGTTTTTGTTGCAGAAGTACACACTTAACAACCTATATAGTGTGCAGGAAGCACAATTCAATCGCATCTTTCTCTTATTTTAGTCATATTCACAACTTATTGTATCGCTCTTTTATTTCTGTATTTCAGGTAGGTCCAAGTGGCGCAGGAAAATCAACAATAATGCGACTACTGTTCCGCTTCTACGACGTGAACGAAGGTGCAGTTCTGATCGACGGACAAGACGTGCGGACTGTCACACAGTCTTCATTACGAGCAAACATCGGTGTGGTCCCACAGGATACCGTACTGTTCAATCAAACTGTCAGGTACAACTGTGTTTTGTTTGACCACGGCGAAATTAACCAGCTATTATAAGGTGTAAGGAAAAGAATTTTCCTTTTATGGTTTTTATGGTTGGTTATTTTTCATTAGAGTATGTATATTAATATAAGTAAGTTTATTTTAGTAAGTATTTGTGTAGGTATATTTTAGGAATGATATGTATGTTATATATTTATATTTATTTCATAGTAGTTTAATTTGTTATTTTCCATTATTTTGATTTCACACCCGAGTGCACCCGTGTATTTTCCTCTCTGTTTACCTTCTGGTTGGCCGGTAGAGAATGCCGCGTGGCATTAGGCCCGCCTTTTGTACCATGTGCAATAAAGTATAAAATAAATAAATAAATAAATAAATGGTTTTACGTGGGTTTTACCAACCCATGAAACTTTAACTAAACAGAGCTACTTTCTAGAAGGTACATCAATTAAATTGTAATTTTTTTTTGTATTGAAAATTGTAAATTGAAATTGATGTTTATTTTATTAAACAGTAGGTCGTTATATACGACAGTTAATACCCTGTATGCATTTGTAAAGATTTATTTTAACGACTCCATAAAGAATACAGTATTCCTACGGGACAGTATATTTAATACAATTCATAGTTATAATTTAAACGGGTTCTTACCAACAAATTTTTATAATTTTGAGCTCCCGATATTTAGTGTAAACAACTGCGAAAGCTCAAAATTTTGTGAGTCTATTCAAAGTTATCATTCGTTTCAGATTCAACATTCAGTATGGCAAACAAGAGGCAAGCACGTCTGATGTTATCGCCGCCGCAAAGAATGCTGATATTCATGACAGAATACTCACATTCCCTGATGCTTACGACACACAGGTAATTTATATGTGAAGATGTATTTAAAGAGAAATATAATATATGTATTTAAATTTCTGCCGTGTGATGCCGGCTTAGAATAGCATCACCCCATTTCTTTCCTGTGGGTATCGTAAAAGGCGATTAAGGGACTCGGGGGTTACATGTGTATTGCAATTATAAGCGATGGGCTGAGAACCTGTCACTATGGTGATACACAATTATCTGAATGACCCTCAAATGTTTGAGAGACGTGGCGTAAATGTCCGTATTTTCCGGTTGTTTACGCTCTGCCCCGCAAGGGATATAGGCGTGATGTGTGTATATGTATGCTTGTTTAAAGACAAAGTTTTATTTAATCTTGGCCTTTCAGTGTAATTTTTCTCGTTTCGATATTTAATAAGTATAGTTCTCTTTTATGTGTAAATACTACTTTCGGAATATTTCACCGACATTTTTGATTTTAGAATTTTTCAGTAACAGAGTAAAATGTTGTGATTTTAATGACATCAGCCTGAATACTAAACAAAAATCTTTATTCACAGGTCGGGGAAAGAGGTCTGAGGCTCAGTGGCGGTGAGAAACAAAGAATAGCAATCGCACGAACAATCCTCAAAGACCCAGCTATAGTTCTACTAGACGAGGCCACGTCGGCCTTAGATACCAACACAGAGAGGAATATCCAAGCAGCTTTAGCAAGAGTGTGCATGAATAGGACGACGGTCATCATCGCGCATCGGCTGTCTACTATCATACATGCAGACGAGATATTGGTACTCAAGGAGGGAGAAATTATTGAGCGGGGAAAGTGAGTATCTTATTTCTATTGAAAAAAAAACGAACTTGAAAATCCACGGAATTTTTCAGAGATGCAGCTACATGAACAAATAACTTTTGTATCTTTCTGCGATCTTTCTTTCTTTTCGTGTGGGATAGCGAGTCGTCCAAGGACTCGATGAATCCTGGTGTCGGAGTTTTTCAACCGCCTACTACTAGTAGTAGGCCTCTGACATGGTTGAGTAACGACCGCCGTCTAAGTAATCAAAGACAGCAACCGGGCACGACGGCTTAACGTACGGAACCATCTTTATTTTCGGACAAGCAGGTGATTCAGCCTGTAATGGCCTAACCAGACTAGGAACAAAGTCACAAAGTGATTGATAAACATTAACTTTTGTGAGTGCCCCACCGATAATCGAACCTGGAACCTTTGAACTACCACATCGATGTCATTATGCGAGGTATAAATAAAATCAATATGAACTTTTTTCATCCCCAGCCACGACGCGCTCCTAGCGCAAGGCGGTTTCTACGCGTCCATGTGGCAGCAACAATTAGAAAACAGAAATAGTGTTCAGCCAGAAACAGAAGGTAATAATAACGAGCCTCCGCGAACACCCAGCAGAAACGGCGGCGTGCCCCCCTTCGGACACGGACATTTATAAAGCAAGGTGCTAGTGAAGTGATATTTTGATACGATTGGTTCGACTGGTGCTGCTTTGCGTAGCAGCTATATGAAGTGATATATGATAGAATGAAATAGAACAATTCTTATGAAAACGGCCCTAGCACGTGTTAGACGGTCGTTTTAGACATTAGTTTAAATTCAGTTTTTGTTTCGTCCTTGATAAATTCGTTAACTATGTTTCCGTAAAGTCTATTGTTGCGATAGATTATTTAATTTATTTGTCACAAAATCATGCAATCATAATATTGACACGACCAAAAATTAGAAACATGTAATCGTTGCATGTAAGTAAATAATATTTTGAGCATATTATTTAAACGTAACTTATTTGATTGGAAATTAGGATTTAAGTCTGTGATTTGTAAATAATTACTAAGTTACCTCGTCGTGACCACCTTTCGCCGGTTGCTTTAAAATTACCCTACGGATGGTAAGGGCTGATTCCACTTAAAAGTAAAACTTGACAAGTATAGGACAAATTTGTAGTTTTTGGCTTCAGACTGCGGATGTATGGGTAAGCGGAATCAGGCCTTAGTGTTCTCTTTTCTCAAACGTCGACTTTAGCTTGAAACAGGACATATTCGAAAGAACTAACAGACTAGCAGTTGACAATATCTGAAATCTAAGCAATAGGTGTTATCGCATAGGGTGTGATAATCGTGAATTTTTCAATAGATTTTTAGTCGACGGAATTTTACATGCATGTTTAAATACGTAAAAGAGAGTCTAGTTTACCGACCTATTATCGTAAATAGTTTAAATTACAGAATTGGGTATCTTTTGCATGATATTTTTTAAGAAAATTAAGTTCTCTAGTAAACGGTCTGTCCCTTACGTCTCATATCGTCAAACCGTCTAAATGCCAACGCTTAAACGCAAAACGTACAAATTAAACATCAGTTACTGCTTTTTCATTTGGGTGTAAAATGTCAAAGAAAGTGAAATCTCGTCATATCAAAAGGCGCAAAATGTCATCTATACTAATATTATAAAGTTTCAAGTTTCAAAGAGGATAGGTTTGCATTTTTGTGTGGTAATTGTAAGGTATATGCTCAAAATCCACTGGACTGATTACAAAAAATATTAAAAAAGCTACATATCTTTGATTATAGGCTACATTTTAAAGGAAATATTTTTTTCCTATGGGACCACGATTAGCAGTGAGCTGGCTGCTGGGCTTAGCTATAGAATGTCATTCCAGTCCAAATCACAATTTTTACACAGTACGGTCAAAACTTGTCAGTTTTTCGGCAGCTGCAGGCAGCGTTGTCGACACGAGTGCGGCGCGGTTTGGGTTTTTTATCTTTAATCTGTCACATAATAAAATGTTATTTAAACTTCTCATTTTGCGCCTTGTTTTTTTTGTACAGATTAAGGTTAAGACGTCGTATTGGACTTTTGTGCGACGTCGCATGAATGCATCGCATGATTATCCGAATTTATCCGATGATGTTACGTCATGTTCGCGTCTGAGAAATAGAAAGACTCGCACTGGCTCAGCTCATGTTATTTTTATCACTCGTAAGATTTTGCTTTTTACTCATTCCTCGTTAGTTTTCCGTGGAAATGACGATGGATCACTTTAGAAATAAAATCGTGACTATTTGCGTGTTGATTGTGGGTTTTGGCATTTGGTCGGTTTGCGTATTTGATGCAATGACATTCTGATAGGTTTATATGAAAGTTAGCATTCACTTACGCTCACATACACTATACAACGTGTAAGTGAAATGACTGGACAAACTTTCAGGGCGTGTTCTAGGCGTGAAACTGAACAACCTTTCATAGTACCTTTTTTTCAAAATATGATAAAAGCAGTATAGAAGTGTTACTTACGTAGCTTATGTAGTATTTAATTCTTTTGTTATGGGAAATTCAACGTTCAATTTCAGTGTTAATAAATTTATATTTAATTTCCTAATACATATTTGTTTCATTTAATAACGAATATGGAATTTCCAAGTCTGCTTCTTTTCAGGAAATGGATCTAAACACTAATAGTGGAAATGCCTTGATTCCACGTTTGTGACTAAAAGGACTTACTTAAAATAGCAGTGTAATTTTCCGTTAAAAAAGTTTAAAAAAGCATCGCAGTCGCTTTGACTATTTTAGTTATGGCAGCGCTTAAATAGTCTATGATTACCGTGCCATTTCGCAGATTTCCTTGTATGCTGCCATATTTTTGTTCGCCGCTTAATTTTGACAGATACTTATCTAAAATACGTAAAATCATAGACAATTTAAGAGGCGATCTTCTATCCTTTTCTAAGCCTATTTGCCTGAAAGTGACAGTGCTATTTTTAGTTAGATATGTTAATCGGTAACATGGAATTGAGACTATTGCATTAAAATGTAGTAAAATAATACTTTTATGGCGAGAGTGCTTTTTTAATCCAGTGCCTCAAGAATCCCTCCCTATGGATTGAAGATGTCTGGAAAAAAACCGTGCATGTTTTTATTTGATTGTGCATTGTAATGTCGGAATGAACTACAAGTGAATCAGTAGAAAATTTTCGATACTATTAGATGCTTCTTTGTTGTAGCTTTAGAGTGGGCTTGCACGAGCAATTTAGTTGCTCGGCAACAGTCCGACCCGTCTTTTGCTTATGAGTGTTCCGTACGAAAAAAGAACGTGCGAGTAAAACCAATAAGTGCGCGTAAAAGATCATTCCGTTCCGTTGCACTGGTTTTCATATAGAAAACAACAGCTTTGGGTGCTATTTAAGGTGACAAGTTTCTCAAAAAGAAATTTTAACTAAATGTACCTACATCCAGTGACGTGTTTTTATAAAATGCTATCCGTCTATAACTCTAAAAACAATAATAATTTGTTGCAAGATAGATTGCATAGTTTTATTTTATATCTTTATTTCAAACATATTACAGGGCACGGCAAGTGCATAAGAAAAAAATAATAATTATGAAATAACTAAAACAAATTAAGATCAAGCAAACAAACATAAAACATAGGTACAACTTAACATAAAAGAGATAAAGGAATCTTAGAAATCTATTTAAAACTATAACATATAAAACGTATATTAAATAACTAGCGGCCCCTTACTCTATTTATTAAGGAAAACCGCATCAAAGTCGAAAACAAGAACTGAATCATTATATTGGCCTCGGTTCTGTGTGGCACCTCCAATTCCTTTTTTGAGGGTTGTTAAATAAATAATTTTTTTTTTTGAACTTGCAAAATTTTGACTAGTGACGCCTCTACCAACTGGGCTACCGGATTACCTACACACACTTAGTTCCGATAACGCTGTGTACGGCTCCGTGTACCGGGATAATAAGAAACGAATTCCCAGCGACCAATTCATTTTTTACAGATTGAATGTAGCTAACTTGGCCATAGTGATGATAACATGCTAAAATTAAAACACTTCAACGCCAACTTCTTAAGGTTATCGGTACAACAAAAAGCTTTTCACTAAAGTTCATGTTTTTACATTTGATTCTTTAATTTTAGAATATGACCGTTAGGAGCAAATAGTTTATTTACCTACCCTTAAAAATCCACTTTGTCTAATCTAAAATTAAATAAACGCTACAACTCTTTTTTTCTCTTCCTTTGGCCGCGTGAAGCATTTGTTACCGACGGCTTTACCGACGCGGGCGGTAATCACACTTACGGTACGGCCATCCAGATAAGCCATATTTGACAGCTGTCTGATTCGTGTTAATGGTATGGCAGTGGGTCAATTTTCCTTTGTTGACATCCCGTTTATTATATAACCGGCAGCTGTCAAATATTGCTTATTGGGATGGCGATATTATAGCGAGTAGAGTGGGCAAGCCAGTTCACACGCCTTCTGCTAGCCAAAATTTTCCTACAAACATTGGGCCGCGTACACTGACTCGGCGCTATACCTATTTGTTACGTGTGATCAAGGATTTAGCTGTATTTGCTGTGCTCTTCGAAGGCCACCTGGACAAGCGGGAGGAGTGACTTCAGCTGCTGGAAACAGTGGCTGCAGAACTGTAGATTTTAAGTTGTTTGCTTTATTACCACCTGTGGCCAATGTTATGACAGGCTCCAAGTCTACAGATGAAATTCGTAGTATATTACGTAGCCGGTTAATATTCCTGGTATTATAATTGCTAACCAACTACGCAATGCACATTAAATTTCAACTATAAAATTGTAGCCTGTAGTTAGATAATATCGGACACTGGACAACGTATATCGTTAACTATGTTTGCTTACCTGGTAGTAAGTTTCACATTTACCAATCATCTGAAACCTTTATCTCGTCAAGACCAAAAACTTTTTTAATATAAAATTTATGACTTTTTGCAGCTCAGACATTTTGCAGTTATAAAATTATGCATTACCACAGAATAATAACTAGTAACTAGCGTTACAGAAGCTTTACTTCGCAATGGTTTTCAAAGAAATATGTACTCAATTTGATAGACAATATGATTTAATTTAGCTCGCATTCCAGTCGACCACGTATTCATTTACATACCGGCCAATATTTTTTAAGGGAATATGGGCCTTAAGTCATTGGACTACGGTTCATAATAAGTTAGACGTGGTTATACGTATTGAAAGAGCCGCGGTCTAGGGTTGCTTACTTCGAGAAACTACTTACGCCATCTAGCGCACAACACGAGCGTTTACTCCTGCTTAATATGTGCTGAGTGTGAATAGTGCTCAACGAAACTAGCACAATATAATTTTTATCTCGCACCTAAAATTTAACTGCAGTATTGCAAAATATTATTTTATTTTTTAAATTATTTATTTATATATTTCCAAGCAAGAAATTCGCAATATGGATTCGCAAACTTTCTTTAAGTTGAAAAGAATTTCATAGACTTCTGCGTTGGGCTCTTAGTCCAAGTTCGTAAATGAATACGACAGATGAAATGCAACTCGAATGAAATGACTAAACCTTTTTATTTACTTTTAAATACATTTAGGATTTTGGAATAGTAGGTACTTTGTTCAACGAAAAAAGAAAGGGTTTGTTTTGAATTAAATTCATTTCAAAAAGAAACATAATGTCATCAAATTAAGAGTATGTCTTTTATTTTTTTTTTCTTTCGTCCATCTTGCAAAAAATTGTCGAGAAAGTTGAACAAATAGCGCACGCGTGTGACTTCTTTCGCTTGAGGCAGCCCGCTAGATTAGCCCTTTCGCAGTGGCCGGCGCCTGGAGGTATGTTTTTAATACCTACACGCGGAGTGACACAGGCCTGGCATTACTGACATCTTTCGTTTCGGACGTCTCCCAACTTTTAACGTGAATGCTATTTCATAACTTACTTACTTACTAAGTTAGGTGGTCGCTAAATGGGTATTTTTTTAAACCAATGGAACAATAGTTTTGTCGTCGGTTGTACATTGAACTTGGCTAATAATTTGGTGGGATATACCTACTGTTAAAGTATTATTTGTAAACCTACTACAGTACCTTCAGAGTAATAATAAACAGGGGTGATACCTTGAAAATTTAGTCGTTTCATCAGTTTACGTCTTGAAACTTTAAAAAAGGGAGAATGTAATCACGAGCAACAGAGAACAAATGCCTTGATTACACGAGGTCAGGACCGAGTGCACTAAGTCGCTAGCGCCACCCTTTAGTTTAAAGGATCTGTGATCGCCACAATGCAGGGGCATACCGTTTTTACATGTCAGCAAAGCGATGATAAGTATAATAGCAAGTTATGAACACTCCTTATCTAGTTAGTTGCTACTGTACAATAGGTTATTGAATCTTCTTCTTCTTTGGTGTCGATGACAAAAGTTGTAACAGCTCAGGGCAAGCTAGGCAGGGCACGCTCTGCCATATTTTGCGTCGTGGCACCACAGACACAGAATGAAGGAATAGCCCCACCGTACAAGGTTTTCTCTACAGCGTCCAACCTGTGATCGAAGTCGGTTTCAGGTTCAACACACCGGCCACTGTAAGTGATGATTCGGTGGGAGCAGTTCAACTTAAAGAGATTTGGGGTTTATTTACCTATTGAATTATAAATAGTGTCCAAAGCTAATAAACAAGAGTTTCAAATAAAGGAGAGGTAGGTACACTATAAGTGATACTACTACATACACAGATACTACTACACATAGACGAGAAATTAGCTACACAGGGGTACTAACATTATTTTGTCATTTACTTAGTTTAGACACAGTATAATTAATAGTACTAGCGTACAGTATGGTCACTCCCTGCCTCCCCCTACAAGCGCCGCCCACCCGCGCTCGGAGGACGCTCAGACACCGGCTAAGCAAGGACGCGACGACGAAGGTCATTTCATACTGCCGCACTTTGCATTCCCGATTCGCGAACGCAAAATGGCGGCAACCCTGACATGTTGTCTCACACACACAAGCATGGTCCGCGTTCACCTACGCGAGCTTAGACTGTGTGCGTAGCAACGCATTTGATTCATACATTTGAGCTCCAGTGTCCGAGGTGTGGTTTAGATTTAGAGAACACATGTACGGCTAAGTAAATGCCATATTTTTACTGGGAACAAAAATAATTTCTCGCCTATATGTAGTAGTATCTGTGTAGTAGTGTCACTTATATCTCTATAAGCAATATTAAGCAATCAGCTATAGTAGATGCTTACCGAATGCTGCAGATTATTTTTTCTTCGTTTCTTCTTTTCTTTGTCTCCTCGCCTCTTCCTTGTTTGATTTTTTTGTCAGAGCCTCCATTGCTATTTTATTCTTCTGTTGGTACTCTGAGACCGTTATTGTTGGTCGTTTTCGATTATAATCCATATTGTTTATGGAAAGTACATCAGACCATGGGCGGTTTGAATAGTCAACCGATTTTCTACTTTCAGCGCTCCGACGGCGACTGGGCATTAAAGAATCAGACATTATTTGGCCAAGTTGTTTTTGAAAGACGTTCATGGATCTTTGCAGGAAAAGATTCTCGCCCAAATCTTCAGCCAGTGTAAATATCTTTTTGTGGTGGACAGGATTCGGTCTGCAATATAATACCAAGATACTACTTATCAACGTCCATTTGATTAAGCTTACCCTATTGGGTATAGGCATGTATCGTACGGTTAAGTTTTCTGGATCCACCATGACTTGGTGCCATCCCTGCCCTGGTATGACCGGTCCATCTATTCTCTGCCTTATCTTTTGTCCTTTTGGCGACAAAATGGCGACCTATTCTAGCTTATATAGAAACAGGAATTTCTGCCGCTGTCTGACGAATTATGAAAGTAAATACGAAACTACTCACTTGAAATCCTTTAGTCTTGGGGAAACACCTTTATCATCAATGTCGATATCGTCATAGAGACGCGTTAGAACGGAAGGGCGGGTTTTCTCCGCGGTCTCATATGAGGCTCTTTGTGAAGTCGAAGTGCCGTACTGGATGTTCGCTCCCTTTGGAGCGATCCGGACTCTGCTAATCCTTTTGTGCAGAATGTAAAAAAAAACAATGAAAATAAAAATGTTTTCTTCCTCTTTGATTACCTAGAAGCTCAGGTTGTTCCGTAGGTAAAAGCTATTTCCATACTCTAAAATGATGCATACGGCAGTCCCCAGCTAATCCTATGCAAAAAACCGGTCAAGTGCGAGTTTGAGCCCTTTCATAGCATACATTATTTTTCTTGTTCAACCCCTAAAATTCATATAAAATGGACTTGTACTTCGAAACGAACCCATTCGCTTCAATTTTTATAGTTCTAGGTCCACGGAAACGGAAAGTACCCTATGAATTTTGATTCCCTTGAAAGGGCCGAAAACATGCCTTTTTTACAGCATAAAACGGCCGTATCTTTTTTTATTTAACGTTAAGTTTGGAGCTTGATTTCTTACAATTACAAGCAGCTGTAGACCTGAGTTTTAATTTCAACTCGATACATATACGCGATCCCGAGATTAAGGGTCGGACGGACAGACGGACAACAAAGTGATCCTATAAAACTGTGTAGGGTTTGTATGGCGTCGGTCAAATGATACGAGTAGCACCATCTGGCTTCCCTCATGTGAACTAAAAGTTAGTCCTCGGCACCGTACGTAAACAAGCATTGCTATCTCGTGGTCAAAACTGGTCGACTCGATATCCCACACGAAAGAAGAAGAAGAAGAAGTGGAGTGGTCATCGAGAGAAACACTAAGGCGCGCTTTGACAGTTAACAAAAGTCGAAAAGGGATAGCGCTGGAAAACGAGAGAAAAACCATCGAATATTCTGGATTATGCTACAGCCACCTTACAGGGATATAGTATACCTCTACATATATATAAGCACGCGGTATCGCGCCGCTCGGGTAGCCCTCATTTCGATCCGTTCTTCCCAGAACAACTCCTAAGCACAGTCGCGCCCCAAGGGCGTGATGGGGCTGGTTGTTTGAAGAACCTCAAAAACACCTTCGATTGAGCCCTTGCTTTCCACCAAAAAGTCAGGTGTACGTTTCAAAGCCCCGGGGCTAAAATAGAAGAAACAGAAGTATAGGCTTGGATACAATCGGAAGTAGTAATTTTGTTACGTTTTGCGCGCTGACGTGATAATATGTTTAATAGTTAAAGTGGAGGATATTTTTTAATGTTACCCCGATATGTTATTTTTTATCGAGCCCCAGCTTGTGATGATGATAATACATCAAACTAAATGTGGTTCTGTCGCCAGTCATCTTGACAGACACACTGACTAAGGACTGCTTTTGATTTTTCCCTATTATGACTTTCCTTGGGGCGAGGCTGGCTGGACTTAGGATTTGTTCTGGAGAAACAGATCGAACTGAGAAAATGTTCATCTAACCGCACCCACCTTTTATCAGCACTTTCGACGAACTCATCATCATTATCGTCATCGCCATCGTCATCATTCTCAAGTGTATTTAAAACATCTCTCGGTATGTACCCAGTCTGCCTTCGGTGTATCGTATGCTGGTCGCCCTTCATTGGAGCATATATCATAACGGAACTTCTGAAATACCGAAACCGATGTCACAAGATGCGCAGGTTACGCGCATAATTTGCGAAGCCTCTAAAGTAGTCAACAATTTTTTGCGTACTTATCAGGTAAAGATATGACTTCCTTTTTATCCTCCTCATCTTCGACCAGATCATTTTCGTGTGTACTTTGCATGTAACCGGTTTGACGTCTTTTGACCTTTGAGTGAGTCTCCCAGGGTTCCACTTTTAACGACACTCTTCTAAACAACAAAAAGAAAAGATAAAAAAACGGGACCTATTAAACAGAATAAAACAATATAATTGAGAAAATTACCTGTTAATGCGATTATCGATATGTTGGATGGCCATTCTGCAACATAATACGGTTCATGTTGTGACTAATGATTCAAAGAGATATATCATTGACCTTGGTGTGCCGACCGGGTCAGTGTTTGGGCCGGTGGGGTATATAATGCATGTTAACGGAGTGGCTAATGTAATTAAGGAATGTCAAGTGTATATGTATGCAGATGATATGTGCCTACTTTATGCCTCAAAAGATGAAACTGAGATACAAAAATGCATACAAGAAGATTTTGATAGAATTACAAAGTGGGCTCATGATAATGGCATAATTATCAATATTACGAAAACCAAATGCTTACATATGCATTCCCCGTATAATCAACGTAATGCACATAGGTAATGTTTGCAATAAACTTAGAGCCATTTTAGGAAAATTTTACCAGTTATGTAGATTAGTTAATAAAAAAACCTTATTTATTGTGTACTTTGCTCTGGCTGATTCAATTCTCAGCTACGGGCTTAGTATATATGGCCGTACCTTTGATACATACTTGTATGAGATTAAGAAAATACAAATAAGATTACTTAAGTTCCTAGTTAGCAAGGAATCAAAGTTAGATTGCAAGCAGGACTATGAGAAGCTATTTTCTAAGTGCGAAGTATTATCTGTTGACTGTAAAGTGCAATTTTTATTAGCTATTGAACATTATTATAGTGATAAATATAAAACAAAAAAGGAAAATAAGTATAATACACGTAGTATAAGAGAACGTAAACTAATACAACCGAAAGCCAATAACTACTATGGAGAGAGGGTAACTGAATATGTAGTACCAAAGTTATTTAATAAGTTACATATCTTAAGAACCGAACCTAGATTTAATACTATTGGGATATTAAAGGCGAAACTGAAGGCTTCGCTTCTTGATGCAAATCACTGATCAGCTGATCACATCTGTGATTTTATTGAGTAGCGGATCCATAGACGGTGGCCTTGGTGTCCCTAGTAATAAGTAATGCATGTTAGAATAGTTTAGTTATTAGTTTGTTTCTAAGGTAGGTCTAAATGGATAAAAGCAAGCGCATCTCGCCATCAAACTGTTAAGTTTGGCGAGTATAATTAATTGGAATCAAATGTACTTACCTTTAATGAAATAAATTGAAATTGAAAAAAAAAAAAAAAAACTATATAATGTATATGAAAATAATATAGCAGTGTGAGCGCATAATAAATCATAGTTCGTATACTTATTTGCTTAAAATAGGGTTTATAATTGGTAGAATTACGAGAAATTTCCTCTACATACTTGGTAGATGGAGTTAATGAGTAGTAGTTAAACGTTAAAAAACAAGATGATGATTCGATTATGTGTGCTTACAGTAGAAATCTCATCCATCATTCATCACCTAGGCGGAGAAGGCTCTACACATAGATAATAAATAAATAATAAATAAATATCGTGGACAATTCACACAGCGCCGTCTAGCCCCAAACTAAGCAAAGCTTGTACTATGGGAACCAAATAGCTGATATTAATACTTATATACTTTTTTAAATAGATCATAAAATACATCGAAAACACCCAGACTAACCACAAATATCTGAAAATGACTTTACAACTATTTGTGTCTTGTGGGGATCGAACCCACGACGCTCGGCGTAGCAGGCAGGGGCGGGCGTAGCCTCCGCTACGCCATCAAGCCAGTCTGATGGTTGCCTAACGGCGGTTGGTAAAGATTGATAGTATTTTAAATTTTTCTCTTCGGTTGGCCAAAAGAAGTTCGCAGGCACAAGCTTGAATAAAATTATGTAAAAAATCTTTTAAAAGAAGCTTTTATTTAAGTGCTCTGAAAAGATGAAAATAAAATTTTGAATGACATTAACCACATTCATTTATGACTTTACAGAAATGAAAATATAATAAAAACTTGTCGCGAAACTTTCAATTTGTGATTGAAATTTTGTAAAAAGGTACGCACCTAACTGTAATTAGGTAGTTTCTTCTAGGCATCGCGACAAGCTTTTATTATATTTTCATTTCTGTAAAGTCATAAATGAATGTGGTTAATGTCATTCAAAATTTTATTTTCATCTTTTCAGAGCACTTAAATAAAAGCTTCTTTTAAAAGTTTTTTTTACATAATTTTATTTTATATTTTTTAGTTTATGTTACGATAAGTAGTTATTGATCAATACGAAAGTCTTTCTATAAAACGGAGAGACCTTCAATAGAAAAACATAAGGCACGGGGAAAACTAACATTAGGATAAAGTATAATTATCTCTTTTATATTCTATAGGTTGGTACCTACTCCTCCGGCATCCCTAATAGAAGAATTAGCTTGTAATATGTCTTAGTCTTTTCATTTCATTGATGGCGTCATTATTACATGGCCGAGTCCCAGTTAATTTCGAACAGTCTAATTCTTCTATCAGGAGGCCTTCTATTGACGTGACCCTTATTCATGGTGGGCCTACCAACTGCCTATCATGAACGAATTCGTATACAAAATTGCAAGTCCCAGCAGTTGAATACTGAGGAGTTCCATAGTTCGAAGACAACCCTGGATGTAGCGTCTAATTCATGGTAGGCCTACCAACTGCCTAAAATAAACGAATTCGTATACAAAATTGCAAGTCCCAGCAGTTGAATATTGAGGAGTTCCATAGTTCGAAGACAACCCTGGATGTAGCGTCTAATTCATGGTAGGCCTACCAACTGCCTATAATAAACGAATTCTTATACAAAATTGCAAGTCCCAGCAGTTGAATATTGAGGAGTTCCATAGTTCGAAGACAACCCTGGATGTAGCGTCTAATTCATGGTGGGCCTACCAACTGCCTATAATAAACGAATTCGTATACAAAATTGCAAGTCCCAGCAGTTGAATATTGAAGAGTTCCATAGTTCGAAGACAACCCTGGATGTAGCGTCTAATTCATGGTAGGCCTACCAACTGCCTATAATAAACGAATTCGTATACAAAATTGCAAGTCCCAGCAGTTAAATATTGAGGAGTTCCATAGTTCGAAGACAACCCTGGATGAAGCGTCTAATTCATGGTGGGCCTACCAACTGCCTATAATAAACGAATTCGTATACAAAATTGCAAGTCCCAGCAGTTGAATATTGAGGAGTTCCATAGTTCGAAGACAACCCTGGATGAAGCGTCTAATTCATGGTAGGCCTACCAACTGCCTATAATAAACGAATTCGTATACAAAATTGCAAGTCCCAGCAGTTGAATATTGAGGAGTTCCATAGTTCGAAGACAACCCTGGATGTAGCGTCTAATTCATGGTAGGTCTACCAACTGCCTATAATAAACAAATTCGTATACAAAATTGCAAGTCCCAGCAGTTGAATATTGAGGAGTTCCATAGTTCGAAGACAACCCTGGATGTAGCGTCTAATTCATGGTGGGCCTACCAACTGCCTATAATAAACGAATTCGTATACAAAATTTTGTGTCCCAGCTATAAACCGCTGAGGAGATCTCTCGTACGGAGCCGATCCTGGCAGCAGCATCAGGTCAAATTCATGATTAACATGCATTGTCATCGGTTCTGGACCAACATGCAAAATTTCAACTCAATCGGATACCGAGAAGTGGTTCAAATTAAACGTGCAAAATTTGCACCGAACAAACATTGTTACTTACTTACATACACTGCAAGTTAAATAAAAGCTTTTAAAATCCATTCCATTTGATATCTTTTTTTTTATTTAAGGATGGGTTTGCTGTTGACCCTAGTCTAGGTCATAGGACAAACACAGACGCAGAGTTAGTGAGTTCCACTCTTTAGCAGTGCGCATTATAAATGATGACTGAAAGCGCTTAGTCCGAAATGGTGGAATGGCAACCAGATATGGATGGTATCCGGCGGCGCGTCTGGATGTCCGATGGTAGAAGGGAGCTGGTGGAGCAAGCTGGTGGTATCTTTACCTATTTGATTACCAGGAAATCTTAGACTATAATATTTTTATCAAATATACCTATATATACAAATATATCAGAAAACAGGATATATATATATATATATATATATACTAGTCAAAACGTTTCCTGGTAATCAAAAAAATTATGTAAAAAAAACTTTTCAAACAAGCTTTTATTAAAGTGCTCTGAAAAGATGAAAATAAAATTTTGAATGACATTAACCACATTCATTTATGACTTTACAGAAATGAAAATATAATAAAAGCTTGTCGCGATGCCTAGAAGAAACTACCTAATTACAATTTTTTTTTTTTTTTGTACAGTTAGGTGCGTACCTTTTTACAAAATTTCAATCACAAATTGAAAGTTTCGCGACAAGCTTTTATTATATTTTCATTTCTGTAAAGTCATAAATGAATGTGGTAATGTCATTCAAAATTTTATTTTCATCTTTTCAGAGCACTTTAATAAAAGCTTGTTTTAAAAGTTTTTTTTACATAATTTTATTTTATATTTTTTAGTTTATGTTACGATAGTTATTGATCAATACGAAAGTCTTTCTATAAAACGGAGAGACCTTCAATAGAAAAACTGAAGGCACGGGGAAAACTAACATTAGGATAAAGTATAATTATCTCTTTTATATTCTATAGAAGTAGGTTGGTACCTACTCCTCCGGCATCCCTAATAGAAGAATTAGTTTGTAATATGTCTTAGTCTTTTCATTTCATTGATGGCGTCATTATTACATGGCCGAGTCCCAGTAAATTTCGAATAGTCTAATTCTTCTATCAGGAGGCCTTCTATTGACGTGACCCTAATTCATGGTGGGCCTACCAACTGCCTATCATGAACGAATTCGTATAAAAAATTGCAAGTCCCAGCAGTTGAATATTGAGGAGTTCCATAGTTCGAAGACAACCCTGGATGTAGCGTCTAATTCATGGAGGGCCTACCAACTGCCTATAATAAACGAATTCGTATACAAAATTGCAAGTCCCAGCAGTTGAATATTGAGGAGTTCCATAGTTCGAAGACAACCCTGGATGTAGCGTCTAATTCATGGTAGGCCTGCCAACTGCCTAGATAATAAACGAATTCGTATACAAAATTTTGTGTCCCAGCTATAAACCGCTGAGGAGATCTCTCGTACGGAGCCGATCCTGGCAGCAGCATCAGGTCAAATTTATGATTAACATGCATTGTCATCGGTTCTGGACCAACATGCAAAATTTCAACTCAATCGGATACCGAGAAGTGGTTCAAATTAAACTTGCAAGATTTGCACCGAACAAACATTGTTACTTACTTACTTACTTACTTACTTACATACTTACATACACTGCAAGTTAAATAAAAGCTTTTAAAAATACAATGTAAGTGCCTCTTTATATCGTACAAGTAATTGATTTTTATGGTTCTATTGTATAAGTTATATTTTTTGCACCTGCCTATACATTTTTCCATTCCCTAAGGTAGAATGGTAGAGTTAAGTGGTAGAGAGAGAAGTCCTTCCGCCCAAGCACGCATTAAGTGCATAAAACGTGATAAATAAATAAGTTTATCTTACCGCATCCTTCTTAATTCCTCGTCATTCCAAGTCTCGTATCTGTAATTATTTAATGAAATACAGCCAACGTTATCGCTTATTCTTATTAAGTTATTAATAACGCATTTTTACAGCTGTTTAAAAAATATAAAGTATTAAAAAGCATCGATAGATGGCGTTGGCGTAAAAAAGAGTAACTTTTTTAATCTGAATAATAGATCTTGTCCAGAGGTTCTAAAACGAATGTAATTAGTTATTCGTAACGAAATAATGGCAGGCTGTCAAACTGTTTGTATCTTTCCAGCCAGGGACCGGAAGCGCTTTCCCTTTAAGGGGTTTTTACCAGGGTTTGGAAGCAGAATATTTCTTTTATTTGATAAAAATACACGGCGATATTGCTTGATATTTTAATGACTATTCCTTCACACGGAAACCCAATGAAAGGCTTTCCCAACGGGTAAGTTAAATTGTTGCAAAGCAGAACAAAAAAGCCTATTGATCGACTGTCCCAATCCGCTAGGGAAACCCTTCGATAGCGCTTCACGCGAGATAATTCATGCGAGTTAGTGCCGTATGCGTAGTTAATATGAGTGAAATTGACTTTGCAATAGTGCCGCTTGGAGAAGGTGGAGATTCATTATCACTAGACATTTTCTTCATCCAAATATTGAATAAGTACGACAGAAAACATATATTTATCAAATTTAAGAACAGGATATTATTTATGTACCGTCAGATTTTGAATTTTTCAAAAAACATCATTTCTAGTTCAAGTTTAATCTACCCTTATTTTGTTATAATTTATAATCAACAGAGTCCGTCCGTCCGTCCATAAATACCAAAAATGCTGGGTAAGCCTATGAAAGACTTTGGTTAGCGCTAATCACTTTGATTTGTTAAGTTTTCCCAAAATAAAAAGGGAAAGCTAAACATTTAGCTCGTATACCAACGCGGTTAGCAAACGTTGCGCTAGCCAAATGAGTGGGAAACCCCTTCAAAGGGTATTGAAAATTAATCCGCTCGTCCGGTCCCTGTTTCCAGCAAAAGCCATTAGCGTACAAATCGGTACATTTAAAACATGTTATTTTTCCGATAGGTAAGGGTTCGTGGTGGGATAACGGAACCCAAAAAACATTCGACTATTCCTAGTAAGTTCCAATCAAAGAATAACGAGTAATTTACAATAAAACATTAGGACAGTTAAAAATACTTCCTCAAAAGAAACATATACATACCTACACATATCACGCCTATCATCCAATGAGGCGTAGGCAGAGCCCAAACGGCCGCAAAAAACGGACATTAACGCTACATCTGAAGAATAAATAATCTATAGTATAATATCCTTACGGTTTCTTGTCTGTCACTGGATTGCTACTGATGTGCTTTTGAGAGATAGCTTTAACAACATTTCCAGAAAAGCTAACTTTTTCACTGTTTTCTCTGAAAATAAAATCTTTGTGCTAGTACACAAACGAAAAATATGAAGATTCTATACTAAGTTAAGCAGGTAAAAAATATTCTATTTACTCCGGTCAATTCTATCAATCCAAGTAATCAGTAGGTATTTTTTACCTCATCGAATAATTAGGAAAACTACGGCGGATAGTTTGTTTCAAGCTGTTATTATGTAAACAGCTTGATATTGATATGTTATTATGTAAAAAGCCTGACCCCAGCTTGGCAGTTTTCCTAACCGGACCACTAAGTTATGAAAATAAAAAACTAGAAGTGATCGGACCAATACACCTGCCAGGCTGGGGTCAAGATTTGAGCATTAAATGGAAGAAAGTTATGGATGCGTTTGGGGGAATGAAACAAATAATGCATACGTCCTAATACCTCACAATGTGCTGACCTATACATGTTACAATCTAACATCAATCTAAGGTTTTAGATGTGTATGTGCATATGTAGCTACTTGGAGTATTAACAAACCGGGAAGTGTTAATATTCCACACACACACACACACATCACGCCTATGTCCCTTGCGGGGTAGGCAGAGCGTAAACGGCCGTGACATACGGATATTTACGCCACGTCTGACAAACTTTTGAGGGTCATTCAGACAATTGTGTATCACCATAGTGACAGGTTGTCAGCCCATCGTCTAAAATTGAAATACACTCGAGTCCACAAAATATGGTTTAGCACACTCATCTGATTGGACACCTGCAATTGCCTGTAGGCGGAAGACTCAATGCCAGTCGGCAGCGCGCCCCCAGAATTCGAGGGCGTATTGCAAAAGCGATTGCATAGTAGCGTAATAACAGCTACGAACGGAACATTTCGGTAACAGGAAAGTAACATTCCAGATACTATAGTAACATTTCAGATATTATAGACCCTCCATGTCTATGTTTTAGCTGAACTCGCCCATCATACTGAACAACTTTTGCTGCGGAGTCATTTCCTCCGGTTTTGAATTTAATCCGTCCCCAATGCGTTTTTCAAAAACCGTCCCAGGTAGTACTCATCAAAACAATTATGAAATTTCCTAATAAAATCTATTCATAGTGCCTTGATTTTTATGGAAATGAACGCGTAAATGTTTTAAAACACTTTTTATTTCATCAGTAACATTCAGCAACGCACGTATTTCTCAAATCTAACACCTCAGAATGGACACACTGTGGTGGCAGATCGGATTGCTGGGGCTGATTTCGTTCGGTGGACTAGCCCCAACGTACTAACCGCGCTGTGAGTCTGAATCATAACAAAGGAGATTGTTATGATTCAGAAAGAAGTTAAAGTTGATGATGAACCACACTCTCAAGCAATTTTGACAGTATGGGGAGGATGGAAATAGGACCACATTGAGAAATGGATGTGGGATTTGAGGTTTTAGGCAGAGATATGATTTGTCATAAAGTAAAGTCCTATGGGACTTTTTCACCCCAACACAACTCATGGGTGTTTTAAACTTGGGGATAAATTTCTCCAGGAAATGGGCAGCAGCGTTTTCTGTGAAAGCAATATCTTGCGCTGCGTTCGCCAATCCACTTGCCAAGCGTGGTGAGAATGGCAATACCTCCCACTCGGAGAAACGCCCATGTCCAGCAGTGGATTGTTGTGGCTGTTAAGGTTATGTATGTTAATTCATAGTAATCTTTTACTATTTTAACATACCTGGGCCTGAAGTCTGCTAAAATGAAAATCGTTTCAGTTGTGTATCAATGGCCTGTCAGTGGGACAGTTATGGTCATTTCGTATTCTGCTAACAGTTTGAAGTATAGAAAGTCACATTGGCATTATAATAACATTGTAATTATAATGACTACAAAATAAGAGAATACGGGACGCCAAGCTGCGCCGCCGCCGTCCACGACAAATTGCGGTACTAGTGGTCCTCTTATATATGTTGTAAGCCCTTCCATACTTGCAGCCGCCTACCGAAGTATAAAACCGAACTATTCAGTATGTTAGGAAAAATAAAAATAAAAAACTGAGTAAACTTAACAGAATTGCGCTACTTTTCCAGATATAAATGTGGTACTAAGTGTACTCAACTCACTGTAGAAAATCCTTAATCTCCTGTTCCGTATCTGAATCAAGTGTACCTGCATGAAATTATTATTTTATCATTTCAACTTTGATTATTGTAGAAAACAAAACATAATTATTTCGAGTCTCGCAGAACATGTTAAACTGATCCAATAAGTACCTACTAAAAGTACAAATCAAATTATTAGACGTTTTGTGGGGTCAGTTTTGGGAAGAACACCCTGTTTAACCTGTATTGATACTTGCCAGACGACATTGACTGTTCAGAATCGGATGCCGGGTCTTCGCTGGACCTTGCGCTTCCATATGAGCTAATGATTTGAGAAAATGCATGCATCTTCTGTTCATTTATCAATTTATTCTGATCGTTGGTTGTTGAAACCTTCTCATTCAAATCAGTCTCTAAACAGTAATCGCCTTGTAAGAATCTGTAGAAGAAAGAAATGGAATATCGTCTATTGACTGAATAGTTGCGCTGGTAAAAATTTAAGTAAATAAAGCTTAAAATAGGCGATATTTGACACAAATATTATGTCGATTGGACTGTTAGTTTTAGGAAACTCTGAAACATACCTTTTCAAATCAAAATTGGAGCTCTTTTCTCCCGGGTACGGTACGTCAGTCAAAGCCAGACAGTACGGACGAGTTTCTTTTTTTGAGCTAATAGAAGGCCCAGAGACTTTTGAGTTGTACGCATATTCCTCTGGCTCATAATCTTCGACGTCAAATTCATTATTTTCAACAGCTTCAATCTTGTAAGGGCTTTTGGAAAGACTCTGCGTGTCTTTATCGTAGGGGTTCTCAACTGCTTTGGTGGAACCGTATTGTTGTTTGTTCTTTTCGGCGTTTGCTTTTAGTAACAACGACTTTTTGCGAATGAATCTGTGGAGAAAATGTTTTATGATACTTCGCTATAATATTGCTGTTCTGTTCTGTTTTATAGAAGTCGCTGCGTTACCACAAGAACATTTTGTGGCGTTAACCTATGCGCGGCACAAGCATGGCATTAGAAAAATATACGAGCACCTAAAAACGACACTGAAGGTTTTTATTCGCGTCGTATGTAGTATCTAGTTGTTTTACAAAGAATAATACGCAGATCATTATCTGACCATTCTAAAAAAGAAAAAAAGAAGTTATAAAGTATAATAGCGTGCCTGTACCTGCGTGTAGCTCGAATATTCTCCGGTATGTATTCGCCCTGTTCGTCGACGTAATGGCCGAAAGCATCCTCGCCTAGTAGCTCGTCTTCCGCGGTCTCGGCTGCTGGTGGCAGCAACCTCTGAAGTTCCCTCAGTTCAGCTTCCAGAAACACGTTTTCCAGAAGCATCTGTAAATATTAATGTATAACATATTCAGGGGGAAAATCAGGGAAAGAACGATTTTCAAGAAATCGCCAAACAATTCATAATGCCACCATAAAGTCAAACATTTAGTAATCATACGTATGATATGAACTCACCGCATAAAAAATTTCGCCTATTATAACCAAGTCATCAATATGTTTATCGATGTATTCCCGGGCATCCTTTTGTATCCGTATATCCTTGCAGTCGAGGTTCACTATTCCTGCCGTCATGATCATGATTTCATCGAGCGGTGCTTCGTAATACGTCTCCACCTCTTCGATTTTCTTGAGCGTATCTTCTCCGTCGATCAGCTGACCGAAAGCGACAAAACGCAGCTTAAAGCACACGTTGGGTTGAAGAAGAATGAAAAACTGCGTAGAGCAGTCAGAATGTCTGAAAAAGTTTAAGAAAGGCCAGAGACTTTTGGTTCAATGTCGACCAACAATAGACCGTATGTAACAAAGATTCATTAATTATACCTACAGCAACATCTGTCTAGCACTGTTGCTCGCTAAACGTTCAGCCTCCTATTACAACAGTAAGGATAAAAATGATCACACTCGTGCCAATAGCGTAGGTACCAAACACGCGTACTTAAGAGGAGCAACTAAAGAAAGTCACCTTCCAGCATTGGCCATGCCAAGCACGCCTCTTCTATCAAAATTCACTTTAAAGTTTTCGCAGTCCATTTCGGTGTTTTTCAAGCCGAACCCCCCGCACTGGATCCAGCCGTCCTTCACGATGCGATGGACTGGTGTTCCAGCGTAACCACCTCTCTTCGCCCTGCATAGGCGCAGGAAGTTCTCGCAGGTACGTGGAACTATGTCTGAATACAGCTAGAAATATAGGTGCGCCTTTAGGTTCACATAAACTTAGCATTGTTTAAGCTCCTTCTGCACAGCAGGTGCAAGTTGTAAACTTATTATTACGTGCATTCAGCATGCAGGTTTTTTGAATAGTTGAATACAAAGCCCGAATGTGCTGCTTTATGAGCTTCATTCTGCCAAAACCAGTGTGGCTATTTATAGATACTCTTCTAAAAAATACCCTTAAGTACTCCACGTCCAGAGCACTAGAGATTAATATATTTCTATGTTTCTTTTATACTACAATAAGCTGAAAGTTACATTTACTTTGCAAGACATTACTTACCATGAACATCAACGAACCAATGGGTTTCTCGTTGATAGTAATATGCATATAGGCAACCGGACGCTGAAAAAAATTAAAATTAATAAATTGCTTTTAGCTTGTAATATGTAAAAAAACATTAGTCTCGCACTCCCGCATTGCATGCGTAGATCATTGATAATGAATCAACAGCCAAATCAGTCATATGCAGAACATGAGCCTTTCCACATTGGGGCTTATTGCCTTCCATACCACTCCTGGCTGGCTAATTGGAAAGCGCAATGCTAGATATTGCATTTGCTGGAACGCTGCTGCATATATCCTGGATCTTTTTAACCCTAATACTTCTATATTTTTTGCCTTTAGACCTCTTAAAAGATATGTTAGATATAAGTGGGATGTTATTCTAATAAAACACAATATGGGACAGATGGGACACATGCGTAGGTATGTAGTGCTACAATAATGTTGAAACTTTAGTAGCAAGTATTCCATAATCACCCCAATCTCCTTCAGGTACCTTGTGAATACTTTAATACATTCCTTCTGATAGTTCAAGGCTAACATATTGATGTAATATTTGGACTCAATTATTTTTTTAAGCTCTTTTTCTCCTCCGATAAGTTCGCCATTGCGAATCACAGCGACCTGACTTTCGAGGCAATGCGCAAGATGTCCGTATTGCATTTGTAAATCTCTCAATGTGTTAGACTTCCATTCGACTCCAGTAACAGCTAGAAAAAAAGGAGAAGAATTAGGCGTAGCTACTCCACATTTTGATCTCTATTCAGTTTTATATATAATATTATTTAACAAAAAGCAGACACTACGGTTGTCACATGTAGCTACGCCGCCGCTACGCCGTAGCTATATTATGCAAAGTCCTCTCATGTGATTAGGGAGACGAAGCGCGGTGCGCCTTTTACTATGAGCATTACCTAAAAATATATACCCAATAAAAACAGCGGTTGGAGACACTACAATAAAATATAGTGAGTGGTTCTCAGCGATGCCATTCTCATTCCTCTACGTTAAGTCACGTGTATGAAGAGCTACTTTCCGTAACATGTTGAACAATATAGCTTCGTGCCTTATAAACATTGCCATATTCTCCTTACCTCTGATCACTGGAGGGCCGAACCTCTTCGACCTGTACTTATGCATGCCCTTCACCAAGTTGACGCAATACATGAACTCTTTTGTCAGCCGGTTTCCTACCACAGTAAAATTAATTTGCTTTGAACCAACTTTCTTTTGCTTCGGTTTCGGGTAGCGAGGATTATTCACTGAATTGTGGCTGAGCTTTATGTCCGGCGAGTACTGATGTTTAATGAGCCTAGACCACGGATGTGATGATGTCGGTTTGGGTTCTTTGGTACTCTGTACCGGTAAATTGAATAGAGACATTTCTTAGTCAGGTGCAGGTGTCTGAATTTAGCATCGAAATTTAATAAACAGTGTATGGAAAATTTAAATATTCCTAAAAAAATATTTTCTTGCGATGACAACACAGTGCCAGTTTGAAGTTTAAAATTTTTCAACAGACGATTTTTTTTCCAATACTCAAAAGACTTAAAGTTCCCATTATTTTGGACCGGAACCATCAATGCACGACATTGATTATGCACAGCACAATTACGCCCTAACGTTTTGTACAACATGACAGTGTTCGACATGGTCATTGGATCGTATTCAATAACTGGCCCAATGAATCTATAGTGAATGATGTGATGTAGATACTTGTGTCGGCTATATCAATTTATTGATTCATTATTCGAACATGACATATAACGTAACCCATGAAGGGACGTACGGGGGGTCAAAGCCCCTCGAAAAGGGGGTTTAGAAGGCACAGCCCCCCCACAGTAAAAATAAACCTTCTTGCACAAATCTGACAAAGTAGGTTGGGTTAGAGTTGTACATAACTGTGTCGGTCATGATTATCCTGTGCAAAACACTGTCGTGCAGTTTAGGGACTCGACGGTAATCACCTTAGAGTAAAGGTAATCACACTCTCACGATTGGTCCATGGTGGAAGTATAGGAAGTAAATAGGAAGTATTATTTGGTAATCACTGACCTCTAAACTACAAGGCGGTCAGTAACGAGAATCATCAATGCACGTCATTGATGATTCACGTTACTGATTGATTATGCACAACACGATTACTCCCACAAACGTAACTATAAATCACGTAGTGTCGTAGTAGTTTTACTGCTCGATAGATGAAAATCTCCTAATTAACTACACTATGACATTTACAGCTACGTCTGTGGCCTATGTTCTATTATATTTAAATATGCTCTAATGTGCTCATTGAGCTATCACTAACTCCTAAACATCACGACAACTTTTTGCGTAGGTACTGCGGGAAAATCGTTTATTCCCATCAAGCGAAGCTTTGAGAATTGTACGTAGAGGTATTTGCTTTACCCAGATCTACGAAGTAAATATACTAACGTCAAGAGAAAACTCAAATCATCTATTTGCTATGCATATTATTTACAAAAGACGCGATAAGGCGTCCCATCTGAAAATGTTACATGGAGCTAACACACGCGCACGTTTGAATCGTGATCGCCGTATAATAACGAAATTTGTTATTTAAACTTGTGGAATTTTAGGAGTGATGATGAGGTGACGACTGTTGGGAAAATGGTAGCTGTTCCATCCGGACATTGTAAGTAATTATATGCGGTAACACTACGACACCGCGTATCAGGACTTGTAATGGGAGCGCACGTGCGCCATCGCAAGATCAAACTACCAAGACCGTTGAGACCTATTTGCAGCTTAAAATAAACATAGAGAATATCGCTGGAGAATATAGAATTTGCTGTACAGCGTAATGATTATTTTATTATTTGTTATGATTGAGAGTAGGTAGGTAAGAATGTTTGAACCCAAAAACACACCTAAAAAAATTCCAAGTCCATCAGTTTTGTAAGCCCATGGCAGATAGATGCAGGTTGTGTAGAAAATGCTAGTGTTCAAATTGTGTATTTATATTGTGTCGGCTTTACTCCCATCTGCAGACCGGAAGCTAAATGGCTTTCCCGCACATTGATGGATTACGGACTGCAGTCAAAACATCAAAAGGCATTAATGTAGGTACACAGGGTCAAACGTTTATCTATAACCACAAATTACGGAGGCGGCGCGTTGCGCGTTCTAAACCTCCAGATAAAACGTAACCTAGAAAAACCCTATTTCGCAAAATAAGGGAGCTACGGTAATTCAAGTCATTTGTCTTCATCTTGTTAGGGAGCGTGATGTTTGTCGGGAAAATTACTTAATTGTTTACCCACCCCATTCTCGGGTACCTTCATGAGGATTTTAAGTAGGTACAATGGAATGAAAATATGATTCAGATGAAAAATATGTATTTGGTAAAGCGTGGTAAACACGATGCCGGGTCAGAGTAGCATCACCCCATTTTTTATCCGTGGGTGTCGTAATGGGACTGGAGGGTTTAGTTAAATTTTGTTTTAGAGTCGCATACAAAAAAAAAATGTATTATGTGACATTCCATTCCTTACGTTAACGTTCTACAGCGACTAGGGAAGAGTTTAAAATAAATAAAAAAACTCTCTATTAATGACCGAAGTTAGGGTCAACACAAAAATGCAATTACGTTTCACCTTCTTTTCGAGTGGGACACCGAGTCGTCCAACGACTCGATGAACCCTGGTGTCAGAGTTTTTCAACCGCCTACTACCAGTAGTAGGCCTCTGATTTGGTTGTGAACAACCGCCGTCTAAGTAATTATAGATAGCAACCGGGACCGACGGCTCAACGCGCCCTCTAAAGCACGGAACCAGCTGTCTTTTCGGAAAATGAGGGGGATCAGCCTGCAATGTCCTAACCAGGCTGGGAACAAATTCACAAAGTGGTATAAATATAAACTTTGCGAGTGTCCCACCGATATAAGAACCCGGAACCTACCACTGCGCCACATCGGGCGGAAATATTGCTTGAAAATCAATTATTAAATAGATTTTTACTTATTCAATCACTAGTTTTTTAAAACATTTGCCTCACATTTAAGCGATTTTAGGCAATTGATAACTTCATACTTTTTCATAATTCTGTTCTTTTGGTTTATAAGGGCATTGAAACGAGATACAACTTACATATTGAAACTAACCCGCGCATGAGTTATTAGTTGTTATTCTGTGGCATGAGAGCAGTCGTGGAATTTTGGATTGTCTGGAATATAACCTGCATAGAATATCTTCAAAGTCATATTCAAACAGTCCAAAAATATTTGAAAAAGCACAAATGTGTCAAAATGTCAAATCTTTACAACATTCTACGTTAGAAAAATTATATGAATCAAATAATTACAAACACTATATTTTTACTGCCAAATATTTTTCAAATCATCGAGTCATTCATAGTTAAAGATAACAGTATTTTTGTAATTGTTTTGTATTATTAGTTTAAACGTTTAAATCGTCGTTTGTAATATTTGTGTAAGTAAACTTCATAGCTAATGGTTCCGCGCTCAAACAACAGATGCACCTGTACTGAACTACAGGGATGGACTTAACGATTTTGGCGATAAATTATTATCCACAACACCTCGCCATTTAAGGAATCAGCAATTTCTCAGTAATTGTATGGATAATCTGTATTAGTGGATCCCTTAAATGATCACTACACATAGTGCTGATAGTACCTCCCAGTATTTTTTCGTCCGCCATTGATTTAATCAACGCTGTGATTATTGCAATATGGCTATAATTTCAAATACCTATTTATTTTTTAGGTAGGTGCCCAAGAATGCAATCTCGTTCTGGCAAGACCGAGATCTCGCGAGATTTCGGCCCTTTTTAGTGGTATTGATCCCGTCGAAAAATGGGCGAGATCTCGCGAGATTGCACTTGAACATGAAAATGTCCTATTTGAAGTGTATATTTATAGAAGATTTTGCTGGTCACGATGTTTAAGAAATGGATGAATCTATACGAATCAGGTATAGGTATCTATATCTACATAGTTTGTGTTGTGCATCAGTGGTAGGATTTTGGGTGTAGATATTTAATTGAAAGATGGAACTATTGTTTGAATTTAACATGGTGTTATCGCAAGGTGTTATCAATACACAGAATAAAATAAAGTAGCTTTCCTTGTCCATTTGTATACTCAGATCTTTAAAACTACGCAACGAATTTTAATACGGTTCTTAAATAGATACAGTGAATCAAGAGGCAGGTTTTTAGATAAGAACCTTTTACCGCAAAATGCTATGTTAAATGATGTTCCAGCAGGAAAATGGGTAGCAGTGGTGAAACAGCTGGGCGGGTCCCTAGTATTTCATACAATCTAGAATTCCTCGACTGGACTATACGCAGATGAGTTCAAACCTGGGTACTTTCTCACAAATTCCTAGAAACCTGTAGACAACTCTGTTCGTCCCTGTTCAACCACATAAAGAGAGCAAAATCTGTTAAACTCCGTAATAGCGTGTAGCGCGAGAGCTGGCAGTAACAATTCCATTCATTAGAAACAATGCTGCTTCAGACGCCATTTTGCTCGATTTTACAATCTGTCTACATTTTATCTACACGTAGGTAGAAGTTTATGCATCAATGCTAGGGATGGATTCCACCTGCGTATAATTTAACTAAAAGCTTAACTTGTAGTACAGATACGTCGTTTTAGAATGTTTGATTTGAATAGTTATGTCGGCTATGTGTTTACCAAAGATTCAGGAATTCTAATTCTTAGTTTAGGAAACAGGAGCCTATTAGAAGATTATTTTGTATAATTTTACCTATTTGTAATTAAGTTTATTTTAAAAGAATTATCGTATCTTATCTGTAATTAATTATATTATTTAATTAATTTAAAACACAATTTTGATATCATAGATTTACGAAGTGCCTGTCCGTATCTATTATTGATGTAATCGAAGACGAGTTCTAATCATAACAGCTATAGATCTGACACTGAAGTAAAGGATCAACCATCGACTTAGAATAGCATCGACCCATCCCTTTCCCGTGGGTGTTGTAAGAGATAACTAAGGGGCTTAAGGGTGTACATTTGTGATATTATTTTAGGCGATGGGTAACCTTTAACTAATAATGGTGATCTACAATTTTCTATTTTCTAAGGTTTATCAGGTGGCGTAAATTACCGTTATGTACGACCGTTTACGCTCTGCCCACCCCGCAAGGTAAATAGGCGTGAGTTATGTATATTATGTAGGTACCTACACAACGTGCGTGTTTTCACCCAAAAAGCCTAACTTTACCCAGGTTTCAGCTCTTAGCCTAGGACATTTTAGCCGGCCAGTACATTGTAGAGCTATTCCGACCGAACTAAAATCATTACAGAGTCCAAAGCTGGATAATCTGATTGTTTAAAGTTTAAGCCAGCTACAACGCTGCTGATAGAGGGCGCTGGCGGATTGAGAAAATAAAAATACGTGAACTTAACTAAGAGAACGGAATATGGTAGAGACAGCTCGACGAACAAAATTTAATTTACCTACTCTGAAAGGCCAACTGCGGGACCAACAAATTAGTAGTTAGGTATTCGACCCATTTACTGGTTTCATTCCTTATTTACCTATTTCACGATACGAGTATAATATTCTAGCCGCAACCCACGCGGGCAGAGTGTAAGTATAGAATTAGGTACAGTGCGCAGGCATTCTCCCCAAAACTGAATACAAAATTGTTAAAACACTTCCCGTGTAAGGTACCCAAAGCTTCGGTAGAAATTTTTTAAAATTGCTAAAATCCTCAAAACTAGGCTGTATTTGAAACATAACATAACCGGCATATATACATTGCATCATTTTATTCTTTGAAAACCACCTCTACCCTGTAGCTTATCTTTGATCTGACAACCTAAACAAAATTTCCAGCAAAACGTAGAGCTGGTATGAACACGGATTACTATTTCCGGTTTTCCAATTGTGATTTGAAGCACTCTGCCGTTGTTTTGAAAAGAGAGCACATTGTTTGTCTGCCAATTTGAACATTGTAATCTACTACATGAGTAGTAGTTTCACCAAAAACTAGCATGCATGGAATGTAGGTTATTTTTGATTATATCTCACGACGTATCATTATTATAACTACGAGTATTTCTTACAGCATTGCGTTTGAATTTAGCGGCACGAAGATCCCCGGGTTCGACGCCCGGCCGGAGCATCATATTGAATGCTGATCTAGTGTTTCTGTGTATGCCCTATAATATGAATAATACTTCATAGCACAGAAAGGTTACAAAAAGAAAAGGAACTCACCATATCTGGTTTTATTTACACAAAAGTATATAAGTATAAAGGGACAAATAACAATATCTTAGAAATGAACAAATAGACGGCCTTATTGCTCAAAGTGATTTCTTCAAAGCAACCTTGACGTGGGCGTGACTTTTGATGTTCCGCAGGCAAGGGTCCGACTCTCTTCCTTGTTTATATAAATGATCTCTGTATGGACCTTATACACGCAAAGATTTTCTGTTACGCAGATGACACCACAATTGTCTTCTCTGGGTTGACCAAAATGCAGAGCAGGCTTTGACGCAGAGGGGTTTTTCTCGGTATTTGAGAAACAATCTCCTTACGCTGGATACCAGCTAGACTAATTATTTATGCTTCAGCATTCATAAGGCCTTCAGGAAAATAATTTAGTCCTGTGAACACAAACTGCTAGTGTCCATTCATAGATAGAACTGTCCACACAAAATATCTTGGTGTGAGGCATGTCGGGTTGTTGGTTGACTCAGTGTCCCGTACGAAAAAATAATGCGAGAGTGAAACCGTGAATGGAAACGCCACTAAGTCTATAAATTAAGAATTTATTGAGGTTGAGCATACGACTCCGGTACCGTTACAACCAAAGGTTAGAAGGTCGGGTGAAAAATACGACACACAAAAATTTGGTACGTAGTACCGCGACTGGCTTTGAAGACTTCTTTGTAGTCTTACCTATAACTGAAACTTCTGCTAACTATAGATGTAAGAAAGTAGGTACTCGCCTCGCCGCACGAAATGTGGTCTGGGGTCTGGGTCGCAGTACAGACGAACTCACGACCTCCAAGTTAATAGTTGAGGAAGTATGCGCAATATCGACCGACCCAACCTCCACTTCTAAATTGATTCCCGCTGACGATTTAAGAATACTGTAGACATGTAGTACTGTTGTTAGTTGTATGCTTTGTACTATATCTACCTACTTATACTTTTTTTATGTAGTCTGGTGTCGGAGTACAGACGACCTCAAGCGAAAAAGGTGAAACGATTTGTGCCTTTCAACAAAGTCCATATTTGTAAATTTATTACTTTGTGAAGTAGCTCGCAGTTTGGTATACTTTGAAACTCTGAAGTACTTAAAAAGGAAGGTTAGTCCGTGCTCCATAGAGTACGTTAAAACGGTATCGATTGCTGACTATGAATGGCGGTAGTTACACAACCATGGCAGAGTTCTAGTCTAGTTACAAACTTGTAGTAATACGCGATATAATAACTTAGATTCCTGGGCTCATTGAGTTGTTCACTAGACTGCCTGGAGTTTTAATTGCTGGTATCACAACAGCTTCTCATGTTTCTTTTTTTTTATTTTTTTTATTAATGATGGGTTTGCTCTTGACTCTAGTCTAGGTCATAGGATAGAGACAGAGTCTAAGATGGAGCGAGCTCACCCAGAAGAAGCCTGTTAAGGCACTGGCACTCCCACACAACTGACGGAACGCAGCAAGCTACTTGGCGCCAGACTTCGGTGGGATGGTGGTCGCGAGCCAGGCGGCCCCTTACGGAGCCTTCCACCGCGCACGTGGGATCGTTCAGCCGGACTTATCCACAGGCAAGCCTGTGTTGCCGTTGCCCGGGGTGGACCGCTAGGAGGTAGATCGCATACCACGTTTCTTACCTAATGAAATCAATAAAATAAGGAGCCAAACTTTGCTTTGCTTTTTTTATCTTGCAGTACAGTTTAATCTAATTTCTAAACCCTTTGTTATCTTGAAATGTAATCGAGCTTGCACAACGCGTACTATGAATATTCCAACGGCCGGATTCCATTCACTATCTTGCATAGAAATGAGGTTGACATCCAATCACACGAATTAATTATACCGATTTCAATTTTCAAAAAATTTTCAAAAGCGGAAGTAGAGAAAGCTGGGACAGTAACATTCAGGGTATTTCAGGAATTTATATTAAAACTTAGCATTTGATATATTCATTCATCAAGTCTTTGGGCCCTTTTCTCAGTAGCACACGAATTCTTGCAAACCTTGTTGCTACTCTCACAGTCTCCTCCAAACAGAATGCGTAGCTATATAATATTCACTCATTCAATGACAACCTTCGTAATATCAAAATAATTAAAATCTAAAAACCCCTGCACAAGGTAAAAGTGACTGATCTTTTTACAAGACTGCCCAACCAAAAAAGGGGTGTAATGTTTTTAGAGTTCGTGTATGTATGTATGTATGTATATATGTGCGATTCTTTAAAGGACAGAAACTAGTTAACCACTGAACGGAAGAATCCTAACATTATCCTGAGTGTTCTCTTTCTGAGATAAAGACTATCCATGTGTCCCTCAAGCTGTAATCCTCACCTATGAAAACTTAACGAAAAGCAATTTTGGTTTTGTCAAAAAATAGTGCTGAATTAGTGACAAATAGTGACATATGCAAGAAAATTAGTGACTTCATATTTCCCAAGATATGGCTATCGTTTGGTGAGGATTACAGATCGAGGCTCACGCTGTAATCCCAACTCTCGTGTGAGCAAACGGTGGGGTATTTTCACTTGGTCTACATTCCAAAAAATAGTGCCTAATTAGTGACTAATAGTGACAAAAGATGAGAAATAGTCGCTTTATAATTCCGAAGTTATAAAGGCATCTTGGTGAGGATTATACCTATAGCAATTTTTGCTGTAATCCTCACCTCATTTCTGCTAAACACTTAGGTCTTTTGACTCAAATTTGGTATCAAAAAATAGTGCTGAAATAGTGTTCTTAAACTGCATTGATATTTATTTAGTTTATGTAGTAGAAGTAATTAAAAAAACCGTAAGAACTTCTCCATACAAAATGGTCAGGTACAGTCGCGAACAATACTTCGTAGAATACAGACTTGATTTTTGCTTTAATTTAGGTTATGTCATTTCTGCCAATATAGGTAGGTATTAACTTAAACATAAGTTGAGCCACTGACATTATTTTGGTCTATTTTATGAGTAGGTATTTTGGTTGACTATTTTTGTAACGCCTTGAACTTTTTAACGGTTTTATAACAATAAAGTATTTATATGTACTTATGCTATATCTTTCAGATCAACACATCGCATTAATTTATCACATCGTATTCTCTTAAGTCTGAAAGCCCTGTTTGGTCGCGCCACCGCTCAAGCCACCGCTAAACAAAACCGGTTTGGCCGAGCCTCGAAAACTGACCGCCGCGCGTGTGAGCGAGAGGGAAGACAATAGTGAAATTATTGCATGAACTTCGCCTGCGTGGTATTTTTTGGTTTCATCACGTTACGCGATATTGAGTATTATGACAACTCAAATATAAAATTTCTTAAATAACAAATACGCCACTTACGATTATTATGAAAAATTAAAATGAAAACGCACGTTTTGAAATAACAAAAATTATTATTTAGGTATAATTAGGTACTTAGTATTAGTCCTCGCCTCGAACGTCGTTTATTTATGAGTTCAATGAATTTTACCACATAAATATGTTTTTTGTTCCATTTTTACCAAACAAGTTAGGTACCTATATCTATGTATTTTTTTATGTACTACATAGATACAAACATTTATCACACCTTTATCCCTTACGGGTTAGGCAGAGCGTTAACAGCCGCAAAAAATACGGTCGTTATCATCGCCACGTCTGACTGCTTGAGAAATATTGTGTACTGTCAGATATAAACAAAATACTTGAAGGAAATAAATTTGTTTGATTACGTTCCTACCGACATAACAAACCAGCATTGAGCTTCAAGTACGACAATACGAAGTATTGTTCGCGACTGTACCTGACCATTTTGTATGAAGAAGTTCTTACGGTTTTTTTAATTGCTTCTCCTACATAAACTAAATAAATATCAATGCAGTTTAAGAACACTATTTCAGCACTATTTTTTGATACTAAATTTGAGTCAAAAGACCTAAGTGTTTAGCAGAAATGAGGTGAGGATTACAGCAAAAATTGCTATAGGTATAATCCTCACCAAGATGCCTTTATAACTTCGGAATTATAAAGCGACTATTTCTCATCTTTTGTCACTATTAGTCACTAATTAGGCACTATTTTTTGGAATGTAGACCAAGTGAAAATACCCCACCGTTTGCTCACACGAGAGTTGGGATTACAGCGTGAGCCTCGATCTGTAATCCTCACCAAACGGTAGCCATATCTTGGGAAATATGAAGTCACTAATTTTCTTGCATATGTCACTATTTGTCACTATTTCAGCACTATTTTTTGACAAAACCAAAATTGCTTTTCGTTAAGTTTTCATAGGTGAGGATTACAGCTTGAGGGACACCTATCCATAGGCTAGGATTTATCTCAGAAAGCCGTGTTTTTAATTTTTTAATTTATCATGCTTGTACACTCTCTGCCTATCCTTTCTGTTATAGTCGATGTACCCAGTTTTAAGCATTTATTTGTGAATGTAACACATTGTACTTAGGTATAGCAGTGGCCGGTTTCAATCGCAGGGCACACAAACGATTCGTTCTTGAGGATCGGACCGGACCCCATTTTCGCCACAATACCGGTAATCGGTGGCCATTCCACCGCAGCTCGCGTCCAAATTACATCCCGGGACCGCGTGCCGAACACTTTTCAAAGAAAATATTTTAAATTAATGCCTTCCAGGGATATTCTTCACTCTATAGTGATAAATTGGATTACCTTCTAGACTTTATGGACATAGAGCGGATATTTTATGGGTGGATTCATGCCAAAACGATATTTCGCATTATGAGTGTTTTCGGTTTCCAATTGCGTAGGCGGTTCTCACACTTGTCGTCCGTCGCTGCGTATTTTTATCCCACGGTAATACATACGCCTGTCAGACGAAAGGAAATTGCGTATTACGATGTTATTCTAAAACTAACAATTACGGCTACCACGGTGCGTAATTTCCTTTCGTCTGACAGACGCATGCGTTACGGTGCGTTGGAAATACGCAGCGTTGTACGACCAGTGGGAGAACCGCCAAATATAGATACATAGATAGACAAATGAACACTTTATTGCTTACAACAGAAACAAAATAATACAGAAAATCTCAGATCTCTTCCAGGCAATGGATTACAAAATGGAAATGGGTAGGTTTGGTTAAGTAAATTTAAGAATGTATGTACAGATTTACAAGGAAGATGACTAACCTTTGTCAGGGTCAGCATTAAAGTAAGTACCTTAACATTCAAAATTATGAATATAGGGTAAGAAATCCGCTGCCGCCGGCACGATTTAGAAACTAGGCATGAGTTGTCAATGAAAAGTTGGCAGCATGTATATGTATAAGAGGTTGTAGAATAAACCAATACCACAAAAAAAACATAAAACTCGCATATCTACCAAAAAATAATGTTTTTCAAGAAATCCGCATCGTATGAGACACGTTATCACTGAAGCAAAAATCAGCCAAGTGAAAAAATCATACATAGAGGCTCCTTGACATAAATATATTTCTTCACTTTCAATATTATTATTATAGTATACCTACTCGTAGGTATCTACCTACATCTTAATGTTTCCCACAATAACGCGAGATAATACGGGTGATTCACTTTGAATACAGAGCCACATGCAAAATCACTAAAAGAAAACCGCTGTTTCATACAGAATTTAAAAACACGACTAAAACGTGTGGAAGAGGCAATCTCAGGAGACATTGGAATTTTGATTAATTATCGAATGAAACTTATTGAAGTTATAAGCAGTTATAAGTTGATATTTCATTATTAAGTTATACACAATTGACATTTAATAATTTTATACCTTTTAAATAACATTGTTTTTTTTATATTGTTAATTAACATATTTATTTTAAAACCTTATAAATTACATACCTGTTAAGTTTACGTTTTAAACTTAAAAACTCAAATAAATTAATAATTCAGCCGAAATGAAAATTTTAGCACAGTACACAGTACAAATAGGCTTCGCTAGTGATTTTAGGTAGATTAATCATTTTATTACGTACTTTGTCATATATCTTGGATCTTAATCAAATTACATTAATAATAAACTTCGCATGAAGATGTGTTGGTAGTATAAAAACCTAACAAAATATTGAATTTCTAAAAATCCCCGTAACTGTAAGATACGGAGCGGCTGCATTGAGGCAGAAAACAGCCGTCCAGGTGGAAACATCAGAACAGCCTCCTTCTAATAAAATCTCGTTCGCGCTCCAGTTGTTTGCCGTCGGGATTCATTCATTCATTCATTCATTCGTTCTCACATGTATTTACGGACCAACCGGAAATAGGGTAAATCCTTCATGAATTCTTTGCCGGTCGCTTTCCGGGCTAATGGTAGTTTAATGTTTAGGTACTCCTTTCATTATATAATCAAATGGTAGGTAATCAAATAGCTATTATAGTGGAAATGAAAAGGGGTTATGATGGTTCTTTGAATTTATTAGACGCGTATTAAAATCGGATTACATATCCCGGGAATAAAACGAGAACCTTCGGATCTTTAGGCCAAACTCAGAGTATTTAACCAATTACGAAGATACCGAAAATGTTCGTCAGCTCCAAATTCTATTCTGACTATGAACTTGTTGACATCAGTTTGGGCAAATGCGGTTTGATTACTTATTACTGCAGCCTCTTGTGACAGCCGCAATACCTAATGATAAAGAGCAAAGGGACAATATCAATAACAAAGATAAATGGCTAGGAAGGTAAGTAGGTACTTTCATTTTATCCAGCAACAATACATTTGTTATATGTAAATAAAATTGGTTGTCTGTAAATAAGTAGTACAAATTACGAAACGTATCAATGTTTGTAACTAGTTGTTTTAAATGGCCCGCGCCCTACTAACCCTTTACACTAATCCTATTGTTTCAGAGTCTCATATAAAAAGGTAAGTTGCTTTTCGGAAATCATTCTTCGTAGGGCTAAGGGGAGCACAACAACTAAACGTGAGTGGTTTTTAAGGAAAAGTTTTTTTCTTGATAGGCAGAAGTAATAATATATATTTTATTGAGAAAGTGAAGCGGTTTTGCCAGTGTTATTTTTATGCTATGCAGTTTATACATATCGTTGAGGACACCAAGATTTAAACAGATATATTCATTTGAAGGATTTTTTATACCATTCAGAAAATGCCGCCCCAAGAGAATCCCGCCGTAGACCCAACAATAAGTGGCGTGCTCTTCGAGTCGGAAACAGAAACAGCTGATTTGGGCCTAGCCAAGGACGTAACAGTGCTGAAGAAGGCCACTCCGAAGAAACATGAGTACGTGTGGGGGAACATAGCTTGGTTCCTCTTCCTCCACATAGCATCAGTCTACGGCCTCTATTTAGTGTTTACTTCGGCAAAGTGGCAGACTAATGTTTTCGGTAAGTGAATTAAATTAATACTCAATAAAGATCGTAATCCTTCAAAATACACTGACACCAAAACATCGAAATTAGTTAATAATTATCTTAAACCAAGTGAAATTAAAGTATCGCAAGCCGATATTTTAAGTGGTATAATCTCTGAAAATCAAATAAATTCTTCAAATTAATATTATTAATGCTAAAAGCTATTAGCTTTTACCAAATTAAAGTGTATGGGGGTAACTCCGACATAAATTTCTAGAAGATGACAAGACGTCTATCTTTCGGTTAATTATTCAAAATTATTTTATATTTGGATTCTGTCATTATTGTTTTACCTCTATGTACTCAATAAAATTATATATTACGAGTATATATTTGAATTTTAACATATTATTAGGTTATTTAAATAAAGCACTTGAAATAATGAGTATTTTTTATAAATAGAGGTAATTACGAAATATCTTTGAGTTATTCCGAAGGAATTCAAAAGTTTACCTTACTGCGTTTGTTGCAAGGTTTGTTTTTTGGGTTATTATGAATCAACGAAAATGATTATATAATACTTGCTTCAGGAAACTTGACCGTTTGGACGTGTTGTTGACGATACTGACTAATGACAACTGACACGATCAGGAGAATCAAGATGGCTGCTAGATTAATGATGCCAAAAAGCAAAATACCGCTGAGCTTGGTAGATGTTTTTGAATTTTGGAAAATACCCGTTTTTAAAATCACCCCAACGCACCTTATGATTTCGTGATTATTCCTGGGAAAACCGTCGAGTTTCTTATTTCTACCTCTCAAAGTCGACTTTTTCCTCTCAAAGTCGTATTATTTGCCTTACAGCTTTCGCTGTTCATCTTATGTGCGCCATCGGTATTGGTGCAGGATCTCATCGTCTATGGACACACAGAAGCTTCAAAGCTAAAACTCCTCTGCGTATCTTGCTTATGATTTGGCAGACCATGGGATTCCAGGTAAAATAACGCAAAAAACCAAATCAAACAGAAAAACCTAGCTTTCACGACAGATTTAGATTTATGAAACTGGTAGTTCACTTTTTGCCGATATTAATAAAAATATAAGGTGTTTACTAGTGACTGATAGAGAAAACTCAGTTCGGGCTGGTGATAAAGAACAACTTTCTCCAAGCACATAGGGCGGAATATAAAAATAAGAATTGGACCTCCCATATAAAATTACCGATCACTGATTTGAGTATTATAGAAGCTAAAAATATTTTTGTCTTATTTGGACCTATGTTCCTTAGGAAAAGTTGTTTCTTCTCGTACGCACTCTGTTTTCAGTATCGGTCATTAGTCAAATTTCACCCTTTATATATTATGTGTCAGGACTGTATCTTCGAATGGGCTCGCGACCACCGCACCCACCACAAATACGCAGACACCGACGGAGATCCTCACAATGCAGAACGAGGGCTGTTCTTCTCGCATATGGGATGGTTGTGTGTCAAGAAAGGTCCCGAAGTCGTCGAAGGTGGCAGACGGCTTGATCTCACTGACCTTTATGCTGATCCTGTAGTCATGTTCCAGAAGAGGTAAGTATTTTGACAATTCACAACGAGGGCTGTTCTTCTCGCATATGGGCTGGTTATGTGTAAAAAAAGGTCCCGAAGTCGTCAAAGGCGGAAGACGGATTGATCTCACTGACCTTTATGCTGATCCTGTAGTCATGTTCCAGAAGAAGTTAGTATTTTGACAATGCACAACGAGGGCTGTTCTTCTCGCATATGGGCTGGTTATGTGTAAAAAAAGGTCCCGAAGTCGTCAAAGGCGGAAGACGGATTGATCTCACTGACCTTTATGCTGATCCTGTAGTCATGTTCCAGAAGAAGTTAGTATTTTGACAATGCACAACGAGGGCTATTCTCCTCGCTCATGGGTTGGATGTGTGTCAAGAAAGGTCCTCAAGTCGTCAAAGACAGCCGGCAGTTCGATCTCACTGTCATTTTTGCTAATCCTGTTGTTATGTTCTGGAAGAAGTCATTCGGATTATTTCATGCTAGGAGAACCAATGACCTTGTAGAGTTTACACGCCCCCGTTGGATATATACATCCAGAATCAAAGAATATCCTGGAAGAGGTGGCTATTAATAAATGTAGGTACTTACACAGTTAGTTTAACCTCCTCTAAACAAAATAATCTTTCTCCAGACACTACATGAAGATGATGCCTATCCTATGCTTTGTGCTGCCGACCATCATTCCAGTGTACTTCTGGAACGAGACCTGGCTGAATGCGTTCTTCATTCCTACGATCCTGCGGTACACCTGCGGCATAAACGTAGTCTGGAGCGTCAACAGCTTTGCACACAAGTTCGGATACCGGCCTTATGACAAGTAAGAAGAAGACCAAATTTAACCATATAAGATGCATCCATTTGGTAATCCTAATTATCTTTAGCGCTTTTGTGCTCAGAGCTAAAATTTTTAAGTAAGGAATGTATTCATACGAATTTAATGTAGGTACACTCACTACCTTCGCAGTCTTGAATATTCGTGAAAAGCAGTTCATTAATTAAATAATTAATTTACAAACACGATTGGAAATCTGTTCCAGTAGCAACGCACATATCTTCATACATCCAAAAATGGGTCCATAGAAAGTCCCTTAAAATAATCAAAAGTAGGTACTACATTATCATAACCAGTGATTATAAAATTATGTTTAATTACTATGAAGTAGTAGACGAATTGATCCGATAATCCAATTACAGGTTCTGAATAATTCAGTACTACGACTGATGTTCTCTATTCGTTGAATCAATTAACTGCTTTTAGTATACGTGACACAAATATTTCCAATTCAAATTTTCAAGTGCAATTTGTAAATACTTCTTCTGTCAAGTGGGTTAATGAGTCAACGAATGACCCGAGCGACCCTGGGTGTTAGAATCGTGAATGCTGAGTAAATAGTAACAAAGGGAAATATTTGTTTCCAATATTTTACTGTCACCAATACTCAAAACTATTACACCGCATTTTTTTATCTTTCGAAATCTTTACCTCGTACCTCTTTACATCGAGGTTCACTCGAAAATAATTATCGAGCAGACCGAGTAAGAGAATAATTTTTAATTTTAATTACTAATGTAATTTTTATTTCGTTATATAAAAAAGGACGATTATTCACATACAAGTAGGTAAGTACTGCTTTTCGAAAATTAGAGAAATTAGTCTAGTTAGTAAACAATGAAAGAAGAGGAGGCTTGTGCTGTGCCCTGTAGCATGTCTGGCTATTAATGAAGATACCTAATATTTTCTCGAGTTTACACAACTATTACTCATCACAATTAAACAACTTTAAACGGATTTAAGTTGTGTTTATTTTGGATTTTACAATTCCTACGTTTATAGCACTTTACAAAGCCCGTGGTCACGGATGACTTTAAGGTGTTAGACGTCATTATTTAGAATATATTACTTTTCTTCTCTACCGCCATCTATTTCTTGATTGCCTAGCGTAACGTCCCGAATTGTAAAATCCAAAATAAAGACACTTAAATCCGTTTAAAATTGTTTTATTGTGATGAAGATACCTACTTATGTCTCATTTTCAAGGTCACTGAACCCTCGCGAGAACCTCGGCGTGTGGATGATCTGCGTGGAAGGCTTCCACAACTTCCACCACACGTTCCCCTGGGACTACAGGGCGGCCGAGCATCCCGTCATCAACATGCTCACTCCCACCATCGTGTTCATAGAGCTCATGGCTAAGGTGAACCATTCAAATAATGTAGGTTCGTCCAAGATGTAGGCGCAGTAGAGTAGTTTATTACTCGTAGTTGCAAAACTAACTCAGTCGATGGAGCTGTTCCACGCGTCAGTTCACTTCCAAATTCGCGGACTATGGATGAACCCCACTAGTGATGGGGAAAGTCGCAGGTTCAAGTCCTGCCCGCGCCGCGGTAGAAACTTTCGTAAGTATTTTTTAGAGTCCGCGCTACTATAGGAATCCCACCAAAAAACTTCTGATGACATATATAGACGACTGGTAGCGGCTGGATGGCGAAAACGGGGAATCGCGCTTTATGGCGTACCCTGCGGGGCGGAAAAGTATACTACTTACATGTTTGCTCCATCTCACAACGGGGCTGCAATTGAAGTGCAATAAAATTTGTGTCTAAAAATTGGGTACAATGGTAAATAACTAAATAAGCATTATCCAGTAGGTACTAACCGAATACACGTAGGCAGATACTATCTACAGGGTAAATTTGTAGTACTCGTAAGTATGCAATCTTTGCAGGGTGATTCCACTCATGATTATGAACAACTTTTTCTATAGAGCCACCTGCTTAATTGAAATTGCCTCTTCCATACATTTTGGTCGTATTTCATAATTTAGTATGAAACAGCGGTTTTCTCTAGCGATATGGCTCTATAGTAAAAGTTGTTCATAAGTAGAATCACCCTACAAAGTTTGTGGATTGACTAAAAATAACCCACCATTCGTATGACTTATTTTATAATAGAAATGTGTGTACAAATGACCTGTAAAAACTAGGTGTCATTCGTGTTCTACGTAAAGAAATTGCCTTCTTACAGTATGACGAGTTTCTAACTAGGAAAGTTACTTCCCCCTGTGTCGAATCGTTCCTACCGGACCACAAAGTCGAACTTCGTGACTACCAAGTCCGCTACTAACCCAATAAAAGCTGTCTAAACTTGAACTAAACCCCCCAGGATCTACTGAGACCAGAGAATTTGCTATTCTAATCTCTTGAGCTTCTCTTTGCGTACATATCGACACGTTAGCGACTGAATTCCTTTGTTGTTTTCGACAACTTTGAGAAATTAGTAAAAAGTGTGTCAGTTGATATTGATTATGAAATGTTATTGCTGTACATTTTACAGTCAAAGCCCTTATCTTGTCATTAACCTCGTAGACCGGTAAACTAAAAGTGTTGGCCAAAACACTTATTGACTGATTTTACCGGTCAATTAGGTTATTGACCAGCACCCTTAGTCAATAACCTTATTGACTGATTCAGACAGTAAAGGTTTTAACCGACTGCGCTCCGTTGGGAGGGTGTATGAGAATACCATGATTATTAGGTCTTCTTATCTAAAGCCATCAGGCAGGACTGAATGGCCCTGTACTGCTCCCAGGTTTTTGGAATGAAGCACACCCCTCGTCTGTATGGCCGGACGTTAGAAAAAAGTCTAAGCTTCTTCGATCTATCTACCTCTACATTCTACATATGGGTACTTACAAGCCTACACATTTGTGTAATGTCAGCCTCTAACTCAAACTTCAGCAACCTAAACTTAACTATGTTTGTGATGATTTCAAAAGATTAGTCCAGCTAACCTAATTAATGACATAACATCCCTTCATCAGATCGGGCAAGCCTACGACTTGAAAGCGGTGACCAAGGACATCATAAAGCGGCGTACACAACGTACTGGCGACGGGACCCACCACCTGTGGGGCTGGGACGACCCTGAGTTCACGGAACAGCTGAAGCAACGACTTGGAACCGTCAGCCACGAGGAGAGGAAAACAGCTTAGTGTTTTTGTCGCCTTGACAGCTTCCGATCAAAAAAGGACCTGTGCGTAATGTTATAAAACTACAGGCTACAAGTACACTTCAAATTCGATGCGTGAACGATTCACTTCAGATTCGTTCACGCATAGCCAAATTGCCATAACAACATCAGGAAATTATTGACCGGCTACGCAATTTGCTAAGAATTTTACCTGTCGACTTGTAGACTGTGATTTCTTAGTATAGGATATCTAGTATGAATAACAAAATGTAGAGTAAGAATAAACATTGTGATCATAGATTAGAAGACTTTTTGTACATTTTAAGAAATAAATATTTTAGACTAAATTTAGAACAATTTGTTTATTGCATCACTTCAACATTTTATGCACTTTAAGATATTGCACTCAAATGGACTAATCCTAAATTATACTGTTCTAAAAAAATCGATAGAAAAACTACTCAACATAAATAGTCCCTGTATGTTCATCGTGCAAATTTCTAGGATTCAATCTCGACCATATAGAGCAATGAATAAATACAAACTAAAATTGGAAAATCTACGTGCAAACACTCTGTGATAGGCGTACTGGTGCTGTTTACGCGCTGAGGAAGCTGCGTCCAGTAGTTCGGTGCTGATACAAACATATACTGCACACTTCCAGTCTTTTATGTCCTACGGTATATTTCTATGGGGTAATTCAGTTGACTTCGAGCGTCTATTTGTTTTAAAAATACGCACAATGGGTTATATCAATTCCAATGAAACATAGACGCACTTAAAAAAAAACGCATAATGACCATGAGAAACCTTTATCTGTTCGAGTTGAAGTCGTACGTGCGCAATATCACAAGTTTTAGCCGCCGTTCAGTAGGGAAGACTTGCGACTATTCGTACCAAGCTTGCCACAAAAACCCGCGGGTGATAGGGTAGGTACTTACTAATTCGTAAAGAAAGCATGATTTTATGTTATACACTTAAACTCCAAGTAAATCCGAGAAATACAGATAGTCTTAAAAGTTGCCAAAGCATCTCCATAGCAGTGAGTGCGTAAGACTAGAGACTTTGGTTTAGTTAATCACCACTAGCCAGTCACTATTTATTCTAGAGCAATAATTGGTACTATTTTAGTCAGTTCATTATATTTGTACTTGGCTTAGTATAGGAACATTGCGTGAACAAAAACGTCATGGATTTTAAATAATACGAAAAGCAAGGTTTTTATTTTTAATGCCATTGTAATTTATTTGTATTTTGCAATATTTCACTTCAACCTTTGCACTGACTTAATTAATGTTTATAAACTATTAGTATATATTTATGTGTTGGTTTGATTTATAAACTATTAGTATATATTTATGTGTTATGTGCTGGAGTTGCGGTCGCGCTGCCGTGTGACACACTTGCGCGTGATTGTGTCCGTGCTTTTAAAAATTATCATGGCAAAATCAACGATAGAGTCCCTTGAAAAAGTGATTAAACGTTTTCTATCACCAATAGAAGAAAAAATTGACCAAGCCCTCAGCAATATTAAGAGGCTAGAAGATAAAATATCCATTTTGGATAAATCGGATTCAACAAACCGACATTGTTTAAAGTGTAACCAGAACACAGCCCTCGGACAACAACGCGATTGTGGACCTAATGGATCGCAGGCGTCGAAGTCCCTCGCAAAAAATCCCGTGGCAGTAACCAACGGCGACAAGCAGAAACCGGTAACTCCTACCGGCATTATGAAGAAAGATCTACCTAGTGCTAATGGATCGACCCGGCGAGGATCACTACCTTCTAATGTCGCTACGAATGCCCGAAACAATCCTTCTATACAAAAGAATATAGAACCTTCTAAAAATGCACGGAGTCAAAAAAACGGACAAAACCACAGCAAAGACACAAACAAAAAAGACGAGACAAATACAAGCCCCACTACCCTCCCAGAGGAGCGAGCAGGCGATGATGATTCCGGCAACAGCGATTGGCAACTTGTCACTAAAAATCGGAAACCTAAATCTAAACTGAGAAAGCACCAACGCGTAGCTATAACTGGCACTGGGCCGATTGATAACACACTACAAACTACAGAACGCGTCAAGGAGATTCACGCTTGTTTCTTCAAACACGACACATCCACCGAAACCATCAAATCCTACATGGCTAAGAAAAGCGAAAATCTGGAGTGCACTGTTGAAAAACTGAAACTCAAGCATCAGTATTATGCATCTTTTGTAATAACGATCCCACACAGCAAATACGACTTGTTTATGTCGGCGAGCAATTGGCCACCCGGCACGGAGGTGAGCGAGTGGTTTCGTCAGAGCACCGGGCGCGCGTGGCGTGCGCCCCACCATCAACGACAACGTCATCCGTCAGATCGGACCCTTGACGAATCACGCGCCGTTGCTCCCACAGCAGCTACCGGCCACGGCGGTGACGCAGGCCAAACATCCCCGCCAACGACCACCGGGTCCGCCTGACACACAGCCGCCGCGAACCTCGAACCTAGTGGTATGCCATCAAAATGTAAGAGGCTTAAGTAGCAAGACTAAAAAACTTGAGGTTCTTTTAAACAACGAACTTCTATGCGATGTATTAATAATAACAGAACATTTTCTCCGGGTAAATGAAATTCAGTGTGTAACGCTCAGTAACTTTGAATTAATGTCCCATTATTGTCGACCGAGTGTGCAGCACGGTGGTAGTTGCATTTTTGTAAAGTCCAATATACGAGCGGTAAACAGGCCAGACTACTGTGATCTTTCTCGTGAACAGATATTTGACGTCAGTGCCGTCCACTTAATCGACGATAACTTACTAATTATCGGTATTTATCACTCGAATCTCACGAGTGATAGAGACTATTTAATTCTATTTGACAACCTATTAAGAAAAATAAATGATGACAAGCTCTCTGCAATCATTATGGGTGACATAAATATCGATTATATTAAAAATACACCTATACAAAGGGATTTGAAAGACTTATTATTAGTCCACAAATTTTCCCAAGTTGTAAATAAACCAACACGAATAGATAATGAGAGCTCAACCTTGCTCGACCACGCGTACGTAAACATCCTTGGCGACCGTGTGTCCGCGGTGTGTGTAGAAACACACCTAAGCGATCACAAGGCGCAGAGACTGACCGTACCGAGACTATCTCGCCCGGAAACAGTACTAATATCCAAACGGGTTTTTAGTAGCAAAAATAAAATAGCCTTTGTCGACGCGCTTGAGTCTATAGACTGGCTTGAAATAGTAAACAAATACCGCGGTGAGTGTATGCAATTTGCCATAGACGTTACAAACATACTCATTAATAAATTTGAGATATGTTTTCCGTTAAAAAAATGTAACGTATATCAAAACAATAACAGTAAATGGATAGACTCAGAAATTATTGACCTAAAACTATTGCTTTTCGATATGATCGACCTTTCGAAAAGAAACCCCGCGAACTCGGATTTAACCGAGGTCACAAACAATATGTTAAAACGTTACAACTTCAAGTTAAAAAAAACTAAACGTACCGATTATTTCAACTCAATAATCGAGAACTGTCCCAACAAATGCCGAGGTATGTGGAAGGCCGTAAACATTGAGTTGGGCAGGGGAGCACAGGACAGGGTTGATTATACTGACCTAATTGTCGATGATAGTGGTAACCCGTTCACCTCCAAACTAGACCTGGTCAACTCACTCAACGGTGAGTTTGTGACGGCAGCGGCGTCGTGTGGAGCCCCGGCTGCTAACGCACCACTATGCATGGTAACCATGTCCAACCACCAAAGCCCTAGTGACTCATCAATTTGGTTTCGTCCTTTCACATCGCTGGAGATAGTAAATATTCTTAGGAAATCGATAGCGCCAAAGAATAGTACGGATATTTACGGATTATCCGCAAATCTGCTCAGAAGCGCTAGTCTGGTGATCTGTTTCGTCCTATCACACCTTTTTAATAACTGCATGCGACTGGGAACATACCCGGACTGCCTCAAAAAAGTCAAAATATCACCGTTATATAAAGGCAAAGGCAAGAAATCGGCAATAAAGTCGTACCGCCCAATTTCACTGGTACCCAGCATCAGTAAAATACTGGAGGTAGGATTGAATAGGAGATTGCTTGCCTTCTGGTCTAGCAGGAATGTATTGTCCGACCGCCAGTACGCTTATCGGCCGGGCAGGTCGACTACCGACCTGGTGCGCGAGGTGGTGCGGTGCGTGGTGCGCGCTCGTGAGGACGGTCGCCACGTCGCTGCCGTCTGTTGCGACCTATCGCGCGCATTTGATACGGCAGACCACGCACTTGTCGCGGAGAAACTCGACCATTACGGCATCCGAGGTCCTGCCCTAAGGCTTTTGATGTCGTTCATGAGCGGTAGAGCACAGGTCGTCGTGGGTGATAGGGGGCGAATAACCTCTACTGAGCTCTACAATTTGATGGGCGTGCCACAGGGCTCCTGTCTATCAAACTCGCTGTTTAGCCTCCTACTGAACGATCTGCCGCTGGCTGTCAAAGGCGCTGACATATTTATGTACGCCGATGACGTCACGGCAGTCGTCAGCACAACCTCAAGGCATGAGCTAGAAGGAGCCCTGAATGATGTACTGGACCAACTTTATAAATGGTTCCAGGCGAACGGCCTGTCCTTAAATAAGGATAAAACCTGCTTCATCAGGTTCAGTCTCAATGGGCACCCCACACAAGCTATGCAGGTGTGTGCGGGCGGAGCCCCTATACAGCAAGTTGCCTGCACACGCCTGCTGGGCTTCAACATTGACAGTGCGTTAGTGTGGGAAACGCACATAGACGAGCTGTGCGGACGGCTGGCGGGCGCATGTTTCGCGTTGAGGCGCCTGGCAAGCACGGCCAGCAATGACGTGGTGCGGCAGTGCTATTTTGCCACGGTACACTCCCTTCTTCTGTACGGCACGGAACTCTGGGCGCGCGCCGCAGACTGGAGTCGCGTGTTCACCATGCAAAAGCGGGCCGTGCGAGCAATGGCCGGCGTTCCCGACGATGTCTCTGCGCAGGATTATTTTCATAAGTTCGACATTTTGCCCCTCCCGTGTTTATACATTTACCAAGTGGCTGTGTTTATGCACGAAAACATACACTTATTCAAGCGGAAGGGCGCAAACCCTAGATACAACCTGCGCAGCAACAAGAATGAAAATCGGATTGCAACCGAACCGCACAAGCTAGCCAAGTCCGAGCGATCCGTATATTACATAGGGCCTGAAATATATAATCGCCTACCGGATGACATCACAAATGCAACGTCCATCGTAGCGTTTAAAAGTTTACTAAATAAGTGGCTGCACACACAGTTGTTTTACAGCTACGACGATTTTTCCAAATTGTCGGCTACCAAAACCGACCAAAATATTAATATACAAATGTAGATAATTTTAATTTTGATTTTGTACCTAATTTTAATATTATAATTTTAACGTTATAATTTTAATTTTATAATTTTATTTTGTATTTTAAATATGACATGTAACAATTGTTATTAATAAATTTTATCATTATCATTAGGTATCATTATCATAATACTCGTTCCAAAAAGACTAATAACGAGCAAACGTTCCAGTAGTTTTTATTTTATAGCGTAAAAACAAAAGTGCTATTACGCCATCTTCGACCCCCCCCCGCCCTTCATGAAAAAATTCAAGACAAAATTCTTGGGTAAGGAACGAGCTGAGGTATCTCAGATGGAAGAGGCATCCCCACTGGCAATGGAGAAATTCACAGGTTCATATCCTGCCCGCGCTTGAAATTTTGCAAGTTTTCAAAAATTATATACCTAACTCGGGGAGTGTTTTAAAATTTAGCATTCAAATTATCGCGGGTTTTCATCGCTTAGACTAAATTCAACATGTAAAGAATGAATAAATCACTGGGTATTAGTTGTAAAACTAACCCGATAGATGGAGCCGTGCCACGCGTTACTGGCATTCAGATATACTTGCAAAAGTCGCGGGACGGGAATGAGCTGCAGTAGCCCAGATAGAAGAGGCGCCACTGTTATTGGCGAAAGTCGCAGGTTAAAATACTGCCCGCGCTTAAAAAATTTGCAAGTTTTCAAAAGTTGTATACCTAACATGGGAAGCGTTTTAAAATTTGGTATTAAAGTATATCACACATATGTATAGAGAGAGGTGGTAGATAAAACTCAAGATTTAGAGGACTTTTGCTGGGAAATGCACTAGAAATAACAAACGACAACCGTCTGTCTGAATCACTGGCCGAAAGAACGCAAGTTACCTTCCTATAGAAAAAATATAAGATAAACAAAAACAAAAACCTACTTTATTATGTTTATCTTTTAACACGTTTCCTCATTTCCCTAAGCCCTGACTTTCGGATTAAACCGCAATCAAGGATTCCCGAGGTAACTGGGCTAAAGGTAAACAGAGGCGGGTGAAAATGTTTTTCCGATCTCCAATCCTACGTGCAGCTGACGCTCTTAACACTCTTTCTGCCGGTGTGGCGGAATGGTATGTCTGGTAGGTTAGGGTAGACCTCATCTCACTTGTAAAAGTAGACTACCGAGATTTCTAAACAAAAAAAAATACAATGTGAGAGCGATTCCAGGGTGCTCTGCTGATGCGTGATAAAAAGTAAAAACTATGTTTTACATTTCACCGTTCTATATAAATCTATGCTTTCATTATAAATATTATTATTGTATGTTATAACTTGTCTGTTGGAAGTCGGAGAATTTACTATTTGGCCAACCGCCATCAATGATACATACATACATACATAAATCACGCCTATATCCCTTACGGGGTAGGCAGAGCGTTAACGGCCGTAAAACGGATATTAACACCACGTCTGACAAAAGCTTGAGGGTCAATCAGATAACTGTGTATCACTATAGTGATAGGTTGTCAGCCCGTCGCCTAAAATTGCAATACACATCCCTCGAGTCCCTTAGTCGGGTCTTACGACACCCATGGGTAAGAAATGGGGTGATGCTATTCTAAGCCGGCATCACACGGCAAATGATCAATGATCTCTCCCAAAAAACCTTGTACTACTGCTAAAGTATAACCGGTACCTACGGACTGCAGCGTAAAGATCATAGCATTATCAGCTACGAAGTGCTACCAACCTACCATGACCAACCACCCTACAGTGTCTATATTCTGTGACTACCACCCGCTTCCAAAGAAAACTCTCCCAAATAAAATAGCGTCCCGTTGCAAATGTATTAAGAGGTACCTACGAATTGCATCGTAGCAATCAGCTACGAAGCGCTACGACTGTGGAAAATCGGGGTCATGTTACATGAATCGACGCATTTAGGTAGGTATCACAGCAGTAGATGTGTTAAGCGATAAGTGAAAATCGATTTGTTGTTTCCATTAGCGCGTATAATTAATGTAACGAAACAAAGCTAAGCTGGATTTGTGCTTTATTGTAGTTGTGATACGACTGTTCCAGATTTTTTCATATCTGCCTCTGCACGGTAAACTAAATTAATAAATTGTATAAATAAGTAATGTAAATAAAACTTATGAAAAAAGACTATCGCAAGAAAAGGTCGTACCTACCTAGCCTTTACAGCCCGGTTCTCCACTAACCCTTTTTATTTGAACGACTGAATTAAAACTTGAACGTCAAACTGGCACTGTTGTCATCGTCAGATAATATGTTTTTTTTTACAAATATTTAGATACTCTTTATGTGAGTGTGGCCTGGATGAGGGTACCTTAGATCACATTTTTTTCTCTTGTTCTCGTTTTCCTGTCTCTTTATATGATCTACTTCCTGAATGTATCCCTCGTCCTATTTCCTTTTACCATCTGTTATCCAATGTTAACCCTCCCTTTTTGTTTATTTTATGTAAGTACATTAATATGTTTAATATCCGTTTATGATATTTATGTTCTGTATATATCTTAGAAATCTTTTAGATATTTAGTTTTTGCGTAAGGTCTACAACCGATCAATTGTCAGTTTCGATCTTTTTCTCTTTTTAAAGTTGTAACGTGTATCCCCCAACTTAGACATTGGCAGAATTGTCCTTTGCTGACAGAGGCCATTTAAAAAAAAGAATAGAATAGAAATATTTAGATTTTATATTTTTACTGATTTTTCATCGTAGTTATTCTGCCACCTGATTTAGAAATGTCTTTATTCAATTTACCGGTACAGAGTTCCAAAGAACCCAAACCAACATCAGTACATCCCTGGTCTAGGGGCATTAAACATCAGTACTTGTCGGACATAAAGCTCAGCCACAATTCAGTGAATAATCCTCGCTACCCGAAACCGAAGCAAAAGAAAGTTGGTTCAAAGCAAATTAATTTTACTGTGGTCGGAAACCGGCTGACGAAAGAGTTCATGTATTGCGTCAACTTGGTGAAGGGCATGCATAAGTACAGGTCGAAGAGGTTCGGCCCTCCAGTGATCAGAGGTAAGGAGAATATGGCAATGAGTAGATTAAGATACGTAGCTTTAGTGTCTGTTACACCCTGTTAACTGAGATTTTAGACTAAGCGTGAGTACTACTAAGACAAAATTATATACATACAAATTTTTAATTCATGCCCTTTTTATGCCCAAGTTTTAAGTAACAAAAAAACTTGGGCAACGGACATTCTGATAGATTGTTTGTATAAAGAGATATTTTTTTTGTGAAGGGGCGCCAATGTCGAAGTCGTTCATGGGTACACTCGCTCTCATAGAACAAAATACATTAAATACTTACACCTAATACATCTATGATATGTTTAAGCTGTTACTGGAGTCGAATGGGAGTCCAACACATTAAGAGAAATACAAATCCAATACGGGCACTATGCTCATTGCCTTGAAGGTCAAGTCGCTGTTATTGCCAATGGCCAACTTGTCGGAGGAGAAACAGAGCTGAAAGAAATGATTGAATCAAAATATTACATCAATTTGTTAGCTTTGAATTACCAGAAGGAGAGTATAAACGCATTTGCAAGGTATCAGAAGGAGATTGGGGTGATTATGGAATGCTTACTACTTAAGTGTCAGCCACATTAAATTGATATGCAAGTTTCGCAACTGTCCCATAATGTGTATGGTTAGAATATTATCACAACTATTTGCCGTGTCGTAAAGGCACAGAAAATATAGTTTTATGTTAAAAGTATCCAGGGTATAGTCAGCAGCGTTCCCAGTTAATTCAAAATCTTGTACTGCACTTGCCAGTCCCGCCTGCCAAGAGTGGTGAGTATGACAATACGCTCGATAGGAGAAGGTCCATGTCTAGCAGTGGACTGTTGTACATACATATCACGCCTATAATCCCTTGCGGGGTAGGCAGAGCGTAACCAGCCGCAAAAAACGGTCATTTACGCCATGTCTGACAAACATTTGTGGGACATTTGGAAAATTGAATATCGCCATAGTGATAGGTTATCAGCCCATTGCCTAAATTTGCAATACACACCCTCAAGTCGCTTAGTCGCCTCTTTCGACTCCCACGGGAAAGAAATGGGGTGATGCTATTCTAAGCCGGTATCACACAGTGGACTGTTGTGGCTGTTGATAATTAATGATGTACCCATCTGTAAAAAAGAGTGTCACACTGATGACAGAAATACTTGTAAATTTAGTCTGAAATACTACAAGGGTTTGGGCTTATTTTCAGCGTCCGGTTGCCTATATACATATTACTATCAGCGGAAAACCCATTGGTTCGTTGATGTTCATGGTAAGTAATGTCTTGCAATGTAAATGCTAGTGTCTATGTCTGCCGTAGGTGTATTTTTCAACTGACTCTCAAATGCTAAAATAAATCTCTTAGAAGCAAATGTGTGCATGTTTGCAAACATCCTGTGCGTAACCTTCACACTGCAATTTTTTTGAGAATCTTAGCTTCTGAGGAGCTGATGGTGTATCTGAATTTCCAGCTGTATTCAGACATAGTTCCACGTACCTGCGAGAACTTCCTGCGCCTATGCAGGGCGAAGAGAGGTGGTTACGCTGGAACACCAGTCCATCGCATCGTGAAGGACGGCTGGATCCAGTGCGGGGGGTTCGGCTTGAAAAACACCGAAATGGACTGCGAAAACTTCAAAGTGGATTTCGATAGAAGAGGCGTGCTTGGCATGGCCAATGCTGGAAGGTGATTTTCTTTGCACCTTCTTCTTTAGCTAGCTTCTACCCAGTTTTTATGAAGGCATAAAGAGACAAAAGCATAAATTGAAGTAACAATACGTATAATTATTTGAACCTGAGTTACATTACGTACGATTCGCCTTCTTCTGTTCCATTCTCTTGGCTTTTTTAAACCTTTTTGCAGAGACTTGGACTGCTCTACACAATTTTTTGTTCTCCTTCAACCCAACAAGTGCTTTAAGCTGCGCTTTGTAGCATTCGGTCAGCTGATCGAAGGAGCAGACACGCTCAAGAAAATCGAAGAGGTGGAGACATATTACGAAGCACCGCTCGATGAAATCATGATTGTGACGGCAGGAATCGTGAACCTCGACTGCAAGGATATACGAATACAAAAGGATGCCCGAGAATACATCGATAAACATATTGACGACTTGGTTATAATAGGCGAAATGTTTTATGCGGTAAATAAATTTATTAAACTTACGATTACTTACATTGGATTTTATTTATGGTTGTGATATAATATGAATTGTGTTATATACCTAATATGAGTTTGCAGTTTTTTGGCCATATCGTAAGTAAAAGGAAGATCTGTAAGATGATGATAAAAAGAAAAACAATACTTTTCCTGATCTTCTCCCTAAATTTTATATCATTAATTTACATAGATGCTTCTGGAAAATGTCTTTCTGGAAGCGGAACTGAGAGAACTTCAGAGGATGCAGCCAACATCATCTGAGGGTGATGAGCTACAGGGCGAGGACGCATTCGGCCAGTACGTTGACGAACAGGGCAACTACATACCGGAGAATATTCGAGCTACACGCAGGTACAGGCATTACATAAACTTTTAAACATAATTGAAGATTACTGATTGCTTACCCGAAGGAAAAGGGTCACTTTAATCAACTACTACTACAAAAACCATAAAAAAAATCTTTAGTTACGTATGCACTTGTGATTATTACTAACGCCATACTTGTGACGCGTGTTAGCGATTGCTACAAATACTCATGGCAACGCTGCGACTCGTATCAATAACAGCATACCGGCAGCAGCATTTTTGCTATGCTATAAAATGGTTTAATTGCCGACAAAACTTAAAAACATTTTGTCCACAGATTCATTCGCAAAAAATCTGAGTTACAAAAAGCAAACGCTGAAAAGCTCGAACGAGATAACAGCTTTATTAAAGGGAATAAGAAACCCTATCATAAAGACAAGCAAAATCTTCCCAGAAGCACTCACAAGGCAGATGGTGGTGAAAATAATGAGTTTGATGTCGAAGATTATGAGCCAGAGGAATATACTTACTCCCAAGTCTCTGGGCCTTCTAGCATTAAAAAAGACACTAGTCCGTACTGTCTGGCTTTGACTGACGTACCATACCCAGGAGAAAAAAGCTCTAATTTCGATTTGAGGAGGTATATTCCAGACGTTTACTAAAAGCATCAATTTTGAACAAAATATTTGACAAACCTTGCCTTTTTTTGCTTAAGTTACTATAATTTACTCGTTAAGATATATATATTTTTTTGGAATATTTCACTACACGTGGACCAACTGGTTCGTCAAATCTGTTATTTCCACATCTTGAAGTCCCTGATGGTTCATTATTTTTCCTACAGATTCTTAAAAGGCGATTACTGTTTAGAGACTGATTTGAGTGAGGAGAAAGCAGCAATCAAGAAATATCACAAACAGTGGCAAAGGGACCAGAAAATGCAAGCAGTTTCTCAAATCATTAGCTCATATGGAAGTGTCAGGTGGGGCGTCAACTCCGAATCAGATTCTGATGAGTCAACGTCATCTGGCAAGTATCAGTTCAGAATATACAGGGTTTAAAAAAAAGTCGCCCCTTAAACTCATCGAGTCCGTAACCACATTTCGAAAGACACTGCATCGAAGAACTGAATATCGAATGAATTTCATAACGAAAATTTGTAGTTCGAATGAATTTATAGTCGACGAACTGAATATCGAATGAACATTGCAACGACGCGCCATACAACGAATCGTTGCAAAGTCGACAAACGGAATCTGTGTACAGTCACAATCGAAGAACTAAGTAGTAGGGCTTTATTTTATGCGATCAAAATTTTTTAAACCTAACACCTAAAAAAAGATTATATAATCAAACAAGGAAAAATATACAGAAAAAGGGAGAGACAGATTATTTGGACCTAATAAGTGGACTGGCCTATATTTGCTATTTAAAAAAATAAGATTTGCGTTTCGTTCAGGTTTTAGTTCCTTTTGTTACAATGAAAGAAATATGGATTTAGTTTAGAAATAATATACTTTTCTGCAACATCAATAACAGCTGTTTTCATCTTTAAACTGTCAAAAATTTCAAAAATCGTGTGAACTATTTCATTAACTTTGTAATCAAGAGTGGTGTCAAAAATATGGTGCAAGCAATTTTTGACCTTATTGACACTTGTCAAAATTGATTTAAAAAGGCCGTATTTTTATATTTATTCAAGAATAATAAAAAATAAATGCATTTCATTAACTGTCAATAAGGTCGAAAATTGCTTGCACCACTTTATTCGCTTTGAAATCGATAGGTATTAGTAGAATTACTACTGAATTGACATTCCCAAAAAAAACAAATAATCCATCATGCATGGTTTCCTATAGGGATGCATCCGATACCGATATATTGGCGATACGGCAGGTTTTCCTATATATCGGTATCGGCGATATATTTCTGGCCGATAGAACGATACTGTTCAAATGGCATGTTTAAAAAAAGTAGGTACCTAATGTAAAATATGCGCCTCTTGTTTTGTAATTTTCGTTGCAAACGAGGCCCCGACTATTTCTAGGTCTCATTCAAACAGATTTGCGAAATCGGCTCTCTCTACAAAACTTGAGAATAGGTACTTTGGTTTTAAACAAAAATCAGTTTAATGTTAATTTTAGTTACAAACTCTTGTTAATAAACCTCAATTACTGAGCTTAAATATAAATATTCACATTCAACTTAAAATAAAATCAATAAATCAGCATGTCTACTTACATTTATTTTACCTTTATTTAAATTTGATAAGAGTATCGGTATCGTATCGGCAAAAAAAGCGTATCGATGCATCCCAAGTTTCCGATATAAACGAGTTTATAAAGTCTGACAGCTGTCACTAAAAATGAAGATCGCTTAAAATAAAGCCCTAATGGTTCTTCGAATTGTGACTGTACACAGATTCCGTTTGTCGACTTTGCAACGATTCGTTGTATGGCGCGTCGTTGCAATGTTCATTCGATATTCAGTTCGTCGACTATAAATTCATTCGAACTACAAATTTTCGTTATGAAATTCATTCGATATTCAGTTCTTCGATGCAGTGTCTTTCGAAATGTGGTTACGGACTCAAACTCATCCCATAAAATTACAGAAAATTTGATTTGAATTAAACGGGACCTTAGGTATTTTGAATTAATCACAGGTAAAAAAAAAAGCCTGCCGCCGCGTTGTGTCGGATTAGGATAGCATCTTCCTATTTCTACCCGTGGGTGTCATAAAATGCGACTAAGGGATAATCGACCATGGAACGGGCTACAACATTATCTGTGGATGCAACATCTTGCACTGCGCTCGCCATTCCGCCTGCCAATCGTGTTGAGTATGGCAATACCCCCCAATAAGAGGAAGCCCATTGTTTATTGTTTTTTATTACAATTTATATCGTAACAAAACATTTACAAAAGCGTTATAGATGTTAGTCAAATAGCTATAGATAACTAGTCAAATCAATTACATTAATAACAATAACTTAAAATTTATATTTTATTCAAGACATCACATGGTAGGCAATAAAATAATTAAAAACATGTAAAGTACGAATTCACCTAGCACAACGAAGCAAAATTAAACATTGAACATAATTATAGCTACCTTATCATTTGTCTAAAGATATATTGTGCTTTCTCTTTCACACATCCTCTCGCACACCATCTCACTCTATCATAAGGCGCGGGAGCGCCTCGCCGTTGTGAACAGATCATAGTCCCCATGTCCAGCAGTGGACTGTTGTGGCTGTGTATGTAAAACAATAATAATATTTTCATTCAGGTATACTTGATTCTGATGACGAACAGGAGATTAAGGATTATCTGAGGTAAGTATACATAATATTATATTATTGCCATAGCTATATGTCGCAGGTTATTCATTAAATTTGATTTTTGATCAAAAAGCTACATCTTTGTAAAACAACGGCAGATGAAAAAAAAATGTAAACTCAAAGTCAAACTTGTAAGTGCTTGCCAAAAACATGAATTTGCTTAGTTTCATAGCAAAATAGGCTGCTAATGGTAACAGACAAACGGCACTGATTTGATCTCAAAGAAATCTACATTTCAGATGACAACTGTCAAAATAAATAGCTTAAAATGAGTGCACTATACTCTTTAAATTATAGGTGATTCCTTTGACAGCAGTTAGCTAGACAGGAAACCAAGTGAAAGTGAAAAAGACAAAAGAAAAATGGTATGAATCCGACATCTGTCACAGAGCTCAAGCTATATTTTATGCAGCTTAGACCACAGATTATCTATATATATCTATCTATATGTTGCTTAGACTGCCGGCACTTGCTTTTAACAGCTGTCATCTTAAATGAAGATCTCTTTCACTCTTACAACTTCCTTTTAGAAATTGGTTATCTAGCATCAATAGGTTTCAACATAAATGAAGTTTTAGTTGACAACTTTCACCTACAATGCAGATATCATCAAGACCTGTAGGTTTACTTTCCCAAAGAAAGTAATATTTAAGCGTGCATATTTTACAAGATAAATTAAATTATAGTTTGACAGGTGTCGTATCGAGTACCTCATATGTAATTTTTTCATGCATTTTTTAAAAATTAAATCGAGGTAAAAAAAGAGGTGAAATGGGAAAGTGTCGATTTGTGAAAGTTGAGATTTCGAAAACAGACCAATTAAGAAGATGGCGGGCTTAAAAAAGATAAGACAGGTAGGAGGTGTGGCGTGTAAATAGCATACCACTATGGGTACTTATTTTCAATAACCGTAGGCTTCGATGGTGATTCCAAGCAAAAGGAAATATACTTACCTACTGATCTGCAAATTATGTGACAACGTCCGAACTCACAAGCTAGCAAGTGTTGTGCCTAATGTGTTGGAGTATTATCACAATTTTTGAAATATTTTATGTTTTAAAAAATATATAAGGACAAATCTTAATGCATCATTATATTCTTATGGTGATTAACCAATAGGAGAGTGTCAAGTTAAGAAAATGACGAGGTCGACCTGAGCGGTTTGAAATACTTCACATTGGGTGAAATTTTACTAGTGATCGATAGCGAAATCTCAAGACGGGCTGGTGATAAGAAACTACTTTCCCCAAGTAACACAGGTTGAAAAAGGAAAAAAAAAATTGACCTCCTATTCAAAATTACCGATCAGCTGATTTGTGTTCCTATGCAAACTCATAATATTTTTTTGTCATATTTCAACCTAATTCCCTTGGGGAAAGTTGTTCTTTATCACCAGCCCGTCTTGAGATTTTACTGTCAGTCACTCGTAAAATTTCACCCTATATTTTGTTTCTTTTTTTCAGCCAATACGGTGAAAAAGTTAGCTTTTCTGGGAATCTTGTAAAAGCTATCTCTAAAAAGCACGTCAGTAAAAATCCAGTGAAAGACAAGCTATCGTAAGAATATACATACCTATCTAGTAATTATATTTTTATAGAAAGTTGTTTGTAACACTCAAAAAGTATTTTTAGTAATCCTTATTTTAAAGTATTTGTTTTATCGGGCAATTTTTTAATTGTAACTTACTGAGACTACGCGACAGATTTTTCGGCTAAATGATATGCTTTAAATCTGTGGTATACGCAAATCTTACACCATTGTTCTGCGGCTGGAAAGATACATATGATAGTTGTACAACCCACAGGTATATTCGTAATGAAATAAAACTACACTTGTTTTAAAAATTTTGGACAAGATCATAAATTGATAAATTATAATTAAAACATAACCTAAGCTGTATTAGATTACATTACATTACAGGTCCGAAATTTGGAATGACGAGGAATTAAGAAGGTTGCGGTAAGATAAATTTTACAAACAATCAGTTATTAACTAACAGTAAGAGCGTATTTCATGCCTTAATTTTGTAATTCTTCTCGTTTAACTAGAGCTAAGTTTAGGATTCGATACGATACGATAATTATGGAATACAAATAAATAGGTGAGAAAATAATATAATTATACATTAATTACCTATAGGGCTTTATGTTTTATTTTTCGATATTTGTTCTGTCTGAGGAAACTACCTTTAATTTTGATCAATCAATTATGTTGCAGAATGGCCGTTCAAGATATCGAAAGTCGCGTAACAAAGTAACATTCGCATTTTTTTTAATTATTTTTTTTATATTTTGTTCTGAATGTTATTTTTATTTTTTATTTTATATCTTAGAAAAGTGTCGTTAAATGTGGAACCCTGGCAGACACACACAGAGATCAAAAGACGTATGACTGGTTACGTGCGAAGATCACAAGTGGAAGACTTCGACGAAGTAGAAGAGGAGAATAAAATGTCTGCACAGGATAGGTGCGCACAAGTAGTTTACTGGTGTAGGGGGCGTCGCTAGTCTAGGCCTGGTTGGTGCGAGCCGCGATAGTAGCAAATTAAAATTGAACAGTATTCTAATCGCAATAAAGGCGATACAGGACGCAGAATGGCTCGCACCTTCGATTAACGGGGAACTGTATGCGCCCGGAACGAGACGGAAGTCCGCGTGGCTCGAAGGCTCGCGCAGACGCAACTTTTAGTGATAACTTTGGGATTTAGCCTCATTTTGTCAATTTCATATTTTGGTTTTGATAAACCTTGTGAGATCAGTTTCCGTAAATTTCAGAAAGGTTTCCGTGCAAATATATGCTCCAATCAAAACCACCCAGCGTACGATACATCGAAGACAGACTGGGTTTGTCCCAAGCAGCGTTTCAGCAAAATTCGAGGAAAACGACGATGACAATGACGATAATGATGATGATACTAAGTCCATTGTATCGCAACAAAGTGCTGGTGGTGATAAAAGGTGATCATTTTTATGCAACCAAAACTTATGAAGACATACCTTTGCAAACGATTTGCTGTAGACTCGAACGTGTCATAGGCATCATTTTAGAGCGCGACAATAACTTTTTTTCACTGGAAATCCCACGGAGCCGCTGGATAATCTTAAAGGAAAAAAGTATCATATAGTATAAAAATATTTTTCTAGTTCTATTGCTGTTTTGTTACGATATTGTGCACAGAAAGATGAGCGTCCGGATAGCATAGGTATAATTTTAAAGCGTGGTAATAATCTTTTCTCACGGGAATACCCACGGAACAGCTAAAATATTAAAAAGGAAAATAACATTATTTAACAAAAAAATATTATCATTCTTCTGTTTTTTTCCGTTATTCTGCGCAGAAAGACAAGCGTCCGGATAGCTCCAAGGGGATTAAACGTTGAGCATCACCCATCCATTTTAGTACAAAAATCGAAAGATCCCTCTGTGGAGTCGGGCTTCACAGACAAGGCCCGTCCTTCTGTTCTAATGCGTCTTTATGACGATATCGCCATCGATGAAAAAGGTGTTTCTCCAACACTTAAGGACTTCAAGTGAGTAGTTTTCTTATTTACTTTCACCATTCGTCAGACATCGCACACATGAAATAGGCATCCTGAAGCTAAACTCAGACCATGTCCAGATGGGGTGCATTTGTCGCTGGAAGGACGAAAGATAATGCAGATGTCAGATCTGTTCATATCAGGGATATCCAACAACCAATAATTGATGCCCAATTATTGGTTGTAGGTACTAAGGTAGGTATGTATCTCTTAGTCTAGTTTAATTGCAATATACCCAATGAACAAACCGATGTTTTATTGAAATATAAAGTACGAGCCCACTCAGCGTGTGCCGGGTGCTAATAGTTTCCCGTGGAAATAAGGCGTTATCAATGGGCGTTATCCCAGCATGTATAAAGCCTTCCTCATGTTCTATACCATTCTATATACTTATTTAAAAAACCGCATCAAAACCCGTTGCGTGGTTTAGAAGAAGTTAGCGTTGTCCATGACATGACACGCAGACGACAGTGAAGAGTGAAAAGCGTTTTTTATAATATGTTAAACTATGTATTGATCGCAGGCCGATTCCTAATACGCACAAAAAGATATTCACCCTGGCCGAAGATATGGGCGAAACTCTTTTCCTGAGAAGATCCATGAACGTCTTTCAAAAACAACTCAGCGAAAAGAAATCTAGCTTTGAAATTGCTAATGGTAAAAGAAGTACGTCTGTTGACTATTCAAGCCGCCCGTGGGCAGAAATAATTACATTAAACAATGTGGATTATAACCGGAAACGACCCTCAATATCGGTAGCACAGTACCAACAAAAAAATAAAATTGAAATGGAGGCTTTGGCAAACAAGAACCAGGAAGAGGAAATGAGACAAATGAAAGAAGAAACGAAGAAAAACCAAACTGAAGCAATCGGTAAGCACTAACCATATATCCTCGTAGTATCTTCACAAAACCGAGCATTAAGCTACACTGATAAACTTCAAAAATGTAAAAATACGTCTATTTGTTTAAAGGACCAGAAAACTTACCTTTATATTATACCTTTTGTTGAATTGAGTTTCCTTTTCACTCTTATCTAGGCTAGGCGAGACGTGAGAAGAAAAATGTCAACACCTTGAAGTACCTAGATAAAGATAAACATTTAACTATATAAAGAGATTTAATCTTGCTACTAAATTATCGCCATTTGGCTGATATAATATAAGCTGACGGCTCAACAAGCCTTGACTTGACATATTTTTTTTGCAATGCAATGACGGTATGTACTCGTAAAAGTTGCCATACAACCTAAGGTGAATGCACTTTCTTGTCACTGTCTTGCCACTCTACTCAGAGAGAGGTTACGTGTGATTTTCACCATTACCTTTCTCTGTTGCTCTCGATTTCATTTTTTCTTTTTTGTTCAGTTCCTAAATTTCAAGGGAGGAAAGGATTAAGATTGCCAGGCGACAGCCCAATGTATGTCGATTCTGCAAGTGCTGTTATGTATAGGGAGTAAGCTTCTTTGTTGAACTGTTATATCTCTTTAGAAATTGGAGTAAATTCAAATGTTGTTGTGTGAACCATTTCTACTTTACCAAAAAAATATATTATGTAAATTCGAGCATATGTATGTATGCATATATGTGCCCTGTGTAGCCGTCTTAGAAAATAATAGCTTAACTTAGAATAGTAGATTTTAATAACGTCTTGATGATGTCGGTTAAAATCCACGACCTGTCCCTAATTATTACTTTATATAATTTTTATTATTGTTTACTTTTGTAACTAAGGTTTTAATTATTAATATATTTTCATATTTACTGTTAATAAAAGTACGTACGTACTAACGAAATGTATACCTACCGATAGTTTTTATCCTAGTAGATACTTAAATAGATACAGATACACCAAAGAATATCGACATGTTCATTTAGCTTTTGGCTCCAGTTCCAAAGTGGCAGAAGTTTTATCTTATTTTTCGACAGTAAAAGATCTAAACTGTTCGAGTTGATAATTATATCTAATGTCAGTAAAAAAACATACGACATATTGATCAAGACTCAACTACGCCGTTGATCACATACTAATCTCAAACTGCAAAGCTGGTCTTACGGGGTTCTAGTTTGGTCCCATACTTCTCAATAACAAATTTCCATATTTTGCCGGCGATCACGATCTGCGATGCAAACGAGCACGTGTGTCAGCTCCGTGTAACATATTCAGATGGGACGCCTAATCGAGTCTTATGCAAATAATGCGCATAGCAAACAGATGATTTGAGCTCTTGGCGTTGGTCTGTATGTCCCTCTGTTTGAGTCAAATCACTATACTCGTATCTAACCGTGGACTACGTAAAATAGTCGTCCCTTTTACATCCAGGCAATAGACAGCAGTGTTTCTAGATCTTTCACAGCGCTCGCCGATACGTTTGGCAAGTGCGGTGAGTATGTCAATGGGCTAAGCCCTTTTTATTATTATACCTATAAAAAGTGTTATCTAATTTTTAATTCCCCGACAAGTTGAGAACCTCCTCTGTTTTTAGTTTATCGTCGCTAAAGATGAACCTTAAAATTACATCTTCATCATTATGAATCGATGAATTAATCACATCTATCACTAGTCAAGGGTCTTTGAGTCTAGGTTGATACAGCATACATTGCTGGTTATCTTTAGTTTCTCGTAATATAATAATGAATCGCGCTGTACCGCGTTGGCAACTAATTTGACCTTTAAACTTTTATAGCCTACTTGTCAGCACCGCACGCGCCGAGTTGTCTAGTGTGTCACGAAGTGGCCCGCCAAAGCATTAGAATTGGCCCGCCAGTCGCAGTCGCCACTGTAAAAATATAAATTAAACGTGTATAATGATAACAGGAGTATTGCCGTTAAAAAGCGTGGCCCAGCGGCATCCCAGTAAACTAAAAATGATTGCCCACCTGGGAAATCAGTAGGCCTGCCTTGGTCTTGTGAACCCAAATTTTGTAGAAATGTATCAAATAACTAGATTTCCACCCAGCGGATTCACCCGCTGCCACTCATTTTCCCGTGGTAATAGTTGTTTTCCTGCGGTTAAAACTGATCTATGTGTTATTCCAGGTTATACTCTACCTGTGTTCCAAATTTCATCCAAATCAGTCAAGCCGTTTGAGCGTGAAGAGGTAACAAACATACATACACACACACACACACACGCACACACACGAACTCTCTGATTTAATTGGATAACCATGGTGCATTTTACTTTTTATGTCTAATAAATCTACAAAAAATTACGAGAAAAACTGTGTTTTTACTTTTTTCATATCTCAAAAAATGGCCGAGATATTTAAGTTCAAAGTGTGTAGTCTCGGGCGAAGGTTTTTTAAAACGCGGGCGAGCGCAGACTAGCCGATGACGTCACGGCTTGAGTCATTCGGCAGTCGCGCTTACGTTAGCACGCCGTCGCGCAGTCAAATTAAATATTATAAAATAAAATGCCAGGGAAATACTGTATTGTGCCGCAATGTTTAAACTCCACGGTTAAAACACCAAATAAACTCTTCTTTTATGTGCCTAAGGACTTAAAAATAAGAAAAAAGTGGCCGTAAAAAGAGTTGATTCTATAGGCCTGATTCAAAGTAGGTATACTTTAACACAAACTAATGTTAAAGTATACCTACCTACATATAGACGTACTCACGTACTTAGATTAGGAGTACTTGGCCATCCTGATTGCTTAAGTACCTACCTATGTAGGTACCACCATTATTATCTATTCTTATGGTACCACGTTGCCGTACCTACTCTACTTGCAACGGTACAGAGGCAAATGTGTGTATGTGAATAAAGGATTACCTATAGGTCGATGCGTGGAGTAGACATGCGCCTCCTTGACCCACACTGTAGGTATATCAGTTGGCTGAAGTAGGTATGCGTATGCGCCTCCTTGTCAAGGAGGCCGCCGCCGTGGTACTGGCAAGTAGGTAGGTACGCGTGGAAACCCATATGTAGGTAGGTACGTACTTCAGGATGGACGCTAATGCACTCGCCAGTTCCACGGCGAGTAGGTAGGTCCGCGTGGAAACACATAGGTAGGTAGGTACGGTCGCGTTCTAAAGTGGAGTCATAGTTAACACAAACCTCAGAAAACAAGTCGCTCGCACCCGCGGCTACACTCACACAATGACACAAATGACGTATAACATACTATTATTTGACGAACTACCATTGTATAATAGAATGAGTAGTATTGACTATTTCACTACATGAATCATTAGCTTCGGTAGCGTGGTCAGTAGCGCGGTCAAGCAAATTCTTGACCGTTATTGTGGAGACAATGGATCGAATCCCGATATCTTAGTTGTAATTTTTATTTTATCAAATGAAGCAAAATTTAGTAAATTTTGAATTACATTTTAGTTGTTGCTAGATCGTTTGCGAGATAGTGCGTGTGCTAAGTGATTTTTTTTAACCTAAGTTTATTTATTAAACTTCAGTGTTTATTTCTTCGAAATGCATACTATTATCAGTTTGCAGGATAAGCAGCGTATTGTTGCGCTGCAATTATCTGTGGCGCTGCATGATATTGGATTCAATTTAACTCAAATTGCTAATCAGACTGGTCTGGCCGTAAGTATAGTTTTATTTCATTACAATTGTATTTTAAATATTAAAAACTTTGACTCATAGTATGTTGGTAGCTGTGAACCGATTAGTATAAACTTTTTTATTAATAATGCTACTTTGTTTTAGTGGAAGACTGTTAAACGTTGGGTTACACATTTTGAAGAGGAAGGTAGCGTAAAAACTCGACTCGTCTTATTAATGATTCACAGCTGAGGATGATGGTGTAACAATATGAAGAAAATGGTTCTGCCGCTGGTCCAGGCGAATTAGTAGCACAAGAAACAGGGCGTGCAACTGCCGCTAATTATGTTGATATGCTACAGGAAAGCATGCTACCGACGACGCCGACGGTGCGAAATGTTTAACTGTTTATCCTGCTAGTGAAGTTCCTCGTTTTGCATTTGTCCAGGATAAATTGTCCAGTGCATCGAGCTGCCGTGGTGTATAATTGGTTTAGCCAGCACCCAGATATCCAAGTTATTCGTTGGCCAGCAAAATCTCCGGACTTAAATCCCATAGAGAATTTATGGGGTTTAATGGTGCAAAGGTGGGACATGCGCAATGAAAGAACTACAGAAGCTTTAGAGGCTCACTGCCTGGGAGTGTGGGAGAGTACCAGAGGAACAGATATATGCACTTATTTGATCGAGTCTATTAAGTGTTGTTGAAAACAGCGGTGGTAACACCAAATACTAATTATGTAAGCGGCGATTTTTACTTAAGATTCCAATCAGACCCGATCTAGCATACATTGCTGATTATCTTGTGTATTTCATTATAATATATGAATATACACAAAATAATCAGCAATGTATGCCGAAGCGGGCCCGATAAATCGTTGCTCACTCAACCTCTGTTTACCTGCTTACCCGCCTACTATTGCAGTAGGTATTTGTGGAGCATTACATTAGCAATTAAATTATGCTAAAACATCGATATATATTTATATAAGATTGATCATTATTAGTCAGTTATCTTAAGGCCTTGCTTCAATATCTTTTCATTACGAAAACGAGTACTTAAGCTTAAACCTTGAGATGTAGGCAAATAACTGATTTATTATTATTACAATTACTTTTACTTCCGAGGAAAGTGCATCATCGTTAAACATAGAACAATAAAATAATTACTAACGAAATTGTTACTTAAATAACTTTATTGAAAGATTCAATCTAAGATTTGGATCATTCCTATGATCTTATAAATAATTACCTATCGATGTTTCAGCTAATGAACACTTAATATCATTTTACATAATATTGTGTTTTATCATTCAAACAAAACTATTAACTAAGTATTACGACAGCAAGTATTTTATGTAGTTTTACATACTCGTATCTTATGGTTACCAAAAGATCTCATTCATGTCATTTTGTTATTTACATAAAGTGATACCATACCTACCAATAAAATAATTTCTAACCTTACTTTTTGTTTTATTACAATATTATAGGTTTATGTTTTTAGATATAATATTTTGATACATAATTTACAATAAACATTTATAGATATAAAACATAGATGAATTTAATGAAAAATATTATATAAAATAATTATTACTGGAGAAAATATGGTAAAAACATTTAAAAAACATTATTCAACATACAGAGATCGGATGGGAACCCGGTTCCGTTCTGATTAGAAGGTAAGAACTATTACCGCTAAGCTACGGTAGCTTGTGATGAATACGACGAAATAAAGATATGTAATCTATTGCTTTACTACAAGTGAACGAATAAGGATAACTATAAACAGTTTTAGACAAACCAGTGTGATGTATACTTTGTGGTGATGTAGTGGCGAATAGGCTATCACCGAGTAATTATTTCAAAGATTACATAGATGTCGCTTATAGGTGGTAATCTGTTTAAGTTTTAATGCTACGCCTTAAGGTGGACTTTTCTACTTACAGTCGATAATCTTACGTGTGTGCGTAAGTTAGTGAAGTAAGTACAGAGGATAATAACCCGTATTGCATTCTGTCAAGTGGTCTAACTATGACTCCACTTATGAATCCGACCGTACCTACTTCAGGATGGATGCACATATGCACAAGCACTCGCCAGTTCCACGGCGAGTAGGTAGGTACGCGTGGAAACACAGGTAGGTAGGTACTGTAAGGTCCAGCCTCATTTTTATGGCTGGCACCTCACGAATTCGTAATTTGAATAATCGTCACTGATTGACGCTAGGACAGATTGGGCGAAAAGATAGACACATTGTTTTAGGAGCTGGTATGAGGATGTTCTCAGCAAATATAAAATAAAGAACTTATTAAATAAACTTTGCGTGTTATCACTTAGTAGCCTCCATCCCGTACAGTACCTACTTCAGGATGGATGCACAAGCACTCGCCAGTTCCACGGCGAGTAGGTAGAAACGCATGGAAACCTATAGGTAGGTTTTAACGAGCGCGAACTTTAGGTACCTAGGTACCTTACCTAGTATTAGGTAGGTACCTAGTATTTTTATCACTTATCACACACATTTTGATTGAAATGAGGGAGTAGGTACAACTAGGAGCCCCTTAGGCCAACCCTTAGGGTAGGTACCTACTTCAGGCAGGATGGTCATGACATGAACTCGCGAGCGAAATTATTTTTATCACCGCCCATAGTAGGTATGTAGGTACTAAATAAAAAAACACTATGATGCAGTTGAGGTAATGCTTACATATACATTTTCATTTTCATTTTTATTCCACAAATTTCGGAAGCGGTAAAATCTTTATTCATCATGAAATATTGGGCCACCATCAAACTATTAATTTTTGGCAGATTGTCGGACTGACCTTTCACAAATCCTGCTTCCATTTTACTGACTACAGTTATATAACATACACATAAACACCATATAAAGTATTTCTTTGAAAAAACGAAGAAAATCGAAACAAAATCACCGAAACGTGCAGCGCGCTGTGTTGCGGTCGCGAGTTGTCCCGAGCCGTGACGTCACAGTCTTAGCGCGCGTAATCTCAGAAATTCAAAATTGGGGTAAAACTTCTCTTCGTCATAACTTGCGAAATACTGCATGTATTGAAGTGAAATAAAAACTAGTGTAATGTACATGATCTACGCTCCAATTTAAAGTGTATATGAAAGTCATATTTTGACCTCTCAGGCTTATCCATTGACAGTTAGTGGGCGATAACCTTAAATTGGCAAAATAGTGCTGCAATGCAACGACTAAAATGTTCTGTAATTTAATCCAAAATAGTAATGAAAATGAAATAACTTTATTCAATGTAGGATAGCATTATCACTTATTGACGTCATGATCGGTTATTGTAAAAAAAAAAGAAATTTGCATAACGCAATTTTCTTCTTTTTATAACAATTTTGTATTGTCCTAATAGAAAACCGGTTCGGGCGGGATAAAAAAAATAAAAATAAAGGCACTGCCTCGGGGCTGGCCAGGTTAATTACACAGCTCGTAACTTTACGCCACTACCATTTGTAAACGACATTTGTTTCAAATTTTAGTCAAGATTTCCAAAGCGTGTTATTTACATGCGTATAATTAACCGGACCCCCTGAACAGGAAAAACCCCCCAAAAAAAACTGCCCAGAAGTGCTCCTACTCTAAATTAACAATCTTTCTAGGCCCTAAGCTGCCCTAGCTAATTTTGGAAATAACGAATAATATATATGTATAGCCCAAAAATGGCTACATAAAAAAATAATATTATAATAATAACAAAAAATTGCAGTAGATAAATCTACTTGTTTCGTCTAATAAAATATTTACTTTATACATTTGAATTAAGGCTTGTACTTCGACGGAAGGAACGAAATTCAAATGAAATTCGGAAATCATGTCAAAGAGTATATTATAGAGGTGTCACCATTTCATATAATGTTAGTCTAACTGGTACTGATACAATACTTGACGACTAATGGTAGTGCGACTGCCTGCGGCGCTAAGGTTCCGGGTTCGATTCTCGGTGGACTACTCACAAAGTTGATATTATAACTTGGAAGGAATATTAACCTACATTATATCATAAGGACCATATTTTGGAATAAGCTGAACCATTCGCCAAGACTTAGCTGAACGCATAGTATCCATATTAATTATGAACTGTATAAACTGTACTGTATGTTTGTTTGTTATTCTTCCACTTTCAGTACATGAAAAGAATTGGTCTAAAAATAAGGGCTTAATCAGTTCACAAAACACTTATCTTCATAACATCTCAAATCATATTTACAACTTTTTAGTTTTACGTTATTTCAGAAGAAGCAAAGTCATTAAACTAAATAAAGCCAACTTATTAGTTCAGGTTTAAAAATGCAAGTGGTCAGTATCATGTTACGCACTTTGCGCGAACATATTTTTGTTTCGTTTTTGCCCATCCTGGTATTGTACATTTTTTTGCGAACTTCGACATTAAGAAACTTTTTTTGGATATTTCTTTGTCATTTTCGTCATTGCGTGCACCTTAAGCGCAACTAATACTGTTAAATTTCAATTTCAATTTTAAACGTTTATTGCATAAATCAGTATACAAAGATGTAAGTTCAAAATATAAATAGCAAAAACCAATTAGCGACGGCCATTATATATTCGAGTATGATATTATGATATGATAATATATAAAATAGCGGTCGCATTCTTGCACCGTTCATTAGTTTTTGAACAATATTTGTTGACCATCAGACAAACACAGAGCCGCATGCCTTAAAAATTTCATACCTTCGAACACCTTTTACAATCTTTTTCCTTTAATCACCGACACCAGTTGAATTACTTCATAGTTAAAAATTATCATACATTTTGGTGGTATCTATTAAAGTAACTAAGAAAAATTAAAATCGAAGGTGCTTCTAATTGTTTGTTTGACTAAGGTTTTTAATCCATTCCTATCTGGATAATCCTATAATTTTTGGTCTTGAAATTGGTATTTTTAGAAAAGGGATTTATAGCCCTATACAATGTTTGGTATATTTCGGTGTTACCAACGAACCAGGGTGACCACAACCTTTAATATAATGATACCCTCGACCTTCCCGAAATGATAAGTACCTACCTGGAAATTAATTTTAACATTAGTATTGGCATTTTGTTCGGTGACACTCTAGGACTTTCCAGCTAGGTATAAGTCTAGAACCTTTCTACCCCATAACACTAAAAGCCTTCCGAATCAATTGATCCCACTCTTGAACTGAAATCTGACAAAAATCTTTTACTACATAAATAATACTTTTGTATACTAGGTACGCAAGTTTCAAGAGATATGGGCGTGATATGTGTATGAATGTATGTACGTAAGTACATGTACATAATTATTTTTCTCAAACAAACAAACATGCTAGGAAATGTGTTCATTTCTTTCAAAAAAAGAAACCGCGAAGTTTCACATTGTTTGTCACGTCTCAGATCACGCCAGCAAAGTTGTATGGAAATCCTTTGCTGGTGTCCATTAAGATAAATTCGTTATACGCTAAACCCACATAATTTGATTTCAAAATTATCTCGATGACTCTCAAAGAAACGGAACGTAATTTTGTATGAAACAGGTAACTAAAGACGAGGCTGTATGATGTGAAGACCCTTGCCTGTCCAGAATTAAAAAAGTAAAGAATGAACTAAACATTTAGTATGGCAGAATATTACGTAATACTGTGCCTTAAAGGCGAATTTATTTTAAAAAATTACAATCGTTGTGTTGTGGTCGCTAGCTAACTTTTATAAGAAGTACAATCTTTCATTTCCTAGCCTTTTTTTGAGAAAAGCACTATGTAAGCTTCGGTGAAAATTACTTTGCTTGACTTGTATAAACTATACTCGTCCAACAAAGTCTTATTTTCCATACCTCGACAACAATGTACTAATACTTGCTTTCTTATAATTTGTCCTAAAACTGTGGTTGGTGGTGACCGTATGCGCAGCGCTCCATATATACATTTAAAAATTTCCGCCGCGGTTAAAAAACTGCTTTTGTGCCGCCGTGTCGCCGTCTAGTGTTGCATATAAATCGAACCTTACTATTTCATACTAATCTGCACTAACAACCACGTCATCCTATTATTTGATCGTAAAAATATTTTTAATACCTACGTCTAATCGGTTCATATTTTGCGTTTCGTTCGATGTACCAATCAACGTAGTATTGACATTGGCAAAATTATCCATAGCGGATAGAATGCCGTTGTTGTAGATAGTTGATATATTTTACGGCAAAATTCTAGCTACAATAATTTTTCACGGTCAAAATATCGAACAAATGTACAGTGTGTCGCGTCTGCATCATATTCCGTTTATCTATGATCAATTCCACGTCAGTTTTGACAGCAGAGGAATCACATCAAAACAAAAACCTTTTACTCCCAAGGAAAGCAGCCGGAAACAGTAAGTGTTTTGCTAAATTTCTTAATAACTAAGTTGTTTTGTCAAAAAATAGCCGCCCGGGCGGGTTCAACGTGAAATTGCCATTAATAATCATACTACGATCAATACAGTTCGATTAGCACTGGCGGAAGAAATCTCTTACGCCACGCTTCATCACTGAAAAATAGAGGTAACTTCAAATTTTAATTTCTCCGTTATTAAATATAAAATGAGATTTTGCGCTGCCCTGGCTTATTCCTCATATCTTGAAGAATAAAAAACAAAATTTTGTTGACAGTGATGTTCCTTAGAATATGTATAAAATGCATTCTCGTAGCTCGTTTTCACCTCACTTCATGGAAGTAGGCCCGTTAAACCCATGGAGATTTATCTGGCATATAGTCTGATATTTCATAATAGCCTTTCTTGTACAATTTTTGTTTAATTACTGGTTTAAATTTATTTAAGGGTAAGTCTTGAATATCTTTAGGAAGTTTGTTATAAAAGCGTATACAATTGCCCTTAAAAGTTTTGCTTACTTTACTAAGCCTGCTCATATGCACAGCAAGTTGCTCCTTATTTCTAGTGTTAAAATTATGCCTGTCACAATTTTTCTTAAAAGAATCTATATTTATTTTTACGTATACTAGATTTTCGTATATGTACTGTGACACAAATGTTAATATGTTGATTTCTTTAAATTTCTGTCTCAAGGAGACTCGAGGTCCCAATTTATAAATTGAACGAACAGCCCGTTTCTGCAGAACAAATATATTGTTCACATCCGCAGCATGGCTCCATAATAGTAAGCCATAAGACATTAAGCTATGGAAGTAGCTAAAGTAAACTAGTCTTGCAGTGTCTACATCAGTGAGATGTCTTATTTTTTTAACTGCGTATGCTGCTGAACTCAGTCTCTTCGACAATTTCTCAATATGTGGCCCCCATTGGAGCGAGGCGTCCAAAGTTATGCCTAAAAATACAGTTGAGTCCGCAAGGTCCAACTTTTCATCCTTTACCTTAATAATTGTAGAGCTTGGTTTAACATTTGGTAATACAAATTTGATACATTTAGTTTTCTTTTCATTCAATAGTAGGTTATTTACTGTAAACCATTGCACTACATCGGTAATAGCTTTGTTCACGTCATCATAGTTGAGTTGTTGCCTCTTTACTCTGAAAAGTAGAGAGGTATCGTCCGCGAACAAAACTATATCATGTTTTTCTTTAACTAGATATGGTAGATCATTAATATATACGAGAAACAAAAAAGGACCAAGAATGGAACCCTGCGGAACGCCCATTCTTATCTTTGATCCAGATGATCTTCCACCGTTGACATCAACCTTTTGGATTCTATTATTAAGATATGATTCCAAAAGATTAAGAGCCTGGTCTTTTACGCCGTAGTGATGTAGCTTCCTGACAAGAGTATTATGATTAACACAATCGAACGCCTTGGACAAATCACAAAACACACCTACTGCATCATGAGATTCCTCCCAGGCATCGATTATATGATTGATGAGGTCCACACCTGCATCACTGATGCAATGATAACAATAGACAATGATAGTAGAGCGACCCCGTGTGAAACCAAATTGCTGCAGGTGCATTAAGTTATTACGATAAAAATGTCCTTGCAATTGATTTAAAATAACTTTTTCAAAAATTTTACTAAGTGTTGGTAGTATTGATATAGGTCTGAAATTAGTAGGGTCAGTAGTACTACCAGCTTTAAACAAGGGAATAACTTTACTATGCTTCATCAAGTCAGGAAACACGCCACTGTCTACACAGTCATTAAAAATACATGCTAGGTATGGAGAAATGCAATCGATTATGGAACTAATAATTTTAACAGAGAGGCCGTGGAGATCTGAAGTATTTTTCATTTGTAAACTTTTAAATACTTTTACTATTTCAATGTTACTAACGTGAGAAAATTTAAAATATTTATCACAATGGTTTACATTATCTTTTAGAATAGATTCAGCGAGAATAGGGCATGAGTTTAACGATTTGGTAGTCGAAACTGGAATATCAGTAAAAAATTGTTCAAAGTATTTTATGCAACTGCCATATAATGGGGATCATTACGTCTCGTGTGATAATAGAGCATTCTTATGTCTAATTATATGCAGTTGCATACATTAAAAGACTTTCGCCAAGAAATATAAGTCGATATAAAAAAATGGGGGACCAAATGTTTTAGCCGACGCGACGGGGTCAATTTATATGCCACGTACAACTTTTTTTCATTATTCAAACTTTGTTCCCTGGGGAAAGTTGTTTAGTTTCATGTTGCAGCTAATAATTTTATAACCTGTGTAATTATTTTTGAGTTTGTAACCCGAAAATGATTAGATGAGTGTAGAAAAGGCTTTCGTAAGTTTTTAAAATTTCACGGCTGTTTTAAATTTTTGTTGATGGACTCTTTACAAGGGTATTGCTCACACTTTCGGCTTTATTTGTTATTCTGTAACACGCGGTATACTTACTTCCAGTTTAGAGTAATACAGCTTTTACTAAAAAAGCCCGCTGAAACACCAGCCAAAATTCTTCTTGAGTGCATTTATTAATGACTATGAGCTTTACAGCCTAAAGCACCTAATTCTCCAGTCCACTACGTCAATACTTCACTTCTACGCCATAAATCACGTCGAATAAAAGATGACCCTTTAATACGGGTTACATTTAACAAGCAATTACGTCACATGACCTCGAGATCGGACGGTTCGAGAGATTGAGGGCCTCCGCAAAAACGGAGGAAACTGCGACACAGTATATAGATATTGGAGAACGAGTACAACGTCTTTATACGAACTGAATGACGCATTAAGGTCATATCGGGGTGGTTCAACTGACCTGACTTGTAGTGGGATCTTCCACGACACCACAAGACTCAACGTCACGTCTTAACGATACATCGGCGCAGTAGATGGCATCGGCAGATCGATCGCAGCGCGCTCCTATTACTTCGACATAGGGTGTACTTTATTTCCGTACTCCAATATTTGACTGCAATTACTTAAAAACCGTGCAGATAAAGAAAGGATCTGTAAATGACCGCCTGTAAACATGATTGCCGTGTGATGCCGGTTAAGAATAGCATCACCCCATTTCTTTCCCGTGGGAGTCGTGAGAGGCGACTTAGGGACTCGAGGGTGTGTATTGCAATTTTAGGCGATGGGCTGACAACCTGTCACTATGGCGATACACAATTTTCAGAATGTCCCTCAAATATTTGTCAGATGTGGCGTAAATGTCCGTTTTTGCGGCCATTTACGCTCTGTGTCTAATTCCAAGCTAAACTCCCGCAGTGGAAGCGATTTACACAGGTAAATTTCTAGTAAAATACCAGGAGTTCAACTGAAGGCAGACAATGGCCGCGTTACGCAGCGCTAAATAGCATACGCTGCACAATATAGCAGCGCATACTATGAATTAAACGTGAACCTAAATCTATTTAACTTAATTAACTAAGTTGAGTGAAATTGGCAAATGATGTGTTCTGACCTTTACATAACTCAATTCTGTAGTAAATACCGTCTGCCGATCTGGCGTTACGTCACACGTATTAGCACTAGATTATAAGTAAGTACCTCCAAATTATATCACCCCACGAATTCCGCAATTCGTACTAAGGAGTCACAATGATATGGTACAACAAATATGACTAAAGGGAACACACCATTAACACGAATAAACAGTTTTATACTAAACAACCAGGTTTAACTTACAGTCAACGTGCCGGTCCAAATGCATAAAATACCCAACGGAGAAAGGAAGTACAGGGAATGGATCAAAGAGGAATTCCGTGGGTACTTACAGGGCTGGGTGGAAAAGATATCGACACCCAGCATTCCACTACAGCCTTGGCGCGTTATTCACTTCAAACCACTCACAGCTTCTGTTCGTATTTCACTTTGATATTAGTCATTACGCGCGACCCAACCCGAATTTGGGTCGTACAAACGCGGGCCAAAATGGCCTCCTGATGCCTATTCAACGCGACGCTCACGTGGAAGACGTCGAGACATCCAACAATCACTAAGCCTGGTATTCTAGTATAACCCAGGAGAACCGCAATAATACGATGCATCAACACGCGCGATCTCAAATTGAATCGTCCATTACACGCGGCATCACAAAACGCGTGGCGGGAAATCCGTACAAAACACAATACATTCTCGTCCGAACGGTTTTGAGTGACTGACCGCGGTGCAGAAATCACCGCTTGGCGCTGTCAGGCGGTCTGCGCGCACGTCGCCAGTCTCGCCCTGCGAGTGAGAAAGGGACAACACACGCCCAGAGCGACGCGTGCGAAATCGCGGCGCATTCATAGACCGTCATTAATACCTACCTTACCCCAGCATAGCAACGCTAAATTAAACATTCACCCGCCCTAGGCCGAATCCCTTAGGCCTATTCACTACTGGGGAGACGAGATAGCGTTGCTATTGCTCGCTTAAGAACTGAATCCCCTACCTGAACTGTCGCGACTCGAGGAGTGCCATCACTACCTGGGAACAAGTTGAGAATGCGCCCTCTGCGCCATCGCAGTGGCGGCAGGTTGGCATCCTTAACCAGAACGAGATCTCCGATGCGAGGGGGTTCAGTTCTGTCCGTCCACTTAAGGCGTTGCTGCAGAATGTGCAAATACTCAAGCGACCATCGCTTCCAAAAATTCTGAGACATTTGCTGCAGCAACTCATAACGCGTCAAACGATTGCTACTGACCTCTGTGTAGGGGTATTCTGGCAAGGCGTTAAGTGGTCGGCCAATTAAGAAATGCCCTGGTGTCAGGGCCTCCAGATCATTCGGATCTGAGCTAAGCGGACACAAAGGACGTGAATTGAGAACGGCCTCAATTTTACAAAACACGGTCGCTAGCTCCTCAAAGGTTAATATCGTTAAACCTATAACGCGCATCAAATGCGTCTTAGCGGACTTTACAACCGCTTCAAATATACCACCCCAGTGGGGGCATCCTGGTGGATCGAACACCCAGTTAATGCCCTGACGGGAGAGGCTCGTGCCGATAGCTTCCTCGTTTTCCGATAAAAACGTTATAATTTCTTTCATACATCGATCAGCGCCCTTAAAGTTGGTACCACAGTCCGACCTGATCAGCGCTGGTCGCCCTCTTCGCGACACAAATCTATCTAAAGCTGCTAAGAAAGCCTCCGTAGTGAGGTCGGCCACGAGTTCCAAGTGGACGGCCTTGGTTGCTAGGCACACAAACACGCACAAATACGCCTTGATTGACTTCGCGTTGCGAAGGCGTGATGCCTTTACCATAAAAGGCCCCGCAAAGTCCGTTCCCACACCCGCAAACGTCCAGGCTTCCGTCACCCGGTCCGGTGGGAGGTCTCCCATCTGAGGTTGCATTGTGGCTGCCTTCAACCGATAGCAAGGCAAGCACCGAAACACAATGCTCCGTACCGTACGTCGTCCAGACAAGATCCAAAACTCGCGCTGCAGAATAGCCAAAAGTGCATTGCAGCCCGCATGCGAGTTTTTCTGGTGACGATCCCTAACTATAAGTTCTACCAAAGGTCCCTTCTTTGGGAGTAACAGCGGATGCCGTGCTGAAAAGGGCAGGTTAGCGTTCCGAAGTCTACCTCCAACCCGGAGCATTCCATGCTCGTCCACGAACGGGTTGAGGCGCACAAGACCTCCCTTCAGCTTTCCACGGCCATCCCTGAGCAGCCTGGCCTCTTCCTCAAAATGTTCCGCCTGGACGACCCTAACCAATAAACTTAGAGCCGCATTCCGCTCCGCAGGCGAGAGGACAGGTGCCAAGTTCCTTTCTGCTTGAGGTTTTCTGCTTGAGCTCTACAGTTGTTCACGAACCGTTTGATCCAACCTGTCACCCCTAGAAGTTTGTCGAGGGAGCTGTATCGTTCCAGCAAGAAAGCCGCACTAGGCTTAGGTACGATCTGCCCTACGTTCACTCGCAAACCTCGATCAGGTGGCCCAAGCGGCGACCCGCACTCATTGTATGGCCATCTCTCAGGTGACTCAGTCAGCCACTGAGGTCCCCACCACAGTGAGTGACCTACCAAATCAGGGGCCCTACATCCCCGTGAGGCGCAGTCCGCTGGGTTCTGTTCTCCCGGTACGTGTCTCCATACCAACGGAGTTTCCGATCCTTTAATCTGTGACACCCGATTTGCCACGAAAACCTCAAGAGTATGTACCGACGTCTGTAACCAGCACAGAACTATCCTACTGTCGGTCCATGCGTACACCGTTTCATCCAAATTGATGGTACCGCGTAGATTACTAGCGACATGATGTAGCAAGCGCGTGAGAAGCGCTGCTCCCGCCAATTCCAACTTTGGAATGGTCCATCTTGTCCTAACCGGAGCCACCTTACTCTTGGCCATAACTAGACGCACGTCTACAGTTCCCGTTGAACTGACTGTCCGCAAATAGACAGCTGCCGCGTACCCTCGCTCCGAGGCATCACAAAACCCATGTAGGGTAGCCTTACATCCCACCGATGGGAGCAATTTGCGAGGTATGGCGATGCGTACGATCCCTGGTAAGGTGGTCACAAACTTGGTCCAATCATTCAACAGCTCTCCGGAGAGCTGGTCGTCCCAACCCAAGTTTGCTAGCCACAACCTTTGCAAGAAGCACTTCGCCATGAACGTCACCGGTGCGATCCACCCGTTAGGATCGAAAGTTCTGGCGATCGTCGATAATACCGAACGCTTCGTCCAAGTCTTCTGCAAAAGGTCTGGCTCGATCTGATACGTAAAGACATCATGCGTTGGCCTATATTGCACCCCTAGGATGCTCAACGTATTTGGATTGTCCGGGTTCTCGAAAAGGTGCGGGTCCTGCTGGAACTCACCTGGCAACCCGGCCAGGAGCTCTGGACAGCTGGACAGCCATTTCCGCAACTCATAACCTCCTGATTCCATGATCGCGATCAGCTCGTCTCGTAGTAGCAGTGCTTGTTGCACGCTATCTGCACCCGTGCAGATGTCATCCACGTAGACGTCGCGATCCAGTACTGCTGCGGCCCGAGGGAATCTTACCCTTTCCTGTGCGGCCAACTCTCGCAGCGTGCGTACTGCCAAAAACGGACTTGGCTTCAGACCATACGTTACCGTGTTAAGCTCATAAGTGACCATCGGCTCGTCAGGGCTCTCACGCCACAAAATCAGCTGGTACCGACGGTCATCCGGGTGTATAATTGTTTGGCGAAACATCATTTTGACGTCTGCGACGAACGCTACTTGGTGCAACCGAAAATCTGTGAGGATGTCCACAATGTCCCGGTTCAACTTGGGACCCGCGTGCAGACACTGGTTCACAGACACACCATTAGATGTAGGAGCAGAACCGTCAAACACTACCCGTATCTTCGCCTCCGGTGACTTCAAAACAGCCAGGTGTGGTATATAGTAATGCTCGACACACCTCCAATCTATGCTGGACACCGACATGTGGCCTAACTCTAGGTACTCCCTCATGAATTCGATATACTTCTGCCGAAGTGCTGCATCTCGCTTCATCTTTCTCTCCATAGCCAGTAGTCTCCGTTCCGCGATCTGTCGCGAACTACCTAAGGAGGGGCGGTTTGGGAGAAATGGCAGCCTGGTAACAAACCTACCTGACGAACTTCGTGCAGTGTTGTACTGATAGAACAGCTCGCACTCGTCATCCTCTGGCTTCCGTCTATCCGCCGTGGGTGGCTCCTCAGACTCCCAAAACCTCTGCAGCACCTCCGACAACACACTACCATAGAGAACCGTATCGCCCTCTGGTAGGTCCTGAGGTCTCCAAACTGGGCCAAAAATAACATACCCCCCTGTGGTATCAACGGCCACTAAACCAGTTTGCTGAAGTACCCGTTTTCTGCCACACCAGAATCTCCCGAGGACGTCTGACCCGAGGAGAACGTCCACCGTACCAGGAGTATCAAAGTCAGGATCAGCTAGCTCTAAGCCTGTGGTTAACCCTCGTACCGTTGACGGTAACCGAATCTGAGGAAGTTTCCCTACCACTTCATCCAGCACCACTGCTGAGGCATGATAGCTGACCCCTGTACCTGTATTACCTAATGTGAACTCGAAGTTCACCTGACCCCGAACGTCAGGCACATCTACACCTCCAATACCTACAGCCCCATCCGTTGTGGGCCTTATATTTAAGCGTAGCCTACTCACCAGCTTACTAGACACAATACAACCCTGAGCCCCTGTATCTAACAAGGCTCTTACCTGTATGCTGCGGCCACCGTATCCCCATACCCAAATCATTGCCGTAGGCAACAATACCGTAATTGGCCGGGGGGCCGAAGCTGGCGTGTAGGCGGCGATTACCTAGCAGGAACCTAAGCGCGGAGTGTCCGCGTCCTGCGGGTGGGTCCCCTCTCTCCGTACACCTTCGAGTGGGTCCCACTCCTGCTGATAGGGACCTCTGGTCCTGTACGCCATGGCTGGCAGCCTATAGTAACCCTGCGGCAGGCGCGCGTACCGTGGATGCGCCTGTAGCCGCGGGTGCTCAGCCAAGGGGAGAGGCATGCGTGGGTCATGAGACCTCACCATGTTGTTCAGTCCCGCCGAGTACTGCATGTACTGGCCCTGGTATTGGCACCCGCCCGTAGCATCACGTATCTGTGATGGGTGCCCCTGACCTTGGACCTGTGACCACCTACCCCGTTCCGGCACCTGCTGCCGAGGTGGTGACTGTCTCGCGCGTGGTGAAGGGGGCATCACCTGCTGATGTCCCTGGCCTCGTCCCTGAAACCCTGGTGGAAGAGGACTCCTCCTTGGAGGGGGTGGGGAGCGTTGCTCCCGTCTAGGTAGGGCAGACTCCGTCCGCTGACCGGCGTCAGCTCTGCCTCCGTAATCTCCGCTGCGGTTCATGCATAGGAGCTGATGGTGGGCACCCTGGCAGTACCTGCAGTTGGTGCTTGATGGGCACTCTCGCACCTGATGCGGCCCCATACACCTAAAGCACCAACGCCGTTGCTGCACCACACCACGACGTTTCTGCACCCGCTGTGCAGCGAACTCCTCACACGCAGTCACCTGATGCCCCGCCTCTCTGCAGTAGGTACACCTCGATTCCAAATTAGCGACATTGTATCGCCTGGGTGGCCTACTCTTACCGTCTCGCGCCTGTGCACCCGGCCGTTCCGGGCGGCGAGCGGCCGCAGACTCCGCGTGAGGCGACTCTCCAAATTGGGCATCTACCCGCCTGCACTCGGCCTCGAGGAAGGACTTGAGCTCCTCGAAGGTCGGGAGGTAATCAGATGTCTTACCTCCGTGTGACTGTTCAAAACGAGCGGCCATGTCGCTCGGCAGGCGGCGCAACAACGTGTGGACCAGGATATAATCATAGCCTGACACCGGCATCCCCTGTCTCTCAAGAGCGTTCACTGCAACGCAGACAGGGTTGAGGACCTTGGCCCTGAGGTCCGTCCCTCGTGTGATGGTCGGCACGGTGAGCCACTGTTCCAGGAGTTGGTCAATCATGAGACGTTTGTTGCTGTATCTCTCGATCAGCAAACCGCGAGCCGTCTCGTAACTTGCATCATCGACTGGTAGATGCTTTACCAGCTCATGGGGCTCACCTTGCAGCTTGGCCATCAATTGTGCCATTTTATATGCCGGCTGCAAGTCAGTGCGGTTATGAATCACACTGTCAAACAGATCCTGGAATCGGGTCCAATCCGTGTAGTCCCCGTGGAAGACCGGAATAGCCACAGCCGGCAGGGGCACTTGCACCCCCGGTCCCCGCGGACCATGGGATGGGTCCGGCTCCCCAGCCCTACGCCTGGTGATCACAGCAGCCGCCTGCTGGATCTCCTGCCCCATCTCCAGGCACTGGGTCACATTCGCCCGGACCATAAGTTTGGCCTCCTCATCAGGCGTCCCATCAAATAACTCCTCGCATCCAGTGAGGCAATCCAACACCTCCGCGACCCGTTCGTCAATCCGTTGCGCACAAGCGATGAGTGCGTCCTCTCGGTCCCCGCGACCGACCATCGCCTGCTTAGTCGCGAACCAAATTAGGTGCGTTCTAATTTTTGCCTGAAGCTGTGTAATTGTGGGAGCCATGGTACCAGCTCAAAGTAACACCGAACCTTACAATAAAAAAAAACAATAATAAACAATCGGCCCTGATCCTACCGCTAGGATATCCGCACAGGGTAAACACAACGATAATAAAGCAATTCACTAATTGATTGGCCCTGATCCTACCGATAGGATATTCTACACAGGGCACACACTACAATCACAATAATTTTTTTTTTTTTTTTATGTAGGTAGATTAAAAATCTTATACTAAAATAATCTTAAATCTAGTGGTTTTCTGAACCACGCTCTGCTACCAAAAATTGTCTAATTCCAAGCTAAACTCCCGCAGTGGAAGCGATTTACACAGGTAAATTTCTAGTAAAATACCAGGAGTTCAACTGAAGGCAGACAATGGCCGCGTTACGCAGCGCTAAATAGCATACGCTGCACAATATAGCAGCGCATACTATGAATTAAACGTGAACCTAAATCTATTTAACTTAATTAACTAAGTTGAGTGAAATTGGCAAATGATGTGTTCTGACCTTTACATAACTCAAGTCGGTAGTAAATACCGTCTGCCGATCTGGCGTTACGTCACACGTATTAGCACTAGATTATAAGTAAGTACCTCCAAATTATATCACCCCACGAATTCCGCAATTCGTACTAAGGAGTCACAATGATATGGTACAACAAATATGACTAAAGGGAACACACCATTAACACGAATAAACAGTTTTATACTAAACAACCAGGTTTAACTTACAGTCAACGTGCCGGTCCAAATGCATAAAATACCCAACGGGGAAAGGAAGTACAGGGAATGGATCAAAGAGGAATTCCGTGGGTACTTACAGGGCTGGGTGGAAAAGATATCGACACCCAGCATTCCACTACAGCCTTGGCGCGTTATTCACTTCAAACCACTCACAGCTTCTGTTCGTATTTCACTTTGATATTAGTCATTACGCGCGACCCAACCCGAATTTGGGTCGCACAAACGCGGGCCAAAATGGCCACCTGATGCCTATTCAACGCGACGCTCACGTGGAAGACGTCGAGACATCCAACAATCACTAAGCCTGGTATTCTAGTATAACCCAGGAGAACCGCAATAATACGATGCATCAACACGCGCGATCTCAAATTGAATCGTCCATTACACGCGGCATCACAAAACGCGTGGCGGGAAATCCGTACAAAACACAATACATTCTCGTCCGAACGGTTTTGAGTGACTGACCGCGGTGCAGAAATCACCGCTTGGCGCTGTCAGGCGGTCTGCGCGCACGTCGCCAGTCTCGCCCTGCGAGTGAGAAAGGGACAACACACGCCCAGAGCGACGCGTGCGAAATCGCGGCGCATTCATAGACCGTCATTAATACCTACCTTACCCCAGCATAGCAACGCTAAATTAAACACTCTGCCTACCCCGCAAGGGATTATAGGCGTGATATATGTATGTATGTATGTATGTAAACATGATTACTCACTTGCACTGGGGCTCCACATATGCCATGTGTTGATTCTTTCTCCCTCACACGTAGCCGCCGTCATTTACAGATACTTTCTTTATCTGTACTTGTTACCTATATACTCTTTTTACATCTACTGTGCTGTGTCGCCATTCGTTCCGGAATCAGGGGTGAGTGTCCCGCAATTGTCCCGCTAACATTGAACTGGACCGCGGTACCGGGACCATGGAGGAAATGAGAAACGGACAAGTGCCTGGCAATTCGGGATTAGGATTCATATTTGTGCAAATGTAAATAGTTGGCAAAATATGTTGCAATCTACACCACGCAACGGATTTTGTTGCGGCTTTTTAAAATATGAGTAAATAAACATTTTTAAATCAAACTTTTATTTAAATACTCTGTCTTATAAATTTGTTCCCCTCAAACTTTTACTATAAATCAATAACGCCATTTCCTACACCATTTATATCATTTAAAAGATTATTGCGAGGTTAAAGTAAGTACCGAATTTATTTCTTTTATTTAATTTTCCGAATGACCCTCAAATATTTGTCAGACGTGGCGTAAAATGTCCGTTTTTTTGCGGCCGTTTACGCTCTGCCTACCCCGCAAGGGATAAAGGCGTGATATGTGTGTGTTAAAGTACTTAACCTACTTGTGTTATTTAAAATTTATAATCAATCAGATCAAGTTATTTCACAATTTACTTGTGGGTGTACACGGTCTACACACGTAAGTCTCGCGACAATGTTAATATGTATCATAATGGTGTATGAAATAGCGTTATAAATTGGTACTTAGTAGAAGTTTGTTGAAAGCTTGATTTAAAAATGTTTTTTACTTTTAATTTATTTTTTACTTTTTAGTTATCGCTACAGGTTTTTTATGTTCAAGTCAAGTATATTTCTCAGCAAAAGCTATCCAAACATTGAGTTTTATCTGTCACCTCTCTTTATAACTGTGTGTGATATCGTTGGATTCGTCGTGATGTCCTGTTCAAATACTCTGACAACGTGTTACTATAGTGATTCACAATATTTGTGAATTGGCCCTTAAATTATTGTCAGACGTGGCAATAGCGAACCGTATTTTACGTCTGTTAACGCCCTCCCCACCCCGCAAAGAATAAAAGCGTGATATGTGTGAGTTTATTAGTTACAAATAACGAGAAACCTCGCAATTTAATCTTTATTGTGAAACTTAACTGATAGAAAACATACTCGAACGTGTTCAAATATTGATAAGTTTTTGTATTTAATTAAGTATTCTCACCAAACTCTTTTATTTGAAACCCATGTTGAAATGAAAACAAGAACACTTTGTCATCCATCTTTGCAGTCCGCCATATTAGATTTTGGGTGACGTCATTTCATTTTGTGAATTATTTTCAGCAAGCCCTTCCAATTGGTACCCTTATAGTAGGAGTGCATTAAAAACAACTTGTCGGCCATCATGGGTGTTCCGCCATGTTGGATTAAGAATGACACGCAGGACACGCACAGCTTGACTTGCATTGTCATCCGACCTAAAACTTTTGCACAAAATTTAAGCTCAATCGGGTGAACATACCTGCTTCAAAATTGAGTTGAAAAAATCACAAATTTCACAAAATACCTATCGGTTTTGTTGCGTTTATAAGTATAATTGTGTTTATATTTGGGAAACAACATTCGTCATAAAATTTGTTTGTGTTTATCTTCTGTACATCTCTATATTCGTATGAAATTTTATGTGTCTTTGATGCGATCCATTTCAAACAATTCACGTGACTGTACACAACTATATAGTTGCAATATTAGCCTACGAACAGTAAGTACGAACGATAATTTGCCGTGTGATGCCGGCTTAGAATAGCATCACCCCATATCTTTCCCGTGGGAGTCGTAAGAGGCGACTAAGGGACTCGAGGGTGTGTATTGCAATTTTAGGCGATAGGCTGACAACCTGTCACTATAGCGATACACAATATTCTGAATAACCCTCAAACATTTGTCAGACGTGGTGTAAGTGGCCGGTTTTTGCGGCTGTTTACGCTCTGCCTACCCCGCAAGGGATTAAAGGCGTGATATGTGTATGTATGTATGTATGTGAACAATAAGTTTTTATTTTTCTTTTTAGCATATCGCGAAGAAATTAAATTTCTTTTGATCAGTAGTAGGTATGTTCATTTTATTCTGGTTTTAAATTCAACTTGTTTTGAGTTAATACTCCATACCGGCCAAGAGCGTGTCGGACATATTTAACTAAAGAGTTTTGTATAAGTGTAGACAGGGAATCGAGCCTGTGCCACACTATATCACAGTATACAGGGTGTAAGGGACAGCCCTCCGAATAGTCCGATAGGGTGCATGCAGACTCCTAGGATCATATGTCTGGAAACGACACAAAATATTTGACCTCCCAGAAAATGATAAATAAATGATAAATTAATTTTATTTGCAGTAAATATGGTTCACAATGATGGTTACATACAAAATCAAGATAGCTGACTGCAATTACTATGGGAATTCAAAAATTATTTGGCGTTTGCTGAAAAGTTTTTTCACGGGAAATTTGGTTTCATACTCGGAATGCACCCTATAAGTTTTCGGAGAGCTGTCCCTTACATCCTGTATATGAAGGGCTTAAATTGGGTATTTTTGATCTGGGGGAAGAATTTCCGTAGATGTGTGAGGTGAGATCGCAGGGAAATGATTAAATTAGTCAGCAGGGGGAGTCACGATACAATCGCAACATTTCCTTTAGTAATTTTTTTAGTCGACTGGTTTCGTAGACTGTTCGAGCCAGAAGAAAGTAGGTAGCGTAGGGAGGTACTTTTTCTGATGACTTAATATCGTGCAATTGTTTTATCACGTTAGTAAGATCAGCTACTAACTCAACCTGATTTCAAATCGCACGTACTAGTTACTGGACAAATCAGTTACCCGTAGGTACCACTTGACTTTCCTTGTAGACTCATTAATAGCCGCTAAGAAGAGCATCACCTGATTACAATTTTAGACGACAGGCTGACACTTGTCGCTTTAGTAGCAAACAATTTTTCTGAAACATCATTAATATTATTATTTGACGTTATCTTAACTAGAATAAGCTTTATTTTTCGGAACTCATTCATCTGACCGTCTGCGAAAACCAGTATCTAATTGGAGTCTGCATGATAAGGGTCCGTACCTTTAGTCGTTATTTATGTTAAGGCAAAATTTCAAGCTTTTGATCGCTTACCTTCCAAAATTACCTTGACAAGGTGATGGATATTCATTGTAACTACATTAACATAACCAGCTGCGGAAATTTCTATACGTCGAGTGTTTAACTAGTTCGATGGTCCATCCGTACAGAATGTGCAGTTAAGCTTAGCTCCGGTTTGATACTCAAAACGCCAATGATGGTAAGTCTTATGCTTCAAAGTCAGTAATTCATATTTATTTGCATTCATGTACAATATTATTTAAAAAAATCTATAAATTAGTTTGTGTTAGCACACAAACCCCGCAGGGCCGCCGCAAATTACGTTAAATTAAATTTAGTTACGAGAACATTAAATTAATGTTAAATTACAAATTATACACAACATTTTGTACACTATTTACATTTAGAGTTTGTCCTTTAAAAAATCCATTAAATGAGTAATAACATTTAGAAATAAACGTGTCTTCAGTTTCTTTGTAAGTATATTTCAATATGATGGAGATTTTATTATGTCTGGATTTTGTTGTAGACCTTTGCACCCACGTAATGAGTGCAGATTTTCAATATTTCTAAGTTTGGCTTTGTGATATCTATTTAATGTTTGCGCCGTGTGTTTTTGCAGAGAAAATTCGTCCAAATTTTTACGTATCCATAGTAGATACTAATTACAAGTAAATTAATTGAATAGTAGTAATAGTCTCTTCATAAATATCAACCTGAGCTTAACAAGTACGGAACAATAATGTACAGTCAAGCTCACGTTTGGCTAGACACTCCACGAATGCAAGTCTTATGCGCGTGGCATAAACACGCACCAAAGTCTAAACTCCGCGCACCAAACGCAGGCATCAATATGTCCCGATATCTCGAAGGCAATCTTGCTACACCAGCGTAGTGCAAGGGGCCCTGTGAGAGGGCAGGGTCTCAGAGCAGAGCCCTTTCTATTTGGGGTTGTGTCGCTCCGCCGCCCGCCGCGCAGATTTGAACTGACCCCTCTGTGTAGGGGACATCGGGGTTGGTGTGTGTCACAAGAGATTTATGTTTAAAAAATGCTTTGATTATTATCCTTAGCTATTTTCTACTAAAAGCCAAGCCAACCATATAATATTCTGAATGCTAACACGTATAGTATCTACAAAGGGCTTTTTTACTAATTTATTTAAGTCATTATATTATTGGCACCTAAACGTATAAATCTAATAATAACGACGCAACGGATCATTGTGATTATTACATGTGGATAATGGATGGCGGGATGGTACTTTTTACATAAAAAAACGAACAAAATGGGTTACAACAAGCAATAAGGAGGTCAAGGTACTGATGAAACTAATCATCTATTTCTCCATGGAACATAAGTAAAACCGGTCAAGTGCAAATCGGACTCACCCGCTGAGGGTTCCATAGCATGCACATCATTAACATGCCCTTTCATGTAATACCCTACACAATTTTATAATTTTGTTTTTTGGTCACCTAAAAATCAAGTCTACAAAACCAAACAAACTCTACACGATCAAATACAGAATCGCTAACGCTCACACCTTAGCGATACCTCAATTCGTGCGTGATTAACCAAAATACAATGTCGCCGGTTCGATACCCCGCTGGGGCACAATGCGTTCTGCTGCATTGTATCCGATCCACCATACACCCCAAGACCCCATCAGACCTGTCACTGCTTCCATTAACAGACCACTGCCTTACCGTGCCATGGAGTTACACAGAATGCATAGAGTTTAACGTTCTAGTAGTTAATAAAGAAGATGTCTAAATTGAAATGGTGCTATGGCTATACAAAACCGAATCAGAGGTCACTGTCTTTGTGTAATTTTTCAAGGTTACATTTATTGAAACTGAACTGAACAACTTTTCTTAGTAATATATTTCAAAACCAGCGGCAAGTCCAGAGGTTTCACCTACTGCTAACCGTTTTCCCCGCGAGAAAAATATCTTCACCCGGTACGATTTATACATAATAACCTATCTCTTGAATCATTCTATCTATTTATGAAAACTGCATCACAATCCGTTGCGTACTTTTAAAGATCTAAGCATACATTGGGACATAGGGACACCGGAAGGGATTAAATACTATTATTTATTACTATTTTGTGATATTCAATCCACCACTTTATCCCATTCGTCACAAGTGGCGGTATAAGTAGTAGTGGTCCCAATGGTCCCATTCAATAGTATGAAGTTACTACATATTATAGTAAAATCGCTATCGGTAGTATCTGGTCAGGCGGATCAGCTGGGCAAGCCGGCGCGTCTCTTCCGATAACAATTTGCTCACGGATGATTTATGGACCCAATATCACCCATGTGCTTGTAGTACATAGTAAGCTGATTTCACAGCTGCTACGATTAACGTATGTAGCAATATTTCTGCTATAGTTTAGTTGAGGAATGTGTCCCGTTAAGTATGTAAACATAACGTCACGCCTTTGTTCATACCGGGTTAGTAGTCTACTACTTAAATTATAACAAAAAGCAAGCATTTGTGAATTTCTTGGTGTAAATCTACATATGCTTTAAGTGCACACTTCCCTCTCCCACGGAATAACTGATGCTCATAATAATTAGTTCTTTAATTTTGACCCGTGTGATGCCGGCTTAGATCACCCCATTTCCTTCCCGTGGGTGTCGTAAGCGGCGACGAAGGGACTCAATGGTGTGTATTGCAATTTTAGGTGATGGGCTGACAACCTGTCACTATGGCGATAAACAATTTTCTGAATGACCCTCAAATGTTCCGTCCGTTTACGTCCGCCTACCCTGCAAGAAATAACGGCGTGATAGAGGTATGTAGTTATGTATGTGTAATTTTAGATCTACATAACATTTTTTATTCTTTTTATATATATGTCCTATTTTGCAGCCAGCTTCTTTTCTTAGCATAAGAAAAACTCCTTCTGTCAAAGCGTCAAACACATTACGGGTGACGTATGCCACACTGTCACCGGCGTTCAGACGTGGCGAGCAAGGCCAGCATTTCTCAAACAAGCTGTACCAATTCTATATACACTGATGTTTGTTCAAAGCAGGACCAAAGTAAGCTGTATCAAACCCGGCAATGGACGCCGTTGTCACAGGTTTTCTATGTGTAGAGTGTTCCTTGTGCGTTCGGGAGCGGGGGAGCGGGGGGAGGGAGCTGACGTCATCGCACGCCTGCGTACTGGAGACAGGACTCGTTGACGCACAGAGCACGGGAAGAATGCAGATGAATTAGTTTAAAAAAATTAATGTTAGGATTTGGAATCTGTTGGAATAATTATAATGTTCAACAAAGAAAAAACCAACAAATAATAATATTCTATAACAAAAATGTAAACTTCAGTAAGAAGTAGCATAAATGTTTCTTTAGACAACTTATTTTTTGTTAGAAATAAGGAAACCTGTAGTGTTTTGGCACTTTTGCATATTGTTATGTGTAAAGAACACTGTAAAATAAATATAAAAATATATTATATACTTTATTAATATATAACAAGGCCTTTGTCCAGCAGTGGTATGAAACCGACCTACAAAGAATGTGTTAGGTCTTTATATCTGTTTTAAATTTTTACCACTCCATTCTTTGTCACATGCTTTATCTGACTTTCCACCGTGGTCTATGTCGATACTCCGCGCGTCGGCCGGCAGCGGGCGGCAGTCGACACGTTACCGCGCTACGGACGCACGCCGCTGCTACACGCTACACCGTAGCGGCCTCTACGAACGCGCTACGATCGGCCCACGCGCATACCTAGTGACTGTGAGTGATTTGTGAGAATATTGTACTAAAGTGAACCTGTGATTCAAGGAGACTAAACAGGTATGAATATTTTGATGTTGGACTGAATGTCAAGGACAGCCTTATCGATCAAGCGACAGATGTGGAGATAAACTCTGTTTACATCGCTTTCCCTTGTTCATTTCTATGTTTAACAACTTCTAAAGACGTTTCCTCGTAATTTAAGCAAATGCGCATTTCAAAGGATCGTCAAAGGTAATACACAACAAAGGGATAGGTAGCCGATGTTGGGTCCCGCATAATTTATAAGTACAGGTGCCACCTTGCGTTACACGGTTCATGATAGAAAACGTTAAAGAGATATATTGTGTCTGAAAACAGCACATTGATAATGTAATTTTATAAAGGGTAAGTTAAAATGTAATGTCGTTGGCGTGAATGAAGGAAGGATATTTGACGGTGACGAAATGAGCAAAGTACGACAAAACAAAGGAATGTTTAATGTTCTCGAATCGTCTTGTGTTTGGATTTCAATTTATAAGTTTTTGATCTTTTATATTGTGTTTTTTTTTATTTACTTATATATAATTAATGCGGCACAGATTGCTGTTGTTCTTTATTGATTAGAAGTCAATCTCTTCCATATCCTCAGTACTAATAACAGTCCACTTTGAGGCTCGCTTTGAGTTGTTATTCATGTATTTGCCATACTCAAGTCGTGGCAGGCGGATTTGGCGGAGATATTCACAGCAAAATCTGCAGTCCATTCACTGGATTTAACTTATTATAAAACACCTGCGGGTAGAAATGGGGTATATTGATTTGAGATGGCTCTACACGGAATAAACATTGGTTTTCCACACACAACGTTTTTTACTCCACTATCGCAGGATTCATTACTGCCCTGGTCTACCACCGAGCGTTGAAAATAATCAGATGCAAAGTCACCTGAGCTAAAAGATGAGTAAGGTAATACCCCCGTATAATTCCACTTATCCTCGCCACTGAGGCGACATTTGCTTGCACCATGAGGATCATGAGTGCTATTACCCTGATGGCCTACACTCTTTATAAGCTAAAATATGAGTAAAAGGTAAATGCTTCGTAGAGGATGAGCTTTCTCATGTCGACGTGAATTTAATTTATGCAAGAGCTATTTGGAATGGATTGCAAACATCGGGAAGCTTATATTGGCATTCAGAGTTGAACAAAAGTTGACTTTACCAATGTAATGTATTAATTTTATTGCTGTCTTTTGCTGTCCTAAAAAACATTATTTTATCCATGCAGAATGATAGCGGACTTTTTGTTGTGTTGCATTGTTTGGAAGCTGCCGCAACGAAAAGACAATTATATATTTTGTTATTCTGCTCGAAGTTTTTTTTTAGTTCTGGTTAACGAAACTAAGTTTTTTGAAACTAATAACCGACGTATAATGAAATAACTTGGAACTTTGCCTCTACAAATTTCTTATAATCTGATGTAATAGTTATAGGAATGAAGACAAAAATGACTCCATGAAAGCATCTTCAACCAGACATCAGATTTTTTCGTTGACCCGGTGTACCGTACAACAACATAGAATATGTAGGTAAACCAAAACTGTTTTTTTTCTCTTGTTCTGTCTGCTTCCGGTTGTCGTGAGAATTTGCAATTTATTTTTGCATATACTCAAACTTTGGCTGAAGCATTAATATTTTTATGCATGCAGCAGCAGCGTGACTCACAGATTACACCAATAGCTCATCGAGAAGTCTTACCGAGTTATGAATCTAGGAACTGGAATCTGTCCTAATCTGTCAGACACCGAGTCATCCAACGATCCGATGAACCCTGGTGTCGAAGTTTTAAAAATTTGCAATACCAAACCTGGAATGGTAGAGTGTACTGATACTTTTTTTATTATGCACATTTGAATCTAGTTGGAATGAAAAAATAGATGACAGAAAATAAACGTATATTTTGAATCGTGGCTATTGTATTGATAGGATCGAACTTTCTTTGTGTAAGGAATATAATTTTGATTTAAATATTGTTATATATAACTACGTTATATAAGATACAACTTATCTTATATAACGTAGTTATATAAGATAAGTTGCCTCAAAGGAAATGAAAATGGTTTGCCAACATTGAAACAGCATGGTTCTTGTTTGGGTATTGTTATGTCGCTTCCTGGGGGAGTGCTGAAAAGCAAAAGGTTACTATATTCGTATATACCCGACTCGTATATACGAGTAAAGGGCGGGGCACACCGGCTCCGTATCCAGCTCTCGTCCGTAGTCACGCACGAACTGATGACGTTGTAATGTATGGGACTGTATACATACATTACAACGTCATAAGTTCGTGCGTGACTACGGACGAGAGCTGGATACGGAACGCATACGGAGCCGGTCTGCCCCGCCCTTAAGTATTGTGAATTTCCGCTTTGTTCTCGTTGTATGTGGGTATGTATGTCATTATGAGAGTCCTTTGACCCAATATCCTTTTGAAACTTTACGGCAAATATTTTGCTGTAAGCTACAGAATAAAGTGATTAGAAACATACATTTCATAGATTGGAATGGGTTATATAAAATAGTACCTTCGTTTTAATTCTCTGCTTTCATAATCAGTGCCTATGTAATAAAACTAAACTACAGGCTACAAGTATACAGGTGACATTCTTAATACATTGCGTAGCCGGTTAATATTCCTTATATCATAATGGCTTACCGACTACGCAATGAACATTGAATTTTACCTGTAAAATTGTTGTAGTTTGATAATATCGGGCACAGTTCTCGGCGTGTTGAGTGATTTAGACAAGACTTATTGTTGGAAAAATACGTCTCTATCAAAAATTGTCGTAATGCCACTTAAAAAAACTTGTTCATTTTGTCTTTTCTTAAAAAATCTTTCATTGTCTCCCAGGCAAACAAGGTCTTTTTTAATAAAATTATGTTCTGGAACTCCTTAGGAATCAACCTGCCTATCTAAGTATAACACTTACGCATACAACAACACAGGGAATGTGAGAATAGTACGGCCCAGTTTTACTTGTGAATGGCAGTCGTTAGCTAAGTAGTGTGGTCCGCTGCCCTAGCTTACCCACGATGGTAAACTCTGCATATAGTGAAACCTGGTTATCTGGGACGTGGATCAATGAGAAACCCCTATAACTGATACACATAACCAAGTCCTGGCACTTTTGCATCGAATTACTAACGAGAATTAATAACCTTATTATCTTAGATATATTTTTGAGATTTTATCCATATTTACCTCCATAACTGATACAAATAAATCTCTCTGTAAAGAGCTCGAAACGTAGGAATTGTAAAATCCAAAATAAACACAACTTAAATTCGTTTAATATAATTGTTTTATTGTGATGAGTAATAGTTGTGCAAACTCAAGAAAATATTATGATACAAATAGATTAAAAGCCTCTGTAATTGAGACAATAATTCATATTTTCTTCAGTAGAAATTTCAGATTTATAATAAGCACTGAACTCTATAAATGAGACATTTTAAATTAAGAACCTTTTTAAGTGAGATTTTAACATACACTATCACTATCTCACGGGCGCATTGGTTATTTTCATAGAAATTCGTGACATCTTTAAATGATTAATGTTCACCTCTGTGAGATCGTCTATAAATGAAATAATTTTAATCTTAAGGCTCGTTAATTGGGAAACTGGGTATGAGAACTTCTGAGAAAGATCCATAAGCACTATGAGGTATCAGTTAAACAGGTTTCATTGTATGACTTGTAGGTATCTTACATACTTTATGAAAAAAAATTACCAACTGGGAAATATAAAGGTTGCTACAACATACATACATACACCCACAAATCACGCCTATATCCCTTACGGGGTAGGCAGAGCGTTAACGGCCGTAAAACTAACTAACCGGCTACAACCGTATCTATAAATCACGTAGTGTTGTAGTAGTTTTTAATGAACTGCTTCTTCTTTCCGTGTGGGACACCGAGTCGTCCAACGGCGATAAATGAACTAATAGAACACTACTGTTTTTGAAAATTGCTTCTTGAACTACGATTTTTACCTATCGAACGACACTACGGCATTTATATTATCTACGACTGTGGCCCCCTTAGTGTGTGTCCAAAGTAAGGTATACCTACTCTTTGGTCTCAATATTTCGAATTATGTTTGTGTTCAGGAATCAAGCTTTAGAGTACAATTTTGGAGCCAAATTCGACTTGAAAAAAGAATGAAAAAAATTGTTCAAAAGTTAAAAAATATTGGCTCTTACTTTACTGACTAACCGAAGGATAATAAAAACCGGAGGTTCTAAGTTCATAGGGGATTTTATTAATTTATATGTATACCCCAAAAGTACTATGAAAGCTAAACTTGTAGAAAAGAAAATGAAATAAAAAAGTATATAATAATTGTTTTTGATTTTCGGTCATAATCTTTTCATTACTCACTTCATATTAAATAGCAAGCACTTAATTTAAAATGCTCAATTCAATAGGATTAAAACAAGGGCTACAGTGAAATGCCTACTTTATTATATTAAAATTTCAGTAACCGTCCCCAATTCTCCTCGTAATAACGGATTCATTATGTTAAAATGTTAAATGGGAGGAACACAATAAAAGCCTGATGTCATTTAAAAAGGCTTTTGCCTTATCGAACCGACTTCTCTAGTTAAATAAGAAAACGTGAAGCATATCATCTACGTAGGTGCCTATATCAAATACGTCAAACAAGTAAACAGAAGATTGAATTTCGTGTCGTTACATTTATGTCGATGACTGAATAAACATTGTATACTAAATAAACGATTTATTATATTTCCTCAGTTAAAAGGATTTTGTATCAAATGTTGGGTATTTCATTTGATACGTAACGTTTCAGTGATATAATGAAATATTCCTCTAAGCTCCACTTTGAAGTAAATAGATACGTTCTCATAATCATTAGTCTTATGAATTCCATGTCTGTCAGTACATCCTCTTAATGATTTTAGCAGCTTGGCAAGGCAAGAAATGATTCTGTAAGAAACGCTACTGCCTATAGCTAGATTTGACGAAACCTACGAGAAAAAGTATAGTTGTTATTTTGACCTAGACTCGAATCCGGAATAGGTGAAGAAAATGTTTGCTCGACCACGTGTCCGACAGTGCAGTTGAGCAGATATGACTTTATAATATGAAAAAATAATTAATTTCTGAACGACAAAACTCTAAAAATACATATTACCGCTGCCAAAACCGTTACAAATTTACTAATGCGAAAATGGCGGCATGTACATAGCGTGAAGAATTGTGACACAGGAGTGCCACCATCAAACACCCCATTGTGAACAACATCACTTACCAATTTCTACCTCACAAAACAAAGTTAAACACATTGGAGAAAAGTTTTGGAACAAAGGAATTGAAGAAAATATTGGTTAAAATAGATACAGCTATACAAATTCAGTTAAGGAAAGGGGAGAACTTTTTTGTAATTTACAAAACAATACGCGAAGTTTTGGTGTGTACCGTCTTTTGGAGCTAATCGGTTGATTTAATAATTAAGATTTATCTGGATGAGTAATGTTAAATAACTAGGTAATACTTATAGAATGTCTAGATGTTATCAATTTAGTTCCAGCTAGAAAATTAAAATAGCTGGAAGCAAAGCCGTCAACAGCTGAGATTGATCATGCCCGAAGGCAAGAGATTGTGCAAAGCTCTTGATAGCTCTAGGCGTAGAGCCTCAGACCAACAAATAAAGGTAGATGGAGCAAGACGCTCGGTACACATCAACCTACGTCTTCAAGAGACTAACTTATACTAGTTTTATGAGTACAATTATTAGAAATAACCAGTACAAGCTGACCCTGAAATTGTTAAATATGAAGTGCTCTTGATTGAACGAAAGAAACAACTTTACGCGTTTTAAATGTATTTGTTCCTTATGCCTTGTTTTTTTGAGTCAATTTGATTGCTAAGGTATACGTAGGCTATTCCGTCGTGAGGCGTAGAGTGGCATTTATCTTGCTGCTCCAGCGGCCCGGCGTCCACGCACGTTCGGCAAACAAGGGGACGCCGTGTGCCGTGCGCCCCTCGTAGAACCACGGTAAGGTGGTTTTCAGACGAATTGCATGGTGTTGCGGTATTTTGGTGGATCTGGTTTCCGAACGACAGGAGTTTTTAAAGTCTCATACTGAATCCGCGTTTCATAGCGCACAACTCCGAATCTAAGTGCTTCTGTTAGGCTGTCATTTGCTTGTTAAAAACCGCAATGTCGTGCGATGCGTGTGCAATCCAGTTGAGCCATGCGCCCCTCTGAGAACCACGCTGAGCCACGCACACGGACGATTGAGCACCTTATCAATTTTGTATAACCTTTAATGTTATTGTTAGGGAATACTTATTGAAGTTTTTATTGATGATGGCCGTGTCGTGAGTTATGGGGTTTGTAATATAATTTAGCTGCTGGGAGTTCCAAACATGAACGCATTAAACAACGATTTTGGATACTGGCCCCTCAAATATTCATGTTGAACTTTAGAGCTAGCATCGTATTCTATGAAAGTCGTTTTTCATCGCGTTTCACATTCAGCAGTATTCCAGATCTGCAAAAAACAGTCCTTGGAATGAAATCGTGAACGGTTTCCGCTTTGAAAAAGAACAATATCCCTTTGTCGTCGTGTTCTGACAACACGAGATCTCACCTGCAAACAGTCGACTAATGAAATGAACGACAATCGACAGAGATGGGGTTTAAATGTGAAAATAAGGGAATGAGCTGCCGTACTAACCCCTCACTCTATAAAAGGGCTTTGCGTGATTTGTTTTTCTAGCTCTTTTCTTCTCCAAAGGCCTGACAAAGACAAAAAGCTTTTTACGAGGAACTCCAAATCGAGGACACTTTACGTTCAGTGTACTTCAGGGACTCTCGGAACCGTTGCCGACTTGAAACATGGTTTTATATTGTTTTGATGCCGGAATAAGACACCTTCATTTATAAGTTAATCGCTTGTAATGTAAAGAAACACTTGGTTTTACGTTTAATGATTAAAATTGCGCGCGGGCGGAGCTGTAATTTTTGTGTGTTTATTCTGTTTAAGTTCTATTATTTATAATGCTGAAAAACACCTAAAGTGCTTCCCACGCAGCTGAACGGTAAACAGCTAACAAAAATCTGCCTCGATAATATCCATAAAAGTACAAGCAGGTACAGGTACAAAGTTGCTTTTGGAATTTTCCAGCTTTCGCACATATTTCGGTCCTAAGTGCCGTCAACTCAGAATTTAAATGGAAATTGAAAAAGTTTTAGCTTCGGATAGCTATATAGCCCCTTTGGAGGAATTTTGGGGAGACGAGTTGGTCATGTCCGGGCAAATGCAGGGCAGAAAGGATAAAGGTTAAAGAAAGGAAATGGTTTGGAACTTTCTCTATTGGCCTCGTCTGAAGCCTTTATGATATGAAGGTCTGAAGCGTAATGTATCGTACTGATACTACGTTTCATAATAATGAAGTGATGATGTACCCACACTTGAAGTGCTTGGTTGGAATACCATCTAAATTTTTATCCGTGAGTGAGTATTTGGTAGTGGTTATTAAGATAAGTGTGGTCAATCAAAAAACATTTAATTACTTTAACTGACTCGACGACACCACCACGAATATTCTAGGTGTACAAAACTTGCTTCCATCACATTATTAGAATACGTCCAATCATAACTTTAATGTTTTAAATTATTAAACGTACAAAGACACCTCATCTTGTATGTTAACGTGGAGGGTCGATAAGCCTCTGCTACTTTTTTTACTTACATGGTATAATTACATGTTAAGAAAGAGTAGTTCTCAAATTTCAAACAAACAATGATTATATAACCCAACCTGGCTTGGTGTACAATAGATAATATCATCATCACATCACATTTAACTAAATCAATAATATCTTTGAATGTATTTTAATAAAAAGCAATGCTCAATTTTCAATCAAACAATGATTCTATGACTCCAACTGGCTTGGCAGAACCGTCGCGCACAAGAGGTGTACAATCGTTGCTTTTATCATCACATTTATCTAAATCAATATCATCTTTAAATGTTTTTCAAGTTTGTTTATAAATAGCACAGCTTATATTTCAATCAAACAATGATTCTATTACTCCAACTGGCTTGGCAGAACCGCCGCGCACAACAGGTGTACAATCGATACTTTCATCATACCATTTATCTAAATCAATGTCATTTTTAAATGTTTTTCAAGTTTGTTTATAAATAGCAATGCTTAAATTTCAATCAAACAATGATTCTATTACTCCAACTGGCTTGGCAGAACCGCCGCGCACAACAGGTGTACAATCGATACTTCCGCCGCGATGAGGGGGGCGCGCCTGATGAAGCGACTAGAGGCGTCGGGGCAGGAAAGTGTGTTTACTATACATACGATGGTATAATGCGGTAGATAAAGGAGAGGTAGGTAAAGTAGCACGTACATGGGTAGGTTGTGAGTGAAAGACTATAGAAGTAAACAAATTATTTAATAATTTAGTGCTTCAATGTAAGATATGAACATACGGAGGAATACTAAGGGCCGAGCGACAGCTCGAGCATTTTTCACTAGGAATCCTATAATAATTGAAACAAGGGTGGCATTGGCCAGAATAACAATGGCTCTCAGGGTCACCCGGCGACAACCGGCGGTTTGTCATTGATGATGTACGGTTCATTTTCGGATTTCTATAAAAAGTGATCTTGGTGTTGCTCGCAAACACTTACAAATAGTCTGCGGCAGCCCTTAAGCTGGTACATAGTATTTAAACATTTAAACTGAACGTAGGTGTACGAGAAAGCAGTGCTCCTGCTTCTAATATTTTATCTAGAAATTACAACACTTAAATTATATTATTTCAGCCAAAGAAAGATTCAATTCTATAAACAAAGAAAGAGAACCAAATTAAACCATTGCGAAACCACAGTCCAAGTACTAATGTCCGATTGAAGAATAAAGGGTAATGCCGCAATGACATAATGTGATTCGACCATTATCCTTTAAGCTCTCATCGTTGCTAGCTCTGTCTTCGTAATCCGTCCAGAATTCTCCCAAGGGCCGTGGAAAAATACACTCACAACCCCGGTGAGAGGGTCCATAACTCACTGTGACAAGAATATAAGGGTAACATTTACTTATCGACGTGGAAAAGGCTCCATACATTCTGCCACGCTCCACTCCAGTCGATCGTAAAATTCAAACTTTTTATTTGCTCAGCAGATGTGGTGCACGTTGAAAATATTGAAGCGGCGCGGAAACATATTTTTTCAGGAGAGCTCGCTTCGTGCGTCTGCTAGAGCCGTTGGTATTCTCTTACAATTTTTATGAGGTTTGTTTTTATAGGCGGCGGAGAGCGCTAGTAAATTTTACGGCAGTATTTTAAAATTTCCATCGAATAAAAACTTTGCCTTGAACGTGTCAATCTATTTCAAAGAGAAAAAAGCAAGTTACGACTGAAACTTTTGTCGTTTATTCTGATTTTCCGCCCTCCACCGCTGTGATGGATCAGTCCAACCGAAAACAAGTGCTCTATTCATTCGGGCTTTCAATCATATTTCGAGAGCCTATTTTCCGACAAAACGTTGTCAGCCCGGTATAATTATTTCAATAGATATGACATAACCATAACAGACGCGAGGATACACACATCGATTAGAGCTTAATTAGCACATTTATCAGACGAATATTTTGGCTAATTACCAAGCTTTGATATTCGGTAAATAATCCTTAATTGGCAACCATGGCGTAAGCGTTCATTATAAGTAGGTACTAATATTATCATGGTTGAATTAAACATAACAGTGCAGTTCACGCTAACACACAGAGCCAACGCTGACTACGACAAGCGACAAGTAGTGCGAGTAAGACTCGCTCACGAAGGGTTCTGTACCATCTTACGGTTGTTGTATAAGAGCCCCCTGAAATTGTGTAACTATAATGGCTTATGAGTTATGCCTAGTGACATACATACATGATCCAGCAATTTTGTCTCTGACATGTATGAGCTCGTATGCATCAAATCAAAAGGCGCAGATTTTTAGCAGATTTCCTTATAATGTTGGCTCAATAAATAACCCAAGCTTTTAACTTTGAGTGCCGACCTAACTTTGTAAAAAAACGTAAAAACTATGAAATAATCGGTAATTATTTCAAAGTTTAGCGATTATTACCCTAATAGATATTATGAAGATTTATTTTGAAACGGCTCGGAAACCTTTTTTAAAATTAGTACTTTAGGGTTATAATAAATAAATAAAATAAAAATGGCGAGGGGCACTTAAGGTCAAAATCTTGGATTATACTTTGGACCAACATAATAAACAAGTCTGCAATAAATTGGTCATTTGTGATCAACGCATTTGAGTTATGTATAAAATTACTGTGTTTACAGCCGAGTCTCAGTAATAGGGTGCCGTGTTAACCCTTTGGGAACGTATACGGAACCCTAAAAATAAGAAACACGTTGCTGGCAAACTTCTTTACCTAAACTTTTTTCTATCTCAATCTAGATAGACAAACAATTTTTGCCTTTTGTACCTAGGGCAAGAGGAACGGTGTTATTTGACCTACAGATATTATTAATTAAGCACAGTTGGCCAAGCTTTAGGTGTCGTGGATTCCATCTTAATTATTACAAAATATTTAGTCTGAGTTAGGCGAGTTGTTCACAGAATTTAGGGAAACACGGAATCATCGTCTTAATTAGAGAGATAATTTACGGAGTCTGTTATGTAAACAAAATTTTGAAATAGGAATTTTGATTATTATAAATTATAATATTAATGAAAATTAGCCTAGTGACGTTAGCTGATCTGGAGGGCACAGTTGTGCCCCCGCCAAGACGGCTACGTACAGCGCGAGGGCAATTAGGTAGTGCCATACATTTTGACAGATAATAATGTAGAATTTGTGAAAGTTGGATTGGATAATGCCGTGTGATGCCGGCTTAGAACCCCGTGTGATGCCGGCTTAGAATAGCATCACCCCATTTCTTGCCCGTGGGTGTCGTAAGAAGCGACTAAGGGACTCGAGGGTGTGTATTGCAATTTTAGGCGATGGGCTGACAACCTGTCACTAAAGAGATACACAGTTACCTGATTGACTCTCGAACTTTTTCATTTGTTTTTCACGGCCATTTATGCTCTGCCTACCCCGCAAGGGACTATAGGCGTGATATAGGTATGTATGGATTGGATAATAATGTAAATTGCTAAAAGCTTTATGATATTTTATCGAGACACAGGACAAATTGAAATACCAGTATTGTTGTCTTCTTCGCGGTTATCACAAATGACCTATGACTGCCTTTGTATGTATAATGTATGTATAATCTCTTTATTGTGCATTCTTAAAACTAATACAGAAAACATATATTAAATCAAAAACAAGAAATGACACAAAGGCGGACTTATCCCATTAAGGGATCTCTTCCAGTCAACCCTTGAGAAACTCTGAGGATACGATGTGAGCAGGTAAACTAGAATGAAAAGGTGAACGAAAAGCTATTTATATACATACTTGGGACCAAACTGAATACAATATTATCTACTTAATAATATACTACATAAATACGACGTAAATATAATAAACTTACTTACATACTTAATATACCCTACAAATTGTCCGAGTTATCCGACCCAAAACCCCAAACTTTCTTTATGTTAGTTTTAAAACCTAACACATTTTTACTTTTCCTTACATCAGAAGGAATTTGATTCCAAAGCCTTCCAGGCCTTTGTCTCTAAATTACGTGCCTACTTGCCAATTGTCCAAACTTTGGCACCGCTGCAGTCTGCAAATAGCCTGATGACTCGATTTGTACATGTAGAAGGTCATGTTTAGATTAGGTTATATAAGTATTAGGGTTTACAATAGTATGTAGTATGTGTAAGTGTGTTTATATAATATGCACTATCCCGCTTACCTTTACGACTTTCCTATCACCACAAGCCTGGTAGAACTTGCTACCATAGCAAGAAGAGCGCCTTGTTGTATCTACTTCACATATTTCTATCTATGTTAAGGATGTTATTTGCTTTTTCTAAGTGCAATAAAGACTTTTAATATTATTATTTTTTCCTTTTGTGCTCGGTTAATACGCCGGTACACGGGCCTAAGCCAAGTGTGCATCAGTTTCGTTAGTTCCTGTATTCGTAGTTTCATCTGTGTCTAAAAAAACCTTCTATTCGGCAGGTGTTTATAATAACCGCCTTCTGCATGAATATAAACGTATTTTCTGGCAAGTCAAGGGATTTCAGGGATTGTTTAAGCTGTTTAGGCATGACATCGGTAGAAGAGAGAACTATCGGTACCTTCATCGTATATCAACCTGTCGTTAATCATCTGTCGTTTTCACGTCGTTTTGCAAATATAGGCCGGCTACAAAAGCCACGTTATTTATCTAGCCATGTGAAAGAAGGCGCATTTGACAGTTGACTCGACGAATAGGATTTCCATCACACTTCGGTAAAATCTTTTTTTTTTTATTAGTTATGGGTTTGCTCTTGACTCTAGTCTTGGTCATAGGACAGAGACAGAGTCTAAGATGGAGCGAGCTCACCCAGAAGAAGTCTGTTAAGGCACTAATTAAGTATCGAAACAACATCGTTAAGTTCTAGTACAGTAGTACTTTTTGGTTTCTTTGAATTTGATACAAAGATTTGCGACACAAGTTTTCATTATGGCGTACAATCTACAATTCCGCGACTGTTACTTTTCGTAGATGCGTTTTGTTCTGTCCGACCTCGAGCTATTACCTTCGATATGTAATTAAAATAATAATCATCCGTGGAACCTTCTAATTTCAGAATAGTTCCCTATCTGAAATTAGGAACAGAATTTAACAATCCGCTAAATCCATACTTTGCTTACAATTAATATACAGATTGATGAATCAGATGTAACTTTTATTTTACTTCTAGTAGGTGGCGTTCACTTACGCATCTTTATCCACTGTAGGGTGGATAAAGATGCGTAAGTGAACGCCACCATTTTGTATAATCCGACACGGAAGTAATGGGCCAGAACGCATCCATTGCGGTCGAATCGAGTTCGAACTCGTTTGTCCAATGAGACGAGGGTAGTTTGTCTCCTTCTGATTCGTGGGGTGATTCTGTAATTTGATGTTTTATAAATGGCTAAAGCTCTTTGTAATATATCACATCACGCAATGATATGCCGGTCGGTGTGGCGCAGTCGTAGTGCGACTGCCTGCGACGCAACGGTTCCGGATTCGATTCTCGGTGGGGCACTCACAAAATTGATATTTATCACATTGTGAATTTGTTCCCAGTGTGGTTAGGTCATTGCAGGTTAAACTTGTCCGAAAATAAATATGGTTCCATGCTTTGGTAGGCACGTGAAACCGTTGGTCCCTGTTGCTGTCTATGATTACTAAGACGGCAGTCGTGACACAACTATGTCAGAGATCTACTACTTGTTGTAGGAGGTTATAAAACTCTGGCAGCAGGGTTCATTGATCTAGCCTATTCAGCTGCGGATTTAAATACTGGAAACTTTAACCTTGAGAATTGTGTAAAGAAGCCAAAAAATATATAATTTGTCCTTAGGTAAAGATAAGATAAGATAATTATTTATTATTGACTTGATTAGAAATAGGTACGCTTATTTTATTCTAATCTCACCAATTGTCTACCAACTTTTCTAGAAACACATCGACAGCAGCGAAAAAAACCTTTACAAGAATTGCCTATTTAATTTTAGTATTTAACTATTTAAACGAAATCCATGAAAAATCCTCTCATGATTCGAATCTTGTCACAATAAACTAAGAAATTGCATCTTGTGGACACAATAGCAGCATTTAATCTAATGGGACAGAGCTCCACCAGCCTTTGTGGTAGGATTTGTGTTCCAGATTAAGGATATTGACTTTGCGAACACGACGATAGTTTATGCCTGCAGGTATTGTGCAGAGGATTGGACTATTATAATAGTTTGATAGGTTTCTAAGTCTTCGTACCGTACATATTAATCTTGAAGTAATCTTTTTTCAATTATTTATTTTACAAACGATGAAATACGACACCCACGGGTGTTTGTCGGATGCTATTCGAAGCCGGCATAATGCACGGCAAATTACTAAGGTACAACGTTACTTTGAATATATGCAACTTTTTCAAACAAGCTGGCGCTTTCCGGAAGTTTCAAAAACTCAAACATTAATGGAAGGAATGGCGTAGAGCAAAATCAAAGAAAGTACTTTTGTGCACTCCAATTTCCGTTGGTTATATCAGACTAAGTTTATTTGCAGACTGTGCATGATAAGTTAAGTTATTCAATAGTGTGATCGTAGAGGATCAATCTCAATATTGGGTAAATGCCCGTTTTTTTGCGGCCGTTTACGCTTTGCCTACTCCACAATGGATTACAGGCGTGATATGTGTATGTAAGTTTATTTCCGAAACTACTGAAACGGATTTAATAATTCTTTCACTGTTAGAACATTGTCTCTCAATGAATAAGAACAAGTGAAGTGTTAGTGAAATTGCTGGGTGGGCCTGTCATTATTTGAGAAAAAATCTCTCTGACATTATGTGGAAAATTCTGAATCTTGATTTGGAATATTTAATAATCAAAGTTGAGGCCGTGTGACGCCGGCTTAGAATAGCGTCACCCCATTTCTTACCCGTGGGAGTCGTAAGAGGCGACTAAGGGACTTGAGGGTGTGTATTGCAATTTTAGGCGATGGGCTGACAACCTGTCACTATAACGATATACAATTTTCCGAATGACCCTCAAAAATTGTCTGACGTGGCGTAAATGTCCGTTTTTGCGGTCGCTGTTTACGCTCTGCCTACCCCGCAAGGGATTATAGGCGTGATATGTGTATGTGTATGTGCAAAGTTGAGGCAGGTGAATGAACGTGATGTCCGTGATCAAGGTGGAATATGATTGGAGCGCACAACCCTACTCGTGATGCGATTTGTCGGTTGATTCATTAAGCGGGATTGACGCAATTGTGCGCTCACTCGGCCCGGTTTCATACCGAGTAAACTTTGATCTCATTAGTGGGTTGTTGATATATTGCTACAAATATAAAAAACTGTTCAAAAACTAACACCTGACTACTGAGATATCACGCTTAAAAAAGTAAGAATATTATCTACAAACAATTCAATGGATAGTCTACGAAATTTCTATGAAGATATAACACATAATAAACAATTGCACAGAAATAATTTCTGATGGTTTTTGAATCTTAATGACATGTAATGAATCTTTTTGAAAAATGATTAATTGCATTTATTGATATTAAAAGTATTTCACAGTTTTAAAATGTCCCTAGAGCAACAGACGTCGGACAGCTGATCATTTAAACCTGTTTGCCGTGTCTGTCGTGTCCCTCTACAAGTGCAGTTATCAATCAACATGAAATAAATCAACAAAATATTACAGGCACGGGGTGATACTAGATAATTTTAAACAAATCTAAGCAAAATGCCGCATACGGGAGATTGATATGAGTCTTTCCGATTTTCAAAATGTAGAGCGTACGTCTCAACGTGAGATGGGCCTGAAGTTACTTTTTAATTTATTTAACTTTCTGCAATGTACACGGCCGGACTTAACGCCAAAGGCGTTATCTCCCAGTCTACCTTAGGGCATGATGAAAAGGTCAAGGTAGGTGCATTAAACAAAAAAATATTTTAAAAAAAGGCTTGAATTTATAAAACTCAGTAATATACATTCGTAAATAACAATATCTAAGTCTGCTAAATGATAATGATAGTTGTGTGTCAAGGGCCAGTCAATAAGACAGCTTTGGTTATTTCGTATTCTTTTAACAGTTTAATGTTAGAAAATAGCAGTGGCATCATAATGGCAATTGACATTTGATGGCACTACAATGACTAAAAAATAAGAGAATCGGGGACCTGTTAATTAAAACCTGTTTGCCGTGTCTGAAATGAAAATGAAATAAAACAACAAAATATTACAGGCACGGGTGAAATTAAATAAAAAAATGTCCCATATTAAGAGATTGGTTTGAGTATTTACGACTTTCAAAATGTAGAGCTATAGAAGTCTAGACGTCTAGAGGTGGACAGAGCGGCTGATCATTTATACCTGTCCGCGGCGCCGCGCCTGTCGTGTCCCGCCACAGATGCAGTTACCAATCAACGTCCAGCGCGCACGAGCTTTTAATTGAAATCCGATCGAAGATACTCGTCAGCCCATCAAACTGCAATTCCAGTAGATTCGATGACTATCACTGGTTGAATTTTACAACCCAATTCGAATTTGATTTTCCGCGTATTCGTTATATATCTATACAGTTGCTTACATAGATGCTACCATAACTATGACTGTCGCTCAATCCAAACCTAAGCCAGTACAAAACAACTTTACATAAAAAAATACAACTGCACAACACTCGCGTAGGCAAAAATACTTCCTTTTAACTAAACAAAACTAGGAAAAGTCCAAGGATTTTACTTTCATAAAGAAAACGGGCGCGTCTTTTGTGAAAAGGTGCAAAAAAGGAAACAGGTGGGAAGGGTCGGTGTACCTTTTATGGTCTGAGCTTGAGTTATAAACGTCCCAGGTAAATAGTTCCTGTTATTTTCCGTCTAAGACAGCTGGTTTACAATGCTACGTTTAGAACAAAACTAGTTTTTATCGTGTGTCTTTACGATCAGACTGCATGTCTGCAATGTCTAAAGCGAAAAATGTAATGTTTAAAATAATGTCACCACAACATGCGAGAATGGATAGACAAGAGAAATATTGCATATCTTTGCGTAATAGGTACCTACATGCAACTTCAATTTTCTTTCCTAACTATATCCGATCGCCCCTAGTGACGGCATGGTGTACCGCGAGTCGTGTGCAAACATTTTCTAAAATAAAAACAATAATATGACTTGCACCGCGGAAGGGCTTGCGGGGCATTACGCGGGGGTGAGGCTGGGGTGTACCGCGCGGGGGTTGGGGCCAATCGATACGCACCCCTACGGCCTAATGCACCCTTGGTATTGCATAGGGCACCCCGAGTAACTGTACAAACAGACTAGTAGTTTCGTAACAGTGATGCAAGTTTCGCATTTCTACTTGCATGTTTTTTACTTACCTGCTTTATATTGAACCATCTTTAGTTTGATTCGTATTAAGTATAAAAATATACTATTGTCTGCATTGTAATATTTTCATCTTGCTTGTCAATTTCTGAAAAAAAGATAGTTCAAAGTGAGCGACTACCAATAGATAGGATTGACTCTAATCTGATTCTGGCTTAGAATAGCATCACCCTGTTTTATTCCCGTGGGTGTCGTTAGAGGCGACTAAGGGACTCGAAGGTTCGTGACTCCAATTTTAAGCGACAGGCTCACAACTTATACACGATTTTTCCGAAACGGCCCTCAAATAGAGGTGGCGATAGCGACCGTATTTTAACGGCCAGCCCCGCAAGGGATATAGGCGTGATATATGTTTGTATACTGAAAAAACAACATTTGAGTACTTTAGGGTACAGTTTCCTGTGACAATAAATATTTAACCGGATCGCATTCAGTTTCATTACTGTTACGAAACAGCATGCCCTTTTGCCATTCGTTTGCTGCGGAATGATGCCGTTGACTGGCGGGCATGGCGGCAGTAGGAATTCGTTTCGTTACTTTTGATGCCGTCCTTCCAACTGTATGCAACAACGTCACTCATTTGGAACTGCAAAATGGTTGTTTGCATGCTCAGTCAAAGTTATTTGCATTTAAATTATGATTTCTAATTAAAATTGTAATATGGCTGAGACATGAATTATATTTTACTGTGGTTTACTGCACTGCGATTTTGTCGGAGGTATTATATCGGGATTGTATTATAGGTAAACTTATTTTTCTCTAGGATTGCGTTCAATACTTTCACATTGTGATGATAATGAATGGCTCTGAAACCATTGAAAGTGTAGATTGTACTGGTACAAATGGGCCAATGATTCAAAACATTAATAAATAAAAGTCTACATTTACGTCAAAAAGTCTCTTGTTGTGCAAAGTAGTATGTAAACATTTTTATTTGTAGTCTTCTATACGTAGAAAAGTGTAGCGAATGCTTGTAAGCCGGTGAGGACGGAGGTCGGGTGTCGAACTAGGTCGTGTAGCTCTCGGCGTCTCGGTTTCGGTACACCAACACGCCCTCTGTCAGATAAGGGTTGCTTTTGCTCGCCTTCGATATTTTTACGATTTTATTTTCCCTATGAGACCTATTTTTTATTCTTAAACATGTTCTGAAACGAGGTTTCATGTGAGTAGTTTTTCGTTGGCACTCATCTTTTAAAGGTAAATAGAGTCATCTTGAATAGAAAGTGAAAAACTTGTTCACGTGGGACAGAATAAAAATGTCATCTATTTTGCGTCTACTTACAAATTTTTCTTCGTTTTTATTATATACTAAGTGGATATCCTACATAATGGAACCGATAGTGATGATGATAATAAGCAGAAAATATTTTTTTTATCATTTTGTTACTTTCTAGTTTTCTACTACGCAAATAAAATTTTCTTTAAGAAGGTATTTACCGTTTTTTTAATGATGGGTTTGCTCTTGATTGTTGTCTAGGTCATAGGACAGAGACAGAGTCTAAGATGGAGCGAGCTCACCCAGGAGAAGCCTGTTCACTCTAACTTTGAAGAGATTAGGGTTGTATGCGTTTGGGGTCAATATTCTTTCTTTTTCTAATTCGGGTTTTTTCTTCTAGTTATTATAGGTTGAAAATACTTTAAATTGTAACTTGAAAGAGCTGCTCATAGTACAGTGAACTCAAATAATTTGTATAAAGTACGCCTGAAGTATTCTGAAGTGTTTGCGTGGGAGCCTCTCCCACTGCACTGTGGATGCTTATAATAAAATTGCTGTGTGTTGCATAAACATTTTCAAAAGAATAGTGTCTTTTAAGTATCGATATTTGGATACTATCGATGTTCAAATAATTTGAATAAAATTTGTATCTGACGTATTTTGATGTGTTTACATGGGAGTCTCCTACCACTGCACTGTGGATGCTTTTAATAAAATTGTTGTGTGTTGCATAAACATTTTCAAAAGAATAGTGTTTTATAAGTATCGATATTTAGATACTATCGATGTTCAAATAATTTGAATAAAGTTTGTCTATGACGTATTTTGAAGTGTTTACATGTGAGCCTCCTCCCACTGCACTGTGGATGCTTTTTATATATTCTCGTCTCCTATGTCGTGTAATGCCGGCTTAGAATAGCATCACCCCATTTCTTTTCCGTGGGAGTCGTAATGTGCGACTAAGGGGCTCGAGGGTGTGTATTGAAATTTTAGGCGATGGGCTGACAATCTGTCACTATGGCGATATACAATTTTCCGAATGAGCCTCAAATATTTGTCTGACGTGGCGTAAATGACCTTTTCTGCGGCCGTTTACGGTCTGCCTACCCCACAGTGTCTCCGTATTGTTGGCTACAGCTCGTGAGATAAACGAACACTACTCGCATATTATGCCCCTCAATAAGACAGTTGCAAAAACTACTGTAATAAAATTGCTATGTGATATATTTTAAATATAGCAGTGTTGTGTAAGTATCGATATTAATATTGTTTTTTGAATGTCAAATAAATAATATACAATATAAATGACATTATACGATGCAAAGCCAAACTGAAAAAATGTGTAAACATAAGAAGACGATATTCAATATCCTGAATCATCGTAAAGTTTTTTCTGGAAATCGAAATTCTTCGTGAAATTTTAAGTGTTTTCATTGTAACAAAACTTAGCATTACGCCAATAAATATTCCGTACCTTTAAGGATTATTTACAAGCATTAGTTATATAAGGTGTAAAAAATTAGCTGAGAATATTTTAAGGGGTGAACCAGTACGTGAAACTGAACAACTTTCCCCAAGGAACATAGGTCGAAATATGAAAAAATAATTTGACCCTCCCATACTTAGTGTGTTACCCGGCCGGGATAATTTGTATGGGAGGGCCAATTTTTTTTTCATATTTCGACCTATGTTCCTTGGGGAAAGTTGTTCAGTTTCACGTACTGGTTCACCCCTTAAAATATTCTCAGCTAATTTTTTTACACCATGTATATCTACCCCGCAAGGGATTAAAGGCGTGATATGTATGTGTATGTGTATTAATTATATTATTTACCTACTATAGGATTAATATTCTTTCGAAGAAATCTATGCGGTACTTTTTACGATTACTATCATTCACTATACCCACTAAAGCTGTACTGTGAATTAAATAAAGTAGCCATCTTGGCATCACTAGTGCCCAGATATCGATAGCCATGCAAACTCGCGGCCCGTGCAGTCTCTCGAGGCTGTCTGGTCGCGTTTTGCATTCAAAGCTGACGGAGACCCTTTCAAAAGGACATTAATATTGAAAGGATTCCAGCCCAAAAATATTCAGAGAATTTATTGCTTTTGTGTCCGAGTGAGGACGGAAGATTTACTAGCAGTAGGTCGTAAAGCTAGAGAGAGTTGTAAATCTGTATGTGTGTTGTTATTGACTGATATTGGGCATCAAAAGAAATCGTATTGTCTGAGCCTTGGGTGGCCTAGAGACGGATACATATTGATGATAGTTACTACCTAACCTAGGATGGGCTGATCACAAAAAAAAAACTTTCCTGAATACCTATACCGATTTTTTTTTAATAAGCATTTTTTTTGTTTCAGGTACCTACCTACTTTAGGAGTCACGATGGATATACGCATGAAACCTTCCTCTACATTCTGGTGAAAGTTTTTCAGAATTCTATAATTTGATCTAGATTAACATTCATTTATTTTCAATAGTTTATATCATCGTCATCATCACCACATCTACCTACATAGGCTTCGTCTGTTGCGCCAATCTTCACTATCCTGTGCTAAACTAATCCATAGGGATCTCGTCGACTTGTTCATGTCATCGGACCACCGGGCTGATGGTCCCGCTGACATTTTTGCTCCCATTGGCCACTCTGATGTTTATATAAATATTTTTAATTTATAATATAGATTATCGCTTGTCTTAATAATTGCTATAGATAGATTAACCAACTTCAAATTTTTTCTTAACGACTTGCCCTAATGATTTTGTAACATAAATCAACCAATTTCATTAACGGAGGCGTAAATTAAAAATTCACGAACGGTACCTAGAGGACCTCCATTTCAGTGGGTTTGTTTGAGAAGGGCGGGTCAATTCATTACGCTGTACAAAGGGCCGCTAATAGACCCTTAGGGCTTAGAGGCCGGCGAGCACAGCCTTGAATCAAGTTCGGATATACAGATATCTAAAGCAAAGTCTGGAATTAGGCTGAAATTTGTAATGAAAATGAATGAGATCTAGTTATTACAGAAAATTATTATAAATGTTTATTTGAGAAGTAATATTTATATTTCTGTGTTCTCGTAACCTACAAATCACATTATTGGTCTCAGTCGGTACTAATAACCGAACTATGTAGCTCAGAGAGCACCAAATCGTCATGCGCTGTGCTAGTTCTTTGGTCTGTGATGTAGCTTTATTATATGCTACTTTTATTTATCTCGTAATCCGTTGACAATACACCTAAAATGTGTCGTGTCTTGTCATACTAATGCGTTCCATATTTTTTAAAACGGGTGTTGAATTGCACATTCGATTAATGATAGGATTCTTGCCTTAATAATATTGTTGGTTGGTCCAAACCAAAACAGCGTGTAAGTGTCAACCGGCGCCAGCAGGATTTACACGGAAAACTGATTTCCGCGCGTCTAGACACGCTCCCCCCATCGAATTACGCTCAGAGGATTACACTAAAACGAGTTTTCGACGAAGACTCATATATTTTAGTTCTCAGCTGGTGAAGGTTCATATATCAGATAAAGTGGTATTTCACTCCATTTGAACAAGTGTATGTCATTGTTTGAAGCAATTTTCGCTGATCCTTAAATTATATTTCCATAAAACTACACAGTTGCCAACTTACAGCTCATTAATATTCGTATCACGCCAAACCTTTCAATCCCAAACATATTTCGATCCCACCCAAAAGGGTATTAAAGAAATACAGAGCCATCGTATGCCCATTGGCATACAAGAGGTACTTGAACAACAAACTGCCGCGAGGCGCACTCACTAACGAATACTCCCAAACAAACAAACACGACCCAACTTCCCCGTACCTACTCAATTATTTACAACTTTTATTTACTATGAGCAATGCTTGCAATTTAAATTTGTCGTTTCTGTTTTACTGAAATCTCGACGCTGCACTTTTAGACTACGGCTCTTGTTATGAAACTTTGCTTGTTTTTGTTCAAACTCGTATGAGTTTGAGGAGTGAAGCGAAATTTATTTTCAGGAAGAAACGAGGTAGCTAATAAACTTACGGAAGAGTGTTTTTTTGTTTCACAAAGGCAAACACTTTTAAAATGTTACTATTAGTTACAAATCCACGTCAGGATGTTATTTTGATTATCGTTACAAAATGTTTCTCAATCAAAAATCAGACTTACGCGTTTTAGTAAGCCTACGCGTTTCTCAAACCTGACACGGGTGAGCGCAACGCAACGCAACACGTCGCGCTGTACTAACATGCACACTACATGTAGCTACATTACAGTTTGTCGATGGATACCTACGTAGGTACATATTTACACTCCAAACTATTATAAAAAAAAAACTTAGCTCGATGGTATTACTCCCCATCAAATTGAAGCATAAATGGATAAATTTCAACAATGTCTAAATTGAAATTGAAATTCTTTATTCAATGCAGGACAGTATTATCATATCACTTATTGAAGTCATGATCCGTAATTTAAAAAAAAGAAATTTGTATCATACAATTTTCTTTTTTTTAATAACAATTTTGTGATGTCCTAATAGCAAACCGGCTCGGGCGTATTAAAAAAATAAAAATAAAGGCACTGCCAAGGGGCTGGCCAGGTTAATCACAAGGCATGTAACTGTACGCCACCACCATCTACCAGATTCTAACTAAAGAAAGAACAATGATCTTAATTCTACAAAGAACGATGAAACATTTCTAACCTCTACAAGTGATCGAACATCCAACAATGGCCTGGAATCAAAGAAATGCAAATAGCTTCTATTGTCAGGTCACGTCTATTGGAAACGACCAGCTCAATACAGTGCTAAGATTAGACCATGCAACAATGCCGTACAGTGCGATACACCTACACACTGTGAATGCAAAAATAGCTTTTGAAAATAATGATACCCACTGGTGTTTTAGGACTGCTTTAAAAATAGCTAGTGCACATCAATAAAAACACCATGTTCTATGCATTTATTATAACTCTAACTAAAGAAGAGGGACGAAAATCTGTAAAAAGAAGAAATTTCAAAACAATATTGTTTGGGTATACTTAAATTTGATAACAGAATACGTATGAACAGATTTTTGAAATTTTTGACTGTTTATCTCAGTAGATAGTAGATACGGAAATAGATCTGTGTAACAAAATTTGTTGTTACGTTCTAGTACCAGTTTTATATCAGTCACATAACAGCAAAACGAACTTATAAACGTTTTTTATTTGCACCTAGCATAAAACTATAATTTACTTTTGTGGCGAACTGAAATAAAGTATATTTGAATTTTTTTATCCCTTGGGAATTTAGCAGGCAGGCCGCGAGAGATGTGCCGACCTACCAACTTAGTTCTGAAGTATGCTGGTAATATTACGTTATACGCTAAGAACGGCCAATGCATAACTTATCCGCCTTTCGAAGCGCATGCTGTATTGAATTTCAAAATCCGACTCCGCATTTTATTGCACTACCCCGCTGATTCTCACCACTCACATACAGAATCTTTACTACTATTTCATCTGAACGGAGAATTCTCAATCATTTTACGTTAAATCTTGCGTACCAGTAGAAAAAACAGTTTTTAAGGAGTTCTGATAATATCTATCAACCACCGCAATTTCCTTAACATGTTTTCCTATTTATAAAAGTTCTTTTTTCACCCCAGTGACTTTATTACATTAAGGCATCTCCTGCTATTATTGTGAACGCCGAGCTGACTGAATTGATATTGAAGCCTCAAGTGCTCGGTTCGGCACGGGGCTCTATTCGAACGCACCACAATGCATTATTACGTACCTATGTCTGCGCCGACTGCCGAGTCGCAGGCATCCGTTCAGAGACATCACAAAAGGTATTGTGTGGGAACCAGTTTATATCATACCAGTTTGTCGGACAGGACTCGTTTCGCGCTGATAACGCCCCAAACTTGTCCGGGAGAGCCGTGATAAAACAATAGCCCATGTCGTCTGTTTATCTCGACAGGACACCGTACTTTAGTCTATTCTCTAGTCAAGCGTCGCTACGCTAAACTAACGGAAATAATGACAAAATAGGTACCTACATTATTTCCGACATACACAGTTATCCAGTTGTGTGACAACGAGCGTGGACTCTTAAACCAGAAAATAATGCAGAAAGATTCTCTTCCCTCGACAAGGTTTTATATTGATAGAACGCCTGGCGGTGCGAAGTGCCACTTTATCTCTGCCGCGTGATAAATCGTCAAGTTAAAAAATATCTCGTTCAGTGAGCAGCCGATAAAAGATAGGTCGACCTTCAATTCCCACCATTACACCAGGTACAGGTTTTTATCTTGTCAGTTTTAGTGATCGTCTAGCACATGGATTGAACGACATCGCTCGCGACATGCCTTTTAGAAAAGTTTCTAGAGGCCCTCAGGATCTTATTGAGATACTGTACAAAGTTGCTGATAGATTGCGACTTCGCGACCTCGACTATGTCATTCACATCGGCACTGAGGGCATTGACATGTACCTGAATGGAACCTATAAAGTTGACATTAAAGGCACAAGAGATGGTCATAAAGTGAAGTTTAATGTAATAATTAAATGGCACGCAGATCCACAGCAACGAGCATCTTTTCGAGAATTGTTCCATAGAGAATACATATTTTTTCAACATGTTGTTCCAGAATTTTTGGATATTCAGCGAAGTTTTAAAATAATTCAAGGACTAAGAATGAAATTCTCAAATTGTATTTTCGCCAGTATTGAATACGACAAAGAGGCTATCGTTATATCAACGGACAAAACATTTAACAAAATTTTAGATAGATTTTACAAAATGGATATTGACCACGCTTTTCTTGCAATGAAAAAATTGGCGAAAATTCATGCCCTGTCTTTTGTGTTGGAGAAAACTAAACCAAAAGTGTTCAAAGAATTAAAAGATAAGTGTGGCAAAGACGTGCAATACTCCGATGCGAACACGATGTCCAAGTTTGTAAAGTGTTATTTCAATGCTTCAGTGAGTGTGGTCGCAGATCCGGAAGCGAAAGAAAAATTAAGGGTGTTTTTACCAAAAATGTGGTTCGTTTTGAAGAAATGTGTGATGACAGGACCATACAGTGTGGTTTGTCATGCTGATTGTTGGAACAACAATTTGGTTTACAAATACAAGGTCAGCTTATCTATTTTATACAATAATTACTTACCTATAGAAGGAGGTCAGAATTGGGAGTCAGAGCTTCATATACCTATTAAATGTTCAAATTGTTTGGAAAATAATTAAATTTATTTTATTTTTATTTAACTTTTAAATTGCATTGTTTACAGGCTGGTAGGCCAGTGGACATCATGTTGGTAGACTACCAACTGTGGCGGCTAGCGTCACCAGTCACAGATTTGTCATACTTTTTCTACATGGACTGTGAAAAAGATTTCCTCAAGCAAAACTACGATCGTCTCATCAACATGTACTATTCAACTTTAGGCGCTGTTTTGAGGCAGTGTAATATGGACGTTAATGAAATATACCCATGGAGCGTTTTCAAAAAGCAATTAAAACAATATTCTGTGCTGGGTTTAGTTGAAGCACTAGTGTCCATGAAGATAATAACCGCGTCGACAGAAGAAGCTTCCAAAATGACGGAAATGAAATATCATACAGAAGATGGATTATCAGATAACGTATCGCAGAATTATTCCCTGTACGTGGAAAGAGTTAATGGAGTCGTTGATGATTTTTTTATGCGAGGATATTCATTGGATGATCTGTTGGATATTAAAGAAGAATAAAATGATAAAAATGATTTTTGATTTTTGTGAGATCGTGTGTTACATAAAAAAATCATAACCAACAGTAATATTAGACATATCAACATACACAAACAAGGTTACATGATAACTTTGGATATATTCTGATACTTTGGGTAACTTAGCAGGAGAACAAAATCTAGTCACTGGAGTTGCGGTTTTCATTTAAGAACACTTTGTGATTACCTTGACACACATAATAAGTGGTTAAGCAAATCGTTTTTTCAAAAAGTTTATGAAAAATAAAAAAATATCAAAGATAAGTATTCAGAATGGTCGTCGACAACTGGAAAGATTGTAGGAGGAATTAATTCCCGCCTCTGCGACTAATTGTCCGTGGGTAACAAAGGTTTTCTGACTCCGGTCTCCGGGCGAGACGCGATCTTTTTCCGACTCGGAATAATGGCGCCAGATGTCGCTGCCGGATAGTTCTCGAACTGTTACAGTCACATTTTATTTGTTTTTGTGATTTTACAATTTTTTTATCTAATCTGAGTCGAGGTTTGTGATCGGTCAAGCTTAAGTTGATTTTGACGTGGATTAGTTAAATCCATTCTAAGTATTTGTTGGGATTGGGTTGGGATCTATCATTTTCATTTTTTCATTAATTTTTTAAAAATGATTTCTGCAAAATAATGACGTTAAACACAAATGTAGTTATGAACCTGATTTAAACCAATTCTAAGGTAATTTCAAGGAAGATCGTTCTTGTTAAAATATTTGATAGTTTTATCAATTAGTGATTGCTGAGTAAACAGATCCCTCCGTTTAGATGGAGAATCTTCTCATTTTCCTTATCCCTTCTTATCACCTCGTGAACTGATTCAATCCAATTTAATTTGTTGTCACTTCAATGGGTTACAAAAGAAGGTTTTTATCAAAGCTTCTTCTTAAAAGTAACGATTTCAAGCGTAAAATGAAAGTAGCCATTGAACAACGGAACAACTTAAACTTCACCTAAATTGGAAATAATGGTTCCGTTTTACGGCCCCCGGAGGTATTAAATTTTAGTTAGTATTGTCCGAGTGTGTCGGAGGATGTAACACATATTTTTGAAAGCCGAAACTATCCCAATTTGCACATTATTTCGGTAGTTCACACACTGAATATGTTTTGCAGGAATGTTTGTGTTTTGCGGGCAGATGTTTTGGTATGCTGAGCTGAATAGAATGTAGCGATATTATCAGAGTTTGAAATTCCCTGTTTACGTTGTTTACTACTAAATTCCTGAAGATTATGTCTTCATGTGCACAGTATACGTATATTTCTAAGTAACATAATAATATCACTATGTTGAATATTTTATGCTTTTGTGCTTTATAAAAGAATACCAAGCATTTCTATGAAATAAAATGATAGCAAAGTGAACTACTTACAAAACAATATCACCGAAATAAAATAAATGTGCGTAGTTGTTTGAAAGATGCGAACTATTTATGTTATCCTAATTGTGATTGTGATTTTGCTCACGTCTATGACTTGTATCAGAAGTTTCCTTCCCTGCTCATCTATCGTGACTGCCTCGTGCCGGACCCGCGTCAACGTCTGTCAGGGACCATATCCCTGCTATCAGGGCCGCAAACGTATATTGGATACAGGCACACTCACTTATTACTTTGAATTCCACTTTTCATGTGACAGGTTTGTAGTGTGTCGGTTGAAATGGGAAATAAAACTTAACTGGGGTTTACAAGAAGCTAACACAGAAGTTGTAGTAGAGTTACTTGCTTACCTAATGGAAATCTCAACATTCATTTCAGTGTACTAGTAACTTGTAAAGCTTGAATTTGAATTCGTACACAAAGGGCCAGTAACACACGAAAAACCCACAAAAAAGTTGCTAAGTTAAGTACATACCTACTTTAAATAAATATTATTTATGTATTCTATTTTTTGCTTACGTACACGAGTTCAGCTAGAATCAGAGAAGCTAAAACCATCTAAAACTACGTTGATCCCGGTCTTGACAAATATTACTTTGGTTAGTAGGAAACCTTGTGGGTTGCGGTTAGTAACCAAGTGGCAAGGGGATAAATTGTTCCCTCCCACCTGAAGCTATTTTCGCGCTAACATTTATTTTAAGTTACTTCGTGACACGGTAGCGTAGTAGAGGAAGCTATTTCATACCATCATTTGTTTGAGGTTACTATAAACAGAAAAAGGAATGAACTGGGTGAATACCATCGTTTGTGCCGAGAGCTCGAGTCGTTTGAGGATAAATTTTACGAATATTTTCATATGTCCCAATCGTCATTTGAAAATTTACATGAATTAATTAAACCCTACATATTCAAACAAGACACGAACTACCGAAAAGCTATCGGTACGAGAGAAAGATATAAGTGTATCATAAATATATCTTTGCACTAGATTGATTAACTTTTCCCGTATTTCGAATTCCATGGTCTAAAATTGCCGAAATATAAAGTCAATTTTGTAAATATTTACAACTGTCCGTTTCCCTGCTGCACAGCTAGCGTGTCGCAGCCGCACGCAGCCGCATGCGTTAGCGCAGTGTGGCCTTCAATACGAAATCCCATATTATAATACAACGTCATCACTACGAAACGGGCGTGCGACGTTGCCGTTCCGCTGTCGCGCGTGCGATTTCGGTTTGTGCCTCGCGGACTGCCGTGCTTCAAACGCACGCAGACGGATCGCAGTGCAGCTGCGACACTTTCAGTGTGAACATTCGCATATAAATTCATACATTACAAATCGTGTCGCACGCAGACGGATCGCAATGCAGCTGCGACACCGTTTGGTGTGTGGCAGCCTTTAAAAGTTAATCGCGATGCTACGTAACACGGATTAGTAAAGCGAGCGGGCTTAGCTACACGTGACAAGCTTTTAACCAAACGAGGAGTTTAAATGCGGTGTCTAGGGGATGTGCACCACATGGAACCCTCGCGTCTACCACGGCGTGTACTTGGCGCTGTAGCAAACGCCAAAAGAGGGGTTGGACGACCTGGATTGCGGCAAGCGGAACATGGCTGCGTTTGACATCGACCATCAAAGCTGGAAGAACTTCGCTGAGGATAGAGATGACTGGCAAAAGCATGTGTTTGATGGTCGTAGTACACACGACAATGCATGATTCCCTGGTCTGAAACGACACCAAAACTTGCTAGTGCCAGTCAAATTCCACCTTCACATGAAGAGTCGGTGAAAAGTCATGCTGCTCCCTTACCAGCATATAAAGTCATAAAAAGTATTTCCTTTGCCGTGTGATGCCGGCTTAGAATAGCATCACCCTATTTCTCGTGTCGTAAGAGGCGACTTAGGGACTTGAGGGTGTGGCTGACAACCTGTCTCTATGGCAATACACAATTTTTCGGATGACCCTCAAATGTTTGTCAGACGTGGCGTAAATGGCCGTTTTTTGCGCAAGGGATTAAAGGCGTGATATGTGTATTTCCTCAGATACTGACTAAATCGTCTGACACAGATGTATGAGGCCAATGATAATTATTATCAACTGTGCGGAAAGCGAATAGGCGTGGGCAAAAAGTGAACTAATAATTTTTACATAGGTTGCTATGACATTTTTCATACTGAGGCGTCATCAACTTCCATGCCTATTCTCTTTCCGCAGAAACTAACAGTTATTACGTATTCACTAGTTAAGTTCTGTTGTTTGTCTGAGTTTTAATAGGTTAAATGGTTTTTGGCCCAGTAACCTAAATGCTTTTAATGCAAGAGTGAAACAAAGTTTAGGATGAAGGTACTGCTGTTGAAGAGTGTCAAAATTCTGAAACTGCTGATACAGCATGAGCATATTTTCAATGTAAATATCCAGATACACACTAGTTTCTTTAAACGACTACGGACATACATACATACATACGTCACTTCTATATCCCTTTTGGAGTAAGCAAAGCGTAAACGGCCGTGAAAAAAGAACATTTACGCCACGTCTGACAAACATTTGAGGGTCATTCAGAAAATTGTGTATCGCTTTAGTGACATTGTTATCACATCGCCAAAAATTGCAATACCCATATTTCCCTCTCGATTCCCATAGTCACCTCTCACGACACATAAGAAATGGAGTCATGCTATTCTAAACCGATATCACCCTAAAGGACGCGGTAAAGATATCAAACTAGGCATGGGAAGGGGTAACTTAATATTACCTCATTATAAAGTCAATGTACTTAGAAACAGTCCTTATACTTAGCGATATATTCAGTGCTAAGGGCTAAGGGTTTAAGCGTCGTAGTAAACAGCTTGTCACCTTGTATAAGTATGTCAGGGGATTTTCAGCTTATACAATTTCACGGTTGGTGTAACAAGGTACAGAAACACGTTTAACAGACTGGTTTGTTTACAGTGAGAGTTCTAACGTTTAAGAACATTCTGGAAATGCAAGATAAGTATTATAATCTCTCACTTAGCGGTACTGTATCTTAGCGGTACCTGTGTCTTAGAATGGCTGTCGTAAAAAGCGACTAAGGGATAATCATCCAGGGAATGGGCAGCAGCGTTCCCTGTGAATGCAACATCTTGCACTGCGCTCGACAGTCCGCCTGCCAAGCGTGGTGAGTATAGCAATACCTCCTAATTGGGGGAGGCTCATGTCCAGCAGTAGACTGTAGTGGCTTTTAATGTTAATGTTAATGTTATGTTTACACTCGTACCAGGTTGAGTTCACAGTCTTAAGGATTATTACAAAACTAAATATAAAATATTATAACCTAATTAACCTTGCAAATAAATTATTTCATTTGATCCATTCATTCAGTCATTCCAAGGGATAAAAACCTAATTTTGTGTCTCATTGTATTTTATTATTTTATGATTAATTCAACCACATGCCACTTAATGACTCTTTAGTTCAAAATCCACCACAATATATGTAATTTCAGCAGTACATCTACCTACCTATCAAAGGGGTCAACTTATACTGGTAATTTTTTGTAATTATTGTACGGAAACCCAGAATAATTGAGCCTCTAAATGGTATGGTTCTCTTCTCTTTCGTGTGGGGCATCGAGGCTGAAAACGACCCGATAAACCCTTCCTGTCAAAGTTTTTCAACAGCCTACTACCACTAGTACGCCTCTGACATGATTGTGTAAAGACCGTCGTCTAAGTACTCATAGAGAGCAACCGGGACCGATGGCTTTGCGTGCCCTCCGCAGCACGGAACCATCATTCTTATGGACAATCAGATGGTTCAATCGGAACTAATTCACAAAGTGAAAATATTGACTACGTGCCCCACCCGGAATTGAACCCGGAACCTTTGCGTCGCAGGCAGTAGCACTACCACAGCGCCACATCAGCCGTTAGCTATCAGCCAATTATTTAGTTTTGTTGATATGATAGTACCATGTGGTCAGTAATGTATAAGGCTATTACGATATAAAATAAATTTACCACTTCACTGACCAATGTCAAACCATTAAACAAATACAATTTATAAAATGTACCGGTCGAATTTTCAATTTATTTGTTAAGCCTTAGCGGGATAATATTTCGACTAGTCGGATTGTTAATGCCGGCTTAGAATAGCATCACCCCAATTCAACGAATGGATGTCGTTGAAAGCTACTGTGGGATAAATTCATTTAGAGAACGGGCAGCAGCGTTTCCTGTGAAAGCATTATCTTGCACTGCGCTCGCCAATCCGCTTGCAAAGCGTAGTGAGTATACTCATACTCTTTATTTCATAATAAAAATATTACATATGGCAATACCCCTCGATATGGGGAGGACCATATCCAGCGGTGGACTCATGTGGCTGTTCATGTAGGTATGTTAATGTAACTGTATATAACACTTTAAGAAAACCAACAGATTGTCCGAAAAGAAATGGTTCCGTGCTTCGGAGGGCACGTTAAGCCGTCGGTCCCGGTTGCTGTCTATGATTCCTTAGACGGCAGTTGTAACACAACCATGTGGTAGTAGGCGGTTGAAAAATTGACACCAGGGTTCATCTGTTCGTTGGACGACTCGGTGTCCCACATGAAAAGAGAAAAATAAAACCAAATTCGTGTGGTGTCGGCTTAGAATGGTCACCCCATATCTCTCCCGTGGGTGTCGTAACGTCGTGAGAGACGACTAAAGGACTCGAGGGTTACATGTGTTTTGCAATTTTAGGCGATGGGCTGACAGCCTGTCAGTACGGCGCCCCATTTTTTGGAAAAAAGTGTCGTATATGTTCTTTTCACGGCTATTTACGCTCTGCCCATCCCGCAAAGAATATAGGCGTGATATATGAGTAAACGAAACGCAAAACAAACTGGATTTACTCTAAAAATATGCGAAATGAAGTTTTACTAAAATTAGATACTTATTTCCAATATAAAGTTAACGCTCGCGGTTTAGATTTGCTACATCAATATCTCAAGATTTTTGCCGTGTGATGCCGGCTTAGAAAAGCATCACCCCATTTCTTTCCCTTGGGAGTCGTAAAAGGCTACTAAGGACACGAGGGTGTGTATTGCAGTTTTAGGCGATGGGCTGACAACCTGTCACTATGGCGATACACAATTTTCCGAAAGACCCTCAAATATTTGTCAGACGTTAAATGTCCGTTTTTCGCGCTCTACCTACCCCGCATGGGGTTATAGGCGTGATATGTGTATGTGTATGTATGTGTATATCTCGAGTTTTGGTACTTGAGTCCCATTTGGAAATGACCTACATAGACTAAATTAAATATTGATCTTCAAGGACCCAACAAGAAACTAAAGCATTAATCAACTTAGTATATAAATCAAATTTACCGTACTATAAAGATGGGCACGCACCGTTTAGTAACACGTTGCGTGAATGGCTTTTGTCAACTTCCCTCTTAGGGCAAAAAGCGGGCGGTAAAACAATGTGACGAGGAAAATACTTATTTTCCTACAATTTTCCCCGACATTTGTTAGCACGTGAGAGTCGAGACTAAAGGCTTTGGGTGGAGGGGATTCTGTGACTTTTTAGGTCGAGATTTAGGGCTGGTAGTCACTATATACGCAGCGGTATTTATATGATACTAGCTAGCGTTTTCGCCCGCGGTTTCCTTCGCGCATTATCTTTTCTTACTGACCGAGTCAATAAACAACCAGACTGCCTATTAACTATCAACCTAGTAGCATTCATACAAACTTAACTCCCCTTTTTTACACCATTCAGGGGTATCAATAATGTAAGTTCTGAAAAACGATTTTAATTTCTTAGTCTAATTACTAATTCTGAAACGGGACAGATTTAAAAACCTCAAACATCCACACAAATATTTTACCGCATCTTTACCCCTTTAATTTTGAAAATCCTCAAATCTTTCATACAAACGTTTTACCCTTTTTTACCCTTAAAATTCTAATAATCCTTTACAGATGGTTTTATCGTAAAATAAAACTACAGCTCAAATTTCATGTTTCTAGCATTATAATAGAATAGACTTTTCGTTATTTGACTACGTTTATAAGTTCATTGGTAAGCTAAAACAGCAGTATGATGCGCTTACACCCATTTAAGCTCATTCGGTTTATTTGGACTATATATAAAATGTGATACGATATAAATATATTTTGTGTTTATATTGTTATTTTTGGTATTAAAGTTTGTTAATTCGTTAAATCAATAGATCAAATGTCAGAAGAACGTTGTATTTCGAGTAAATTACATGAAATTATAAAACTAAAAATCCAAAGGCTCTTTGACTGTACGATGTTTACCCCGCCGAAACAAAGGGCAGTAACAGTAAACACTCCAGATACAGTCAGCCTCCATATAAAATTTACAGTGAAAAGAACTTTGTAACCAGGGAATAGAGCTGTCTAAATTGTGTGTTCAAATGCGGTCGGGCAGCGTTTATGTAAATTTTCCAGCAAAATGGCGTTTTTGCACTTACGGTTTTAATTTTGACGCGTTACGGTTCTGACCTGATTTTTTGCAATGGGCGAGAGGCATGCCTTATTACATTTGTCGATTTTATTTTGCTAATTAACATGCTCTTCTAAAGCAGAACATGAAAGGCAAGAGATTATGCCGATTCGCATGAATACCAGTTAGTATATTTTCCTCGTTATAATCTTTCCACTTTTTAACAAAGTACCTACTCTTAAAACTTAGATCGCCTTTGATTATTTTTGCATTTGTTTCTTGTTTTGTTTCTTTCAATAGCGGCAACTATTAGCGAGTGAGGTATTGTTAAAATTACGAAAGTCTTGAAAACTCGCTACTCTACTTGAACTCTACAAAATCCTGATTTTTGAATAACTTTTTGATCGCTTTTTCTGAGAGCTTTTTCTTTCAAGAGACGTTTAAGTAATAAATTATGTAATTTTGCTAAACCCTCGAATTTTATATCAAATTAGAAGGTAGGTACGTGGGTTCCCAGTTTGTGCCACTCTTCGCTTCGTACTGGGGAAATATCAAGCGAACAAAACCAGTAGGAGGTGGCAAGAAGACAGTGACGTTTGGTATTGCCAGACCCGGCCAGAGCATTTTTTATCCGGGGGTAATAAAAACTATGAATGGATAGATTTTTGGTCTGACATACCAGTGTCCCAAACTTTGTCCCAAATCAGTTACTTAAAAAAAAAACTTGCCGCTCTTGACTCGGTGGAACGCAGGGCCAAGAGGCTCATAGGCGACATAAAACTGGTGGACACCAAGCTACATAGCCTGGCACATCACCGCAAAGTTGCCTGCTTGTCGGTTTTTTACAGATTGTACTTTGGAGAGTGTGCTCAAGAGTTTCACGACCTTGTTCCACCAGCTCCCTTCTACCATCGGACATCCAGACGCACCGCCGGATACCATCCATACCTGGTTCTCATTCCACCAATTCGGACTAAGCGCTTTCAGTCATCATTTATAATGCGCACTGCTAAAGAGTGGAACTCACTACCTGCGTCTGTGTTTACAAACGCATACAACCCTAATATCTTCAAAGTAAGAGTGAACAGGCTTCTTCTGGGTGAGCTCGCTCCATCTTAGACTCTGTCCTATGACCTAGACTAGAGTCAAGAGCAAACCCATCATTAAAAATAAAATAAGAACTGTTTCTCCTAATGCCAAATCAATTTACTTTACTTTTCTTTTTAGTATCAAAATGTTATCGATCGATTAACACAAGTCTTTATATATAGCGAACCTTAATTTTCTAATATATTCGATGAGATAAGATTAAAAAATAACTCTTAACTATTTTGAGTATAAAACTTACTTAATTTACAAATCTACTAATAAGACAGTTTATTAATAAGTACTAAGATATTTGATAAAATACCTTTGATGACCTTTGTACGTCACCGCATAACCCTGATATGAATAAATGCTTTTACTATCCTTAAAAAAAGGTTTTGTAACTGATATTAGTCTCGTCTATGATTAACTATTTCTTTGTGCAGGAATGTTTTTAAATAATTCTATTTCGAAAAAAATATATTGGTATTCTAAAATGACTGGTTTGGTACTGGTGATTTAATCACACAAAATCAAGAACAAAGGCGAGAACAAATTTGCGAAAAGTTGGTGAGACAGTAATTTAAGCATAATGTTTCACTGTATATGTGAACCGTACGTTTTTGTTCTTACAATATCGTCTCCTATTTGGTCTATTCCAAATCGAAGGGCCTTTCTTTGTTATATCTGGCAATCTCACCTCTGCCGGTGGTGTCGGGGTTAAATCTAATTTTTCCCCCGCTAATGCTCTCTACCCTCGCTCAAGGTTGAGTGAGCGCGAAAATTGTAACTTCCTCGAAGCGAACGGATTCAGGAACTCGAAAGGATGTATTTTTGGTTTACTTTAGATGGTTCTAGTTCAAAAAGTGAGCTTAAACCGCCTTTGTTGAGTAGCTGGTTTGTAAGGAAAACATTTTGTATGATACTCAAGATGCTGCAGAGAAAAATATCAGAACTACGACGAACACAAAGTGAAAGAAAAAAATAACTTTCTAGTTATTTTCATATGTGATGTACAGGTATATGACATTATTTTATGGAACCACTTAATACTTCTTTGCTATGTTTCTTCCTCTTTAGAATTTTTTATCTGTTCCCACTAGTACGTCCGATCCTATTTTTGAAGAACGCTTCATCAAAAATAGGATCCGACGTACTAGTCACACATATGAAAGTTTCTATTACCCTTACGTACAAAACATTCCGCAACAGAAAATGCTGTATTTGCTACAATTACCTACTTCCTGTAACTGAAACTCAGCGAACCCTCCCTTACACACATGGACCACGGTCCCTGCAACATATGCTACGTTCCGCTACGTAGTAAATGAATACCGTAGCTACGTAGGTAAATAAATGTGGCGCTGGAATGTCCTCATCCGACGAGGGCAAGGCAACGTGTTGCGTCCGGGATTGAAACATTGATTTTCCTACCACACCGGACTTTGGCCGCCCGGCAACGAGGCGTATTTTTGAATCTGGAGATCTTTTCTTGGTCTAAAGTAAGACCATCCAATAAATAATATTTGACAGTTGTCAGTTGCGTACTAAAATATATGTCACAAACGAAAATGAACCCTCTGCCATAGCATTAGCACGAATCATACAGCTGTCGAATATAGGTTATTTGTATGGTAGTGCTCTAACCACACTTATCGCACGTTCTACTACCTTAATATCATGTCATGTCTAAGGACTGGGGTTTTATGAATGTTTTCACGTAGTAAAAATTGTATGCTTATTGTGTGTGACAATGATACAACAGGCGACCCGATAAACTCTAGTGTCAGAGTGCGATACGAGTAGTGGCAAGGCAAGTCATAGGAATTTAGCGCATACGAAATGAAATTGCTGTTTTAAAAATACGTCTACAGTTTTCGCCTGGTCGAGTTTCACGCCGGCCGGCCTCTGGTCAGACATTTCGTTAATAATTTCCACCCGTCTGGCATTCCCTGTATATTGATGTGGAAAATGCAAACTAAGGTGCCGTACGTGCCAAGGTACTGCTTGCACGAATAAGATTGCTTTTACCTTAGATGTAATTCGATGCCGGCTTAGAATAGCATCACCCCATTTCATTCCCTTGGAAGACGTAAGAGGCAACTAAGGCACTCGAGGGTGTGTATTGCAATTTCAGGCGATGGGCTGACAACCTGTCACTATGTCGGTACACAATTTTCCGAATGACCCTCAAATATTTGTAAGACGTGGCGTAAATGTCCGTTTTTTTCGGCTGTTTGCGCCCTGCCTACCCACAAGGGATAATAGGCGTGATATGTGTATGTATGTATGTAATTTGATACTCTGCTCTTACTATTTTCGGACAGTAACTTTGGACAGGAGATTAATTATTATTACGTAGTATTTCGTGCAAAGTATAAATGTCTCAAATATGTTTAACGTTAAGGACTGAAAAAAGCAATTTGATTTTTGCGTTATTTAATTTTATACGTAATATTGAAGACTCTTAATTTTTAATTTCGCACTAAGGAAGTACGAACCTAATTAAATATTAATTCAGAATTAAATTGAATTTCCTCAAAATTTCCACAGAATTTTTTCAGTCCGATCTGGTATCTCCTAACCATGCCAGCGTGCTATTGACTCTTCACATATGTATTTCTAAATATCGATCATTTATTAGTAAGGAGGAAAACTTTGCCGATCAAACAATCACAGCTTTCGGCCTATGTTAAGATGAAAAACTTTTGCTCGAAACGTTGCTCGAAGCTGCTTACAGTTTGCAGAGATCAGAAGGCAAGGAAAGATTACACTTGCTAGCATCTTCAGAGGCCAGTGAGTATAGTATTCTTTGATATAAAACACTATTATATAATTTCCAATTTCCCTAGTTTCCAAGCCTTTCCCTACAATTGTTATGTTTATTTCCTTTTTCATGCAATCAAATTATTACAAAATTATGTATGCCGTGTGATGCCGGCTTAGAATAGCAACACCCCATTTCTTTTCCGTGAGTATCGAAAGACGCAGATTTGGGACTCGATGGGTTAACAAACTGTCACTATGGCGATACACAATCTTCCGAATGACCCTCAAATGTTTGTTAGACGTGTGGTGTAAATGTCCGTTTTACGTTTTGCCTCCACCGCAAGGAACTTTAGGCGTGATGTATGTATGTATGTACTATGTAAGTATTTATTAAAGACTCACAATAAATTCGGCAAACATAAATAAAGTGTAGGTAAATATCTATTTCAAATTAATAACATTTGCTGTTATCATGTATAAAAACAATTCTAGAAGTGCTACTTTTTCCCTTGCTTAAATAATTACGTTCGTTTTACGGACAGGCGGGTCGAAAAGTGAAATATACAGTGATTCGCATCGGCTAACATCGGTAATATTCGTAAATGGCTGTGGGTTTTTATGGAGGGACCGTCATTATCGACTTGATCGTATCTGCCCTTTCCAATGTTTCGTTTTGTGGCAAATGATATAGCTTGTAGCTTTCAGTTAGGTATATTTTAGAATATCTATTTACTACTTAGCTACCTAAGAATTTGAGACTAGCAAATAAATTGATGTGAAGGTGAATGGAACTTAAAGCCGGCTTGAAATAACGTCACTTTCGGCAACATTAAAAAACATATGTAAATAGCTTCTCAAAATTAGTAGCTATTATTGTAGTCTACGTGAATTTTGTAGCGTTAACAATGAATATTGGCACTCGTTTGACCGGAAATTTGGGTGTACTTTACACACAGAAGTTGCATGTTAGAGTTGCCAACATGCCGCAAACAGGAAACAAAGCCTGTATGTTTATTTAGCCGCCACAGCGCTGGATACAAGCGTTCTACATAGTTAGCTATTTAAATTCAATGGAATTGGAAATTAGTACCGATACAACCTGTGTTGAAAAATTTATAAGTTTTGATAGTTTGTATATGTTTCAGGAATGTAATACAATAAAACGTTGCTTCACACGATTATACTCATACCTTACTGTTTTCTATATAATATAAATTATTTATTGTACACATTAATTCAAAAAGTAAAAACTTAAAATTAGTTACAAGAGCGAGCTTATTTCTATAAGAAATCTCTTCCAGCCTACCCATTGGAGATGGAAGAGGAGAAAAAGCGGGTACAACTTTTAGATACACGGAAATAGACTTTATTTTATTATGTTTTTTGGTCCTACAGATGTTTTTCTTCTACTGATTGGTATAGATTCATGAATAATAAACTCCCCTAATCAAGCATATACTACATTCCATCTCGACGTGATGCTTCAAGTCCAGTATTCTCAACAGACATAACACAGAACAAAATTCAATCAAATCAAACTTACAGACAAAAAGTTTGCTGATGATACAACTACCTGAATACCTACGTCCGCCAACGACTGTGCGTACGGTAGTGCGATTGCCTGCGCAAAGGTTCCGGTTTCGATTTCCGATGGGACACCCACAAGCTTGATATTTAACACTTTGTGAATATGTTTCTAGTCTAGAATGTCCTAAACATTGGCCGAACCATCTGATTATTTGTAAAAAAGATGTTTCGTCAAAAGCCGTCGGTTCCGGTTGCTGTCTATCATAACTTAGAGATCGGTCGTACACAGCCATGTCAGAATGATACCTACTAGTAGTAGAAAGCGGTTGAAAACTTACAACAGCCTACATCGGATCATTCTTCGACTCGTTGTGCTACACGAATAGAAGAAGACACCTACGTTCATCTTTTATTGATTGCGTATTCAGCTAAAACATTTCTAAAGCGTACGCACTACAGCTTCATTAGTTCCCTAATGTATTTCAAATGCCTGGCAGTCAGCGCGTTGACTCGTTCAATTCTCATTTAGCCGTACCATCATTGGTATCTACACCTCAAAGGAGCGCCTTCAGTGTTGCTGCAATGTCCATTGCTACTCGACGTTCACACTTAACGAGGCCTACAACCATCAAAGACAGCAGTGTATATTGATTTACTGAAAATCACCAGTTAAGATACACTTAAGCCAAATTTGAATGCGAGCACCTGCCAGAAATGTATGCATTCGGTAATGGGAGCTAATCGTGGATTGCACTGCACATTTTGAACACGCTTTTGTCTCATTAGCCGAATGCATGAAACAGAGCCTGAAATTCTTCAGTGTCGAGAGAATGAGCTTTATTTTCATTGGATGTGCGGTCAGTTTGTACTTGCACGAATAATACAGTGTATCTTATGAAATATCGGGTTCAATTTTATGTTCAGAATTTTATAAGATTTGTGTCAAAGAATTTTGGACGTATCAGAATTACTTGTAAAGTATCAGTACCTTTGCAGTATTTCTACGTTCTAGGCACGATATTAGTTTGACTTGAAAACTAGAGAAGACAAAACGTTAAAGGTGTTCAATAAAACATATCTGACTCAAATCTTTTCCGGTAAAGCAAAAATTTTACGTTCTGTCACGTATAGAATAAAATAGAATTATTTCATTTCAATGTACCCAACATAACAAATCGAAACTACATTTAGAGCTTAATTGACTAGAAGTTGTACAGTGAAAAAAGTTGTTACTCAGCATTATGCTATATTACTAAGTAGGTATACGACTCTGAAAACCTCTCAGCAAAACACATTTATATTCAATCACTATCTGTGCTACCAGCATTATCATTGCTTTTTATATTACTTTAGTTTTAATTTAGCCCTGTGATGACTTTATGATGGTATTTTTTTTTTTTTTTCCTGTGTTAAACTTTATATGTGCACCAAATTCATCCAAATCCGTCATGCCGTTTGAAAAACATACACACACTCTGTAGAATTAGGATGGATGGAAATTTTAATCATTAAACCTCGTAAAAAGCGTAGTGTAGCTCTGTATTAGAATTTTAATTATATGGATATGACACTCCGAGCACCAAAACGTCATGCGCTGTCACCAATATATAACATCATAGATTTTTCTTATTTAGATTAATAAATACACAAAAAACCGCACTGCACGTTTCCTAGCTGAAGCGAGTCTAAATTGTCAGCCTAAATGGATACTTCAACAACATCAAATCTGCTACCTATCAGCCACAGTGCTATCGATCTAGTTGATCAATGAAATGTAAATGCCTTTGTAGCAAAAGCGAGCATTAACAGGCAATTTAGGGTTTGTCAGCGACATGCCTTGATGTACCTTAATTGCGATCTAGACTATTGTAGTTTCGATTTTAATTGTACCAATAAATGCTAGCTTTGAAGGTATAAGTGGATTGAATAAATATAGGCACAGACAATTCAAATAGTAATATTTGTACCTATGATTTTCAATTTCTTGGAATATGCCATCAAAAATATTTCGTGTTAGTTGTCATGTTTACATCTCATAGGAATGAAAATTTTGCGACAGAGTTTTATGCAGGTAAATTCCGTAGGTACCAAAAGTCGAAGTTACTGGCTTTAGAAGGTTTCTTTACAAACTTGTCACGATGTGTGTCAAGTGGCGAGTGGTAAATGTTCTTACTACCATCAATCACAGAAGTGCGCTATGCGGATTGCGTGCTGAAACACACTTCCGATTCATAATACACCCCCGTGTATTTTTAGTTAAGTGTACCTGTATTATTTTACTAGCACTTTGCTATCGAATAATTAACCTTTGTATTTGTTTTTGTATGCATGTTGTCTATCTTTGCTTAACAAGTACCGGTATTTTCTCAATTGAAATATGTAGGGATCTCTTACGTACCAATTTTACATATCAATCAATGATCAAAGGGATATCGTTTGTACTCGCCCCTTAAAAAATCCTCTTGAAGAAAATTACTACCAAAGCCCAAAGTAGATATTTTATCATTCAGTTGAATGTCAAAAGATTAGGCATTCGTGAACGACATTTCATATAACGTTAGATAATAAAATAAAAATAACCAGTTTTTTTTTTGTGCAACTATTTGTTAAATATTTTGTAACAATCTACAGATTGCAACAATCTTCAGATTATCAAAAACATCAACTGCCAACTTTACGTTCCGGTTTAAGCATGTAGTTAAATGTCCTTAAGCATTTAAAATATTTAAGGGTTATACCTAGTAATAAATATAATTTATCTTTGATTCCTGTACTTGTAGAAAGACCAGGTTATAATGATTTTGTACAAAAGATTGCAAGTCGTTTACGTGCAACTAAACACACACACACACACATATCACGCCTATAATCCCTTGCGGGGTAGACAGAGCGTAAACAGCCGCAAAAAACGGCCATTTACACCACGTCTGACATATGTTTGAGGGTCATTCGGAAAATTGTGTATCGCTAGAGTGACAGGTTGTCAGCCCATCGCCTAAAATTGCAATACTTACCCTCGAGTCCCTGAGTCGCCTCTTACGACTCCCAAGGGTAAGAAATGGGGTGATGCTATTCTAAGCCGGCATCACACGGCACAACTAAACGATGTATGATAAACCTCACATTTGTTTTTTTTAAAGGGTTCTGCAAATAAATTTGTTTCCGGCAGCCTAACTGTTGGGCCTACTATCTTTTAGACTGTTTTACTTTATATAAATATTTTTTCCGAATAAAAAGCGAAAAAATACATACCGCTTATTTAATGATAAACTATCTTATATTCAAATACAAAAGATTTGTTAAAATTTTGTGGATTACTAGGCTTGAGTGGTAGAAGGATAAATACGCGCATTTATACGACATAGGTTTTAAACTGAGTATTGCTTTGTAAACCTTAGCTTTATTTTACTTTGACCCTTTGTAAGAACGATCGAACTTAATGTAAAATTAAATATTGATAAATGATTCTATTCTTTATCCAATTAACATAAAAGGAAAATGACCGTCAAGTAAACGTATTCCAAATCGATTTCAAAAGTAGGTCATTGATAAAGTATATTATGGACTTATTACATAGTGAGCAAGACTGACGGGCCCTGCGGGAACGATCCTGGTTGTTATTGGGTCAGCGCACACCTTGCGTTTAGAAACGCGACCACTTTCCAGTCCCTAATTGAAAATGAACTTGTCACAGTCACTGCTGTCACAAAGTTAGAATACGAGTTTGCAAGATCGATTTATTTTGCAAGTCGATTTAGTTACAATTGCGATAGAATTATTATAACCTGCGTCTTTTTGGGTGCTAGGTAGGATTTGTGCCTAAATGTTGGCACAGTCCTGCAGACCGCAGATATTATTACTAACCCCCTGTTCCCGTGTTATGGCTGTAGTTAGACGTTAAACATTACGACCAATTAAAGGATACTTGAAACCATACAAAAAACAAAATGTAAAGATACAAACTAGTTACCACGCTTGGCAGGTGGATTGGCGGGCGTAGTTTAACATGATGCTTTCTCAAGTAACACTGTTGACCATTCCCTGGATTCATTCCTTGTTCACCTCCTAATAAACGCTAAAGTAAATGGGGTGATGCTTTTCTCACCCGGCAGCACACAGGTGTGCGTAGACCTTTAGCTAGAACTAGGTTTCATGCTGCCGATGGTATTTGGGTTAATTACCTCGCTCGATGACTCGCAAACTCGTGAACTCGACATTTTTATTGTTTGTAGAGAATAAAATGAGCCGGGGGAAATGACATTTGTTTTCCTGTTATTATTATGATCGCAAAGTCAGATTTTTGTGTTTGATGTAACTGAACTCCGTAGTTTATTATACAATTTTATCCAGACATAAAAAAATAAACAGTAAGTAAATCATGAAGAAGCTGGTATTGCAAATCCTCCGCCTACGCTAAGAAAACAACTTCTCATTTTAATTTATGGTATTTGGGAATTAAGTAAGTAGGTACTTGGTCTTCTTTTGTAATTTGAGACACTAAGTCAACGAATGACCCGATAAGCCGGTCCTTTAAGTATAAGTATTTTTTATATTGTTAGTATTTATTTCTTATATCTTGCAAAGAGCGTATAATATTTTTTAAGAATTTTGAAAACGAAATTTCTTTGTCTTCAAAGCAGCACATTCCGTACATTCCTCTATAAACATAACAATGCGAACGAAGCTGCTTTAAAGAATCAAGTTCCGCTAATTTTATAACAACATTTTGATGAAAAACACTTTCAAGAAGTTAATGAAAGCAAAAAGTGGAAGTGGAAGATGTTTATGAAATGCGTGGAATGGAATGACGTAGGGGCCGGCCCTAATTAAATTTAAGCGAAAAAAAGAACTTTACTTCGCATAGAGAATGTCAGCCGTATTTCCATTGGTGCGCTAATATAAAACCGCACCTATTTCCTATATATATATATATATATATATCCTTTATATATATCCTTTATTGCATGAAAACAAACGAAAAATGTACAAACAGTGTGAGCAAAGGCGAGCTTATCTCTAAGAAGAGATATCTTCCAGCCAACCCGTCGGTAGTGCGAGAATCAATATTTCTATTCCTATGTTTTTTTCAAATGGCTTCTGTCTACAAAGGTGCTATTTTCTATATGGCTAAGGTTTGGTGCTTACCTCCCGTTTAGTTTAGTCACAGAATCACCAATTGTGTACTTTAGTCTATCCACCGTAGTCGTTTGTAGGGGAAAAAGATCGGAATTTGCAATTTCCTTTCGTCTGACAGATGCATGCGTTAAAAATACGCAGCGGCGGACGACAAGTGGGAAAACCGCCTTAGGACATCTATCTTTGCCGAAATGCCGTGACTTTACTAAATGAAATTGAGATTCTACTGGCTGATTTCGTAAGTCGAGGGTAGACTTGGAATAGATAGGTTGAAAATCTGTTTTACAAAACATTCCGCAACAGAAAATGCTGTATTTGCTACAATTACCTACTTCCTGTAACTGAAACTCAGCGAACCCTCCCTTACACACATGGACCACGGTCCCTGCAACATATGCTACGTTCCGCTACGTAGTAAATGAATACCGTAGCTACGTAGGTAAATAAATGTGGCGCTGGAATGTCCTCATCCGACGAGGGCAAGGCAACGTGTTGCGTCCGGGATTGAAACATTGATTTTCCTACCACACCGGACTTTGGCCGCCCGGCAACGAGGCGTATTTTTGAATCTGGAGATCTTTTCTTGGTCTAAAGTAAGACCATCCAATAAATAATATTTGACAGTTGTCAGTTGCGTACTAAAATATATGTCACAAACGAAAATGAACCCTCTGCCATAGCATTAGCACGAATCATACAGCTGTCGAATATAGGTTATTTGTATGGTAGTGCTCTAACCACACTTATCGCACGTTCTACTACCTTAATATCATGTCATGTCTAAGGACTGGGGTTTTATGAATGTTTTCACGTAGTAAAAATTGTATGCTTATTGTGTGTGACAATGATACAACAGGCGACCCGATAAACTCTAGTGTCAGAGTGCGATACGAGTAGTGGCAAGGCAAGTCATAGGAATTTAGCGCATACGAAATGAAATTGCTGTTTTAAAAATACGTCTACAGTTTTCGCCTGGTCGAGTTTCACGCCGGCCGGCCTCTGGTCAGACATTTCGTTAATAATTTCCACCCGTCTGGCATTCCCTGTATATTGATGTGGAAAATGCAAACTAAGGTGCCGTACGTGCCAAGGTACTGCTTGCACGAATAAGATTGCTTTTACCTTAGATGTAATTCGATGCCGGCTTAGAATAGCATCACCCCATTTCATTCCCTTGGAAGACGTAAGAGGCAACTAAGGCACTCGAGGGTGTGTATTGCAATTTCAGGCGATGGGCTGACAACCTGTCACTATGTCGGTACACAATTTTCCGAATGACCCTCAAATATTTGTAAGACGTGGCGTAAATGTCCGTTTTTTTCGGCTGTTTGCGCCCTGCCTACCCACAAGGGATAATAGGCGTGATATGTGTATGTATGTATGTAATTTGATACTCTGCTCTTACTATTTTCGGACAGTAACTTTGGACAGGAGATTAATTATTATTACGTAGTATTTCGTGCAAAGTATAAATGTCTCAAATATGTTTAACGTTAAGGACTGAAAAAAGCAATTTGATTTTTGCGTTATTTAATTTTATACGTAATATTGAAGACTCTTAATTTTTAATTTCGCACTAAGGAAGTACGAACCTAATTAAATATTAATTCAGAATTAAATTGAATTTCCTCAAAATTTCCACAGAATTTTTTCAGTCCGATCTGGTATCTCCTAACCATGCCAGCGTGCTATTGACTCTTCACATATGTATTTCTAAATATCGATCATTTATTAGTAAGGAGGAAAACTTTGCCGATCAAACAATCACAGCTTTCGGCCTATGTTAAGATGAAAAACTTTTGCTCGAAACGTTGCTCGAAGCTGCTTACAGTTTGCAGAGATCAGAAGGCAAGGAAAGATTACACTTGCTAGCATCTTCAGAGGCCAGTGAGTATAGTATTCTTTGATATAAAACACTATTATATAATTTCCAATTTCCCTAGTTTCCAAGCCTTTCCCTACAATTGTTATGTTTATTTCCTTTTTCATGCAATCAAATTATTACAAAATTATGTATGCCGTGTGATGCCGGCTTAGAATAGCAACACCCCATTTCTTTTCCGTGAGTATCGAAAGACGCAGATTTGGGACTCGATGGGTTAACAAACTGTCACTATGGCGATACACAATCTTCCGAATGACCCTCAAATGTTTGTTAGACGTGTGGTGTAAATGTCCGTTTTACGTTTTGCCTCCACCGCAAGGAACTTTAGGCGTGATGTATGTATGTATGTACTATGTAAGTATTTATTAAAGACTCACAATAAATTCGGCAAACATAAATAAAGTGTAGGTAAATATCTATTTCAAATTAATAACATTTGCTGTTATCATGTATAAAAACAATTCTAGAAGTGCTACTTTTTCCCTTGCTTAAATAATTACGTTCGTTTTACGGACAGGCGGGTCGAAAAGTGAAATATACAGTGATTCGCATCGGCTAACATCGGTAATATTCGTAAATGGCTGTGGGTTTTTATGGAGGGACCGTCATTATCGACTTGATCGTATCTGCCCTTTCCAATGTTTCGTTTTGTGGCAAATGATATAGCTTGTAGCTTTCAGTTAGGTATATTTTAGAATATCTATTTACTACTTAGCTACCTAAGAATTTGAGACTAGCAAATAAATTGATGTGAAGGTGAATGGAACTTAAAGCCGGCTTGAAATAACGTCACTTTCGGCAACATTAAAAAACATATGTAAATAGCTTCTCAAAATTAGTAGCTATTATTGTAGTCTACGTGAATTTTGTAGCGTTAACAATGAATATTGGCACTCGTTTGACCGGAAATTTGGGTGTACTTTACACACAGAAGTTGCATGTTAGAGTTGCCAACATGCCGCAAACAGGAAACAAAGCCTGTATGTTTATTTAGCCGCCACAGCGCTGGATACAAGCGTTCTACATAGTTAGCTATTTAAATTCAATGGAATTGGAAATTAGTACCGATACAACCTGTGTTGAAAAATTTATAAGTTTTGATAGTTTGTATATGTTTCAGGAATGTAATACAATAAAACGTTGCTTCACACGATTATACTCATACCTTACTGTTTTCTATATAATATAAATTATTTATTGTACACATTAATTCAAAAAGTAAAAACTTAAAATTAGTTACAAGAGCGAGCTTATTTCTATAAGAAATCTCTTCCAGCCTACCCATTGGAGATGGAAGAGGAGAAAAAGCGGGTACAACTTTTAGATACACGGAAATAGACTTTATTTTATTATGTTTTTTGGTCCTACAGATGTTTTTCTTCTACTGATTGGTATAGATTCATGAATAATAAACTCCCCTAATCAAGCATATACTACATTCCATCTCGACGTGATGCTTCAAGTCCAGTATTCTCAACAGACATAACACAGAACAAAATTCAATCAAATCAAACTTACAGACAAAAAGTTTGCTGATGATACAACTACCTGAATACCTACGTCCGCCAACGACTGTGCGTACGGTAGTGCGATTGCCTGCGCAAAGGTTCCGGTTTCGATTTCCGATGGGACACCCACAAGCTTGATATTTAACACTTTGTGAATATGTTTCTAGTCTAGAATGTCCTAAACATTGGCCGAACCATCTGATTATTTGTAAAAAAGATGTTTCGTCAAAAGCCGTCGGTTCCGGTTGCTGTCTATCATAACTTAGAGATCGGTCGTACACAGCCATGTCAGAATGATACCTACTAGTAGTAGAAAGCGGTTGAAAACTTACAACAGCCTACATCGGATCATTCTTCGACTCGTTGTGCTACACGAATAGAAGAAGACACCTACGTTCATCTTTTATTGATTGCGTATTCAGCTAAAACATTTCTAAAGCGTACGCACTACAGCTTCATTAGTTCCCTAATGTATTTCAAATGCCTGGCAGTCAGCGCGTTGACTCGTTCAATTCTCATTTAGCCGTACCATCATTGGTATCTACACCTCAAAGGAGCGCCTTCAGTGTTGCTGCAATGTCCATTGCTACTCGACGTTCACACTTAACGAGGCCTACAACCATCAAAGACAGCAGTGTATATTGATTTACTGAAAATCACCAGTTAAGATACACTTAAGCCAAATTTGAATGCGAGCACCTGCCAGAAATGTATGCATTCGGTAATGGGAGCTAATCGTGGATTGCACTGCACATTTTGAACACGCTTTTGTCTCATTAGCCGAATGCATGAAACAGAGCCTGAAATTCTTCAGTGTCGAGAGAATGAGCTTTATTTTCATTGGATGTGCGGTCAGTTTGTACTTGCACGAATAATACAGTGTATCTTATGAAATATCGGGTTCAATTTTATGTTCAGAATTTTATAAGATTTGTGTCAAAGAATTTTGGACGTATCAGAATTACTTGTAAAGTATCAGTACCTTTGCAGTATTTCTACGTTCTAGGCACGATATTAGTTTGACTTGAAAACTAGAGAAGACAAAACGTTAAAGGTGTTCAATAAAACATATCTGACTCAAATCTTTTCCGGTAAAGCAAAAATTTTACGTTCTGTCACGTATAGAATAAAATAGAATTATTTCATTTCAATGTACCCAACATAACAAATCGAAACTACATTTAGAGCTTAATTGACTAGAAGTTGTACAGTGAAAAAAGTTGTTACTCAGCATTATGCTATATTACTAAGTAGGTATACGACTCTGAAAACCTCTCAGCAAAACACATTTATATTCAATCACTATCTGTGCTACCAGCATTATCATTGCTTTTTATATTACTTTAGTTTTAATTTAGCCCTGTGATGACTTTATGATGGTATTTTTTTTTTTTTTTCCTGTGTTAAACTTTATATGTGCACCAAATTCATCCAAATCCGTCATGCCGTTTGAAAAACATACACACACTCTGTAGAATTAGGATGGATGGAAATTTTAATCATTAAACCTCGTAAAAAGCGTAGTGTAGCTCTGTATTAGAATTTTAATTATATGGATATGACACTCCGAGCACCAAAACGTCATGCGCTGTCACCAATATATAACATCATAGATTTTTCTTATTTAGATTAATAAATACACAAAAAACCGCACTGCACGTTTCCTAGCTGAAGCGAGTCTAAATTGTCAGCCTAAATGGATACTTCAACAACATCAAATCTGCTACCTATCAGCCACAGTGCTATCGATCTAGTTGATCAATGAAATGTAAATGCCTTTGTAGCAAAAGCGAGCATTAACAGGCAATTTAGGGTTTGTCAGCGACATGCCTTGATGTACCTTAATTGCGATCTAGACTATTGTAGTTTCGATTTTAATTGTACCAATAAATGCTAGCTTTGAAGGTATAAGTGGATTGAATAAATATAGGCACAGACAATTCAAATAGTAATATTTGTACCTATGATTTTCAATTTCTTGGAATATGCCATCAAAAATATTTCGTGTTAGTTGTCATGTTTACATCTCATAGGAATGAAAATTTTGCGACAGAGTTTTATGCAGGTAAATTCCGTAGGTACCAAAAGTCGAAGTTACTGGCTTTAGAAGGTTTCTTTACAAACTTGTCACGATGTGTGTCAAGTGGCGAGTGGTAAATGTTCTTACTACCATCAATCACAGAAGTGCGCTATGCGGATTGCGTGCTGAAACACACTTCCGATTCATAATACACCCCCGTGTATTTTTAGTTAAGTGTACCTGTATTATTTTACTAGCACTTTGCTATCGAATAATTAACCTTTGTATTTGTTTTTGTATGCATGTTGTCTATCTTTGCTTAACAAGTACCGGTATTTTCTCAATTGAAATATGTAGGGATCTCTTACGTACCAATTTTACATATCAATCAATGATCAAAGGGATATCGTTTGTACTCGCCCCTTAAAAAATCCTCTTGAAGAAAATTACTACCAAAGCCCAAAGTAGATATTTTATCATTCAGTTGAATGTCAAAAGATTAGGCATTCGTGAACGACATTTCATATAACGTTAGATAATAAAATAAAAATAACCAGTTTTTTTTTTGTGCAACTATTTGTTAAATATTTTGTAACAATCTACAGATTGCAACAATCTTCAGATTATCAAAAACATCAACTGCCAACTTTACGTTCCGGTTTAAGCATGTAGTTAAATGTCCTTAAGCATTTAAAATATTTAAGGGTTATACCTAGTAATAAATATAATTTATCTTTGATTCCTGTACTTGTAGAAAGACCAGGTTATAATGATTTTGTACAAAAGATTGCAAGTCGTTTACGTGCAACTAAACACACACACACACACATATCACGCCTATAATCCCTTGCGGGGTAGACAGAGCGTAAACAGCCGCAAAAAACGGCCATTTACACCACGTCTGACATATGTTTGAGGGTCATTCGGAAAATTGTGTATCGCTAGAGTGACAGGTTGTCAGCCCATCGCCTAAAATTGCAATACTTACCCTCGAGTCCCTGAGTCGCCTCTTACGACTCCCAAGGGTAAGAAATGGGGTGATGCTATTCTAAGCCGGCATCACACGGCACAACTAAACGATGTATGATAAACCTCACATTTGTTTTTTTTAAAGGGTTCTGCAAATAAATTTGTTTCCGGCAGCCTAACTGTTGGGCCTACTATCTTTTAGACTGTTTTACTTTATATAAATATTTTTTCCGAATAAAAAGCGAAAAAATACATACCGCTTATTTAATGATAAACTATCTTATATTCAAATACAAAAGATTTGTTAAAATTTTGTGGATTACTAGGCTTGAGTGGTAGAAGGATAAATACGCGCATTTATACGACATAGGTTTTAAACTGAGTATTGCTTTGTAAACCTTAGCTTTATTTTACTTTGACCCTTTGTAAGAACGATCGAACTTAATGTAAAATTAAATATTGATAAATGATTCTATTCTTTATCCAATTAACATAAAAGGAAAATGACCGTCAAGTAAACGTATTCCAAATCGATTTCAAAAGTAGGTCATTGATAAAGTATATTATGGACTTATTACATAGTGAGCAAGACTGACGGGCCCTGCGGGAACGATCCTGGTTGTTATTGGGTCAGCGCACACCTTGCGTTTAGAAACGCGACCACTTTCCAGTCCCTAATTGAAAATGAACTTGTCACAGTCACTGCTGTCACAAAGTTAGAATACGAGTTTGCAAGATCGATTTATTTTGCAAGTCGATTTAGTTACAATTGCGATAGAATTATTATAACCTGCGTCTTTTTGGGTGCTAGGTAGGATTTGTGCCTAAATGTTGGCACAGTCCTGCAGACCGCAGATATTATTACTAACCCCCTGTTCCCGTGTTATGGCTGTAGTTAGACGTTAAACATTACGACCAATTAAAGGATACTTGAAACCATACAAAAAACAAATGAAAAGATACAAACTAGTTACCACGCTTGGCAGGTGGATTGGCGGGCGTAGTTTAACATGTTGCTTTCTCAAGTAACACTGTTGACCATTCCCTGGATTCATTCCTTGTTCACCTCTTAATAAACTCTAAAGTAAATGGGGTGATGCTTCTCTCATCCGGCAGCACACAGGTGTGCGTAGACCTTTAGCTAGAACTAGGTTTCATGCTGCCGATGGTATTTGGGTTAATTACCTCGCTCGATGACTCGCAAACTCGTGAACTCGACATTTTTATTGTTTGTAGAGAAAAAAAATGAGCCGGGGGAAATGACATTTGTTTTCCTGTTATTATTATGATCGCAAAGTCAGATTTTTGTGTTTGATGTAACTGAACTCCGTAGTTTATTATACAATTTTATCCAGACATAAAAAAATAAACAGTAAGTAAATCATGAAGAAGCTGGTATTGCAAATCCTCCGCCTACGCTAAGAAAACAACTTCTCATTTTAATTTATGGTATTTGGGAATTAAGTAAGTAGGTACTTGGTCTTCTTTTGTAATTTGAGACACTAAGTCAACGAATGACCCGATAAGCCGGTCCTTTAAGTATAAGTATTTTTTATATTGTTAGTATTTATTTCTTATATCTTGCAAAGAGCGTATAATATTTTTTAAGAATTTTGAAAACGAAATTTCTTTGTCTTCAAAGCAGCACATTCCGTACATTCCTCTTTAAACATAACAATGCGAACGAAGCTGCTTTAAAGAATCAAGTTCCGCTAATTTTATAACAACATTTTGATGAAAAACACTTTCAAGAAGTTAATGAAAGCAAAAAGTGGAAGTGGAAGATGTTTATGAAATGCGTGGAATGGAATGACGTCGGGGCCGGCCCTAATTAAATTTAAGCGAAAAAAAGAACTTTACTTCGCATAGAGAATGTCAGCCGTATTTCCATTGGTGCGCTAATATAAAACCGCACCTATTTCCTATATATATATATGTATATATATCCTTTATATATCCTTTATTGCATGAAAACAAACGAAAAATGTACAAACAGTGTGAGCAAAGGCGAGCTTATCTCTAAGAAGAGATATCTTCCAGCCAACCCGTCTTTAGTGGGAGAATCAATATTTCTATTCCTATGTTTTTTTCAAATGGCTTCTGTCTACAAAGGTGCTATTTTCTATATGGCTAAGGTTTGGTACTTACCTCCCGTTTAGTTTAGTCACAGAATCACCAATTGTGTACTTTAGTCTATCCACCGTAGTCGTATTTGTAGGGGAAAAAGATCGGAATTTGCAATTTCCTTTCGTCTGACAGATGCATGCGTTAAAAATACGCAGCGGCGGACGACAAGTGGGAAAACCGCCTTAGGACATCTATCTTTGCCGAAATGCCGTGACTTTACTAAACGAAATTGAGATTCTACTGGCTGATTTCGTAAGTCGAGGGTAGACTTGGAATAGATAGGTTGAAAATCTGTCATCAGAGTGTTATAAAATTAATAAAATCAAACAGTGATGTCTTAATTACTTAGACGACGGTCGTTACACTATCATGTCAGAGGCCTACTACTAGTAAGTGGTTGATAAACTCTGACACCGTTCATCAGCTCGTTGGACGACTCGGTGTCACATACGAAAAAAAAGCTGTAAATATCGAGCAGCAATGGAGGTCGATCTGCTTTTTAAGTACACCAGTGTACAAACGTACGGGTTTTCATTTACAGCAGTGTTTGTCTCGTGGTGGGCGCGACGTTGAAAATAAATAAACAGGAAAAAATACAGCTTTGCGGATGAAACGTTTCAACATCCTCAAAGAAGCTAATTTATTTATGTATTTCTGATGTCTATTCTTAGTTTTTAAGTAAAGGTGCTCCCACAGTGGGTACATTCTTCACATATAAAATACTGGATATTCATATCAGTTGAAATTTTACAAGTGACCGATACTGAAAACATAGGACGGGCTGGTGATGTCTTGAGTTTTTGCTATCGGTCTCTAGTATAATTTCACCCTATACAGGGACAGCCCTCCGAATAATCATAAATTGTTCAGTAAATGTAAAAAAAAAATTGACTTCCCATAGTCAAAGCAGTCAGTTGATTGTGATTTTGTATGGGAGATCGTTTTTTTGTCGTTTTCTAAAATATGTTTCAAGGGGAAAATTATTCAGTTTCATGGTCTGCATGCTTCCATATCAGCATTTGAAGGGCTGTCCCTTACACCCGTAATAAAAGTTACGAGAATAAAATGAGTGAGAATAATAGCGAAATAACGAGTTTGAAAGTATTTTTATCCTCACTCGTCTCATAATGTTCGAATTATGAATTCGAAAACAGTTGCATAATGACCTACTTTATGCATTCTGCCTATAAAAACTAGGGTTTACTATAAATTACAGAAGCGTAATGACTTAATGAGAAAACTCTAACTACGATAAAGTTGAGAAATGAAACGAAGTTTTTTTTTGCCAATACTCAAATCGCCATCTTCCGCCGCACCTGACAGTTGTTGTTGTACGGTAATTTTTCGGATGTTTTTCGGTTTTTGTTCTGTTGTTGTTGAGATGTTGTTCAGATGTTGTTCAGTTGTTGTTCAGATGTTGTTTAGTTGTTATTTAGATGTTGAGCAGTTGTTTAGATGTTGTTCAGTTGTTTAGATATTTGTTGTTGAGACTCGACATGTAAACAACTGTTAGTAAAGAATTTTCGAAAATTCATATCAAGCCATATTACGTTCTCGTATTGAATTTGACCATGTATCGGGCCTTGCAATCGCCGGTGCGGACGGTTGGAAAAGTGTTTAACTGGGTTAATTTTTTAGAGTGTAGATAAAATAGTGTATGCAACTGCATATAATTAGGCATTAGAATGCTCGTGTCAATCTATTATCACACTCGGCTGCGCCTCGTGTGATAAACAGACACTCGTATTCTAATGACCCCCATCATACGACAGTTGCATAAACTTTTTTTTTTTTTTTTTTTTTTTTAATTTATTTTTCCATGAACAAGTTTTACAAATACAGTTATGTATATTCTCCCAAACTTCGTAGAAGTTTATCGGGAGATCCGAGTTGCTACGCACATTCAAAACTTATTCTAAATTATAACTAAAATACCCATTAAATTTCCAAAAAACTTAACATAAATTTATTCTTCCGAAATTGGTGGAACACACAGTCCCTCTAAAATATATTTACTTATTTTATTTTTGATTAGTTTCCTAGAACCAGTAATACACTTGAGCTCATAAGGCAAGGAGTTAAATATACTATTATGAGTGTTCACTAATCGAGAATAATCAAAAGTTTTTAAAATAAATGTTATGTATGAGTGTTCGATAATTAATTGCTTACTAAACAGATTTTTAATTCGTACTCATCTAAAATCGGTACGTATGCTACGACGTAGCAAAGTCTACACAACTACAGTCAATTCAGATTCAGTATGGAATCGCAGAGCGGTAAAATCTCATTGCTTCGCAGAGCTTCGTGGTAAACTTTTTATAGCCCGATAAAAAACTTGATAATATAATTTTACGTTAGAACTACGCCATATTACCACAGTCTGTTCCCCTCCATTCATAACATAATTACTGCTGAGTGCTTCCTTAAATAAATAAGGTCTTTTGTCATGCGGAATGAAGGAGCGGATTTGTTTTGGGTCTCTAAAATGTTTTGTCAACCTCTGTCCGAGATAATGCTCAACAGGTACAGACAAAAACAAAACGTGTTAGCTAATAAAATTTTATATTATCAAGTGAGCTGGTAACTTTATTGAGCACTTGTTTATTAAAATAACTTAAACGTACTATGCTATTTTGCACATATACAAACATTACAAACATATATTTATCAGCCTTTTGCAGTCCACTGCTGGGCCTCCCCCGTTTGTGTTTATTCAACAATAACTTCATTTTATTTTGACCCATGTGAAGTAGAAAGTGAACATTCCTCACCTTATTGCGTGACAAATTTTACTCACTGCGTTTTAGAACTCATAAAAAGCGTGCTATCTTTGAATTTCACGCCTTTACAGAGCTACGTAAACTCAGTTCAAAATTTAATTTCAATCGTGCTATTCCCCCCTGGTTATAATTTAATGCGCGGACAGGATGATCTATAAAACGAAATGGGAAAATTCCACGGCGATGAGGCTTTAAAAGAATTATGATACCTATAGTAGCTAAAACTACGATACTGCAGCCTTTAAGGTTTTAAATAGTGGAGCTGAAACTTTCTCTTTGGTTCTTGCCTTGCACCTGTAATCAAGGTTAACGATTCCCGTTGACTTTTACCTCGATTCCCAAAAATATTGTTAAAATGCTTACTTACTTACTTACTTTTAGCTAATTAACAGTCAAAGATCCAAAGACTATATTATAGAGGAGCTAAATTTAATATTATTATTTCACAGGAAAATGGCAAAATCAGGAGTTCGGTACATAATCCCAGGAATTTAGGCAAATAAGATATATTATTATGTTGTAAAAGAAAATCGTGACTTCATTCTGCTATTGTCCAAAAATATCCAGAAACTTGGTCAAATTCCAAGGATTTTGATCGAATTTTTTAACATGTTTAAAAAGATGGGAAAACGAGGTTAAAAATAAACTTTTTCCAATAAAGTGTCATCATGACTTTGTGAAGAAGATGGTAGAATGAAGTATACGGCTATGCCATATTCCCGCTTTTGGCCAAATTCCCAGGACTTTGGCTGAATTCCTAATTCTGACATAATTATTGCAACATATCAGGGTGTAAGGGACAGCCGTCCGAACATAGGACAAACGACACGGTGCATTCAGACCATAAAACTGAACAACTTCCCATAAAAATATATTTCAGGAGACTTCCCGTAGCAAATGCAGTCAGCTGTTTGTGATTTTGTATGGGGCCTCATTTTTTGGCCGTTTCTTCACATATGTTTCAGGGGGGAAAGTGGTTCAGTTTCATGGTCTGCATGCATCTTAGCAGTATTTGGAGGGCCGTCCCTTATACTCCGTATATTATAATGATGACCTTTAACATATGTTTTTCATGTTTGTGTTGTGTACAAATTAAGCCCTAGACGGTTTTAAAAAAGGAAGTGTTTATGTATTAGTGGGCCTTGGATGTATGTGTCTGTTTGTTTGTAAAATTCTTAAACCATTGCCTGGCTTGTTCAATGTCCCTCTGCAGGGCAGAGGTCTCCCCTCTTTTACGCCACCAGCCATAGTCTTGCGCCTCCAAATGTCAAAACTGAACCTATTCAAATAAAAAAAAACTATTCTACAAATTTGATTTGTGTGGTTGCAAACGCTCTCGTTGTATTGTAATACATCTAATGCGTGTTTATGAGGTGGTTAAAATCTCGAAACACCAGGGTTGGTTGAGTTGCTACCCCATCACTAAAAATAATAGCGTTTAAACTTCGATACTGCGCTTGCTGGAATTGAAATATGCGTTTAAGATCGAAGATATGAGTTTCAAACTAATTATAAACTTTAGTCATTGCACAGCTGCAAAGTTGATAAATGATTTAGGGGTAGATCTCATCAAAATAAGGATCTGAGCTATATATGTCAAACATATTAATAATGTAATTTTGGTTCCAAAATTTATTTTTAGTCGGTCTAGGTTAAAAAGTAATTTTTTAAATTTAAATAAATGATATGATTTCAACATTTTAGTATTTAAATTTTGATTTAAATGAAAGTTCTAAAAATCAACGCTAAATCGATTAGGATTATTTAGCTTATTTTATGTACTTCTTTACCTGAATAATAAGTGTTGAATTCTGTAATTATTTGATTAACTACTTGACTAGACCCACCACGCTAGCATTGACAAATGGCAGTCAGTTTATCTTTCAACGATATACAAGAATCCCTGTAAAAAGAAAATACAGTGTGCTGTGTAAAAAAAGGTCTGTACAGGAAACCACACAGCGATACACCCCGCGTCGCAGCAACATGGTAGATGGTTGGTAGGTTTTTGCGGCTGTCTGTCTATCGCACAGTTATTGGGTTTTTGCGAGATTCGTGTCGGAGCGGAATCCTTGCAAATCGGAATGTTAGTGAGTGTGGTACTGGTCTTTATAAAGAGTCTTTTAAAGGTTAAAACAAAAATAAATGCGAGTAGTTATATTGGGCTTCTCCTGATGGAAAATGCGCCTAAAAACACGCGGTAGTGTAGGTAATGATAAAGCTTTACATCTTATCGGGCCGGGATCCCACTGCTAGGCAAAGGCCTCCCTCCGCGTGACTAAAAGTGGAGTTTAGAGGTTTTCAGCTTATCCAATTAAAATAAAAATAAGATATCTAATTGCATAAATTTTTGTAGGCTGTTCATTCAATGTTCCACTGCAGGGCAACACCTTGTTTATCGTACTACAAAGAATACTCCAGTTTTTGAAATGGATATTGCATATCAGCAAAATACTCTTATAAATTGTATTGGTGAAGTACCTAGTTTTTTATCGCATGTTGACCGTAATACGTCGCGATTCAGGTTCGGCGCACGTTGCTGGCTGATGGCCTCATAAAATTTAACGTGGTTCCGTACATCCGTAGATCGGGAGATCCTTTTGCAGTGGTGTAGCCGAGAAAATTGTAGCTTCAAATTGAAACTGAAAAAAGGGAAGATACTCGCTAAAAACAAAGGTATATGAATAATATGAGCACTCACATTAGTGCTGCAGATACATTTCAGGCGGTTCTTCCGCGTATTTATAACGCACTATAACGCGTGTGTCTGTAAGACAAAAGAAAATTGCTAATTCAGATCTTATTGCCATTTACAATACAATACAATACAATATTCTTTATTTGTACAAAACAAACAGATACAAAAAATTAAAAATATCATTTAATACATCATCATCATCATCATCATGTCGTCCAAACCGTGTCCGGTGACGGCGACTCCTATATATTATGAACTTGAGTCTTTATTCCGGTGTGATCTAATGTGGCTGGCGAAACCGAACTTCGTCTTGAAGACACGGTTGCAAGAAGCACAGTACAACTGGCCAGCTGAATTATAGGTGTAAGTGTAGGTAAGTTTCGGCTTAGTCTTCCGTATTTGGCGCTTTACGTCAAGACACAAAATAGAGAACGCAGCCGTCAATACTTACTTTGTGGTCAAGATCTTTTAGACGCTGTGTCTCAAAACGTTCCACACGTTTATGAATAGTTTGCCGCCATTCCGGTCTGAGACAGGCACGACTCTCCCAGGTTTTAATACGAACATTTAATACAAACACGGTGCGTTTACGGATCTGTCAAAAGATTTGGCAGGCGCATTCGTAACACATCGCATATTATGAGCCCTTTACACATTATTGTTTAGTGTGTATTTTAAGTGGTAGTATCTAAATCTCTATCTAAGTTTTTCATTTTATGTAGGATATTATACTGTGTCTGCATTTTGCAAGATCGCGATGCACCGTCTTTCTAATCTTGAATCTGTGGCTTCAAAACCGTTTTGCCGATGTAGGTAACATTATTTTGATCGACGGCGGATTCCTCTCTCCGATATAGAGTAAAAGAATTCTGGACGTCTGAATTTTCCGAATGGATGATCGCGTACAAGAAAGAATGTGTGCTGCATATTCGGGGTATCGGCTCGGAAATTGTTTGAAATCGCCGATGTAGCCGTAGCGTATTTTGTAAAATATTTTAAAAGTATGTTTCGTACTTTAACTTATATTTGTCATTTTTCTTTGAAAATAAATATTTACTACAACAAAACATTCAATTCAATTTCAATTCTTTTTTTTAAGTGGCCTCTAAATAATAAATATAATTCATAATTATAAAATAGAATATCTGTTATCTTATCACGCTGCACGGTCTCATGGTAGTCTAAGAGTAAGCAAACAATTTTTATGCTAAAACATATATGTCACGACATCATATATAGATTTGTTATACTTCCAATTCGAGCAACAGTACAGCATTGCAGCTGCAGCAGATGCCGTGTGATGCCGGTTTAGAATAGTATCACCCCATTTCTTTCCTGTGGGTGTCGTAAAAGGCGACGAAGGGACTTGAAGTAGTATTGCAATTTTAGGCGATTGGCTGACAACCGGTCACTATGGCAATCACAGTTTTTCGAATGGCCCTCGAATAACCGTTTTTGGATTTGATTTGATTTGCGGCCTTTATGCTCTGCCTACCCCGCAATCATCATCATCATCATCATCATCATCACCCCGCAAGGGATAAAGGCGTGATATATGTATGTATGTTTGTACAGCATTCGTAAAAGATAAAGTTTAAAAACAAATTAAAACTAAAAAACACTGGCATGTCACAGCGGCAATTTTTTCCACTAAAGTCCTTACCACTGGAAGTTTACAGAAGTCATTACAGTGGAAATGTGAACCAACAGCACACTAGCACAGCTGAGAACATTCTACAGTCCATTTATTATCCAACTGCATTACTGAGTACTCGTACCCCGTAATCTGCAAACGAAAGCACCGACCAGTACCGTACAATACAGCTGATGACGCTTTTCAGTGGTATATAATACAATAATACTGTAAAATGTTCATTAGGTCGTTGGACGACTCGGTGTTCCACACGAAAAGAAGAAGAAGACTGTAAATATAGCGTACGTAAATTATAACAAGAAATCAAAAGCTATTTCGGTTGGGCCCTAACTCAGGATAGTAGAATGCGATTCAATGGCTCTACAAACATAAAAAAATTATGGCTTATACGAAATTAAATTTCATTTTCCTTTTTTTTGGTTGTACTTGTCCCTAAAATTATAGAGTTTTGCCTGTACATATCTTATTTCTAGATTGAGGTATAAACAAGTTTTCGTTACCCACTCTGGTCTCCTTACTTTAATTAAATTACCTTGAACTTAGAAACAGTAACAAATCTGACCCTAATCTACAAGAAATGCAAAATTTGTACCGGCAATAAATTTACTTCAAGGTTGTTGCTGTAATTTACAGAATCATTATAATGATAAATGCTTGCCCCAGCCCTGTTTGGTGAACAGCAGTAAATCACCAGCTGTTATTTTACCCAACTAAAAGCGTGATGGCCAAGTGGTTCCATTAAAAAAAAATTACTCATAACTAAAAAAGCTTCTTAAATTTAATTACTGATGCGACCGAAATACCATTCTTCTAATAATGGAGTAATGAGTGTACTTAATAAAAAGTCGTCTGTTTCAAATTTTTCTTACTTAAACGACCGCCCTAGTTTTTAACAGTCTTTAATGTCCGCAGAATTTACCTTTCTCGAAAGCTTATTTCTTACATACATACATCACGCCTTTACCCCTTGCGGGGTAGGCAGAGCGTGAACGCCCGCAAAAAACGGACATCTACGCCACGTCTGACCAACATTTGAGGGTCATCCGGAAAAGCTTATTTCTTGTCCTTAGTTATTTCCTCGTATAAACTTGATATTTATTTTTATTAATTTTGAGTTAATATTTCAAAATTGGTAAATCGGCCAGAGTTACGCATGTTTATGTAGTACCTAATATTAATTCTGTAGGTAGAAATTCTTTTACCAATTTAATTTCACTTATTACCTTAAAGCAATAGAAAACGAGTTTTTAATTTGTTATACTTTATCATCCTCTTTTAATATGAACGTGTAATAACAAGCTTTTTCCTTGTAAATAGTTCCATATAACTTGGTTAATTGGAACGACGACGTGCCACCATTTTTACTCATGCAGGGTCACAGTAGAATATATAGAAAGAAGACAATAAAATTCTTCTTACTAGCAGCCTACCTTGACCTGTGTATATATAGTTCCTTGTAATAACTTTAGGGTACTTTAGAGACTTTCGATATATAAGGTTATCGTGTGTGCAACTTTTGGTATGACTGCAAATTGAAAAATGTGGTATTATAATTTATCTTTTTGCCATTATTTTACAAAAACTGCATGCACACAATCTGCTGCGGTCAGCAGACAGTCAATGTTGCAGAGTATAGAGGTCGAATAGTATGTAAGAAATTGTCGTTTTTTTATATTTGTCTTTAATGAGTGTATGGCGGGTGACAGGAAGAATGCCAATAGACAGAAAGTGGTGGTAAAGGTGGTGTCATTTCGGGAAAAGGTTAGCTATCCGCCTGGCCGGGTGTTGTGGCCAGAAGGCCGACTGGTCCTTATGGATAGAGGAAGTTTTATATATGCGTTGCGCGGTGATACACTTCGATACCACATTTGAGGCCTTTGTTCTCTGCTTATCTGTCACGTGACGCCATTTTGCAGATAATATGGTGGAATTTATGTTGCGTCTTGCTTGCTTGTGAACCACTTGAGTGAGCTTCTTGTAGTAGCTCCCAGAGGTCGATACATGTGTATTTAACGCATGCTAGTTTAATTGAATTTCTTTATTACTCCAAAGTCTCTGAAAGCACCATTTACTGAATGAAATGTTCTGTACTGTGGGAACGTTCGCGCAAAGCCTTGTTAAAAATCGTACGTGTAAAAATTAACTAGGTACGTACATTTTAGTGACCTACTTATTTCAGACTTCCTTCCTTCATAAGAATGAGTTTTTAATTTGACATAAATTGGGTCAGTTTGCTATTTAATAAGTACTTAACCATAACTAGATTCGCGGGCTTTTCGTAAATAATAGGAGAGTAATATTTTATGCTTGCGCAAGTTTTCATATAACAGTTTATTCATTTAGTACGTTAAGTAGGTATTAACTTTATGCTTTAAAATAATACAATTTAGTTTGTAATAAATTACCTACAACTTAGGAATTTTCAAGGCAAGAGTGAATAGACGTTATCTAGGCAAGCATGTACCATCATCGTCTGCATTGTGACTTACCATCAGGTGAGATAGCAGACACATGCGGGCCTATTTTACATGCAATAAAACAAGCTTTTCAATTATGTTAGTAGGTTGATTATGTGATTTGTTAGTCTAGGTTTTGTGATAACAATACAGTTTTATCTAATGTCTACGCCTTATTCTTCAATTGGCCCGTTTTTTTAAATTACCTAATGGTCATATTATTTACTTTTTATTAGTACCTAATTGTAATAATAAAAAATGTTTTGCTTTATGATGGAACTCTTCAAGTTCTTTTTTACAGCTGATTATAAGGCTCTTGCGATGTCTCATTATCATATTCTCAGCGTTATGGACGTTGTTTGACAAGTTTAATGGAGCCGGGCCCGTCTTTCATCTCGAACAACATTGTGAAATCAGGCTTCACATTAAATTATTTTCCCAAGTTTTCAGTAAGTAACAAACAAGAGGATCCGAAAGTGGGAAATTTGTGATACTTGAATGTTGAAAATTTTGTACAGGAATGTAATATTATTTGTCTGTAAAATCAACTGAAATTTTCTAACTTACGGAACAGATAGATACTATCGAAATCCACGTACGGTATGGACCAAATAAAAAATATATATTTCTATTTACGTTGTGAGATTCTGTACATTCATAGGAGAAACAACCTGTTAATGAGTATTAACAGCCACACGGACAAAAATTTACAAAAGTGGTTAGTTATCTTTCCACTGAATTGAATTTTTTTGTCAACTGTTACTAACGTATACTCTTTTACCTCTCCTTTTTTTATTATCATAATATATTATCATATTTACTTGCAAATACATTTGTATAAACTAGTTTTGCTTCCGAATATCCCAGTTCTGATATTTAAAATTACTAACTATGTACATTTTGTTGACGTAGTCAAAATTTTACTAAATTGAACATTACTTAATTAATTTAGTTAATAAGTTTAATGGACCGCCAGACAGTGCCCGTCTTTCAGCAACATTGTAAATCAGCGGCATGACATTATTTCACAAAACTTCCAACAACAAACAAAGAAGACTTAAACAGCGCTGTCTAAAAGCACAAATAAGTATTAAATGAGTTACTCAAGTCTTTAAACGGAAATCATACACCGAAGCGGAAACCTATTATTTGATAGAAATAAAAAAGTATAGTTTTTTATTTGTTTGTTACTATACCGGTAGATGGAGCCATGCTAGCTGATTCGTGATATTACACTGATTCGTCCAGTTACCATATGAACCCTAGTGTCAGAGTTTTCAATCGCCTACTACTAGAATTAGGTCTCTGACATGGTTGTGTATCAACTGCCGTCTAAGTAATCATAGACAGCAACCGGGACCGACGGTCTGTCTACTAAAAGCGATAGTAAATACCTGTCTAGATCGGCTATAAAAGCTATCACGCACGTCTGTAATGGGTGAACACGCAAACTGATAATTAACACAGGTACTGCTGCCATCTACGGCGTAGCAGCGTAGCAAAGAATTGTAGTGCAACATCTACGATATGCTACGCCCCAACAAACAGGCATCTTATGTATATTGTCATGTATACTCATTCCATAATTTTTATATTTGAAAGAAAACTTAGGTTTGAGGGAAATAAAAATCAATTTTGTAAAAGCGTAGACCAATAGGACAAAATACCCTTCCAAATCAGATTTTGTAATAACAATGTTTAATGAAGTTGTTTTAATTTTCAGGTACCAACAACTTGTATTAATATGGATTGACCTATTGGTAAGGAGAATGTTTTGACTAAGTCCAATGCGTGTTTTAGACAAAGTGATAGTGTAAATACTATCTTGTAGGTCCTAATGAGTAAATATAGATAAAAATATTGATAAGAAGATCATTATTTACTAAGTACAAATCCTGTTTATAACATAGCTATAGTTCACTATAGTCGTTCCAAATAGCTATTTAAAAAAATAACAAACTAAACATAAAGGGACAACATTATACCCTGCGATAGATAAGCACATAATTTAATAGTTATCTCTCAGCCACAGAAGATAAAACTCTGACACCAGGGTTCATCGAGTCGTTGGACGACTCAGTGTCCCAATCGAAAAGAAGAAGACAATGAGATTGTTTACATTATTTTTCATATCTGCTTCGAACAACAATTGCTTTTACTATATCACTTATGTAAAATGATTACACAATGCACTCATCTTACTCGATAGATGTAGGTGTGTACAGTCAGCTATCGGGTAACTTTGTACTACAAATTAGTGCATGTGGTCGACGAGCTAGCAGGATCGATTGGACAACGCCAATATTAGAGACTGCGTTCAATTGTGTAGTACTGCCGCACTATCTACTAGGCAGGTGTTTTTACGGATAGGTGAAATTGTATAGAAATTTGTAAATTACGACAAAAGTTTCAAAAGTCATTTTAGTATTCAGCAAATACATGATAAGCAAATGTTGACCTGCTAGGAACTAGCAGACAAATCTTATACTATCTAGGTATTATGTTGAGCATTTTTCTGTTTATAACCACTTTAAAATTTTGTCATAGAAAGACATTTCCGTAAACAGATAAAATCAACGTAATACAGTATATTTTACTTAGTTGACACTGACCCAAATACGGCAAAAGTTCAGAACTATCAAGGTTCTACAAAATCTAGACCAGAATATGTATTCCAATCATGCTTTGATTAAGTATAATCCACACATTACATGATCACATGTTGACCAACCTTGTCCACACTTTGCTGGCTAACGAAATTAGCCGGGAAGATTGGTCAACAGTGACCAAATGCTATGTATTCGCAACTCACCCCTATCGCCGTATATACGTAGGGGTCAATGAACTGTTCTATTGTGCTGGTTGGTAGTGTGAGTGCACACTGTAGTCAGGTTTGTTTAGTTTTAGTTTGATTATTGTGTACACAGAACTAGGCAGGTTACTATTTTATTTGAAAGCGCACGTTGTTTTATACAAGAAGTAACAAAAAGTGTATGGAAATCGCAAAACCTAACCAGTTGATCGGCAATTTTGTATAGAAGGTTATTTTTTAAATATTTTGACCCATGTTACATGAGGAAAGTGGTTCAGTTTCAAAAGTACCTTGACCTCCTCCTTTAGGCTTGTATATTACTATTATTGCCATCATGTTGAACAATTAAATACTACTAGAACAACTAACATAAACGTTCATACATGTAGGTACTATTATAATTTAGATATAAACAATTTTACGATTCAATTTGTAATAAACTAACTTCAAAGCCTCAATAAAACTAAAACCTTTAAACGCTGAAAGGCAGACGTAAACCGTTTTATGGGCAAAGTGTTTTTATTTATTCCAGTACTGAAGTCAGCTATGGAGAATGAATTTATCCTTCGCCATCGCTCCATTGCTGGAGACTGCTGCAGAGGAAAGTCTATGATGTCAGGCTCGCAAGACGTGACGATTTTACTAACCACTTAGTATTTACAACTGGAACAATAAATGCTTTTCATATGGTTTACTCATAGAAGTGTAAAAAATGCTCGAAATATTACAATGAGTATACCTTATAGACCATAAAACTGAACAACTAAATAAGCTACCTATATTTCAAGGTTGTCAGATTTTGGATTTTGGTTAGGAAAATAAGTCTATTTTTTAACATAAAACGGTCGGAAAATTCGGAAAATAAAAGATACAAACGCATTCACATTCTGCTGTTGATCATGCTATGATTTTTACAGGCAATCCTCAGTACTACGCTTAAATAAAATATTTTTTTAACATTTCGTAAAAGGTTAAAGTTACAAAAAAAGAACATTTTGCAAACATGCCCACTCCACTCCAACCAGTTCCGCCCACGTAAGCTAACTTTAGCCAAATTTACATTTTTACTTATCGCGCCTGCTCCTTTGTCTTTATTCACATTTCATTGGGTCCAAGATAGGGGCAGGCGAGTGTGGCCCAACTTTATTTATGAGCTCTAAGAGTACGCTAACTTGAAAACAATAGGGGACTGATTTTTGCACACATTTCGCAGAAAATACTTCTTCTTTTTCGTATGGGACACCGGGTCGTCCTACGACCCGATGAACCCTGGTGTCAGAGTTTTTCAACCGCCTGCTACTACCTAGTAGTAGGCCTCTAACATGGTTGTGTAACGACCACCGTCTATGTAATCATAGACAGCAACCGGGACCGACGGCTTAACGTGCCCTCCGAAGCACGAAACCATATTTCTTTTCGGACAATCAGGTGATTCAGCATGCAATGTCCTAACATGACTGGGAACAAATTCACAAGGTGATAAATATCAACTTTCTGTCTGCCCCACCGGAATTCGAACCCGGAGCCTTTGCGTCTCAGGCAGTCTCACTACCACTGCGACACATCAGACAATACTTATAACATAGTACTAAAGTTGGTGAAAATGTTACATGAAATGTGATAAAAATTCTGATTGGTGTATGTAGCGTAAACAAGTAATATTTCAAATATTGTCAGCAAGTTGTAGCAATGTCACTCAACTCAACTCTTCTCATGCAAAATCAAATACGAAATACGACGTGAATACATAATGATAAAAATCACAATATTTTTCAGAATCAAACAAAAATACGAAATTTATTTTTAGCTAAAAATAAAACTTTGTAAACAACACCTGACGTTATCAAACAAAATTGCAGACGGATTAAACGCGTTCTAGCTAGCTCAACAGTGCTAGAAAAACAGTTTTTCAGCTAACATAGGTTTTACCTGTGCTTTGCATTCGTACTAAAAGCCATGCATATTCTATGAGTGCCAGAGTTGTTACATTAAAATAATATGTGAGATAGGATGGCAGCACAAGTTGCACATATTAAGTTTGAAGTGTGCGTCGTAGGTAGCTTAAACTTGGGCGGCGAGTGATGCACATGGTAGTGTTGAGTGCAGCGCGTGCTTACTCCGAGAGCTTCGTTATAAGACTTAAAACTAATTACTTGCACGGAAACGTGGAACATTACGAGAAACAGTTCCTACCAGCGGAAGTTTTAGAACATTACAAGAAAAAAATTACTATATTTGACTAGATAATCTGACAATTGCAATTTTAGTCAGATTCAGATGTTTATTTGCAAAGATAATGGTACAGTTGTCATGGGCTCAAAAATAAAGTTCTACATTTCAGTGACGTGAATCGTAACATGCAAGTTTAAAATAAAGTTACAATAAGTCAATAATATCCTATTAATTAGCAATAACTTACATCAAAGAGAATATAATAGAACTAGCGTTTTAAGAGTTGGGACTCCGAAGAAAAAAAATGAACAACGCAAAATGTCAAAACGCAGTTCCCAAATCATTGCCAACATGTCGAAACAAGACAATTCTAGTATAGCCAACATAAAGAACACACGTAGTGATGTACCTACGCGACAGCCTGCAATTTATCGATATCGACAACGTAGCTGCCGAAACGGTGCGGCAGCTCAAAATAATATTTTTATTTTAATAATAATTATGTTTCAGCAATTTAGCACCAGGTAAGTTCCGAACAACCGACTTTTCCGAAGACCCTCAGCTAAACCCGTCAAACTTAGCAACTTTCCCCAAGGATCAAAAGTGATAGACAACATTTAAAAAAATTACCTCCCATACAAAAATTAAGCTGACCGAATAATACTCTATGGGAGGTAATTTTTTTAAAGTTTTGACCTATGCTTCTTGGGGAAAGTTGTTCAGTTTAGCCGGTGGAGCTGAGCGTTTTCGGGAAAGACGGTCGTTCGGAACCTCCCCGTATTTGAATATTATCGAAACAATTTTAACTCAATATTTCAATATCAATAAGTTGCCGAAACATAATTAATGGACTTTTTTCTAAGTAAAACAAGCTAAAGGATTTCAATAATTATTACTTTTGTAAATATGTACATTTGAATACTTAAAATTCCGTTCAAGTTATAGGTCTCAAAACAATAGTAAAAAAAAAATACTGTATCTATCTGTCTGTTTTTCCACGTTTCAAGCAAAAACTACTAGACGAATTTTTACCAAATTTTGTATAACTGGTCATTAGAGGATACTTTTTACTTCAGAAAAGTCCCACACCCCATTTTCCCACAGGAAAACAGAGCAACTGGTTTGGCGGAGTTCATACAAGCATGTCCATGCATTTAATAATCTAAAATTTTTTAGTGAGGTCCTATTTATTCATCAAAAACTTTGACCATATTTTCAATCATTGCACATAATTTGATTGTAGGGAAGATCGAAGATTTTTTCTTGTACCATTCGCTTAGGACTATATAGCGGTACATTTATTCTTCACCTGAAACATATAATAATATCTTATCAAATAATAAATACATTTAATTTAATACCAAATTGTTAAAACACTTCCCGTGTTATGTATACAATTTTGGAAAGCCCGCTTTTTTTTCAACCGTGGCCATGATTTGAACCTGCGACTTTTTCCTTTACTAGTGGCGACGCCTCACCTATGTGGGCTACCGCGGATCGTCCCCTGCCCGTGAACTTTGCAAGTGTATCTTATCTTACGCGGGCAGGGGACGAGCCGTGGTAGCGCAGATGGAAGAGGCTTTGCAAATGGTAAATCTCGACGTTTCATAGGGCCCAGAAGCGTTTACTCCAATATCCCCCCGCCCCGAAAAACATAGGTACTCTAACCCAGAACTCGGTTGTAAGGAAATGTTAGAAATATTTTCCATTAAAAAGAAATTTGTGACAAGTGACAACGCATTGTATCGATATCGATTATACATTATTTTTGGTCGCACTATATAACAGCAACTTCTTCAACTAAATAATAATATCAACTCAAATCAATGTTTATTGCTATAATTACGATGTTTATGAGCCATATTCCAAGCATTATGATGATTATCTTTACTAACCTTTCTTCATCCAGAGGAAACTGAGCCATGAAATGCCGTTTCTGTCCATTCTTTCTTGCGGCTTTTAATCCAAAAATTTCACATTTCCTACACTTCATTATTCCTTGGTTTAGCCAAGTACTTAAGTTTTGTCACTTTCGAAAATGAAACAAAGCAAAATAAACGAGGAACTTGAAAATAATTTCACAAACAACAATTACTTCGTTTTAACAAACTTAGGGGGCCGTTCAACGACGTCCATAGGCGAATTTTTCAGTGATGACAAGTCGTAAAACCGCGTTTTGGTGCGCCTCTTAGGATACAATTTATACTTGTCAAACTTTTATCATACCCGTTCATGCGCACCCTTAGATAATTTTTCGCGACCTCTCGACTGAGATAAAATGTATCCAAATGTCACTTTAACGTAACTATAACCGTTTGTTTTGCAAAGTTCAAAACGTAATTAACTTCAAGTTGTTCTGATGAATTCGAGATATACATACATACACATATCACGCTTATAATCCCTTGCGGGGTAGGCAGAACGTAAACGGCCGCAAAAAACGGATATTTACGCCACGGCTGACAAATATTTGAGGGTCATTCGGAAAATTGTGTATCGCCATAGTGACAGGTTGTTAGCCCATCGCCTAAAATTACAATACACACCCTCGAGTCCCTCAGTCACCTCTTACTACTCCTGATGATGCTATTCTAAGCCGGCATCACATGGCATATTAATTTTTTATTTTAATTTATGAAAATAATATAGCACTGTGAGTGTAAACTATAGTACCTACCTACATTTATTTAGTTTATTTTAGTTGGTATAGAAAAAGTAAAAGGAGGTCTAGGTATGTGTTCACAGAACACATTAATTATCTGGACTGATGTGCAAAAAGTGTAATTAAGATGCGTCCCTTGGCTAGATGCTGCCTCAATTATCTAATAATTTAGAACTCAAAGAAAACGAAGAGGCCACTTTTAGCACTGTTGCTATCTGTAACTACAGTGACCTGTTAAATAAACTTTTTTATATTTTTCGCAGTTTTCGTCGATGAGCTGATAACCTGTCACTATAGCGATATACAATTTTATGAATGACCCTCAAACGTTTGTAATACGTGGCGTAAATCTTTCGTTTTTACGGCCGTTTAAGCTGCCTATCCCTTATAGGCGTGATATATGTATGTATCTTTTCTGCAATCTCGGCTCGCTGATTTTCGATATATTACATTTCCTAATTTTAAGTGATGCAGGTAATGCCTAGCCTAGGGCGGCGTGTTAACTTTATATTTTAACCTGATAAAACTTTCCAATTAAAAATACCTACATATTCTATCAAATTTCTTATTTAAGATTATTGTCAGCGGCAATTCATAGTCCACGACTATGTGGCGGTTTGGGGGTGGCATGGCGGCGTCCAGCAGCATGTCGCGAATAATTACAAGAAATTTGATACTGCACGGCCGCCGCTGAGTTGTGGACTATAAATCTGGCCTTATGTTAAAACAGGGAACCAGTTCAAATAAAACAAGTCTACATAATTGATTAGACTTATTTCATAATAGTAGAGCTGAACTCCTTTCTCCCAGATATTGTCGCGACCAGCGTACGCGCCCGTACGTGCGTGTATCAAGCATGGACGTCCAGTTACGCTGGTCGTGACACTATCTAAGCGAATGCGCTATACCTTCATGGTTGACCTAATAGTATATATACATTATAATAGTATGAAAAAAAGAAGAAGATAGTACCATTAGTGAAATCCATCATTTCATATCAAGGATGCGAACAGCAGACATGGTCTATTGGTCTGAGCGTTGTTCTCGGATCCTAAGGTACCTGGTACCTGGATTGAGTCTATGGGGGATAATAGAAAGTTTATTTTTGCCAATCTGTCACTGTCATGTCATATTTCATGACATGTCATATGTCATATATCATCCCTGGCGTTAACGTTTTCCCACTTGTAGTAGGGCTCTGACATATGCAACAACGGCCGTGTTAGTAGTGATGAACAGCAACTGGGACTGTAAGCTTAACGTGCTTTCCGAAGCACGGAACCATATTACTTACAGACCATTAATCAGGTGGTACAGCCTACAGATTTAACAAGGCGCAATAAGAGCACCGATAAATAGCCAATTTACAGACAAAACGCTATATGACAGTGCGCCCTGCTACATAGATTAAACCACTATATGGCAGGGCACCCCGCTGTATAGACACTTCCATATATTATCCGAAGGTGCATTGAACGCGCCCCTGAACTGCCAAATTATGTCCACAGATCAAGAGATCAAATTATGTTGACATTATTGACAAACAAAAGAGAAAGAAAACGGAAATGAGTGAAACAGATATAGCCGCCATGAAAATGCTATTGCGTTTCATACATTAATTTTTTTCTTTGAAGTTTCGATAGACTGACTTACATGTCATTTATAAATACTCAATCACAAACCGATGGGCTGACAACCTGTCACTATAGTTATACACAATTTTCTGAATAACTTTAAAAATTTTGATTGTTTTTTTACGGACGTTTATTTTCTGCCTATTTCGCAAGGTATAAAGGCATGATATATGTATTGTATGTATCTATCATATTCAAACTACGAGCTTTTGTTTTGTTAATGCGTTGCTGGACATTGCCTAACAAATCTTAAAGCCTGGCTGGCTCGACCTTAAGTTTTGTCACTTTCGAAAATGAAACAAAGCAAAATAAACGAGGAACTTGAAAATAATTTCACAAACAACAATTACTTCGTTTTAACAAACTTAGGGGGCCGTTCAACGACGTCCATAGGCGAATTTTTCAGTGATGACAAGTCGTAAAACCGCGTTTTGGTGCGCCTCTTAGGATACAATTTATACTTGTCAAACTTTTATCATACCCGTTCATGCGCACCCTTAGATAATTTTTCGCGACCTCTCGACTGAGATAAAATGTATCCAAATGTCACTTTAACGTAACTATAACCGTTTGTTTTGCAAAGTTCAAAACGTAATTAACTTCAAGTTGTTCTGATGAATTCGAGATATACATACATACACATATCACGCTTATAATCCCTTGCGGGGTAGGCAGAACGTAAACGGCCGCAAAAAACGGATATTTACGCCACGGCTGACAAATATTTGAGGGTCATTCGGAAAATTGTGTATCGCCATAGTGACAGGTTGTTAGCCCATCGCCTAAAATTACAATACACACCCTCGAGTCCCTCAGTCACCTCTTACTACTCCTGATGATGCTATTCTAAGCCGGCATCACATGGCATATTAATTTTTTATTTTAATTTATGAAAATAATATAGCACTGTGAGTGTAAACTATAGTACCTACCTACATTTATTTAGTTTATTTTAGTTGGTATAGAAAAAGTAAAAGGAGGTCTAGGTATGTGTTCACAGAACACATTAATTATCTGGACTGATGTGCAAAAAGTGTAATTAAGATGCGTCCCTTGGCTAGATGCTGCCTCAATTATCTAATAATTTAGAACTCAAAGAAAACGAAGAGGCCACTTTTAGCACTGTTGCTATCTGTAACTACAGTGACCTGTTAAATAAACTTTTTTATATTTTTCGCAGTTTTCGTCGATGAGCTGATAACCTGTCACTATAGCGATATACAATTTTATGAATGACCCTCAAACGTTTGTAATACGTGGCGTAAATCTTTCGTTTTTACGGCCGTTTAAGCTGCCTATCCCTTATAGGCGTGATATATGTATGTATCTTTTCTGCAATCTCGGCTCGCTGATTTTCGATATATTACATTTCCTAATTTTAAGTGATGCAGGTAATGCCTAGCCTAGGGCGGCGTGTTAACTTTATATTTTAACCTGATAAAACTTTCCAATTAAAAATACCTACATATTCTATCAAATTTCTTATTTAAGATTATTGTCAGCGGCAATTCATAGTCCACGGCTATGTGGCGGTTTGGGGGTGGCATGGCGGCGTCCAGCAGCATGTCGCGAATAATTACAAGAAATTTGATACTGCACGGCCGCCGCTGAGTTGTGGACTATAAATCTGGCCTTATGTTAAAACAGGGAACCAGTTCAAATAAAACAAGTCTACATAATTGATTAGACTTATTTCATAATAGTAGAGCTGAACTCCTTTCTCTCAGATATTGTCGCGACCAGCGTACGCGCCCGTACGTGCGTGTATCAAGCATGGACGTCCAGTTACGCTGGTCGTGACACTATCTAAGCGAATGCGCTATACCTTCATGGTTGACCTAATAGTATATATACATTATAATAGTATGAAAAAAAGAAGAAGATAGTACCATTAGTGAAATCCATCATTTCATATCAAGGATGCGAACAGCAGACATGGTCTATTGGTCTGAGCGTTGTTCTCGGATCCTAAGGTACCTGGTACCTGGATTGAGTCTATGGGGGATAATAGAAAGTTTATTTTTGCCAATCTGTCACTGTCATGTCATATTTCATGACATGTCATATGTCATATATCATCCCTGGCGTTAACGTTTTCCCACTTGTAGTAGGGCTCTGACATATGCAACAACGGCCGTGTTAGTAGTGATGAACAGCAACTGGGACTGTAAGCTTAACGTGCTTTCCGAAGCACGGAACCATATTACTTACAGACCATTAATCAGGTGGTACAGCCTACAGATTTAACAAGGCGCAATAAGAGCACCGATAAATAGCCAATTTACAGACAAAACGCTATATGACAGTGCGCCCTGCTACATAGATTAAACCACTATATGGCAGGGCACCCCGCTGTATAGACACTTCCATATATTATCCGAAGGTGCATTGAACGCGCCCCTGAACTGCCAAATTATGTCCACAGATCAAGAGATCAAATTATGTTGACATTATTGACAAACAAAAGAGAAAGAAAACGGAAATGAGTGAAACAGATATAGCCGCCATGAAAATGCTATTGCGTTTCATACATTAATTTTTTTCTTTGAAGTTTCGATAGACTGACTTACATGTCATTTATAAATACTCAATCACAAACCGATGGGCTGACAACCTGTCACTATAGTTATACACAATTTTCTGAATAACTTTAAAAATTTTGATTGTTTTTTTACGGACGTTTATTTTCTGCCTATTTCGCAAGGTATAAAGGCATGATATATGTATTGTATGTATCTATCATATTCAAACTACGAGCTTTTGTTTTGTTAATGCGTTGCTGGACATTGCCTAACAAATCTTAAAGCCTGGCTGGCTCGACCTTAAGTTTTGTCACTTTCGAAAATGAAACAAAGCAAAATAAACGAGGAACTTGAAAATAATTTCACAAACAACAATTACTTCGTTTTAACAAACTTAGGGGGCCGTTCAACGACGTCCATAGGCGAATTTTTCAGTGATGACAAGTCGTAAAACCGCGTTTTGGTGCGCCTCTTAGGATACAATTTATACTTGTCAAACTTTTATCATACCCGTTCATGCGCACCCTTAGATAATTTTTCGCGACCTCTCGACTGAGATAAAATGTATCCAAATGTCACTTTAACGTAACTATAACCGTTTGTTTTGCAAAGTTCAAAACGTAATTAACTTCAAGTTGTTCTGATGAATTCGAGATATACATACATACACATATCACGCTTATAATCCCTTGCGGGGTAGGCAGAACGTAAACGGCCGCAAAAAACGGATATTTACGCCACGGCTGACAAATATTTGAGGGTCATTCGGAAAATTGTGTATCGCCATAGTGACAGGTTGTTAGCCCATCGCCTAAAATTACAATACACACCCTCGAGTCCCTCAGTCACCTCTTACTACTCCTGATGATGCTATTCTAAGCCGGCATCACATGGCATATTAATTTTTTATTTTAATTTATGAAAATAATATAGCACTGTGAGTGTAAACTATAGTACCTACCTACATTTATTTAGTTTATTTTAGTTGGTATAGAAAAAGTAAAAGGAGGTCTAGGTATGTGTTCACAGAACACATTAATTATCTGGACTGATGTGCAAAAAGTGTAATTAAGATGCGTCCCTTGGCTAGATGCTGCCTCAATTATCTAATAATTTAGAACTCAAAGAAAACGAAGAGGCCACTTTTAGCACTGTTGCTATCTGTAACTACAGTGACCTGTTAAATAAACTTTTTTATATTTTTCGCAGTTTTCGTCGATGAGCTGATAACCTGTCACTATAGCGATATACAATTTTATGAATGACCCTCAAACGTTTGTAATACGTGGCGTAAATCTTTCGTTTTTACGGCCGTTTAAGCTGCCTATCCCTTATAGGCGTGATATATGTATGTATCTTTTCTGCAATCTCGGCTCGCTGATTTTCGATATATTACATTTCCTAATTTTAAGTGATGCAGGTAATGCCTAGCCTAGGGCGGCGTGTTAACTTTATATTTTAACCTGATAAAACTTTCCAATTAAAAATACCTACATATTCTATCAAATTTCTTATTTAAGATTATTGTCAGCGGCAATTCATAGTCCACGGCTATGTGGCGGTTTGGGGGTGGCATGGCGGCGTCCAGCAGCATGTCGCGAATAATTACAAGAAATTTGATACTGCACGGCCGCCGCTGAGTTGTGGACTATAAATCTGGCCTTATGTTAAAACAGGGAACCAGTTCAAATAAAACAAGTCTACATAATTGATTAGACTTATTTCATAATAGTAGAGCTGAACTCCTTTCTCTCAGATATTGTCGCGACCAGCGTACGCGCCCGTACGTGCGTGTATCAAGCATGGACGTCCAGTTACGCTGGCCGTGACACTATCTAAGCGAATGCGCTATACCTTCATGGTTGACCTAATAGTATATATACATTATAATAGTATGAAAAAAAGAAGAAGATAGTACCATTAGTGAAATCCATCATTTCATATCAAGGATGCGAACAGCAGACATGGTCTATTGGTCTGAGCGTTGTTCTCGGATCCTAAGGTACCTGGTACCTGGATTGAGTCTATGGGGGATAATAGAAAGTTTATTTTTGCCAATCTGTCACTGTCATGTCATATTTCATGACATGTCATATGTCATATATCATCCCTGGCGTTAACGTTTTCCCACTTGTAGTAGGGCTCTGACATATGCAACAACGGCCGTGTTAGTAGTGATGAACAGCAACTGGGACTGTAAGCTTAACGTGCTTTCCGAAGCACGGAACCATATTACTTACAGACCATTAATCAGGTGGTACAGCCTACAGATTTAACAAGGCGCAATAAGAGCACCGATAAATAGCCAATTTACAGACAAAACGCTATATGACAGTGCGCCCTGCTACATAGATTAAACCACTATATGGCAGGGCACCCCGCTGTATAGACACTTCCATATATTATCCGAAGGTGCATTGAACGCGCCCCTGAACTGCCAAATTATGTCCACAGATCAAGAGATCAAATTATGTTGACATTATTGACAAACAAAAGAGAAAGAAAACGGAAATGAGTGAAACAGATATAGCCGCCATGAAAATGCTATTGCGTTTCATACATTAATTTTTTTCTTTGAAGTTTCGATAGACTGACTTACATGTCATTTATAAATACTCAATCACAAACCGATGGGCTGACAACCTGTCACTATAGTTATACACAATTTTCTGAATAACTTTAAAAATTTTGATTGTTTTTTTACGGACGTTTATTTTCTGCCTATTTCGCAAGGTATAAAGGCATGATATATGTATTGTATGTATCTATCATATTCAAACTACGAGCTTTTGTTTTGTTAATGCGTTGCTGGACATTGCCTAACAAATCTTAAAGCCTGGCTGGCTCGACCGTTTCCTTTTATAATCGTATAATTTTTTCCAATTCATATTTTCCACAAGAAAAATGAGTGAATGTCCAGCGTTTTTTTAATCAGTAGCAAAAGATCAAAGCGTCATTCAAAGAAAGGATTAGAAGATCTGCTCAGAGTGGTTTTTAGGAAAATGAAAATAAAATGTCGAGTTTAATCTTTCAGATATTTTTGGACATTTTTCTTGGAAGTTGACAGGGGTTGAGAGGTAAAAAGCGGGCAACGTAACAGATGTCTTGGTACTCGTGACCATCTAACGACATAAACATTTGTTACCTGGGTTTTTTTAAAAGATCTTCGTATTACTTTATTTTTATTTGATGATACAAATAACTTTGCTTCATAAAAAGGTTCAAGTTTTGAGAATTTTGAAAAGGAGGATCTTTATCTAAAATCGTGCACAGAGATTGCATATCGAAGACAGAAAAAGGTTACTCTTTGTCAGCAGTTAGCACCTAGATGATATCTGCAAACTCAGCCCATGAAACGTAATTTGCAGGTACCAGCTACGAAATAAACAGATAACAAAATGTGTGCTACTTGATACAGTTGCAACTACCAGCTACTTTACCTAGGTAGGTGCTACTAATCACTTAGCTCCAAGCTCAGTTGCAGGTATGTTCAACGTATTAAATAATTTATGAGGTCGACAGTGTCCGCCCAAAGTAGCATACGGTGTGCACATAATGGACAACTTTGTTACGTATTGTTGTTACTTTATATTGTTACTCGAACAAATATGTATGACAACCGCATTCATAAAACTTCGGTGCAGTTAATTGAATGTCCCCAATAATGTTCAGATTTACAACAAAGTTATGAAATGTTTTATTTTCTTGTTTATAAAGATATTGAATATAACCATGTTATTTGTAAACTCACTCACTTTACACGATTCTTCACAAATTTTTCATACAAACGCTCGTGACTAATTACGTTATCAAATTGCATTTGGGCAAAACTATTGTTAGTAGCTATCTTATAAGTAACACAAAAACTTTAGGAAGCTATTATTTGAATAAGATCTAAGCCTTCTTTATTATGTAAGTACCTGCTTAAGGTATAACCGGTACATAAAATGACACAAGCCTTGGTAACACGTCAAAGAAAAGGTTTTTTTTTACTTTTTAGCCTTAAAACGCGGTTTCACGTGTTGGTAAGAAAGGTAGAGCCTTAATTAATTGCCATAGTAACCACCACCGGTAGCCTACCAATCGATCGGGCTTACTTCAACTTTACAACAAAGGGGATTGCAATTAAAAACTTTCCTATTAAAAGCGAAAACAAACAAACAAAAAGTTCGAAAGGTCTTTGATTAAAGACAGTCTTATTGTTGAGCGAAGTTGATCTTTAAGGAGTAAACAATAAAGGCGGTTAGAAAAATGTTTAAACGGTAAAGTACTTACAATCAGTAGGACGTGCACGAATTTCAGCGAGTCCATTGTGAGAATCTAATTCCATTTCTTCTTAGAACTGTGCTCTGGTGTCGTTGCTTCCCACTCAAACAGAAATGAATGCTGAAAGTTCCGAGACCTATGTTTAGGGGCGCACGCTTTAGGAAAGTTTTTTGAATTAGTTTTTAAATAATATATTGACGTGCTTTAAAAAATTCTTTCGAGAAATACGCGTATGACGTAGATATAAAAAAGTCAATTTAAAAGTTGCGGGCACCTGTAAGCATCCGTAGGTAAGTGTTAGTGTATTTTGAATATAAACCTACTACTCGATGCTTAAATACAACATCTTCATAATATTCTGTATAAATTTGACGACAGACGACGACTGTGGTGAAAACCCTATTCGAAACAATCATTTTACAATCTTAGGCGCCTGTCTCTCCAGGGATATGGTTCCGCAAAACGCAAGGGTTTATGCGTGCGCCGAGTTTAATACCTGCTTAATTACCGGTGAATTTATCCCCCCCCTGCCCCCTTTTCTCCCCCTCCCTATTGCGACTTGCTCAATCGAAAGATGGATCGTGGGGGGGCGAAACCCTCTCAACTTGAAGTATTTATTACGATTTAGACAAATTACATCAAGTTTATTTGAACGAGAAATTAAGCTAGGAATTTAATATAGACGCACCCTAATGACAATGTATCAACTAGGCGGCAATATTTGATTTGAATAAAACAGTGGTAAAGGTTCCTCCCTTTACCCAATATAATTTTTCACTCAAAGACGTGAGATATAGTAGATATATGAGTTTGGTAAATATGCAACAAATTCCAAAGTCAATGTCTCGACCTAAACTCTGTATTTCTGACGTAATAAACTAATACCAAAGAATACTACCCGACCAATAAGTGAAATCCAGTGGCTTTATTACTACTTATTCATTAAAACGAATAGTTTATTTATCTTACACAAAACTTTATACGAAGTACGACACATGACTACCAGGTGCCTAAGTTATCCAACTACAGGCTACACGTCTACAGGTGAAATTCGTAGCATATTGCGTAGCCGGTTGGTATTCCCGGTATCATTATGGCTAACCGACTACGCAATGAACATCGAATTTCACCTGTAAAATTGTAGCCTGTAGTTTGATAATATCGTATCCAGGACAGAATATCGCTGTAAGGGGTCGTCCACAAATGACGTAATGCAATTTAGTAGGGTTTGACCAGGCGATATCTTTCATACTAAAAAGGCGTTACGTTCATACACAAGACGGAAAGAGGTGGTCAACATTTTTGTGTATTTTCCGTTACGTAATTTGTGGACGACTCCTTAAATAAACTGAAACTGAACTAAGCAGGATTAGCACTTTGAAAACGTGTCTCCATTGATGATGGGATCTAATCCTGTTGTTGTAGAAAGATCAGACTGGTCTACTGAACGTCCTTTGACTGATCATGCATTGTACGGAAAGCTTAGTGTCCACGTCTGGAAGGAATAGACTGGTGCAATAAATAGGTGAACAATGTTGTGATCTTAAAGTAGGTAGGTATTTTTCTTCTTTATTTTTTTCTAATTTGATTACGTCAGTGTAATTGGGAAATGTTTTTTACCTGAAGATGCTACAAAATTATAGTACCTATAACAATAATGCTGAGTAAGATTTGCTTATGACAATTCCTAAAATCCTTCCGACCACTTTTTCTATTAGTTACGAATTGGAAACTTATTTGCTTTAGTAAGTGTATGCTGCCCAATTTCATATTTTTGTTAAAACCCATACCTACGCTTGTACACATTTAAAATCCCTTACTACAAAAGGTATACAGTTTTCGACCTTTTCCTTGCAATGTATTTCAGACCGCAAATTGAAACCGCGATAAACTATTGAATACCGAGTATATTGTCACTCTGCATGTTTTGCCCTCCGTGACTCGACCAAACCTCTGTCGAACTTGATATGGGTGTAATATAACTTTTGGGATAACTGTTATCGAGATTTCTTCTGGAATAAGATTGGTATTTTATACCCTGCGTAGCGTCAAATGTTTGCGAGGCTCAGATATTTTTCTGATAATTTGCGGTTGAATAAAAAAACATAGTATGCAATGCAAATGCAATGTTATGAGCTTCTCCCGTAAAACAACCCCTTTAGTATACAACTATAATTTTAAAAACCAAATTCTACCACGGTGTTCCCTAGTGCGTGATCTTGGAATCATTCATGACGCTAAACTTTTATTTGATGCACATGTTGATCACATAGTGGCAAAAGCCACAAAAGCTCTTGGTTTTATTATGCGTAGCTCAAAAGATTTTACCCGAGCTAAAACTATCAAAATTCTATTCTGTACTTATGTCAGAAGTAACCTAGAGTATGCGTCACAAGTATGGAACCCCCGCTACGATTGTTATATATCGCGAATCGAACGTGTGCAAAAAAAATTCATAAGATTTCTTTGCTTCAAAACAAGAGTTAAGTATGATTCTACCCAATACACCAACATGTGTCAAAAACATCATCTTCTGCCACTGTCCATCCGAAGAAATATTGCTGATATATCATTTCTTTTGAAAATAGCTTCGAGCGCTATTGACTGCCCCGATTTGCTTTCGTCCGTCAGTCTTCGAGTACCTTCTAGACAACTTAGATTTAATGCCCCTATTTTTCTTCCCGTTGGTTCTACAAACTATCGTCAAAATTCATATGTGTGCAGAGCAAGCAAGGCTTTTAATGAACTATCAGGTAATCTAGACCTAGATTTGTTCAACTCCAGTCCCAGTGCCGTTAGACGCCAGCTGAGCAGCAATTTCTTTAACGATTAACGTCTCATCTACATCAAGTGTACCAGTGATGTCGATCTCTATTACCCCCAAATTGAATCCAAAACATGTCAACAAACATAACAATAGTAGGTATATCAGGCTTAAAGTTTTATGTCTTACATTAAAAAAAAATATATATATAAATAAATATACGTAACATTAGTGGCGAGCCGAACTGTGTGAGTGCGAATGTGTGTTTTTTTTCTTGTACAATGTAACTACATGCGAAAACCTGTAATTGGCTGTTTGTATTTACTGTATAGCTATATTTATTTTTGAGCTGTTGGTTTTCCGAATAAAATAAAAATAAAAATAAAATAAATAAAATAGTATGCTTACGCAAATACGAGCATAAGTATTATCACTTAGGGAAAGTAAAGCAGAACATTATAATACAGTCGTGAAACTGATTGACACATGGATCATACGTGGGAAGTGAATCAAGCGAAGAAGGGAAAATTAAACATCACCGTTGCATCCTTGAGATTAACATAATTCTCAAAGTAGTTCACTCATTCTTATTCTCAATGTACTTTGTGCCGAAGACAGTTTTCCTCATCTTTTAAACCCTTTATTACACTCATTTACCTATATTTTCTGTGAAAACACGCCAAGTATAAGTAGGCATAGATATCTGATTTTCCAACTTTATCTCGGTTAGTTTGTTTTGGCAGAGTTCCCAATTGCAGCAGATGGTGCTATCTTCTCGAGCGACTTCAATACAAGTGCCGCCTTCTTCAGTGATAAAATTTTAATATTTCGCAAAGAGCGATGTTCACTAAAACAAAAATTTCAAGTAAATATAGAAAGAGCAGTTAAACAGCTGTTGAAGAAGGCTTGTAGCTTCTCATATAAATTGTTTAGATTTAAAAAGATAAAAAATATTTTGAGCAATAAGTACAAAGACCATGCCTGAAAACAGCGCTTAGCTGCCAACATAGACCTCTATCGTCAAGTTTGTTGAAGAACATAGTAAGAATAATTAGTCGGCGTCTCGCTTTCTCCGAATGAACCCTGGCTCCCTGGGGAGAGCGGATTTATTACCTGAATGTAATTAAAACACCAGGGAAATCCCCGAGAATTATAGAGACGCAATAAAAAGTGAAGTAAAAAGATTTTTATTACCCCAAGGTGATGGCGAGATCAGCCATGAGCAAGGAGGGTGGTGTATAGTCGTATATTTATAAATAAGGTAACTTTGGTCTGCAGTGTATAGTGTATACCGAAATCCCAAAATTTGTACCGCTTAAACTATATTTATATTTATTTTATATTATCCTGATTTATAGCGGGATACAATTTATTTATGAAATTACTTTATGATGTCACAAATTGCGCGATTTTGACGAGTATTTATTCGATAGGCACTAGGATATTGTGTGGTCGTATCGTAACCCAGGACACCAACTCATCTCCATTGTCACGGGTTATTTAGGTTTACGACCGTATAAACGCCCATAGACGGTATATATTCCATGACAATATTTCTCACCGAGACCTCGTAAAATATAAGGACCAAGATGTCTCGTCCTTTCAGATGAAAAAATGATGCTAAGAGCCAAGAGTGACTGTAATTTCTGTTTGAGTATAATATTTCCTATATTTTCTGTATACTGCACGTCAGAACGTTTATGTTAGCTGTCTAGCTCGCTTTACTTATTGAAAGAACGTCTAGCCGTCGGGTTTGTTTCCAATTAGGTATTTTTAGATGATTATTTCGAATTAGTCAAACATACTTACATCAAATAAATACCTGAGTTTAATTCACGCACACAGCCGCGAACCGCCTCAAACAATTTGGTCCCCCCGTTTAAAGCGGCGCTTAATTAAAAAGCTCAACGTTTACAAGCTCTAATGGGATATCACAACACTCCGCCCTTGTACTTGAGGAGCTGAGTACCTCCTCACTCTTGCCTCGGGCCTAGGTTTTGCTAGGGGAAATAGAATAATCGACACTTAGTCATTCTCAAAGAGTTGGGTTTCGATATTTCCTGCAGTACCTTACACTGATCTGAGAGTGTGATACTGATCTGTTCTGTAAGCTGAAATTAGTTATGAATTACTATAGCTCACAGAACACAGACTATTAGGTAGTCACCGGCTGCGGCGATTGGGTCAAATAGCGAGACACGTCATTCTCAAAGAAAAATTACATCGACTTCCAGTTTCAAAAGTTTTACCAAATATTAAATGCTGTGCATTTTTATATCTATTGGTTGCATAATGTGGGTTTAATTCAGAGTTCTTTAAAAGCTTTTTCATCTGAGGAAAGTTTAAGAACTACTGGTTTACAGGAGCAAGCAAAAACAAACCCTTTTGTAATAGCTGGTGTTCTCGCGGAAGCTTCCCGGCACGCATGAATGTTCAAACTTGAATAAGGTAGGTGGTAAAACTGTTATGCAACTCCTCTACGGAACAAAACCTGATTATGAACCAACTTTGCCGTGCAAAACATAATTATAACACAGAATAAGCATCTTTGCGGCAAATTGAGTATTAAATACGATCCTCAAACAATAGCTCGCATAACGCTAATCCGAAAATGAAACCCAGTGAATTTACGCATCATAAATTTCACTTTCACTTTTCGATTGAAAAGGGCGTGAGATAGCCGGTCCAACAAAGGCCCTTTTAGCACCACCCGGCAACGGTAAAAAAACTTGGGGCCAAAAAAGTATTCTGCGTTGCGTCGTAAAAGGAGGCGCGTGTAAATAGGCATCTCTGTTATCATAACCATCTGTAAATCTCTTGAGAGGCGTAAGAATAGGATGAACTGAAGAATAAGCTAGTATGATGGCATTAATGACTTTGTGATCTATGATATGTGATAAGTATTTACTCGTATAACTGGCTTGACTTGTGCGGCACCGCCTTTCCACTTGCTTTCTGTAATATATTTTCTACAACTTTATTTTTGCTACAACGTAGCAAACTTCTACGACGATGGTCGGGCCGAAAAAGACGAAAATATTATAAGTAAAGAATTACATTATACGTACTTGGTGGTAAGACTTATATGGCTTTGATCTGGAATCAGGTTTATCTCGTCCATTTTTCTTTCATTTGTTACATTTTAAGAGTCGAGCACCTACAGAGGTAAGGTAAAAGGTGGATTAAAGGCTGAAGAAGAAGAAGAATATTAGGCAGGTATTTACTCTAAGAAACCAGCACGCTTTTCTTTGAAGGATATTCAATCCACTATTCAAGTTTTGAGAAACACAATAAATATCTTTATTGCTGATAAAAAATAGCCCAGTATGGCTAGTATTCATTTTTAATATATAAAAATATTAAAGTCTTTTATTTCAGGCTTATAGTTTCTTGACCATTGGCTAACCCAATTTATTATTTTATGTAATTTAAGGTATATGCTCACATACTTACGTTTGCAGTGGATAAAAATATAAATTCAATTATAGACACTTAAAAAAAATATTAAATAAAAGAGCTACCATACATTGAATCTAAATGAATGTAAGCGTAAAAATTACACAGAATGTAATATGTGGTTCACAGATACGCATAGCGCAATGGTACAAAAAATTAACGACTACAGAATTTTTAAAATTGACGTACTCAAATAATGCCAGCCGTACCGGATTATAAAGAACCTTATATTTTTTTTTAAGTTGAAACTGCGGCTTTCATACGCTCGAATATTTTTATTATAAAAAGTGGTTGTGTTTCATGATCTTGCGTTTCATCCTTACTATATCCTTCTTTTTTTTCACATTTTGCCAAGTCCATATATCCAGACCTATTCAAAGCATTTCTTTTTGTTGTGGTTATAGAAACGATGATGCATACTTGGCTTAGTTCAAGGTATCTTTTTCGGTAATCCCCATTTAAGAATTATTTTATTAATCTTTTCATTACCTCTTAAATAAAAATTAATTAATTAATCCGTTGTTCAACTTCTCTTTGTTCATTAAATAAAAAAGTTGTTCTAGTGACTTTTTTAACGGAAGCCTCGATGTCGATGCTCGTACCCTCTACTAAGGCGGTTCTCACACATACCGCATGTTTTTTGGTGTTTTGCTGCATCCGATTGTCAGATGAAATGGATTCACGAAATCCCATACAAAACCCGGATACTATATACACCTCACCGCATCAAAATTGTGGCTATCAGAAATTGTCACTTAAAGGTGTGGCTGTAATGATAATGATGATTTATTTGCAAGAAATCTGGTTACAATATAGATCTTGAATAGTATAAGCTTCCAGCACATTTCACCATACAGGAATGCAATTATTTGTAGAATAAACTTGTTGAACCGCAGTATCCTCAGGCGTGTGTGCAAATCGTCTAAGGAGTCTTTTGTGTACTTTTACCTATTGTTTATTGTGGTATTGTTAGTTTCCAATGCTTGTTTTCTTCTTGTTAGCGTAACGAACTGACTGACTGATGTGGCGTTCTTATTGTTTCTTGTTTCTTTTTGTCCCGATATGTCGTGTTTTGTTTGTGTTTGACAGCTTTTGTTTTCGTACAGCATAAGCCATAATGATTAAATGTTTAGGAGGCAACTTATAAGGATTCTTTAGGATATAAAATTAGCTATTCATAAAATCGGCGGATAAAAAGAGTCAAACTTGAAAATCATCAGAAAAAAAATCTTTTTCTCCAGATATTTGTTTTTTTATGTAGTCAAAATGCAGTACCTGTATATAATAAAATGTTATATTCCTATAGTATAAGTTCAATTAATGTTATTCAGAGGTTCAGTGCAACTATTTAAAAAACATATAATTTTGTTTGTTACTTAAAACATATTTGATACAACAACCAAGGAATGACATTCAATTAGTTCCATGAATAGTAAGTACCTTCTTAGCAGCTCCTGTCTTTGCTAGTTGAACCACATATTTATTCAAGAAAATGAATTTATTCTACAAGAATGCACCTGGCTGTCTGCACTAGATGTATAAACTTTCTGTACATTAAAATTTGCTGGTTAGCAGCAATTTTATGTAGCTTACTCTGTTTTATGTCAAACTCTGTGTACTTAAAGAGAGTTCATTGGATTCCATTTCATTTATTGTGTATTTTGTTGCTATGTAACTAAATTTTTCAAGAGACTTTGCTGCTAACAAAACGTATCTAAGAGTAGTAAACGATACCTTCATAACCTAGTCACCAAAACAAAGATAGAATAGTAAAAGTATGAGCTCCTGAAACTAAATGGAATGGACTAATTTTATAGAGTCACAATTTTATATTATTTGCATTTAAACAAACGCGTTCACCTATACGGCAACCATGGTACCAACAGTACATTAACAGCCATAACAGTCCACTGCTGGACATGGGCCTCTCATGGTACCTATTATTTTATATTTTGGCCATGTTCAAATTTCATTCTAGGATGCAAAAAGATGTCACAACAAATTTAAATTCAAAATGGCCGTCACAAAACAATAGTTTGCGTGTAACACCACGGTTAGTTAGCAATGTAAGGTCGGGCACCTGAGGTCGTCACCCTGCCTCAGCCTGCCCCTGTCTAGGGTTGCCAGGTGATGGAGCCCAAGTTCAGACTCTAAACGAAATCCAGATCCAGCACGTTGACAATAAAAGCAATCTCATAGAAAAAGTTAGGTACAACTATTCTTTTCTGCTTAGTTAGCACCTAGCTACCGCACCGCAGTCGTTCCGTTAGTACCAATGTGGGACTGAGAGGGAATGTCAATGTTATTAAAGTAACCTCCAATAATACATACATACATACATACATCACGCCTATAATCATATATAAAATTAGTAAAACTGATGTGTCTGTACATTGAACAACTTTACGAAAAACTATAAGCCGTGATAATAATAGTTTTAGAACACAAATATATTTTTTATGTCTGTCTGTTAGTCCGCGCTAATACCCAAAACTACTCGATGGATTCGAATGAAACTTTTTGCGGTGTACATCTACTAAGCTTGGTCAACATCTAGACTACTTTTTACTGCGTGAAAATCGCTCTTTCTCATGGAAAAATGATTAAACGTAAAAATTTAGGCCGCCAGAAGCCGGGATAAGATATTGCCGTACTCACCACGCATGATAAGCCGATTGGATATTGGCGAGCGCAGTGCAAGATGTTGCAATCACAGCACAGCACAACCCAATGTACCTTGGCCTAAGAGCTGCCGCTTTAACAAACCTTATCTGCGTATAGGACATTTAAGATCTCCCAGATCAAGCGAATCAAGGGAAGATGGCGCGATCATTGAAATGTTAAATATTATCATAAGTGCCCTGGCTAGAATTTATTTAATTTCAAAGACAGGAATCATTATGGTTTGGTAACAATAACATTCAAACAGCGAAACGAAGTTCGCGGCATTGAAATTATAATAATAATTATGTTGTTTTCTAGATGCTGAATCAGAAACTTAAGTTTTAACAAATTGATTTATTTTGGAGCATATTTGTCTTCAGCGCTATTGGCTGGTATTACAGTTTGACTAAACATACCACATTTAGCATTTTGACTTAAGAGTTGGCATCCCTAGCCACGACTCCATTAGCATACCCAATTACTGAGCAGATGGAATAGTCTAGCGGGCATCTATTCCACCTAGCTTCATTCCTAATGGAGCCGTCTTGTGCATTTGAGAGCCGTAATGTTTGCGGCTTTATTGGCTCTTATGACGCTTAAATTCTAATTCTTGGTAAGTTAAAAAAAAGTCAAAATAGTAAATCATAGCAGTCATGGTCTATATTCTTCCCATTTAGGATGCATCTTCCACTACTAAAACACCAGCCACACAATCCACAGCTGGACATGAGCCTCCCCTTTGTGATCACAAAAGTGAACCTTACGTGTCAACCGGATGCTTAAATTTTAAATCCTTCGAAAATAGAGACCCAGGTTTACCCTAAATCTAAGCATGTTTTATCATGAAACCAATTTCACAAAAATCTCATGCAATCTCTCTTAACAGCCAGTTTTCGTCATGTGCGCAGCTAAGCCGAATATTGCACCCATCTCCTGTGTGTCAGTTTCCATAGGTTTGCATATGAAATTAACATGCTTCACCACGAAAACCGGCACCGAGGATTTAGTTCCAAAGTTTAGCAAGCCAACTGAAGTTATTGCAATAACAACACGTGTACCGAAACTCTGGTTGTAAATCCAGGGAGAAACCCTATGGGCTTGTATAATTCAGTAAATTTTAAAAACTTAAATATTGTTATTTGCAGAAAAACCACTTTCTATTTTAAATAATCACTTTTAGTTTTATTTAAATAAACTTAATTTAAAATACAGAAATTCAATCTGACTGACGTGAGCTGAAGGCACAAGTTGTTGGCGCAAAGACTAGTCTAAGAATGATTTAAAAACTGCTTATCGGCTATGGCTGTGACAGTTCCCCACCAAATCGGCGGATGTGACGTAAAAAGAGAGAGTAGCACGCTGTCAGTGTTGCCATTCCAAGAAAAATATGACATTCGGCCATCCGACAACGTGCTACCTCCTGGTGCACGAATACACATTTTATGACTGAATCTACTATTTACACAATTTGTAATTACTTTCTCATTTATGTACCATTTACAAATTTCTCTTATTAACTTACAATAGATGTAACACAGCTGTACTTACTGTGCAATAAAGACTAATCAAACTATGTATAATATTAGAAAAATATTTAAAAATATGACATTCGGCTATTTTATTCTTAATTAATTACTGTTTAATTATTTAGTTAACTATTTACACAAATTTATGTACTTAATCATTTTAGAAATAGTCATAGAAATAGATAATATAAGTAATCTCACATCTCCCACGTCAATACATCTAACGGTGCATTAACGGTGTAAGCACTATTCTATGCGTAAGTAATCTTACTTATTTATTTGTATTGCATTTTAGACGTTAAATAACACAAAGTATTTTTTTTAACTATTTACATAAATTAACTAAAATGAATCTTTCCTTTATTTACAGATTTAATGTATTGATAACCTACTTAACTTATTTTATGACATAGTGACATAACACATTTTGTGAACCAGAGTATAATACTTGTTTTATTTATTACATATTTTACAAAATCTTAATGCAGAACAATACTGTAGTCTCTAAGTAGTTAAATAAATTATTCACTATCATCTGTGCTACTTTTGTCTGTCTCGTGAAGTTCTAAACTTTTTATATGAATCCAAGGTCTGATTCTATCAAAAGCTATTACAGTATTGTACGGCTTTCCTCTTTTACTAAAGCCAGGTACTTCGGCTATCCGATATCGGTCATTACCTAGGACTTCTGTTATTTTGTATGGACCAACAAACTTAGACAGAAGCTTGGCGCTTTTTTTGTCATTATCGAAATTATTTCTAGCTATTTTAACCAAATCACCTAGTTCATATTTGATTGCAGGAGATCGATCTGCGTCATGCCTTTCTTTTTGTTTTATTTGATCTTTTTCTATGTTTTTAGAAACATCTTCTCTAATTTTCTGTATATCTGTGCTTGTAGCTTCATTTGAATTATTATCAAGTTTATTTGATAAGGCATCACGCATTTTGATCCCGAACATAGCTTCTGTCGGAGTTTTCTGTGTGGTGGCATTAACTGTATTGTTAATGCCCCACTGAATCTTACCCAGGCACTTGTCCCAGTCCTTTTCGTGACCAAAAGAATTTTGTGCAGATAGTGAATGTAATATAGTTTGGTTAAATCTCTCGGCCTGTCCGTTGGCCCTGGGACAAGCGACTGCGTTTAATATATGCTTAATACCGTGAGTTTCACAAAAAGCTTTAAAAGCCACGGATGTGAAACTTGTTCCACGATCAGATACTATTCGAGCCGGGACACCAAAGTCGTAAAATATTCTTTCTAAGACTTTAATAGTAGTTCTTGTCTTAACATCCCTCACAGCACGTACAAATACGTACTTTGTAAAACCGTCAACAACAGTAAGAATATATGCATTTCCATCTTTACTTTTGACGAACGGACCCAAATGGTCTATATGTACCGTATGAAATGGAATATTATACTTTTCTATCGGATACAAATGTCCAGTCTTTTGTTTAGCCGCGTTATCTTTATTGTAAGCGCATTCTAAGCAAGCTGCAACGTACTTTTTTACAAATTTGCGTAATTTGGGAAACCAGTACTGATGTTGTATTTTCTCTAAAGTTTTAGTATATCCTAAATGACCGATTTCATCATGGTTTGCCCTACAAATTTGCCATCTCGCAGAGCGTGGAACAACTAGGCACAACCTGTCATCTACTTTTCTATAAACTGCGTGATTCTTTTCAACGAAATGTTGTTTTATGTCCGTATATTCCGGGTCACTTTCGGGCTTTAGAAGCTTATGAATACGCTCTATTTCTGGGTCTGCAATCTGCAATGTCAATAGCCAATTTTCTTTCTCGATATGGTAAACGTTTACCAAGGGATTATCATCTGTCTCCACGGACAGCTTAGTGTTTCGGCTTAAGGCGTCAACATGAGCCATTTGCACACCGGGTCGATACTCGATATCAAATGTGAATTCGCTAATTTGTAGCCACCACCTTGCTATCCGTGGAACTAGATCTCTTTTGGTTAGCGTAGTCCTAAGAGCCGCACAGTCAGTGTATATTTTGAAATGTATACCTAATAGGTACACTCGAAACTTTTTCAGAGAACACACGACAGCCAAAGTCTCTAGTTCGTAGGAGTGCAAGTGTCGTTCTTCCGGGGTTGTCTGACGGCTAAAGTAACACACAGGTTTCAAAACGTGTGTATCTCTCTGCCACTGCATTAGTATGCTTCCTACGCCCAGGGAACTGGCGTCGGTATGAAGCTCGGTCTCTAAAGTGGCGTCATACAAAGCCAACACTGGTCTGCTTACAAGACTTTCTTTTAAAAGGTTAAAAGCTTGCTTTTGCAAGTCAGACCACTGCCATGCAGTTTCCTTTTTAAGTAATGAGGTTAAGGGTCGGGCTATTTCTCCGTACCCTTTAATGAATTTTCTAAAATATCCAGTAAGTCCAAGAAATTGGCGAACTTCATGGACATTTTGTGGAGCTGGAAATTCTTTAACCGCGAGAACTTTAGCTTCACTTGGTTGAATACCTTGTGAAGAGATATCATAGCCGAGGTAATTAACAGTAGTGTCAAAAAATCGACACTTGGAGAGCTTCAGAGTAAGACCATACACTCTGAAAAGTTTTAATACTTCCTCTAGTCTCTGAAACATCTCTTCAACGTCGCGAGCCGGTATAAGAACATCATCAAGATACGCCAACGCGTATTCAAAGCGTCTATTACCGAGGATTTTGTTGATCAGTCTCTGGAAAACGGCCGGTGCATTTGCCAACCCGAAGGGCATTCTCTTAAACTCGTAATGCCCATCAGGTGTGACGAACCCTGTCAAATGCTGACTTTCTTCGGCCATTTGAATTTGGTAGTACCCAGAAGCTAGGTCAAGGGTTGTGAAAAAGTTGTTACCACTAAGATTCGATACTTGGTCGTCAATAAGGGGAAGCGGGAAGCGATCTTTGACTGTTTTGTTATTTAACGCTCTGAAATCTACACATAGCCTCATTTCTCCAGTCTTCTTTTTAACCATTAAAATAGGACTCGCATAGTCAGAAGTAGACTCCTGTATAATATCGTTCCGAAGCAATTCATCTATTGTCTCACGCACTTGTTCGCGTTCGAAAAAAGACAAACGATAGGGTCTGTATACAATGGGTTTATTGTCAACAAGATCAATTTTCATTTTAAAGCCTGCTACACACCCAACTTCACTCAATTTTGTTGCAAAACAATCGCGATAATTCTGCAAAAGGGTATACAGTCGATCTTTCTGTTTGTCGTCAAATGCAGGTCCGGTTTTTATCTCGTTTTTGTCTAAAGGCTCTACACTAGGGTCATCTAATTTGACTCGATTAACTTGACGTACTTCATGCTCCACGAACGGTACTGCCCTAGCTATTAAACTATTCTCACTTAATGTGACAGGACAATGTGACAGATTAGACATAACTACATTGCCAATACCGTCTTTAATATGGTATGCTCCCTGAAAAAGACGACATTCTCTGCCTGGTTCAACTCGGATGTAACCATCTACGTAGACATCTCCGGTATAATTTGAGTCGACGCGAACAGGAATAACGCTAGTTGTCGATACCTCAACAGGAGATGACACGAAAAGCTTTATTGGTTCACCCGTGGAAAATTCATCTTGGCATGGAGTCAGGTAAAATTTTAAAGTACGATAATTTTTGAGAGCTGTGAGGTAAGGCAATTCCGTGAAGTTTTGGCCTATTAATATAGACGATTCTAAATATTTATCATCGACGACTAATATGTCTATTGGAGCCTCAATTTCATCGATCTTTACAATAGCCGTTACTTCATAGAGAGGTAAGACTGACGATTCACCAAATCCTTTTATAATTGGCAGGTTGTCAGTTTTCCTAACTCCTTTTAAAACTTCCGCATCAGTTTTACGCATGAGTGTACACTCACTTCCAAAATCTATGAAGGATTCGTAAGTTAAATCATCGACTATAGTCTTCTTTTGAAATTTTGCATTAGTATCAACCGTATTGATTCTGAAAATTTTACGTTCAGTACCGTTATCACGTTCAGTATTATGAGAATTAGAATTGAAGTTAGAGTTCACGTCCGGGATAAGTTTTAGTTTACTACTGTAGTTATCGTGTTCTAAACATTCAGAATTAGTGTCGATTGCGTTAATCCTTGAAACCTTGCGTTCAGCACTGTTCTGAACATTGTTAGCATTAAGATTGGAGCTAGAATTAGCAACTTGAATAGGTTCAAGTTTACAGTTGTCGTTGTCATGCCCTATTCTTTGGCAACGCTTGCACCTGAGTAGCGGCTTGGGACACCTATAATAAGGGTGACCACGAGAACGGCAGTTGTAGCACACTACCGAGGACGATCTAATACCAGTGGTATGAGAATTACCATTATTGTTGGAACTAGTAGCAATAATAGACTTTTGAGGTTGCCGGTCTCTAAACTTACTGTTGGGTATCATTTGCGTTTTTTGAGACGAGAGAAAATTTAATAAATCCTCAGGTTCGGTACAGTTCAAAGCTTGTGCCCCGTTTCGAATAGATCTGTCTGTAATGCCATGTATAATACAGTCAACTGCTTTCTTTCCTGAGATTTCACACCTATTTAATAAGGTTAATTTATCATAGAAGTATTCCCTAAGACTCTCATCTGTCCGTGGAGTGCGATTCAACATTTCCTCTAAGAGGCGTCCAAAATTTTCCTCACTTGGAAATGCCTTCCGAAGTTTTGATTGCCACTCACTCCACGTATAGACAACAGTGGGCAAGGCCTCAAACCACTTTTTAGCTAAGCCGACTAACTTTTGTAGGGAAAAATGTATTGTTTGTTTATCATCCCATCCGTATATTAAAGCACACTCATTCACTTTTCTCAGCCAACATTCCATGGTTTGAGCCCTATTAGATGGATCATATTCTGGGATAACATTGTTTAGATTATTGTTACTAAAGAAAGAATTTTTGCTAGACTCTCCTTTGAATGTTTTAAATAATTCTAGTACATACTTGGTTGAAAGTTTACTGGAAGTCTTTCGCACCTTTCGAGGGATAAACTCATCCCCGTTGGACGATGAGGAAGAGGACCTTCTCTTCCTGCGCTTAGTCTTCTTGGATCGCTTTCTTTTGCCACGATCCAGCTTAGGGGGAGTACCAGGTGGCGTGCCAGGCTCATCATCAGAAGTCATCTGAAATTACGATAAAATCATCGGCAAGAAACCATTCTTATACATATTTAATATTCAATAAAGCATTTTATAAACGTTTGTTTTATTTATGATATAATGCAGAACTAATGATGATAAGAAAAAGGATTATATCTTACACCGTCATATCAATCAAAGGCTTCTAATAGAATAAATATGTTTACTGTTCAAAATTTTCGATTCTATTGACTATTGGAGTATTAAGGACCGGTACTTCTAGAAAACTATGATAAGACGGTCTTAAATAAGTCAGTGGTATCATTGCTAACAGATGATATCAAGTGTATTAAACCCAATTGAATATTATTTTGTGACATACGTAGCAATAGAATACACGGGAATCAAACCCGTTATAAAAAAATAAGCCAGAAACATATAAGCTAGAATTAATTAGGTACATACCTACTATAAAAATTCGCGAGAAACATACTCGCTGAATAAGTGAGAAACATGCCCACTATACAAATAGGCAAGAAACATACTCGCTGAATAAGTGAGAAACATACTCACTATAAACATAGGCAAGAAACATACTCGCTAAATAAGTGGGAAACATACTCACTATAAACATAGGCGAGAAACATACTCGCTAAATAAGTGAGAAACATACCCACTATAAAAATAGGCAAGAAACATACTCGCTAGATAAGTGCGAAACATACCCTCTACATAAAAATAGGCAAGAAACATAGTCGCTCAAATCATGAATAAATTCATATTTTTGTAACAAATCAATTAGAAAGAACTACTCGCAAAAGAATATTGAGAATCATTACGGTTATCAAAATTTATACTACATACATGTATAGGTTAGATGACACAATGATTGAAACAAAGCGTGTCATTCTTATTATTATTATATATATACCTATATAGGTATTTTACTTTAGCCTATCATGAAGGGTTCTTTGCGTGATCGAACCTGATACATGTCTTGAGTAGGTCTTAAAAATATTTTTTAATGACGCCGTCACAAGATTGTTAAATGAATGCCATTAATTAATACTTTAGAAAACTGTACGAAGATATATAATTTATCCGCAATGCTTATTCATTCTCTTCCTCTCCCTCGAAGAAAATTGCTTGTTCATGCATACGTATAACCTAACCAGACGATGTATGCTATCGAGGAGTAGCCTCGATCAAACATCCTACATCTAGCAACGGTACGAGAATGTACAAAAATTAACGGAAGCAATACCAGGGAGTTAGTTGCCCAAGCCAAGAGTTCCGAAAAAACTTCTACACAGTAACCACGAAATAACACGCGTTATCAGGGAGTAGCCCTGATCAAACGATAGCAATTTCGCATGGTTTATACGCATAACGATTTTGAAGCGATTCCCTCATATGAGAAAAAGAAAATAAATTATAGCAATTCTTTAACAGTTACTTAAAATTTAGATAAAAATGGCATTAAAATAACTCAAATAATATTAGAATAAAATCATGGCACATACCTTTTTGGGCGTAGATAAATCCGCTTCTGAGATTTGAAGAAAAACCACTTTCTATTTTAAATAATCACTTTTAGTTTTATTTAAATAAACTTAATTTAAAATACAGAAATTCAATCTGACTGACGTGAGCTGAAGGCACAAGTTGTTGGCGCAAAGACTAGTCTAAGAATGATTTAAAAACTGCTTATCGGCTATGGCTGTGACAGTTCCCCACCAAATCGGCGGATGTGACGTAAAAAGAGAGAGTAGCACGCTGTCAGTGTTGCCATTCCAAGAAAAATATGACAGTTAGTACTTCTTCTTCTTCTTCTCGGTTCATGCCTCATTCCTGAGGGACGTGACCATTGTTAGTACATACAATGATAAAAGACGTAGCACGTATAGGTAGCTAATTCGGAAAAATGATTCCGCAAAAATGGATTTTATACCACAGCCCATGCAGGATGTAAAAATAATTAGCTGCAAATAATTTAATAAGTGAACCAGCCCACGAAATTCAACAACTTTCCTAAAGGAACATATGTCGAAATATGAAAATATAGGCCTAAAACTTTAAACTTCGAACAAAAACTTTCATTACAAAATGGGGTGGTTGACCCCTTGAAATATTTGCATTTCTTTAATTAACACCTTATATAATTACAAGTAGGTGGATGAAGTAAAGTTTATTCTCTCTACATTTTTATATTTTATTATTTTCTTCTACAATATAATACTTTTCAATGAAGCTGTTGCCTTAATAATTTAATAATATTATGGTTCATTGCACAGCTCAAACATACCGCACTTCTATCCTATCTCACTCAGCATGAGCCAATATTGCTGCAAAGCTCCTCGCCGGGGTTTACAAAGAAAATTAACGTTACCGACGATTTTTCAGGTAAACTCTATGTGGCTTGTTGGCTCAACTCATCTTTCTGCAAATATGTATGATCTAAGTAGTTTTAGAAATTCAGGAGTTGGCGCGATGGCGCGGCGTGGCAAGCTGAACTCTTTCTAAAGCCAAAAAAAATTGAGTTACGTAACGTCGCCAAATTCTGGAGAACAAATAATATTTTTTGTAAAGTCAAGGTGACAACAAATCATATTGACATGCTAGCCAATATTAGCAGCATTGTCGAGGTTTACATAGAAGATCAACATACTTTAGCTCGTCTCGTCGGCTTACCGTTATAATCCAGAAATGCATCTTAATAAACTAAATATTTAGGTTAGGTAGATTACCTACGTATATAAAGAAAAGTATTTAATTTACGTTCGGTCGGAGTGTTCTGTAGCACTGTGCTACGATTTTGCTACGTGTGGAATACGCCTGCTTATATTATCGGTGCCTACTCTATTCTACATGTCATTCAATCTCCGTTTCGCGTTATATCGTATGCTGTAGCGGCTCCCGAGGTTCACCTTCATAGGAAATTAACGGACCATTGTGTTACCGGTGCCACGTGCGACGATTTCGCAGGTCCACTATATGTGGCATATTTACTCAGCTCTTCAATTTCTAAACAGAATTTGGACGTGATCACAGTAGATTGAAGGCTCTTACGATGTATGAAATTCAAAAGTTACAGTAAGTATTTTTATTTCAAGAGTGATAAGGTACGGGAGTCAAATAAGGCCCATCATTATTGAATCTAATATTTTTTAAGGACTGTTGAGGTAATAAGAAAAACGCTTGTAATTTACTAAAACTTAATTTCACTTTCATTGATAGGGGCGTGCATAAATGCAAGTTACGATGCAAACTCGCTGTAGGTATCTGCAACTTCTATATATCTGAAAATTGTTGAACAGAGTGGTCAACTCTATCTGTTGTTTTTTATTAGTGGGCCTTATTTCCAGCTTGGCCTTATTCGCCTCATCTACTTTTTAAATTATATTTCTGCTCTAAGGCTCTCGTTATTTATACCTACGTTGAACACACTGAGTTTCACTGCTAGTATTTAAGCTACACTGGCTCTTGTATTCGCTTGAATTAATATCAACCAAACTTAAGCCATTTAATACATTAAAACTCTATTTAAATTTATTCCACACCCCTTTAAGCAAGTATAAGTTTCTACATAACTCTGAATAAGCCGTTACTCTGTACAGATAGCGAGAAAAGTGTTATGAATGGTATTATTGTTTAATGTTTATAATAGCTACGTTGCGCCTTTAAGATGCGTTTGGTAAAATGCAGTAGCTACTAATTCATATTTCCGCTATAAATAATTATTAATTTAGATTAGATCTCAATACTTGAAATTTCTTTGCCTTCCTCTCTATAGACCGATTTTCTATAGATGTTCCGAGATTGTAAAATAAAATTAATAACGGTCACTCATAAACATTTATCTCAACGACTGTACGGTAGTTAGTCTCCAAGTATGTTATAACTTGCTGAAATAACCACATATTCATGTATCAAAAGTATGCTGTCAGACATGCCCACATTTGTCGATGAATGTACAGAAAGGAGTCTCCACAAGTATTTAATAACGTGCTCAAATAGCTACATCATAATGTTTCAGAAGTTTGTAATACGAACTGGATGGTGAGTACAAAACCATATATAGATTAAAGACGTAAACAATTTAAGTAAAAGTTTCAGTAATATCGTATAAATTTTGTTCCAATTCACGGCTCTAAGTTTCTTATATCTGCTGCTCTGCCTTACATTTAGAGCACTAGAGGTTTATCAATGAGACTAGAATACGCTTGCAAAGATCAATCGTTTTTTGTACTTAAATTAAAGTTGATTTAACCTAAAAATGCAGTTCAAATTACGATGGTCATCAATGCATAGAATTGAACCAATAGTTCAGCACGTTTACTTTTATTGCTCTTCTAATAATAGGGAGAAATTTCACTAGTGACCAAAACTGAAAACTCGAACGGGCTGATGATAAGGAACGACTTTCCCCTAGGTACATAAGTCAAAATACTTTTAAAAATTCAAATAATTTTACTCTTATTTCCTATCACTTGTTAAATTTATAAAAATGTATTATGTATATTGCATTTTATTGTTGTTGTCAATTTTGTTATGTTCTTAACATTTTATTAGATAACTTTTTATTACCGTGTTGTCTTGCTGGTGCTGCACAGCACAATTAGGGTACCACGGCAGACCTGCACTGTAGTATATTATGCTACAGCACAATGTTGAGTAGTTGCGTTTTTTGGTGTAATACTTTACTTTATATTAATAATAAGTCATGTTTATATCAATTATACTCTTGAGTTTTGTGTTGCACGGAAATAAATGCTTTCTATTCTATTCTATTCAACCATTTCAATTTGTATGGCAGGTTCAAATTTTGTTTTCATAATTCGAGCTACGTTCCTTCAGAAAAATTATTCCTATCATCAGCCCGTCCTTCGGTATCAGGCACTAGTAAAATATCACCCTAAGATATAGGTAAGTGTAGTTGTGGAAGTAGGTTAATTTCCTATGCAGGTCTCGGCGGCATTGTGGCGCTGCAATGCCTGCATTATTGGGTAGATATAGACTGAGAGCGAAGCTTAGGTCGCATTTTGTTGAATGAGGAAAGTGGTTTCTCAGATAGATGGCGTGCCGTGGCTTTTTTTGTAAACTAGAGTTTTCATTCACAGCATCATGAGAAAGAGTTGGACTGAATAATGTATATTATAGCTCGCAGTGCCTATAGCAGGAGTGGAGTGTCGGTAGGATAAGCTGGTGGAGCTCTTGAGCTCCCTCATAATCTGTAGAAGACCAACAGGCAAGCGAATCAAGCGAAGCAAAGAAGTTTAAAAGTAAAAGGATTGTATAAAAAATAAAAACGGAACTCCTAATTTTAACTAAAAACTAAAGAATTTTCAGAAAATTGGGTGCAAAAAGCTCTTTTCAAGATTTTTCTGCAACGAAAACTGCATTTAGCAACCCGTTTGAAGTCACGTTCACTCTTCAGTCGATGTTAGAATGAAATATCTTGTAGTAGAAGATTGCTTTTTTTGTGAATTTCGTTTTAGGGCTGCAAAATTATTAACTTTAAATGTGTTTTCTTTCTTTCTTTCTACTTTCTAGAAAGTTAAAGCTTGTGGAAGAAACACTAATGAGTTGTAATAAAATTTAGGACCAATGTGATTTCCTATTTTACACTATGGCAAGACCAAAAAATCCATATTTGACAGCTGTCTGATGCTTTGACAGAAGGTCCATTTTCCTTTATTGACATATCTGTTATTGTAGATATATGTATAGATATGACAGCTGTCAAATATGGCTTAGGATGCATCGCCTTTGCTACTAATTTTATTGTAAAACTTTTATTTATTTTTGTGCAATAAAGGATATATATAGGATCGCTTAATTTTAGTTGTGGTGCACCTCGAGAACAAAAAACCTTCGTATTTCGAATTGCTTTACATGAGCATCAAATATTTCTGTCAAAACTGCCTACTCATAAATAAATACTATTCTAATTTGATTTACACTATTGTTGATTGTCCAAAGGCATGAAAAAGTTATTAGCTTTGCAATCCCCGCATTGTTACAATTTTCATTTCGCTAGTCTTATTCAACGAAGTATAGCGTGCAACGCGTGCACCCGTGCGATGCAATATATCTTTTGAATCCCGTGTATCTATGTAAACATGGCTTCTGCTTTTATTAATTAAAGCTTACACTGACTGAGTTTCCAGCTCTTGATGTGGAACGGTTGGATCTGTTTCAATATACGTCCATATCTGTGTTTGAAGGAAATGCTCTGAGCTTTTAGATGCAAACTCCTGGCTGTGTTTGCCATTTATGTAAGTTATCATACGCTTTGCCATTGATATACATACATACAGCTGTATAATCATGTAGGCAAATAAAATGTATTTTGCAATCAATGTGTATTTACATACATACATACATACATAAATCACGCCTATATCCTTACGGGGTAGGCAGAGCGTATACGGCCGTAAAACGGATATTAACACCACGTCTGACAAAAGTTTGAGGGTCAATCAGATAATGGTATATCACTATTGTGACAGGTTGTCAGCCCATCGCCTAAAACTGCAATACACATCTAACCCTCGAGTCCCGTAGTCGCCTCATACGACACCCAAATGAGGTGATGCTATTCTAGGCCGGCATCACACGGTAATATAAATACATACAGCTGTATACTTATGTAGGAAAATAAAATGTATTTTGCGATCAATGTGTATCACCCATCTTTAGACAGATAAGTAAGTGGATCATAATTATTATGTCTCGAGCAGACACAGTCAAATGTTTGTAATTCGGATGTAGGTAAAGTCATATTTCATGGCATTAAAACGATTTAATTTTTTAATATTTCTTAAATATATTATCTACTTTTTGAAAGGAACTGAAAATTTCTTGAAATAAAATCATCTTTGTTTCACTTTATAAGCTTTTGAAATTCCACACAGAATGCAAAAACTTTTACGGCCAAAACTTAACGTGAACAGTTCCTCGGCGCTGAAGTTTGGACACATCTGGCCTATTTCATGGAATAGTTGTAATTATCTGGCCGGCACTCCGACACAAGTTCTCATCTAGTTAGAAGTTCAGCAAGTTGTAGCTTGCTGACGGCTACTCCTTAGGGAGAACGGTTCCACTATGCTCCAAACATGAGTTCTATTGAGGAAAGGTTTCCGCCTAAATATTTGTTCCGCTAAACTGACACCCTCGAGTATTTTTTTCATTTTTATTTATGAAACTTTATTGCACAGAAAGGGCAAAGGGCGGGCCAAATGCCACGCGGCATTTTCGACCGGCAAACCAAAAGAGAAACAGAAAGGGTCAAAGCGGGTCATACAAAAAAATATATAATCGTACGTAAAGTTCGTACTAAAGGTAGCTATACACAACATTAAAAGTATCAGTTCGTCATAGTTAATCGCTGGGTTTTAAGTATTAGTGGCTAGAGGAAGGCGCCTCGCGCATCGTCTCCCTGTTTTGTATTAATGGGTAAAATAAAAGGAAGGTGACATACGAAAACGATATTGACATTTGGTATAATGATCATTGATCACAAATAAATAATTTTAAAAAATATATTTTACTGTGCATTTTTTTATGTTTATGGCGGTAGTTGTTGTCGCCAAAGATCAGTTGATTTTGGAACACTGTGTTACCTACTCGTACCTCTGGGGAGCGTCGAGTCGGTAACGTTATTGCAAAAATAGCGCGTTTATGACCCCAGTTTCCGCGTCAAACTGTCAAAAACTACCAACTTTAGCGATGAAAAGATCCGCAGTTTTGTTTTGGAGGTTCTAATTGGGCTGTTACTATCATCACCCTTGAGTAATGTTCATAATTGCTAGCCAGCACTCAATTGTGATATCGTACTTTGATATCGTGATCGTTTTTTCTTAACAGTGAAACATTTACACAAAAACTGTCGATTTTATAAATGGTGCTTTTTGGTTTGCTTCAAAGTTTACATTATGTAGTACATAGCTAGCCAATACTATAAACAGGAGCTTAATACCTCCATCAAAAGTAAATATAAGTGATTCTTAATTTTTAGTTCTTTATTTTCGTGTGTGACACCGAGTCGACGAACGACCCGATGAACCCCAGTGTCAGGGATTTTCAACTACCTTCTACTAATAGTAGGCCTCTGACATGCTTGTGTAACGACTGCCGTCAAAGTAATCATAGACAGGAACCGACGGCTTCACGTGCCCTCCGTAGAACGGAACCATATTTTTAACGGGCAATCATTGGGTTCGGCCTGCAATGTCCTACTCAGACTGGAAACAAATTCACAAATTCATAATATCAACTTTCTGAGTGTTTCACCGGGAATCGAACCCGGAACCTTTGAGCCGCAGGCAGTCTCACTACTACTGCGTCACACCGGCCGTCCAATTTATGTGACGCGGTTCGATCCACTTTTTTTACTGAGCCAAAGTTTGCTGTGACCGTGACTAAAGTATTATTCATATCTCGCTCCGCAATATAAACTCCTTACAGCAAATATGTGGGTTATTTCCTTTATTTCCATTTCCTCGGTATAACGCGCGCGGTAGCCGACCTCTCCATTGTTTCCTATAATGGGGGGTTGGTTGGTTGTAGTACATTTTGAGCCGACGTCTGTATGGCCTGAATACTAATATCTGAGCAAATAAACAGCAACTGATGTACAGAGTGGAATAATTGGATAGAGATAGCTGCTGTTATGGTCTTTATGTTCAATTCAATTCAATAGTTTCTTCAATAACAAAATACATTTGTGTTTGAAATACATTAAGCTAGGAAATCAATCATGTACACCTATGTAGTCACATAATTCAGAACAATGTAACAAAGAATGGGCAGCAGCGTTCCCTAGGAATGCAACATCTTGCACTGCACTCGGAAATCCGCCTGCCAATCGTGGTGGTATGGCAATACCCCCAGATAGGGGAAGCTCATGTTAAGAGATGGACTGTTGTGGCTGTTAAAAACATTGTGAATAGTTTTTCTTAAATTATGCCAAAATATTATGTTATAATAAACTTGATGCCGTGTGATGCCGGCTTAGACTAGCATCACCCCATTTCTTACCCATGTGCGACTAAGGGACTCGAGGGTTATATGTGTATTTCAATTTAAGGCGATGGGCTTACAACCTGTCACTATAGTGATACACAGTTATCTGATTGACCCTCAAACTTTTGTCAGACGTGGTGTTAATATCCGTTTTACGGCCGTTAACACTCTGCCTACCCTGTAAGGGATATAAGCGTGATTTATGTATGTATGTATGTATAAACTTAACATCTTTCTGGCTTTACAGTTTGTTCAGGATGTCGCAACATTTGCAGATAAAAACGATTTAGTTAAATACATTTCCTTTTTTGTGTAATACTATTAATTCTTTAATGTTATAGATATTTTTTGCCCTTTTGCTACGCGTCAACCTTGCACCAACTCAGGCTTGTTCGTTTGTACGTTACTTACAAATGAGAATATCTGAACGCCGAATTATATCAACAAAATAAGAAAATAAAAATTAAAAATCGAAAAAAGTTTATGCATGGTTTAAATTCCTACTGTATTTTATAACCATATTATTTGTTGCAATAACTGATACTAGTTGTCGCTTGTACTCTTACGTCGCTTCAAAACGAGTACCAAGTTTTAAAAATTGGCAAGCATCAGTCGGGGTGCCGGTAGCTTAGTTGGCAGAGCAGTGGGTGCTAACATTTTACAATTTTTTTCAATTTCAGAAAATAATGTGAGTGCGAGTGCACTGTGAGTGCATTATAAAACCTTAGTACATTTAAATAAGAAACTTTATTTTACTTACATAGAACATTGTTTCATAAGAAACCCAGCAGCATTATATTCTACAAGCTATAATCCTAAGCTTAGAGCGATAATAATGACCACAAGGCGTCCGCAAGTGGTTATGTCCCAACTGATTAGTTAAGGCGAGTGTTGTCGTGAAGGGCCTCAACAGTGGCGCCAATTAAGAAATATATATTTCCTTTTTATACAACAATCTATCAGAATGTCCGATGCTCACGTTTTTAATATTATCCTTAAGTAAAATTAGAACCTAGAAACTCGTTGCTATATTTTCTGTAATTAAAGTTATGATAACATATATTTTTTGGGGTAGGCAGAGCGTTAACGTCCGTAAAAAACTGTTGCTGTCGCGACGTCTGACAAATATTTGTGGGCTGTTTAAGAAAAACCGTGTATAACTATAGTGACAGGTTGTCAGCCTGTCGCCTTACACATGAAACCCTCAAGCCTCAAGCCTTTTAGTCGCCTCTTACGACAATTTTTAATTTTCATTTCAGAAAATAATGTGAGTGCGAGTGCACTGTGAGTGAATTATAAAACCTTAGTACATTTAAATAAGAAACTTTATTTTACTTACATAGAACATTGTTTCATAAGAAAAAATTATGTAAAAAAACTTTTAAAACAAGCTTTTATTTAAGTGCTCTGAAAAGATGAAAATAAAATTTTGAATGACATTAACCACATTCATTTATGACTTTACAGAAATGAAAATATAATAAAAACTTGTCGCGATGCCTAGAAGAAACTACCTAATTACAGTTAGGTGCGTACCTTATTACAAAATTTCAATCACAAATTGAAAGTTTCGCGACAAGCTTTTATTATATTTTCATTTCTGTAAAGTCATAAATGAATGTGGTTAATGTCATTCAAAATTTTATTTTCATCTTTTCAGAGCACTTAAATAAAAGCTTGTTTTAAAAGTTTTTTTTACATAATTTTATTTTATATTTTTTAGTTTGTGTTACGATAGTTATTGATCAATACGAAAGTCTTTCTATAAAACGGAGAGACCTTCCATAGAAAAACTTAAGGCACGGGGAAAACTAACATTAGGATAAAGTATAATTATCTCTTTTATATTCTATAGAAGTAGGTTGGTACCTACTCCTCCGGCATCCCTAATAGAAGAATTAGCTTGTTATATGTCTTAGTCTTTTCATTTCATTGATGGCGTCATTATTACATGGCCGAGTCCCAGTTATAACTTTTTAAGCACTCGCGATCACTTTCACTCATTTTAAGTATTAGACCGGGTCTATCGCGATAGTATTTAGGTAAATATTACGTCGGGACACAGGTAAATTACTAATATTTACCTAAATACTATCGCGATAGACCCGGTCTAATACTTAAAATGAGTGAGTCCCAGTTAATTTCGAACAGTCTAATTCTTCTATCAGGAGGCCTTCTATTGACGTGACCCTAATTCATGGTGGGCCTACCAACTGCCTATCATGAACGAATTCGTATACAAAATTGCAAGTCCCAGCAGTTGAATATTGAGGAGTTCCATAGTTCGAAGACAACCCTGGATGTAGCGTCTAATTCATGGTGGGCCTACCAACTGCCTATAATAAACGAATTCGTATACAAAATTTTGTGTCCCAGCTATAAACCGCTGAGGAGATCTCTCGTACGGAGCCGATCTTGGCAGCAGCATCAGGTCAAATTTATGATTAACATGCATTGTCATCGGTTCTGGACCAACATGCAAAATTTCAACTCAATCGGATACCGAGAAGTGGTTCAAATTAAACTTGCAAGATTTGCACCGAACAAACATTGTTACTTACTTACATACACTGCAAGTTAAATAAAAGCTTTTAAAAACTAGCAGCATTATATTCTACAAGCTATAATCCTAAGCTTAGAGCGATAATAATGACCACAAGGCGTCCGCAAGTGGTTATGTCCCAACTGCTTAGCTAAGGCGAGTGTAGTCGTGAACGGCCTCGACAGTGGCGCCACTTCACAAAAAATATTGTTTCTTTATACAAATAATCGATCACAATGTCCGATGCTCAAGTTATTAGTATCATCCTTAAGTAAAATTAGAACTTGCAAACTCAATAAAATATTCTCTCTAATTAAACTTATGGCAAAAAGTGCGTACAAACAACTGTACTTTAGGGGCCGTTTTTAGGCAATTTTTGCCATAGTTTTAATTACAGTGAATATTTCGTTGAGTTTGTTGTTTGTGTTCTCATTTTATTTAAGGATAGATTGTTTGTATAAAGAGAAAATATTCTTTTGTGCAGTGGCGCCACTGTCGAGGTCGTTCACGGGTACACTCGCCTTAATGGAATACTGGGGAATAATGATTAGAACGTTCATGGGTCGAGATTTAAACTACAGCTATTTATGGACTACGGAGACAATGTTTAGGGCTATGTGCACTTGTCGTGTATGGATTAAAAGGCTGTTTCAATGTAAAACTATATTTTGTCAAACATATCCTACAAATTTCACAAAAATAATAAGTAGGTGTATTATTTAGCGTAGTACGTATTTAATGAATGAGATTTCGGCTCGATAAGATACCTAAGATAAGAATGAGATTTATTACCATCATGAACAATAAAAACTAATACCATTTGGCAATTTATTGTTAAACACTCACACATATATAACGTCCATATCCCTTTTGGGGAAGGCAGAGCGTTAACGTCCGTAAAATACTGTTGCTGTCGCCACAAAAATATTTGTGGGCTGTTTAAGAAAATATTCACTGGTTTTCAATAAAAGAGCAAGAAATGCCTGTCGTCTTACATTTTTAAAAACATAAAACCCTCGAGCATCTTAGTTGCCTCTTACGACACCCGTGGAAAAAATAGGGTAGTTATATTCTAAGCCGGCACTTAATATTGACCTGACGATGATTTTTTTGACACGAATCGCTAAAATCAACGTGATTCGAGTGATATTTTCTCATGTGATTTATCTTAACGGTTCATAATTTAACCTAGGAGGTGTGCACAAGGGCTTGCGTGTAAGTTTCTCCGTAAATAATACCCCGTGTCTGGCTCGGGATAATTCTCGTCACCTGCGCGGCTGTGCCGTCCGCCCCCTGCCTCTTGCTTAATTTTACTTATTGTTTAGTCGTTGTTGAATTTATTACACACATATCCTGGCTTTATTCCTTGTGGGGTAGGAGGACACATCTGGCGACTTTTTATGGGGCGTTTCAAAAAAATCATGTATCACTATTATAGTGACATGTTGTCAGCCTGTCGCCTAAAATTGTAATACACATGGAACCCTCGAGTCTCTTACTCGCCCCTTACGATACTAAGCCGACATTTTTTTTTTTTGTTAATGATGGGTTTGCTCTTGACTCTAGTCTAGGTCATACATACACTTTTAATTTATTAAACTGTTTAAAGTTTGTAGGTTTAAAACCAGCATTCCCCTGAACTCATAGCACTATCAGGTATCGATGTTATTACATTAATTAAGCTTAACCAGTAATTGTAGGTTGTTCTTGTAAATATTTAACTCGAGGTACTTTTGAGAATGAAAGCACACCTAAAACACGGTAATATTATTATTCCCGTGCCTAAAACTACGAGTACTTCCAATATGGAAAGAAATTGTTGAGGTTTTGCAGATATTTCGTCTGATAGATATGCCCTATGTAAGTAGAGAGATATCATAGAGGCAAACGAATTAAACATGTACTCTCTTAAATACTTTTTTTTCTCTACCTAGTACTACCTACCTTCAGTAGTTGATCTCAATATTATATTATTTTAGCTTTGTTGCAAAGATAATTGGTTCAAGTATTTTAAATATTCACAATGTGTTTGACCGAATATTTTTTTTGGGAATTGAACAATTACAGAAACAAAGAAAACGTACTGAAAGTGAAGTGCAAAATAACAAATATACTCTTTTTTATACCCTTGACTTTTGTACGCACAAAATTCATTGTAATATTTTTATATTTATTAATTTCTATAACCTGTTACATACTAACTAAAAAAATACTGTTATATTAAATTTCAGTTATTCCAACAGTTATTCCTCAATAACATAATTATAATAATACTACGGAACAAAAAATACCTAAAAAATTAATCAGTCAACGACACGGCTAAACGCGAGTCGGATTTACCCACTGAGGGTTCCGTAATAATCACATCAAACGCTTTCGTATGATACCCCACAAACTGCTAGTCTTCATTTAAATCTTTTTTTCGACCACAAAAAAAACCTAATAATGAGTAAAAAAATTTTTTTACCTTGTACCTCAAAACAAAGAAACTTGAGAGAAAATTTCATAAATATGGGTATACGGGTACCCTATGAATTTTGATTTCCTTGAGGGGGGGTCAAAATCAATAGTTTTATTACAGCATACATACAGCATTACATGGCCGTACCTTTGGAATATTAAGTTAGGAGCTTGATATTTTACAATTACAAGAGGCTCTAGACTTAAGTCTATGGTTTTAATTTTAACTCGATATATTAATGCGTTCTCGAGGAAAAAGGTTTTGACAGACGGACAAACGGATGGATGGACGGACGGATGGACAACAAAGGGATTAGTTTCTTTTCCTTTTAAGGTTCGGAACTCTAAAACAACCACCAATGCTTTTAAGAGAGATCCCAATTTATACATCGTATAATATCTTTACCCTGGTTTCGAAATTAAAGTCACAAGACACCGCTCAAAGGCAAGTATTAAGGTTAAACCGTTTTTTATGCCAAGCTAAGTAAATTGACCTAGCTTGGAAACTCGACTCAAACCAATGCAAACGTTAGTTTATTACATAATTCCTTTGAAACCTACGTTATTCAAAATTCTCTGTGTATGTGGAACGCAATATGGGAAGATATAAAATTCCGGATGGTTTTAATTAAGGCATGAAGTATTCAAAGGCATAACGAGGCAAAGTCGGGTAGGCGAGTAAGTTATTGCAAGAGTGGGCTGGCTGGGAGCTGGAAGGCTAACTTTGCCAGAATGTCCGCAAAGGAGACAGTTTTGATGAACGTTATTTCAGGCTCTTGGTTACGATAAGTTACCTTCATTAGATGACTTCAACTTTAACAGCCACATAAGTTCACTGCTGTACATGGGCCTCCCACAATCGGGGGGTATTTGCCATACTCATCTCGCTTGGCAAGCAGATTGGTGAGCGTAGTGCAAGGTTCACAGGGAGAGCTGCTGCCCATTCCCTGGATTCATTCCTTAGTCGGTTTTTCGACACCCACGGGTAGAAATAAGGTGATGCTATTCTAAACCGGCATCACAAAATAAACGGCACGACATTCTTTCGGAAGCTAATAATTAGTCAAGCGATTGTGTGTGAAATATTATTTCCTACTTGTTTCGTTGACGGAGAATACGGATTTTTTGAACTGACAGCTATACTAGTCTGAACAAGATAGAGTTATGAAAATTTCCAAAATTCCGAACGATCTGTCCAGTGGTCGATTTGTGAAATTTTGGAATGAAATCTAATGCTGCCTCTTTTTAAATTGTGAGTCCCTAAAAAGTATTTATTTAACGTACATCTTCGTAGGCAGGGATATTAAACGATTTTATATTATGGTTTAATGTTTTTTATAATAAAATTATTTCAACAAAATATTACTTTATATAATTTGAGTTCCCCTAACTTATGATAAGTTTTTGCTTAGCTTTGGCACCACCTGCTAGGAACTGAAAGAACAGATTAATAAATTATCATTGTGAGTATGAGTATTTATTCATTTTGATCATCGGAATAACTACCGTGTCTCTCCGATGATCAAAATCAATAAGAAGTACTTAAGTATCACCAATCAGTATAGTCAAAATTCTGCTCAAGAGCCCAGCCTTTTACAAGAATTTACCTGCAAGAAATTACCTACCTATTTTACGTAGTTAGTAATCGTCGCAAACACATGTAATCATACCATCATACCAAGCTACAAAATTCATGAGCGTAATATTTCACGTGTCGCCATCGTGTCACACACACTGCTTGACGTATGTCGAATATCATACAGGATCCTCATCATGAAAAATAACGGTAAAATTTTGTATAGTACAGAGCGTTGCTTTTTTTAATGAATACTAACGCAGATAGTCTTTATAGTCTTGCAAGATTATAGTTACTTTCCTACATAGCCCAGTAGATATGGATAGCTTTTCATGTTTAAAAATATTAAAGTCGTTTATTTTAGTCCTATAGTTTCTGGACCATTGGCCGAACCCAATTTATTTTTTGTGTCACTTTAGGTAAATGCTACCATACTTTCGTTTGTAGTGGATACAAACAACTCAAACTGGGTTTTTACACTGTATAAACAGTCACATTGACAATACTGGTACATTTTATAATGGTAATTGAAATATATAATTTAATAAACGAGCTGCCATACACTCAATAGAAAATTAACGCATACGTCAAAATGACACAATATGTAATATGTGCTTTACAGTCGTCCAAAAAATAGCAACTTGTGAAAAAATTTGCCCTTAAATAATGCCAGCCTTATAGGAGTATAAATTTACCTACACCTACTTTAAAATGTTCCTGGTGGCTGCTTTCACATCCTACTTGTGTAGTAAAATGGAAACATGAGGTTGGGTGAGGGGTTTTACTAGTTTGCCCGAGGATGTATTATAAGCTTGCTTGTACTTGCTAGCTGTTATAACTATGCAGTATTATGTGTTTTAGAACAAAAAATTTAGCATTTGACCTAGAAAAATATAATTACTAAGCAGGACGTATTCAAAAAGCAACGATTTTAGGCCATAGTTTACTTGTCATTCCACTTTTCCAAGAGTGTCTGGGCATAAAGGAATCACAGACTTTCTAAAGCGTCAGCTTAGAATATGTCTGAACCAAAAGATTCCGCTAGGTAATTTCAAATTTGCGGGTTGGAGGCTTTAGGACTTTATCTATTAGTATAAAATAAGTAAGCTACATATAAACATTCGAAATAGCAGCATCATTATTATTGCCTTGTTTTATATTATTTTTACTAAGTATATAAAACAGATTTTTTATTGTACCCAAAGGGTCAAAAATAGACCCTATTACTAAGACTCGACTGTATCTCTGTATTATATATACTGATGCCACTTATGGTCACTGTCTACTGTGACGAGACGAAACACGATGCAAATATGCACTAGGTACCTTTTCATTTAATTTAGTGTTGAGTAGCATGAACCCAGTGACAACTGAAAATGAAATAAATAACCGCCTTTGGAGTGGCAACTGATACTTTAAACACAGACTATCTCAAGTTTGGCTGTTTAAAAATTTGGTTAATGCTTGCGACCTTCCCTCGCGACCTTTTTATGTAAATCTCGTACGATGTGCTGAGATTCTTAATGAAACTGGGCTATTACTTTGATAGATACCAAGATCGTGACGGGAGCCTCCGATTCTACATAAATTTGAATTAAGTTAAAGATTCAAAAACAGATAGAAAAATATTGATTTTAATTATAACGAAAATTTACAGCTTCATTATGCCTTAAACTATATATTTGCCCATTCAATTGTTCGTTTCTATTTCAATGATGATAAACTTTGTTCTCATTTTACAAACTTGATTACACTAGCTACAGTATTTGAATACACGAACAAAAATATGATTTAAAAGCAAATTAAATATCAGACGAAAAATAAATAGAAACTCACTTTGTGCGTGTAATCGGGCATGCAGAACAGCAACGTTTTCACAGAATTGTTTGTATAACAGTGCGAATGGTGCAGATAGCAATGTTGGAAACGGCATTTTGTTTGTAAGTGCCTGTGTATTAAATAAAATAAATCTTTTGTGTTGAAAAAAGTAAATTATATTTTTGCCGAAATAAAAGTCATTCTATGCTATTTCAAACAGCTCTATTGTCTGTTCGTTTTTGTAAAATGAAATTCAGTTTGTAGCGGATGCGGTTGTTTGGCTTTATAGAAATTGGCAGAGTTGCCGACAATCGACAAACAAACGCGTTCAGAATTAAAAAGCAGCGGGCTAGCCTACTTTTCAACAAACGCCATACATAATAAAAAAGAGTGGATGAGACGGCCTCGCGCGCTCGGAATTTTAATCAATTTTGCGGCCAATAACTGGCGGCCGGGCCTTCGCAAATTACCGCCTTAAAGTGTTCCCTCCGACTATACTCGTCAGGAGAACGCCTTAAATTAAAAACATGAAGTTCGTTTCGGCCATTTGCATAATAAGGGTTGATTACATAGGAAATGGTACAGCACGTTTGTTGAGAATGAAACGGTCGGTTTAATAGCGTCAGTAGCGCCATTCGACCAGTAACGAGCCAAGCAACTGTTTACGTCCAACAACTAGCAATCTCTTTTCATCGCTGCAGGTTTTTAGACGTTTCATTTGTAAGGGGAAGGTTTTTGTCGGAACTGGAGGTATTGGAAAAAGAAAGATCAGAAGTGCGACTATGTCAGAGCTTTGTGCGGCCGCTCGCTCGGCTCGCCCCGGGCGCGCGAATAATGAGTTTTGCAATTCAACGAAACTTTATTACTCTTACAACTTAGCAGGCAATTATGGAAGCTAACATATTTTTCTTGTAGGACGTGGTAATTAGTTCACGCAGTGCTTTCAAAAGTTTTATGAGATTACACTGTTACAGAAAATCTAGATTGTCTGGCGGGTTTAATTTTATGAAATAATGAATTTTACTTACAAAGAAACACGAAATTTGTAGTTAACATTAAAAGAAAGAAAATAACGTGAATCTCATTAGGAACTCATAATACTCTTTACCAGTTAGCTGTTATGGTAATGGGCAGTATGGTCCAATTTCCTGCGGTGCTACGTTGCTACGGCGTAGCTGCGGTGCTACGTACGAATGGTCCTTTTATAGCCAATAAATAGCCATGCGGTATTGTTTCCGCGGTAAAGTCGAAATAAATGTGCCGAGAATGAAAAGGATTTCAGGCAGACAACGAAAATTGTACGATTCTTTTAGATATAAATTTATTTAAATGCTCACCTTGTTATTACAAAAAAAGTGAATCTGTAAAATACCACGTCAAATCTTTTTAATACTAACTTTTTTAAAGTTTGTTGTATTGAAAATTTTATTTCGATACCTGATTAATACTATTAGCAAATGCCTCTGACAGATGACTCCATTACAGACAGATTTGACGTCGAATTTATAAGAATATATCAGTTTTCAGCCATAAAAAACCAAGATGTAATACTTTTTCAGAAATCTATAGCCACAACACAACATATATCTAATTAAATCCTAAAAATAATTTTGAGTTGAAATAATATGACTTAACCACTTCGCTCAGGTCGAATTTTGCAACAATAGATTTGTATTGTACTTCAAGCACACATTGTGTGCTGTTACGAGCGGAGTAGTTAATTGTATTCTTTTGCATATGAAAAAATAAATGACTAGCGTTTCAAATACGTTCTTTATTATTTTAAAAAATTTGGACTAATATATTACATTATCTAAAAACCCATTACTTTCCATACAAACATTTTATATCCTGCTTACTATACTTACTATACTACTATAAGACTAATAATTTACAAGATGCTGAATCGCGTATCTAATGACTTTAGCTCCTTAGTTTAATCCCATTTTTTTAATGATGTATAATTTAAAAGTGATCGCCTCAAGGACCCATAATTTTCATACAAACGCTTATCCCCTTTTAACCCTTTCTAGCATTATTAGTGTTGGCTGTACGTCAACGACTGAGTCAGTCAATCAGTCAGTCAGTGAGGACATTTATTTCTATGAGTATAGATTTTATATTTTCTGTTCCATGAAAAATTAAGCGTGTCGTGACGCGCAGTGTACCGAAGCTTTTAATAATTTTAATTAAATTCCATATATTATCTGTGCTGGAACTGATAAAGTTAAAACGGAATTTCATCAAATACAAATTAACATAGTTTATACACTGGACGTACATTATTAACTATATTAATATGCAGTGTAGGTATATTGTGTAAACAGTAACTTTGCTTGGCAAATTTAATAAACCAGCTACGTGTAAGTAATACGAGTACATTATACCTTAATGAAAGTCAGGTAGCCTTATTGCACATTTTTTTCTCTCGAAATAGAAAATCCGAGAAAATCTATTAATCAACAAGTGACGGCCGATGTGGCGCAGTGTTAGTGCGACTGTCTGCGACGCAAAGTTCCGGGTTCGATTCTAGGTGGGACACTCACAATGTTGATATTTATCACTTTGTGAATTTGTTCCCAGTCTGGTTAGGACGTTGCAGGGTGAACCACCTGACTGTCGGAAAAAGAAATGATTCCGTGCTTCGGAGGGCACGTTAAGCCGTCGGTCCCGGTTGCTGTCTATGATAACTTAGACGGCGGTCAATACACAACCATGTCAGAGGCCTTACTATTAGTAGTAGGTGGTTGAAAAATATTTCACCAGGGTTCTTCGGGTCGTTGGACGACTCGGTGTCCCACACGAAAAGAGAAGAGAGAATCAACAAGTTTTGCATGGTAGAGATTTTAGAACTTATGTCCTATTTGATATATATATATAATACTATAACAGCCACAACAGTCCACTGCTGGACATGGGCCTTCCCCTAATAAGAGGGTATTTGCCATACTCACCAATATTTGCAGGCGGATTGGCGAGTTCAGTGCAAGGTGTTGAATTCACAGAGAATGCTGCTGCCCATTCCCTGGTTTCATCCCATATTCGATTTTTACGACACCCACAGGAAGATATGGATGATGCTATTTTAAGCCGGCACCACACAGCGCTTTCATATATATTGCATACTATTTTCAATCTAGCAAATAAACATAATGTGAATATACTAACCAGAATATTTCTCATTTGTTACAGATAGCCATCGAAGTGTGTGTCTACCTAAAAGGGGTTGTTCAAAGTGAAATAGTTTCAATTTGTATCGTCAGTTTGTATGTGAAGTGTGGTACGGGGGGGTGCAGGGGAGTGAGGGTGGTGATGCGGGGTGCGGGGGGGTAGCATGACAGCGCCTGCCACGGCGGCCTGATGGCGCTTGTGCGCCGTATACTAGGCGACGCCCAGGTAAGTGTAAACCTTTATATTTATAGAGAATGTTATTAAACTTCGTATTTTCCCACATGCAGTATAACCAAAGTTACAAACATTTCACTTCAGTTGCATATTGAAAACATGTTGAAGATATTGTCCTCAAAAGGTTTACTACTTATGAGTATAAGGATTTTTTAAACAGATTTAGAACAATTCAATAACAATGCATCAAATATCCATTACTGGATATATTGGATAGTCTAATGTGACAGCTCATCTTATGCTTACTATCAGGGTCTTTAAGGTCGATATTAAATAAATAGCCACCTACAGTAAGACCTTGTATAGGTAATGTGGCGTTGATCCAATATTTGCCTAGAACAATTAACTTTATTATGCATACACACATACACATATCACGCCTATAATCCCTTCCGTTGTAGGCAGAGCGTAACCGGCCGCAAAAATCGGACATTTACGCCACGTTTGACAAATATTCGAGGGTCATTCGGAAAATTGTGTATCGGCATAGTGACAGCGGTTGCCAGCCCATTGCCTAAAATAGCACTACACACCCTCGAGCCCCTTAGTCGCCTCTTACGACTCCCACGAGGAAGAAATGGGGTGATGCCATTCTAAGCCGGCATCACACGGCACTTTATTATGAGTTTATTAGTATGACACGCAACGTGAAGCATCCTACTTGTTAAGTCTTGTAGTAGGTAGATACGAGATATTGCATGTGTTAACTTTACTACTATTTACCTCGTTTACATAAAATTCGTAATTATAACATATACTACCGTCAAACAACGTGCATGAAACGATCTTGAGTTGCTATACCAAGCTACTGTTAAATGATTGTCTATCGCACGGTTATTTTCTTGCAAATTGCAATTGTAAGTAAAGTGATAAACCCATGCACTGTTTCTAGAAAATGGATAGATATCCACTAAGTTATTGCAGAAAGGATGATTACAACGACTAATATTGGTGTGCCCATCACTGAATTCCACTTACACTTTCGCCTCCCTGAAAAATTACTGACCTGATATTTTTGAACGTAACTCTCGAATTGGCAGCTCGTTCGGAAATTGAATGACCTCAGTTCCAATTTTTATTCGAATTTTGAGGCTTTTCCTGGTTGGGATTGATTAGCACCGTTTGAAAATTGAACGAACACGAGCTTAAAGCTGCTAACGTAGCGCAGTTGTAGTACTATCAGAAGCATATACAGTTGCTCCTATACCATTAAGAGACCAACATTATTCCGGTTTTCTATACATCTATTATAATTAGCCAGTAAAGGTTGATCCCTTTAATAAGTAGGTCTAGATGTTAATAGCAGTAAAGGTTGATCCCTTTAATAAGTAGGTCTAGATGTTAATAGTAATAAGCCGTGTAGTAAACATTACACTGTCTATTTACCTGGAGGTAGTAGATAAAACTTCATAACTTTGTTGTCATTGCATTAGTTTAATATACAGGCTCCAAAATAACACGAGAGCCTTGAAGAAGGACTCCTAGTACAAATAGTGTTGCCAATTTATAAATGATTAGCACATTTTCCGAACCCACTTGGCAAGAAATTTCCCGTGGTAATAGTTTCCGACACGCATCAGCACACGCGATTTCACGCCGATTAAACTTGTACCCACTGGCATTGTAGTGGTGTTACAACAGTTTTAAAAGAAACGTGAGCGGATTATGGTAGCACACGGAACGAAACAAGATTGTGCTTTGAATACCCTTAATACGCTTTTGAAATAACCAAATGAAATACAAACATAACATTCTAAAATTGATGAAAATATATAAAAAATTAAAATAAATAAATATATACAATTCAACCGCAAACACCACAAGAGCCATTGACGCAGCATCACCTATCGTCTCGGCATGAGCGAAGCGAGCCGCGGCCCGCAATGTTTGGAAATCACAGCTGACTGGCGGCCGTATGTGATCTGTCACCCTCCGTGAAGAAGGCTGTTTTCGGGGATAAATTTTAAAACATCAAGATTTTTAAACCAGATCTATTTAGACTATTACAGCCACAAATTTCTGAAAAAATAAAAGTTATTTTCGAGGATCCAAGGTCTGACAAACTTTACTTGTTAGTAAAAAACAAAACCAAAGTCACATCTATTTGAAACATTTTTTCCATATTTTGTTAAAGTTTTAAAGGTTGTTACCATTGTTACTGTTACCAGTTTTAATGCTATAATTTTGATACATACCTTTTCTAGTTAAAATGGCTAAATTAGACATTGTTACAGTATTTCTCTAAATTCTTTGTTGAACATACCGAAGAATCTCGCAAAAAATTATGCGTAAAATTATTGGCTTTTTTTTCTGGCGCAGCGTAAATGAAAAGGATCTTTTAAAGGAAAAACAGGGCCTTAACCAGTTGTAACATAGAGGGCTAAAAATATAATCAACAAAAAATAAGTCATACTTGTTCATATAATAATAAAACTTATTATCTACTTCCACCTTGCCCCATGAGAGCGTGTAAAATAAGTCCATCCAAATTATTTATTTACTGATCATTTTGTAAGTTCAAACGAGTTCATGAATATTATAGTGAGTAGAATAGTATAGTAAGCATAAGATCTCATAATATATTATATTCGTAAGTTATTTTGAACGGTACCATGATAATTATAACAACAGTTTAGCAGATCCGAAAAATTAAGGCATTAACTACGAACCTAAACGGGAGTAATCATGAAAACTGAATCAACTAAATAGACACACATTGCGTGGAATTCAGCAGATTAATTGAGGCAGATAAGGCGTCATCGTAATCACCCCTATACAATTTCATGCTTGTTATGTTAAAACCTTTAATATAGGGAGAAAAAGCAATTATCTTGTATATATCACATTTAATCGTCTTCTTCTTCTGCAGTTAAGTGGAATAATAACCTGATGAAATCTTGTGGTAATTTTATTTATGTCTGTGTAACGTTCTCTATCATATTTTAAAAAACGGATTCAAATAAAAAATATCGGCAAGTGAATTGATCTGACATCCTTATAGGAAATACTATTTTTGAAAACAAACAAATTTTTGTGAATAGGGACGAGCTGCGGTATACCCATATATAGATGGAAGAGGTATATAGAGATAGTAATGGTGAAATTCGCAGACCCAAAATCTGCCCTTGCTTGAAAATTTTGTTAGTCAATTGTTGTCTTTCCAAATTACACTAACTTGCCTAGCGTATTCATGTCTCTGATACACATGGCTTTGGGGCCGAGCCAAAGATATGACAGAATACTGTGTTTGTCATGCCATAAACAGGGTACACAAGATTAGTCAACTAGTTTACGATGGATATTGCTCGAATCGGCTAGAATAACATAGAAAAATACACAGAACTAATAACTCAGGGTAAAAAACATGGAAAATCAAAGATTTTACGATAAAGAAGAGATCATTAAGGGAAAGGCTGTCAAGTAAAATATTAACTGTAAAATTTAAACAGAAATCCAGATTTCATGTCAGAAAATTTATTAAAAGTTCTTTTACTGGTTTAAGGTGCCAAACTCGTTCAAGTCGACTGTTCATAATTAAGATGCAATACTTGTAGGCGAAACTCCGCAAAATGGTGGACGAGCAAGTGTCGGTGGGGTCCCGCGTGGAGGACAACGTGGAACCGGAGCCAGCGGACCCCCTCATCACACCAGCCACAGCCGCCTTCAGCATCGACCGCGCTCCAGGGCTCCTCATGGGCACCCTGGATAAAAGGAATTCTTCGCTGAATGGAGACGGGACCTCCACTATCAGCAGGACCAGGATTTCGATGCGAAATGGGAAAGATAATCCTTTTATAGGTGAGTCTATAGTTAAACTTAGTTAGAGCCAGCTATGCCCTCATCAGGCCAGTTATAGCCGTCTTCAGCATTGAACGTGCGTTAGGGCTCCTGACTAGCACCCTTCTATTTATAAGCGAGCGTACAAAAGTTTTTAGTTACATCAACTTAATACGACTTTCAATCATGTGAAAACTACGAAAAATACCATGTCTTGGTAAATTGGAATTGGTTATAAAATTTCCCGAAATAACTATTACAATCTGAGGAAATGGTCGCGTGACTTAAACTTATGTTACTGCTTGTTATGGTTTGGTAAAAGTTGGTAATAAATAATAGATTGGGGACAAAAGAAAATTTGTATCGTATTGTATAGAAAATCCATACTAATTTCTTGACACAGATCCTATTCAAGACGACGACAATAAAGAAAACCAGGCGAACGGCAAACTAGAGTCTCCGGTGAAATGGTCAACACAGAATGGCAGCGACAGTGGCACGTATGCCGAGATTGGGACCGGAGCCAACAGCAACACCAGCGAGAGGAACATACTGGACCCTGCAGACAGTTCTGAAGAGGAGGTGCCTCTGCCTGACGCGACCTCGCCAGGGAGAAGTAGTGACGGACCTGAACCACGAGCTGATATCACTGCCAGTTTAGATGGAGGTAAAAAATACATTTACAAATTATTAAAATGATTGCTTATTGCTTCACAAATAAACTCATAGCCTTCACCAGAAATGGGTTACCAGTTAAAAGCAATCAACATATGAAATCATACAAAGAACACCTGCACAGATTTAAATTCGTTATTTATACAAATATCTTTCTGGTCCGTAATTAAACTTACGCTGGCTACCACTGCTTTACGTGATCGGCATTTACATTAACAGCCACAACAGTCCACTGCTGGACATAGGCATCCTTCTATCCCCGATATTGCCATACTTACCACGCTTGGCAGGCGGATTGGCGAGCGCAGTGCAAGATGTTGCATTTACAGGGAACGTTGCTGCCCATTCCGTGGATGATTATCCCTTAGTCGCTTTTTACGACACCCACGAGTAGAATAGGGATGATGCTATTCTAAGCCGGCACCACTTGGCCGTCTTATTATCCTTTAGTTTTTTAACAAATAGATATATGTCAATGTTACTGATAAAACGCCGAACATGATTCATAAGTAAAAAACTCATTCATAAAAGAGACAATTCTTGTATCCACAGTAGGTCAAACATTAAATTAATGTCGAGCCTGTTTAAACGTGAATTTATTCAATCAATCACTTCGGCAGCAAACAAAGAAAAGGTTGTAACATAACTCTACGTAAGACTTCTGTACAAATACGGGAACAAGAAGCAGTCAACAAGACACGGAAGGCCAACTGGCAAACTTGGCGTTTTAGTTTATCTTAACCCGTAATCCAGGAGATAATAGTTCCTAACAAGCCGAGTCCAGCATGCTTGTTTTGCTGATGAAGTAAGTTGGGAGTTAGTTGGAAATTCTTCATCGCCGCTACAGGCGGGGAATGTTATGAGGGTCGTTTATAATGTTGGTGTTAAACCCGGCTGAGAAGTTGAGTTGTTCTTGCTTCGTGCTTCAAGATTTATCTCAAACCAACAAGTGCAAGACTTTTTTTTTTAGTTTAAAATACATCGCTGTAACGAACAGCTAACGAGTTCTTGATAAAACAGCTTTATTAAAACGTCAAAGGAAATAAATTCCTGTAATATATGAAAGCAAATATCAGCAAAGCGAATGGTAGGTTCAAGTTCCTTCTCGTGAAAGTAGCCATACATTTCCCTCTGCAGGATGTTTGCTCGTAATGAGCCTGCAGCCTTGGGGAATAAGCTCATTTGCAGACTAACTGCGCATCCAGACTTCAGACTTTTTTCCAAAGAAAGAAACTTCCCCTAATGTTAAAATTTGTCATTTAATTCTCACGACCTAATTTGCACGCTGTACTTGTAATCACAAAGAAAAGTTATCCAATTAATTTTACGTTTACTCTTGTAATTTACTTGGCTCTGCACGTCATGAAATATCGTTTCGTGTGATTAATGCGCACAGCAACGGCAGTGTTAACATATCGTCTGTATCCGAGTAGAATAACAGGGTCAGTGAGAAATAGCGAGACGACTTCCTGTAATTTATCGACTCCCAATGGAGGTGGCTATAGTTTATTATCCGCTCCTGTAATACACCCAGGAGTAGCTCGGAGCTCATTTTGCGAGAGGATAATTTGTCACAATCCTTTTGTTCGCCTGTTTACTATTTTTCTCCTAAGGGAGTCATTCGATGATATTATTTGTGTGGGTTGCTTCGTGCATTCCCAATATTATTTCCATTTGTAACGGCGAGCCTTAGGAGAATAAATTGCACGTTAAGGCGAGTGTACTCGTGAATGACTTCGACAGTGGCGCTTATCCACAAAAAAATATTTTCTCTTTATACAAACAATCTACCAGAATGTCAAACTTAATAAAATATTCGTTATTTTAAATGCTAATAAAGTTTTTTGTATCAATTGCCATACCGGACATTTTTGGTTTTAATTGCCGTAACTTTAATTAAGTACAGAGAATATTTCATTGAGTTTGTACGTTCTAATTTTACTTGAGGATAATACTAAAAACTTGAGCAATGGACATTCAGATAGATTGTCTATACAGAAAAAAATTCGTTTGGAAAGTAACGCCACTGTCGAGGCCGTTTACGGCTACACTCGCCTAAAGGGAGCGTTGTTTGTCGAAGTCAATACGTCAATCAGGCATGATGGCAGGTACAATAAAGTAGGCTTCGCGCACACCTGCGGCGGCAGAATAGCCGGCCCACATCAACCCGACGCTCCATCCGTTACACACGAGCAATCGATTCGTCTGGACGAAGGGAGTTGAAAGCTTCCGTGACTCGAACAACTTTCATGTTATTACGATGTTTACGTCGCCGTAACAAATTCCATTTATATGACTGCGGGACGCATACTTCACAAAGTTTTCGTGTAGTGGGAGTAGAGGGCTAATAATTGACCAGTATATCGTCGGCGGTGGACGGCCACTGAATATTAACGAGACTTAATGCCAACCAAAAAGTTTGAGCGACGTTTTGAAAACTGTTCTGATGGGGCTTAAAATAAATCTAAAACAGTCACGCAGGGTTTTCCTAAAACGTGAGAAATAATGGAATACCTTGCGTAGTGGAGCTGTCGGTTGATGATTGATTAATGGGGCTTATTCTTTGTTTAGGGCAACATGGTGAAAATGTTTCATTCCCTTAAGAGCTTATTGAGTTTAAAAAAGTAGGTGAAACGTACGTATGCTTACTTTTAGTTCTGTTGACGGCCGATGTGCCTTAGTGGTAGTGCAACGCAACCTGTGACGCAAAAGGTTCAAGGTTCGATTCTCGGTCGGGCACTCACAAAGTTGATATTTATCACTTTGTGAATTTGTTAGGCCAGCCGAGTCTGGTTAGGACATTGCAGGTGGTACCACCTGATTGTCCGAAAAGAAAGATGGTTCCGTGCTTCGGAGGGCACGTTAAGGCGTTGGTTCCGGTTACTGACTATAATTACTTAGACGGCGATCGTAACACAACCATGTCAAGGGCCTACAACTAGTAGTAGGCGGTCAAAAAACTCTGACACCAGGGTTCATCGGGTCGTTCTTTGTCTCGGTGTCCCACACGAAAAAGAAAGAAGAAAAAAGGTTACGATTATGTTCAACAGCTGCTTCACCGGGCGGTCGGTCGGACAGGTCGCGACCAGATGAGGTGCCAGCGTCGCCGGGGATGCTCTCCGCAGCCCAGTTGGCGCGAAGACTACGAGTGGAGAATGAACGGCTTCAGGTAAGATTTTGCAAGGGCATTTATAACATACTAGATTTCTGCCCAGCGGTTTCACCCGCTGCCACTCATTTTCCCGTAGTAATAGTTGTTTTCCAGCGTTAAAAAGTTTCCTATGTGTTATTCCGGGCAATTCTCTACCTGTGTTCCAAATTTCATCCAAATCGGTCAAGCCGTTTGAGCGTGAAGAGGTAACAAACATACATACACACACAAAGTCTCCGATTTATAATATTATTAAAGTACGGATTATCCTTTTAAAATCTAGTATTGATTCTGGTGGCTCTCCCAGCTGATCATAATAATTTGAATAATAATTTTATCCCGAACATTTTTTTCGAATTATATACTTATTAATTTTAATTACCGTTTATTGTACACAAAATCATTACAAGAGAAACACTTTCAAAGAATAACGATACAACAGGATAACTTATAGAAATAAGAAATAAGAAACTCGTAAATTCGTAGAAACTAAGAAATTTCTTCTGGTTGACTTACTTAAAGTGAGACTTATTGTTTTGTTTTAAATTTTATTTTTATATAGCGTGGTGTTTACGTAAACCAATTCCATTTGATCAAATTGATAGGCAGCCTCGCTCGAATTGTCGAAGATATTGCGCAATTATGGAGCGTAGCCTGCTCTCGATTAAGTCGATTCTATAATATTTGAGCCAATAATTCTAGCGGGCTGATCGTTCGCGGCTTATCAAATGGAATACTTGAGCCGTGGGACTTTCGGAGCACGCTTTTCCACTTAATACTCAGCGCTCGCGTCAGACCGACAAGTTTCTTAATCTGTGCTGATGCTGAAAACGAGTACTTTTCTAGAAATCTGACTGAAAATTAAATTTAGAGTTATCTTCAGTCTGAAAACATTCAGCCTGATTATAGGCGCAATTTCACAAAACATCAACTTTTGTTACTTTCATGTCGTGTATGTTAAGCACCTAATTAAGGTCTGTGATATTAGGCTACAGGACGTGTAGTTGTGCCAAATGCTTTGAATATAGTTTTTAAGATATTAATGTCTTAGAAAGAACTACATACCTACTATAAATCAGAGCGTTTTCATGGAATGCTTCTGACCTGTACTTACCCACCTTGCCACACCAATTCACTCTGAAACAAGTTTTATAATGTGTGATTATAAAAAAGTTTAGGTACTTAAAACGTTTTTTAAACCTAATAAGAATAGAAAAGTTAAGGTTCAAAGGAAACTATTTTTACAGGCGGAGCTTACAAGAGTTCGAAGACTATTAGTAGCAGCGGCAGAAAGAGGCGAAGCAGGGAATGCTCTGATAGAAAAAGCGAAAGGTGACAGCGGCACGGAAGCAGCTCCTTTAGATCCTCAACAACTTGAAAAGGAACTTCTTTTAGCCAGGGAAGCCGTCAACTGTAAGTAACACATTTTTCTTCCAACTCACCTTTGTGCCGTGTGATGCCGGAGCTTTGAATAGCATCACCCCATTTCTTTCCCGTTGGAGTTGTAAGAGGCGACTGAGGAACTTAAGAGTGTGTATTGCAATTTTAGACAATGGGCTGACAACCCATCACTATGGCGTTACTCAATTTTCCGAATGACTCTCAAATATATGTCAGACGTGGCGTAAATGTCCGTTTTTGCGGCCGTGTACGCTCTGCCTACCCCGCAAGGGACAATAGGCGTGATATATGTATGTATGTATGTACCTTTGTGTGTCATCAACAAATAAATTTGGATAAGAAAAGTTAACGAATTCAGTACTTACTTACATAATAAATAACATCAATCCAACCAATAAAAAGCAGCTGATACATGTTTTAATAAAAATGATGTTAATAGCACATTTTATAGGTCTAGAAAACAAGTCTGTTCGCAAAACGTAATCCGATAAAATATTGTAACAAGGAATGCCTAAGCCTGCTAGACCAACATTATTTTACGTCCAAGCAATAACTTGGGCCTATTACGGGGGCTTATGATGACTAGGCCAAACAATAATCCGATATAAACCAATACCGTAAAACTAGGCAATTCGTTGAGTGCGCCTGTATGGTTGGAATCGACCGAGTGAACCGTCATTTTGATAAACTACGCTTGTAATATTTGGAGCACAGTACAGTAAAAGTACCAAGCAGTAATCAACTTGTAACTGCGCTATTACAAAAAAAAAATACACTCCAACAACTAGCTGTTCGACAACCTCAAATCTTATGAAAAAATATCTAAAAACTCGACCAAATTTTTGTGATAATACCGTAAGTGTCTTTGAAATAATCACTTTCGTTCGTCCGTACCATATGAAGCACGACTAATGAGACCGTGAATTATACGTAGATAACACACCACACCAGACGCGAACTAAACGCTTGTACTAGAGGAAGTACCTAATTGTAAAGCTAGATATATTAATAAAAACTAGACTGAGTCACACATTTACTATGCTTACAACATTCGGCAGTAGTGGTAGCTACTAGGTAACTCAGGGCGTGAGGGCACAATCATCAAACAGGTCACGTACCGTTGCGCTCCAGTAACTTCCACTGACATTTTCACTAACATCATTACCCTTCTGAAAATCGAAATAGGCACGATACAAGATACACGAATATGAATTTGGACCGACCTTAATTTCCCTTGTTTACGATTATGATGGAGGTATAAATTACAGACGTGAGCCCTTGATCGATACGAACGCGTAAAAAAAACGAAACGTATTTGGATGTAAATTTCGTTTGTAACATGTTGGATATACCTACATATTTGCTTCCCCAATCGCTTTTATATTACGTAAGCCCGAACACAGGTCTTTATGAGCCTATTTAACGTAATATAGTAGGATTATACGTTGAATACTATCTCCGTAATGTTACTCGAATCAGTTCCGACATCCGTTGCGTATAGACATTTCCGGCTTACAACTGGCTGGTTATCTGTAGGCTAATGAGGCTGTAAATACTCGTTCATGTGGTTCACCTGGCTTCCGCTGCACATGCACGCAGGGAGCGAGTGTTGCCAGCATGCGAGCAGGAGGTTGCATGCGGGGAGGTTGCGCTCAATGAGGCGGCCAATGCGATCAAAGCGTTCTAATTGCGCAAATAAGCTCTCCTAATCAGGCCTGTTTAGCGGTACTCACTTCCGATGCGGAAAGACTAGTATAACTTGCTCTGTAAGTATACTATTACCTACATAGCCAGATGGGATCCATTTTCCCAAAAACCGGTGCAAAATAAGAGTATTTTTGGCTATTTCTGCTCAGAAATGTTATGGTTGGCTGCTGGAGTACAGATCGCCTCTCGTTGCGACTAAGTCCCATTCTGTAAGCAGTGAACGTCTACTATACATAAAAAAAGTCGTAATAAATATGATATACATACCTAGTACAGCTATTTAAAATTCAATTTACTTTGTTATGTGCCGTTCGGAACATGAGACCGCAACATTTTAATTAAAATTTAAGTCCGCCCACCTTCGCAAAAATTCCTTTTAGCTGAGTGTTTTGTTTTCACACACTGTTGTCTTCATTCCAGTTTATACACGAAACCTTCTTTCGTCTTCTAAACGGAAATAGAAAGAGATTTTTGTAGAAATATGTTGAGAATAGCCAAGAAAGTTGTGGAAGTTCTATGAAATAAACTAGCTCGTATTTTTATAACAAAATATTGGGAACTAGTCCAAATATAGAGAAAAGTCTTAAAACTAAAAAATACCTATTTAGTACGTCAAGAGGTCAGTCAAATAGTTTAATAGCAAACGGTACACAAATTGAGCAAAACTTTTAAGTTGTTTGGGGTTGAAAAGGGCCTTCTGAATAAACATGGGAACATCAAAAGTTAGACGTTTGTATATATAATAGGTACTTAGAACGTCAGAGGGCAGTTGCAAAAGCGAATGCCATACAAATTGGGGAAACTTTTAAGTCACTTGGGGTTGCAAAAGGCATTCTGAATAAACATAAGAACATAATACACTGGATTGTCCCTGATGAAATATAGCTGGTCGTTCATTCAAGTACTGAAGGAATTTTTGTTTCAGCGCTGAAAGCGGATAAGAAGCGGTTAAAAGCGGAAAAGTTTGACCTGCTAAATCAAATGAAACAGCTGTACGCCACCCTCGAAGATAAGGAGAAGGAGCTCCGAGACTTTATAAGGAATTATGAACAGGTGAGTTCTGAATGAAAAATAAATTGTAGAAGGAGCCTTACAAACAAATAAAGTAAAGCCAAAAACTTGGAATACTCACTTTTCGCTATACTAACTATGCGTAGGTAATAAATAGTATCTACTTTTATTGTCAATTTACACAAAAATACAACCAGTGTGCCATTCGAGCAAATATAGGTAGAATACCAAAACACTTAAGTACATAGGTTGAAATTTTACTAGCGACCGATAATGATAACTCCGATTGGGCTGGTAATAAGGAACAACTTTCTTCAAGGAACATAGGCCGAAAAATAAAAATAAATTGGACCTTCTATACAAAATTGCTGATCAGCTAATTTGAGTTACTACGAATGCTCAAAATATTTTTACCTTATTCTTTTCGCCATATATACTAACTATACGTAGGTAATTAATTGTATCTACTTTTATTTACAATATACACAAAAGTAGATACAATTAATTACCTACGTATAGTTAGTATGGCAAAAATAATATGCAACCAGTGTCCCATTTTCGAGCAAACGTTCGTATAATACCAAATTTTTAAAACACTTATGTATATGGGGTGAAATTTTACTAGCGACTGATAATGAAAACTCAGATTGGGCTGTAATAAGGATCAACTTTCTTCAAGGAAAATAGGCCGAAAAATAAAAATGAATTGGACCTCCTATACAAAATTGCTGATCAGCTAATTTGAGTTACAACGAATGCTCAAAATATTTTTGCCTTATTTCGAACTATGTTCCATGGAGAAAGATGTTCCTTATCACCAGCCTGTTTCTTGTTTTCAGTATCGGTTATTAGTAAAATTTCACCTTATATTTATTGGTACAGTCAACCGCCAATGTGTTTTATGCGCGCTGCATAAGAACGGTCCAGACTCCAAGCTGTTTAACCTGGCCAAGTTTTTTGTTTATTCATAACGCCCCTTCTAGTTGGCTATTAATTGAGCTCAGCTGGTGAAGGAATTATGAACAAGTAAATATTGCAGCACCGGCGAAATATACGGCCAGCGATAAAGAGCAATACAGCGTTCAGAGTTAACGTTATCTAAAGCACATTACTGCTGAGAAATTGCACTGCTCAGCGATAGCAGAATGAGAAAAAAGAAGCATAATTTAATCAAGAAAACCTTTTATATAAAAATACTTACCATGACATAATAAAAATCATTATCTAAAAAAGCGTGTTGCTGAATTGGAAAAAATTAATGTTGTGTACATAGGACCTTTTAGAGAGCTTAGATACCCGTCGGTACTTTTAGTTTCTGCAACGTAAATATCTGTATTTGAAGAAACAACATATTCTCTTAAATCCATGTGAGTGCTTGCGGTAACCAACTCTAACCCCGCATAGAATGGATTAACACCCTCAACCGCAAAACAGCGAACGGTTTTCAGTAGGTACTCCATGTTTGAATCAGATGCGATCGTGAGGCGGCACGTCGTTTTTTTTTAAAAAGTCTGTAACCGTTGGTTTTTGCAGTGTGGATATAGTTGTGTATGCGGCTATCAACTCAAGCTCTACGTATAAAACAGATAAGCACCCTCCTCCGCAGAACAGCAAATGGTTTTCAGCACTCCATGTTTGATTCAGATGCGATCACGAGGCGGCGCGTCGTCTGCTCTCGGCGCGGAGAGGGCAGAGAGGGAGAGGGAGAGAGCGGCTCTGTTGCGTCACGCGAGAGACGAGGCAGAGAGATCTCTGCAACTGGCGGCGGCTCTCAGCGCAAGGGACACGCAGCTAAGGCATGCGAGGGAACAGCTGTTTGAGGTTTGTGACTCTTCTGGTATCAGAAAAAATAATCTATGCTGAAAACTACGAGTACTAGGTAGGTATAGGTACTAATCAATCGGCCAACACATAATCAACCAAATTTACCTCAGACCTTACTAGTGCCGATTAACATATCATTACAAACACAAATTAATAGATTTAGATATATAATGTGTTTGAATCTACTAATAATACTAATTATAACAGCCACAACAGTCCATGTGTTTGAATATTATCTCTTATCTGCATAACGTCAGCCGTAATAGTTACCGTATTCAATATTGAAAAAGGGTGTCTGTGTGAAGCTCAAATAATGCCTCATTTGCGTATCCAATTAAAAGTAACGATGTTGGTTCTAAAACACTTTCATTGGTACTATAAATTAAAAGTAGGATCAAGTTTTTCATAAATATAATCACGCCTCTTTCCCAGAGGGGTAGGCAGAGACAACATCTTTCCACTTGTTACGATCCTGACACACCTCTTTCGGTTCTTCAACATGCATCAACCTTTAATACATGCTCGTCGGTTCATGGTAATTTTGGCCGGACCTTTCTTTAGCGTTCTAAAGAAAGGTCCGGCTTTTTTTATGTGCAACTAAATATTTCATCATATTTATTTAAAAGAAATGCTGCATGCTTTTTATTATTTCAAAAATAAATGTGATAATTTATTCAGTATCATGAGATGCATTTATATATAGCATGGGTATTGTTTACTACGTATATCAATCAATACACGTATTTCCGATAACTTTCAAACCACTCATATAATCTTCCAGATAAATAATCTGTGAAAGAAACATAAAGAATAAGAAAATTATTTGCACTAAAAGAGGAAAAACGGGGTGAAGATCCCCCGAGATCGATTCAGGCCGAGATTACACCAGCGGATAGTAAACAAAGAATGATTATTGATGAAAGCCGCGAACAAAGAAGTGGCGTATAAAATAAGGCAGCCCTGGGTGTTATTATGATGAATGAGCAACATCCATCATGGCCGCACAGTGTTAATTACAATTTCAAATCGCCTTCAACCTAAATCGAGTTTCAAATTGAACGCAAATGTTGCCAGACAACCATTTTATTTACGAAAAGCCAGTTTAAACTTTTACTGCTCATTACTAAATTTTGCAGTTAATTACTGAAAACATTATTCTTTGATCCCTTAAAAAAAAACTATTGTCAACTCGCAACTACCAGATGAAATACCTACTAAAAGCTATGCAACTATTTTTATTTTATGTTTCTTCTTCTTTTTTGATGACTGTTGCGATGAACGACTCGATGTATCAGATATTATGCAACCGCATACTATTAGTAGAAGTAAGCGTCTCACATGGTTGTAGTCATAGATAGCAAACGGGACCGACATCTTAACGTGCTCTCTGAAGTACAGAACCATTATTTCTTACGGAGAATCAGGTGGTTCAGCTTCAATATTCTAACCAGACTGGGAACATATTCTCAAAGTGATAATATCAACTTAGTCTGTGTACCACCGAGAATCGAACCCAAAACCTTTGCGGCGCAGGCAGTCGTATTGCACATCAGCCGTAAATTTGTTATACATTTTTAGCTTAGTTGTTAAGATAAAATTAAACAAAACCCAGTCGTCTTTCCTTCAACAAACGAGATCCTTTTTAGCTTTGATTAGTGATGAAACCTATTAAAATAGAAAGGGTTATATTAAACAAATTTTCCTTCCCGCAACACTTATAATAATGAGATATTGCGAAGTTTGGTAAATTTTCAAATGCCTCTTTTGCGGCAATTTAACAATTTTGCGATTATAATACTCTCAAGAGAGTTTTAATGCTTTTATATTATTTCGATTCAATAAATTTTAAAATTAAATTTCAAGACGCAAATTGCTCAAAAAGCATATTATTGTCGACAATTTATTTATAAATAGCAACTAATTTATAATAAAAATATGTGATCTCCGTTGTGATGAATTGAAAAATGGCACCATTAGACTATAGACTGTGCTATAGACTACTTGTTTAATGTGTTAAGAAAAATCGAAAACCTGAAGAATGCTTTTGGGGAAATGTGAAGATACCTTAATTATCAGTCCCATAAATACGACATGCTTGAAAAAATTACTTGACTTAGACATTTTATTATGTAAATAAATATCACCCTCGACTGGATGCGATATTTTCAAATCACAATCTCTTATCAATCCAATCAAAACACGATAATTAATTTGTTAACATTAATAGCCGCAACAGTCTACCTCTGGACATGAGCCTCCCCCTATTGTGCGGTATTGCCATACTCACCATGCTTGGCAGGTGGATTGGCGAGCGCAGTGCAAGATGTAGTATTCAAAGGGAACGCTGCTGCCCATTCCCTGTATTTTATTATCTCTTAGTAACTTTTTACGACATCATTACTACATTAATATGCTAACGAGTAGAATTTTTAATAGGAGTATTTCAGGTTTGTAATCACAGAAAAGCATTATAAAATATTACATTTCTTTCAATCTACTACAACAACACAATTACTTTAATGATTATCTTTAATATTGTTAATTGATACATAATTATAGAGGTGAGTTGATTGATAAGTAATTATAGAGTTGAAGACATTATCCTAATTAAGGAGCTAATGTAGCTACATTAAAATTTCAGTAATTTACTGTTTGGTGTCATGAATCTCTCCCTAAAAATGTTTTGAGTTTTGAAAGCCGTTGAATTAGTAAATGTATCTTAAACGTGACCTGGCTGGGGTTACAACTAGGAGGAATACACCACTACTAGTTTCTTGATTTTTTTTAAACTTGCAAATATTTTTAAGCACCTGCAACTTACGCCATTACTAATGGCGACGCCACTTCCATCTAGGCTCGTCCATTGTCTGCAAATTTTGCAAGCATAACATCAATAATGTTCTTTTTAATGAGCAGTAAAAATTTATTCGTCAATAGGTTGTTTTTTTTATTTATTTTTATTTTATTTATTATTTTTTTCAATACGAAGCATAAATACAAAGTAAACCACTAAAGAACCAAACCACAATACAATGCAAGTGTCTTCTATCGTATCGGACACCAAATTAACGAACGACCTGATGAACCTCGTTGTCAGAGTTTTGAAACCACCGTCTACTACAAATGTGCCTCTGACATGGGTTATGTAACGATCGCCTTCTAAGTTATTATAGACAGCAACCAAGACCAACGGCTTGACGTGCCCTGCGTAGTACTTAACCATCTTTCATTTTGGACAATCAAGTAGTTCGGCCTGCTATGCCCTTACCAGACTAAATTCACAAAGTAACAAATATCAAGTTTGTAAATGCCTCACTGGCAATCAAACTCGAAACCTTTGCGTCGCTTCGGCCGCCTACAAACTGTGCTAACGGGGGTCTGCCGAAGCAGATAATCTCAAAGCATCATATCTTCCTTTTTTACTATCAATGATGTATATATGTATCTTCTTGTTTTGTGTGGAACACTGAGACTAAGAACGACACTGTATGTTTTATCTTTATGTACTTGCTGTTATAATTATCTTCAGGCTCGAAGGCAACTGCAGGCAGCAGGATGCCTGTCAGAGGGCGAGAGTGTGGCCTCACTCGGTATCGGCCCTCCGATGTTGCTGAGCGGACCATCCGGCCTGATCGGGGACAGGGGCAGCTGCAGCGCCGACTCTGGTGTCAGAGGTAACATATCTTCTTTTTTACATTATTATACTGCACATTGCAAACCAAATAAAAATTGTTATGTCTATGGACGTAGGCAATGTTGAGAATATTCTGTCGCAATAAATCGTAGTAAACTGCTACATGCGCTACGGCGTAGAATAAAACGTAGCAATATGGATTTCAGATTTTATAATTATCGTATGAAAAAGATTGAACCGAAATCTTTTGGTTAAAATTAAGTATATTTGATTAAAGACTTGTGTGTTATATCAAAATGAGATAAGCCTTATGCAGAAATAACGTTGTTTGTATTATATATGAACAAAGCTCAACTCAACCAGCCGTGCGTCTGCTATGTACACAAAGAAAGTACAGTCAAGAGCACACTCGAATTTAATACATATATGATCAACAGTAATTGCTAATTATTATTTTTGTTTAGACTCTTTGGCTCAAAACGATTCAATTTTTTTATCGACTGGATTAGATAGCAAGGTATTTACCTCCCACTGATAAACCTCAAATAGGCTTTTGTGAGTAGGTTAAGACTAATTAATTTGTAATTTTATGTATTTTGCTAAATAAATAAAAAAAAAAAAATTAGCTTCTTCCGCACTTATGATGGCTAGTAATGCAGCTAGTTGAATGCACCACGTGCAAATGCACAAGCGATGCATTTTACTCGCACTACTTCCACCGTTTTACATTCTACACGTGTTTCGCCCCTCCACGGAGCATCATCAGGAGATGTTCGACAGTCGAGTTTCGAGCACTGACTAAGTCGACTGAGTTGACTGAGTCACTCAGTCAGTGCTCGGAACCATCTACTAGCCATCATAAGTGCGGAAGAAGCTAAATACCTTGTTATCTAATTCAATCAAGATGGACTTCCGCAAAGTAACGCCTGATACAATTACTTACTTTTTTATCGACTTTATTTATTTTCTAACGAGAAGTTGACTTAAACCCTTGATTTTGTTTACATTTAGCTTTTTATTGACCAAGTTTTACAAGATATACTCATAATAAGTTTAAGTAGTCCAGTCTTTTAATCTATCTAGGAATGATTATGATAAACTGGTTAGTATGTATGTATGTTAGCTTTTTATTGACCAAGTTTTACAAGATATACTCATAATAAGTTTCAGTAGTCCAGTCTTTTAATCTATCTAGGAATGATTATGATAAACTGGTTATGTTCTTAACTGTACAATACGAGTACACTCACGCAGACAGGTAAATTAAACGGTGTCGGCAACTCAATTTAAATAATGAACTGCTGAACGATGAATTCATACAATCCCTCACATAACGAGTGAAATGTCACGAACTTGAAATGCCACACAACTGTGATGAAATTGTATACGAAATTATGTTTTAGAAAGTTTGTTTTATTTGGCTTGTGCCTGGCCTGATTATACTTGATGTTTTCATGAATTTTTTATTTATTTTTGGGACCAAATGTATCAAGACTTAGAAGATAAATGCAGGATATTCATGTCATCATTAGAGTGTCAAAACACACCTGCCTGTAGTTCGGTTGCGAAACTATGGATTGTTGGAATATGAATACGATGTGCAATAAAGAATAAAAAGTATAAAAATTAATTAAATTAATATCGTCAAATATTCTCCGCACAAGCGCAAGTTATCTTATCTTAAAGAACAATCTTAAATTCCGCAACTAAAATATGTGCAGCTGAGTTCCGACCCTTGATAATGTTCTTGCTTGGCCAGCCATTTAACAATTTTACCCAATTATATTATAAGTGGTAAACACGTATGAAAATAGCATTGTTAGTGACAGGTAGCAGCGATGGCGGCGCGACGTCGGTGTGCGGTGGCAACCTGTCAGATTCGACGGCGGAAGGGGGGCCGCCCACACTCGACGCGTATGACACAGACGCCGTGTCGCTCGTGTCCTCAGCGCACCACATCTACCAATGTAAGTAGAGCATGTTAGTGACTGCAGCGATGGTGGGAATCTGTCAGATTCGACGGCGGAGAGGGGGGGGGGGCGCCCACACTCGACGCGTATGACACAGACGCCGTGTCGCTCGTGTCCTCAGCGCACCACATCTACCAATGTAAGTAGGGCATTGTCAGTGACAGCAGCGATGGTGGCAACCTGTCAGACTCGACGGCGGAGGGGGGGCCGCCCACACTCGATGCGTATGACACAGACGCCGTGTCGCTCGTGTCCTCAGCGCACCACATCTACCAATGTAAGTAGAGCATGTCAGTGACAGCAGCGATGGTGGCAACCTGTCAGACTCGACGGCGAAGAGGGGGCCGCCCACACTCGATGCGTATGACACAGACGCCGTGTCGCTCGTGTCCTCAGCGCACCACATCTACCAATGTAAGTAGAGCATGTCAGTGACAGCAGCGATGGTGGGAATCTGTCAGACTCGACGCGTATGACACAGACTCCGTGTCGCTCGTGTCCTCAGCGCACCACATCTACCAATGTAAGTAGAGCATGTCAGTGACAGCAGCGATGGTGGGAATCTGTCAGACTCGACGCGTATGACACAGACTCCGTGTCACTCGTGTCCTCAGCGCACCACATCTACCAATGTAAGTAGAGCATTGTCAGTGACAGCAGCGATGGTAGGAACCTGTCAGACTCGACGCGTATGACACAGACGCCGTGTCGCTCGTGTCCTCAGCGCACCACATCTACCAATGTAAGTAGAGCATGTCAGTGACAGCAGCGATGGTGGGAATCTGTCAGACTCGACGCGTATGACACAGACTCCGTGTCGCTCGTGTCCTCAGCGCACCACATCTACCAATGTAAGTAGAGCATTGTCAGTGACAGCAGCGATGGTAGGAACCTGTCAGACTCGACGGCGGAGGGGGGGCCGCCCACACTCGACGCGTATGACACAGACTCCGTGTCGCTCGTGTCCTCAGCGCACCACATCTACCAATGTAAGTAGAGCATGTCAGTGATAGCAGCGATGGTGGGAATCTGTCAGACTCGACGCGTATGACACAGACTCCATGTCGCTCGTGTCCTCAGCGCACCACATCTACCAATGTAAGTAGAGCATTGTCAGTGACAGCAGCGATGGTAGGAACCTGTCATACTCAACGGCGAAGCAAGGTTTGCGCCATTGATCTACAACAACCCTAGATTTAGCGCCTCATACAAAATTACGCTAAGATTTTGTCACCTACTGAACTATACAGTCATACATAGCGATTTATAGATTCATTGCGTCCGCCTGATTCAAAATATCACAACGAACCTCACCATAATCTATTGAATTCAGCCTTATTTGTTCGCCCGTACTTGGTCATGTTAACAGTTTCGCGGCCAGCCACGCACTGTGAAAAAAGGAGTGCTCGCTTGCAAATTGTGCACTACTTTACCGGCCCACCTTTTGAGCGTACGCGCGTAATCTAGGGTTGTTGTAGATCAATGCGTGCCGCTCGTGTCACAGTAAACCGCACTGCCGCCACGCGTTTTTGTTTGAGTATCGAGAATTGGGAAGTACCCACTAATAATTAATACCTAGAAATCTAACTACACATAAAATAATTATATCAGTCATTGTTTTTTTACTGTAACCTAGTATCATGGTGGATACATAAGGTGGTGACATCACTGAAATTCGGGTTCGCAAAACCAGTTCGTTGAAATTCCTGCTAATATAGGTGCTTATATTGTAAAATAATAAAAATAAAATTTTTCCCTGTGGTCTCCTTAGGCAGGGCCGGTTAGCCTTAATTTATGATCTGCACCACCAATAAACTGCTAAGCATAAAAAATACACCCAACAGCTCTATATAAATCATAATTATTGTAAAATATATTGAGTTGGAATTAATGACACAGAAGTACAGGAAGGCAGAAAATTCTTCAGGTATAAGGATATTTACGATATAATATTGTTAATGTTGTTGATTTGGATGAATATTGCCTCTAAAGAAGTTGATTCTACAAGTGTCATAATCTGGAAAGCACCAGTTCAGTTAAATCAGGTTTTAATATATTCCGTGGCACTCAGCTCTGACGGAGCTTGTAAATCTAAAGCGAATGAATATTGAAGGCATAAATCACACCTAATAACAGCTACATAATTGCACTGGTTACGGAGCTCTCAGACTGAGCAGTAAGGCAAAAGCAACCGTATTTTTGCATATAAATCTATGTCAAATGATAAGATAGTTTTTATTTTTACCTGCGGTGAAGATTCGACAAACCAACGCCTGAGATACATGATATTAGTAGCGAAATCACCAAGAAGTCTCAAAGGAAGACATTTTGACATTACGACGGGACACAACAGGCTGTTTAGGCGGCGGAATCGGATTCCAAAGAGAACGACCGCAAGCCAAGTGGATCTTTACTTACCATCACATACATCACATACATTGAGGATGAGTCTTGTAATATTGAAGTAGCCAAGTTTTGTGAATCCACCTACCTTATTCTTTAATCTCAACAGGCATCGCACACCTGCGCAATCATTCAGATGGATCCAGCTGAAAACCGCTTAATAACGGAATCAGATTTGCCATTTTAACTCCGTTTTGTGACGCGGTGAGGCTGCATTGTCCGCATTCAACGGAATTTGATTTCGCAATCAACCTGAAAACAAACTGAATTTGAATTCATTCGAGCTTTAAACTTGATTTATAACGAACTCGTAAATTCCACAAACCAACTCATTAAATAAACTCATATCACATTACAATAATTTCGTCAATAAACTTAAGTAAGCAGGACTAAACGTGTGTTACCCAATACATACCTAATTATAATTTATTCTATTGAACTTTCACAAAATAACTATAAATACTGAAATATGGTTCTTACCGCGATATTTATTCCGATATTTCGACCTAGTTGCAAGGGCCATGATCACGAAAAAGTATGGCGGTCAGAACCGCGTTTCAGTATTATGAGTAATTTATTTTATTGTTTAATGTCTGAAGGCTTTTAGTTTAGAAAGTCTTCAAGTATGTTTTTCTTTTATTTACTTTACAATTTGAAAATATCTGTTAAATTTATAACTTTAAACAATCACCAAGTTACTATCACGCACACACCAAATGACTCACAACCTCTATTTTAAGTAATTAAATGCTTACAGTAACTAGTCCTAGCACATTCCTAGGTCTTCTTGGACGGTTACTGCACATTTGCGACTTGAATAGTTTATAACACTTAATCCAAGTTGTGAGGTTTTTATTTGTAATTTAAATATAAATTAAAATGAATACGAAATACAATACAATAAGTTACATTAACAACAAAAGTAAACTCGATCAATGCTTACAAAATAATCATCACTCATCATTTCCGGTCAATTTTAACGGACATTACAGAGACGGTACAGTAGTGGAGCAACAAGTAATTTTGTAATGACGCGTTGATAACTACCCACTGGCTACCCAATCAAATAGAGTGTCCACCCGAGACTATAACTTATATCATATTTCATGATATATTTACTAACACAACATTCAATGCTTAGGCGGTTCTCCTACTTGTCGACTGGCGCTGCGTTTTTTTGACGCACCGTAACGCTAACACAATCTTAATTTCATACAAATATGATGTGACAGACGCATGCGTTACGCACCGTTGCCGTATTTTTATGTTGAACAAGATTGGAATTTGCAATTTTCTTTCATCTGACAGACTGTTGAATTGTTCGATATTTCAACCCAGTTGCATAGGCCATGATCATGAACTGATGTTTTGCGGGTAGATGAAGTTTTCATATGATTGGTATGCATTTCTGCATACCCTCTTCCTACGATTCTGTCGATCACTACAGGAACTCACTTGAAAGTCACGACAGTACGAACTCACTGTATCTTCGCGTTTAAAGTCATTATAAGCACGATCACTCTTTTTGCACATTTTGATCACTATGTTCCACGCATTAGGTAACTGCTTAGGTGTGTGACCGCGAAAGTTTATAACAGTTTATTTAGATTGTTAACATCATTCCTAGGAATTCTTTGACGAACAAGAGGTTTACGACTGACTTCTTTTTGCTTCTTCATTTAGTTTGCCATTGATCCTACTATAGCATTAATATTGCGCATAATGGCAAACTATGATGATATTATAAGCATGAGTAAAGGTAAATAATCTATTTGAAGACACACACCACACACACACACACACAAAGAGAAGAGAGAGGCGTTTGCCCAGCAGTGGGACGATTTAGGCTAAATTGAGATAAGATAAGAAGATAAGATACCTAAGTATAATAGAAACCCATTTAAGTAATTGTTCAACATGTACACTGGTGACATGCATACACACATATCACGCCCTTTTTCTATTCAAAGTAGGCAGAACAGCCGTGAAAATACGATCGTTATTCCCACGTCTGACAAAATCATGCACCAACGGGTCATATGATTTTAATATCAAATAAAGAAAACATTTCAACATTCATGTTGATGTTTTTAATGTATATATCCCTATTTGGTGTAAAAGCAGCACACATAATAAATTGTACCAGCAATGGCCCTTATCAGGGACTGTCATCGCGGTGGACACTCGCCGCGGGTGTAAACGCCCCGTCCCGCTGTTAAGTAAGCTCTCGTAATAAAACGCTTCTCCCGTAAGCGGAAATTTTTACTACGCTGCCCTTTTGGGGAAATGCCTTTTGATAACGGCCTAATGGCGAACTCCCTAATAATTAAATAGATAGGATTCAAAGCGCTCGGCGCGAAAGCATAATTATATCATCTATCTTTGGGCTATCTTTTAAGTTCACACACGTAGATTCTGATTCAAGTTATTTGTTTGAATATGACATCAAAGATTTTCCGCGCTAGTTGTCATATCTCATAAAATCTGAAATTTAGCGACTTGCCTTGGTATATGCAAAAGGTGTGTTTCAACTTTTTAGTGGTCCATTAGCTAAAAAATGGCCAAGAGCGTGCACACGTAGGGTTTCGTAACGTACACATGAAGTCCTTTTATTTGATTTAACTACTATAGACTTAATTTTAATGTTTTGTTCTTTATAAGCCCCTAACACAATTTAAAAAATAAATAAATAATCTTAAACTTGTACTTCAAAATGAAAATACAAGCAAACAACCATAGTTCTAGGTCTACGAAAAGAACCCTATAAATAATTATTTTTGTCAAAAACACTTCTACTCGTTTTGCAGATTTATTGTGGGGTAACCCGACTGGTTTCGCTCACATGAGCATTTTCAAGGATTTAATGTTCTTGTGAGCGAAAACGGTCGGGTTACCTCGCAATATATTTGTAAAATGAGTACAAGTGTTTTTGACAAAGTTTTCTAAACATAGAGTGTCACCAAGCGCCAACAGTGCAAGTTTAACTTACTAACTTTACCCAAAGAATTTTTATCCTGAGAGGGTCAATAGCACGCGGTTTTTACAGCATAAACGACCGTTTCTTTTTTAACTTTTGGACCTATCTTAAGCTTAATTATTATGATTAATATGTATGACAACTGTCTTATTTTTCTCCCTGTTTACCCTCTGGTTGGCCAGTATAAAGTTCCGCATGACGTTAGGCTCGCCTTTTGTAACTTTATAAAGTACTAGATTTCTGTCCAGCGGTTTCACCCGCTGCCACTTATTTTCCCGTGGTAATAGTTGTTTTCCCGTGGTAAAAAGTAACCTATGTGTTATTCCGGGTTATACTCGACCTGCGTTTCAAATTTCATCCAAATCGGTCAAGCCGTTTGAGCGTGAAGAGGTAACTAACATACACACACAAACTCTCAGTTTTAAAATATTAGTACGGATTACTTAAAATAAACAAAAATCAAATTTTTGACAGTGATTTTCTGTCCACAGTGAGTACCCCGAGGGACTGCAGCCCGACGCTGTCACCACACAACAGCGCTTCTCCATTCAGCAGATCCATTGATGCTGGCTCTTTGTCGAGGTACGTTTACAATACAGTGTATCAGATATTCTGGGACATCCATTTACAGTACCATATGGTAGGAAAATTATGTTCTACCAAGCTATTGTACAACAAAAGGAAAGAGATGTGGAAAACGATTTTACCTACATTGTTTGTTTTTGTTAAGGGCGCGTTCTTCGGGAGCTTTAGGTATTTTACGCGCCAAGGCGACCCGCCTCTGCTTTACGCGCGGGCCGTTTTGAATTGAACTCCGCTCACCTTACGCGGCGGGCGATAACGCCACAGTATAAAATTATGCATTAGGCAAACTAAGTTGGTCATTGTGTTGGTTAGTTAGTTATTTTATTATGTGTGTTAGGATATTGGAAGGACAGTTAAGTAAACTTATTTGAATATAACCCAATGAACCACGATAACCCGATGAACCTAGCGAACCGATGAACTCTGGCGACTCGATGAACAATAACGACCCGATGAACTCTGGCCACATGATGAACCCTAACGACACGATGAACCCTAAGGACTCGATGAACCCAACAACCCGATGAACCTAGCGAACCGTTGAACTCAGGCCACATGATGAACCCTAACGACAAGATGAACCCAACGACCCAATGAACCACGATAACCCGATGAACCTAGCGAACCGATGAAAATGAAAAAAAATTAAAATGAAATAACTTTATTCAATGTAGGATACCATTATCACTTATTGATGTCATGATGAACTCTGGCGACTCGATGAACAATAACGACCCGATGAACTCTGGCCACATGATGAACCCTAACGACACGATGAACCCAACAACCCGATGAACCTAGCGAACCGTTGAACTCTGGCCACATGATGAACCCTAACGACAAGATGAACCCAACGACCCTATGAACCATGATAACCCGATGAACCACGATAACCCGATGAACCTAGCGAACCGATGAACTCTGGCGACTCGATGAACAATAACGACCCGATGAACCATGATGAACCCTAACGATATGATGAACCCTAAGGACTCGATGAACCCAGCAACCCGATGAACCTAGCGAACCGTTGAACTCTGGCCACATGATGAACCCTAACGACAAGATGAACCCAACGACCCTATGAACCAAGATAACCCGATGAACCATGATAAGCCGATGAAGCTAGTGAACCGATGAACTCTGGACACATGATGAACCCTAACGAAAAGATGAACCTAACGACCAGATGAACCATGATAACCCGATGAACCATGATAAGCCGATGAAGCTAGTGAACCGATGAACTCTGGCCACATGATGAATCTTAACGACAAGATGAACCCAACGACCCTATGAACCATAATAACCCGATGAAAAATAATACCGTGTGATGCCGGCTTAGAATAGCATCACCCCATTTCTTACCCATGGGTGTCGTAAGAGGCGACTAAGGGACTCGAGGGTTAGATGTGTATTGCAATTTTAGGCGATGGGCTGACAACCTGTCACTATAGTGATACACAGTTATCTGATTGACCCACAAACTTTTGTCAGAAGTGGTTTTCATATCCGTTTTACGGCCGTTAATGCTCTGCCTACCCCGTAAGGGATATAGGCGTGATTTATGTATGTATGTATGTATGAAAAATAATAACCCGATGAACCATGATGACCAGACCAACCTAGCAAGCCGATTAACTCTGGCCACATGATGAACCTTAACGACAAGATGAACCCAACGACCCTATGAACCATCATAACCCGATGAACCATATTTATTTATTTATTTATTTATTAAACTTTATTGCACAGAAAGTACAAAGGGCGGGCCTAATGCCACGCGGCATTCTCTACCGGCCAACCAAAAGATAAACAGAAAGAGCAAAACCACCATAATAACCTAATAAACATAATAACTAAGTCCTGAAAACTATACTCTGACATGTGCTGTCGGCCGTCGGCCGCTGCCTTCGGAATTACATCTGCCGCGGCGGCCGACGGCCGACTGTCGACGGCCGATAGCCGCGGCATGTGCCATCGGCCGTCGGAAAAGGTGGTTCGGAACAGCACCTTAAGCCGGCATCACACGGCTAACGGTATACATACATACATACACATATCACGCCTATAGTCCCTTGCGGGGTAGGCAGAGCGTAAACAGCCGCAAAAAAACGGACATTTACGCCACGTCTGACAAATACTTGAGGGTCATTCGGAAAATTGTGTATCGCCATAGTGACAGGTTGTCAGCCCATCGCCTGAAATTGCAATATACACCCTCGAATCCCTTAGTCGCCTCACACGACTCCCACGGGAAAGAAATGGAGTGATGCTATTCTAAGCCGGCATCACACGGCAAACGGTATTATTGCATAAAACTAAATAGTAAAGCCGCCATCTATGCGGACGTCACAGATACCTAGTGAACCAAAATAGTCTGATCCATCATTAGGAGATTATGATGAATCAAACGGAACGTGTTATACCTATCGCGTATGAGGTGACGACGACTTTTCTCAAAATCGAGTCCTTCGTCCAGACTATCTGGCCCCAAGAACTTTTCAGCAAAAGTCTTTTATAAAGGACTATGGGTGACCGGAGTTTTGAATTTTATTGAACTTCCTGTGTTTGGCCCTGGATGGCGTAATTTCAGTAGATAGATTTAAGTATAAAATTATTATTATTATTATTATTATTATTATTTTTTTATTAATGATGGGTTTGCTCTTGACTCTAGTCTAGGTCATAGGACAGAGACAGAGTCTAAGATGGAGCGAGCTCACCCAGAAGAAGCCTGTTAAGGCACTGGCACTCCCACACACTGACGGAACGCAGCAAGCTACTTGGCGCCAGACTTCGGTGGGATGGTGGTCGCGAGCCAGGCGGCTCCTTACGGAGCCTTCCACCGCTTGGTGGGATCGTTCAGCCGGACTTATCCACAGGCAAGCCTGTGTTGCCGTTGCCCGGGGTGGACCGCTAGGAGGTAGACCCCATACCACCCCAAAAATTTGTAATAAGATGTAATAATAATCAATCATTTCGACATCTGGTGGGATTTCAATATTTCTCTGCTACATATAATACAACACATTCCACTGCACTCACCAACCCGCCTACCAAGCGTGCGGTGAGCATGGAAAACACCCTCTAATACCAGGAGGCCCATGTCCAGCAGTGGACCGTTGTAGTTGTTGATGTTGTTAATATCCAAATATTACAAGACCCTTTTTAAAAAAGTTAGAATATCTAGTAGCCGGCCTTACTTTTTCTTTCCGTTGTTATACTGCATTAATTATACTGTGGCACTAAATGGTAGCAAATAAATCGAAAAATCAAATCACGTCGCACGTCGAGCAGAGCACCAGCACAGGTCCAGCCTCCGTAAGCGCCACCGCGCGACTGACGAAGCCCGCGGAGCCGCGCCCCTCGCCTTTTTGTAGGTATTTAGACATTATAATTCATAAAGTAGCACTACGACATTGAACTTGCCGATTTTTACTAGATAATTGATTTATCTAAAGAGTAGTATAAAAATTTTCTCAATAAGATTAATTTTTTAAGCATAATATCGTAATTAAATTTTGATTAGAGGCGACTTTGGCATTTTTTTCTATCGAGCGAATTTTATCTGATTGTGTAATTGAAATCGAAATTTACTCTGTTAGATCCTCAACTGTAACATATAGATTTTTCAAAATTTTACGACGCTTTTCTATTGAGTAATATCGTTTTGAAAAACGACTTTTGAGGTATAAGGCGCTCTTAATTTGATTCAGAAAATTTGCGTCACTTTTTGTATAATTTAACTTTGTATTTTAGAATATTTTTCACCGTTACTGTTACGAAAATCAACTGCTAATCTGGTAGGTGCACAAAAATAGGCGTCAATTACAGGTTGTTTTATAAAGAGCAATTTAGAATTATAACTGTAACTAATCTTCTTTGAGGAGATACTTTTCCTCAATTATGCAAATAAATTACTCCCAAGACCTTTCTGATCGCAATCCTGAAATATAAATCAGACGGAATTATTCTTCTTGAATAAGAAATTAAGACGATAGAAATTTTCCTGCAATCTTTTGATTTGAAGCATTTGCTTCACTTAAATTATCACAACGGGACTCATCAATCCTAAGCCAAGCCACAGGAGGCATGTTAATTTGAGACTGAATACAAAGTTACTGGAACGTTGCTTCGAGACGACAGTCAAAGTGATCGAAGATTTGTCTGAAGAGGCGTCGGAAGCTCAGTTGGTAGAGCAGTGGTACTTAACGGTTCCGGGTTCAAGACCCAGACCGCCACCGCTTATATTTTTTCGATTTGTTATTTTCATTTATGAATATAAAGTTGTTCAACTATTGAAATAGTACTGTCAGTAGTACGTCCAGTAAATACCCATTGAAAGAATCATTATGTCTGGATCTCCATACAGTTAATAATAATAAACAGTATAAGTACATCTCTTACTTGGATACTTTGTGATGCTGCATCACTAATAGTGCTTACTTTACAAAAAATAACAGCATAATATGCTTACTCACGCATTACCATGAAAACCTCAACAAATTCTCCATTTTTTTCTGGTTATGGCGAAGTTAGTATAAATAACGTATATGATGATGTACCTGCTGTCCGTTTTTCTCTTACTGTGTAAATAGGATGTTTCCGAGACTCACAAGCATTCCCTTACTAAACACATGGTTAGGCTCACAAACACACCCACACATGTGTACACATACACAGTCACAAACTCACAATATGTTAAAATTACTCGTCGTTTCGCATCGTTTACATTTCACGCCCAACTTTGCTTCGAAGGACGTATTATGGAAAATGGCTCCCCTTTTCAAAATTAAATCAAGGCAGCATGAGAAAAAGTTGGGAAAACGAGAAAACGTAATTTCTCAAACATTGATCAAGCACTGAAATCAAGATTTGTTATTCTTATATACGAATAAATGACTTGACTTATTGTCCTTATTTAAGAAGATCAAGAATATATAATTTGTTTGATAAGATAACTAGCCAATTCATTTACATCAATCATGGCGATAACGTATCGTTTTTGTGAGCTCAAAACAAATAGGATTTACGTTAGCCGTGAACAGAGTAATAAAAGTGGTTCTGAAAAGATTAAATGGAAACTAAATAGTTCATGTTTAACATCATACTATTTCACCGTATTTTACGTAATTTTTGTCGGTGAGTGACATAACATGGGTTTTAATGTTTCTTTCATTTTAAAGAGAAATTCATAAATGATGAGATAAACGTTTTTTATTGTACGGTCGGATTCATAAGTGGAGTCATAGTTAGACCACTTGACAGATTGCAATACGGGTTATTATCCTCTGTACTTACTTTACTAACTTACGCACACACGTAAGATTATCGACTGTAAGTAGAAAAGTCCACCTTAAGGCGTAGCATTAAAACTTAAACAGATTACCACCTATAAGCGACATCTATGTAATCTTTGAAATAATTACTCGGTGATTGCCTATTCGCCACCACATCACCACAAAGTATACATCACACTGGTTTGTCTAAAACCGTATTATAGTTATCCTTATTCGTTCACTTGTAGTAAAGTAATAGATTACATATCTTTATTTCGTCGTATTGATCACAAGCTACCGTAGCTTAGCGGTAATAGTTCTTACCTTCTAATCAGAACGGAACCGGGTTCCCATCCGATCTCTGTATGTTGAATAATGTTTTTTTAAATGTTTTTACCATATTTTCTCCAGTAATAATTATTTTATATAATATTGTTCTATATATTCATCTATGTATTATATCTATAAATGTTTATTGTAAATTATGTATCAAAATATTATATCTAAAAACATAAACCTATAATATTGTAATAAAACAACAAGTAAGGTAAGAAATTATTTTATTGGTAGGTAGGTAGGTATGGTATCACTTTATGTAAATAACATAATGACATGAATGAGAACTTTTGGTAACCATAAGATACGAGTATGTAAAACTACATAAAATACTTGCTGTCGTAATACTTAGTTAATAGTTTTGTTTGAATGATAAAACACAATATTATGTAAAATGATATTAAGTGTTCATTAGCTGAAACATCGATAGGTAATTATTTATAAGATCATAGGAATGATCCAAATCTTGGATTGAATCTTTCAATAAAGTTATTTAAGTAATAATTTCGTTAGTAATTATTTTATTGTTCTATGTTTAACGATGATGCACTTTCCTCGGAAGTAAAAGTAATTGTAATAATAATAAATCAGTTATTTGCCTACATCTCAAGGTTTAAGCTTAAGTACTCGTTTTCGTAATGAAAAGATATTGAAGCAAGGCCTTAAGATAACTGACTAATAATTATCAATCTTATATAAATATAAATCGATGTTTTAGCATAATTTAATTGCTAATGTAATGCTCCACAAATACCTACTGCAATAGTAGGCGGGTAAGCAGGTAAACTGAGGTTGAGTGAGCAACGATTTATCAGGCCCGCTTCGCCATACATTGCTGATTATTTTGTGTATATTCATATATTATAATGAAATACACAAGATAATCAGCAATGTATGCTAGATCGGGTCTGATTGGAATCTTAAGTAAAAATCGCCGCTTACATAATTAGTATTTGGTGTTACCTCCGCTGTTTTCAACAACACTTAATAAACACTTAATAGACTCGATCAAATAAGTGCATATATCTGTTCCTCTGGTACTCTCCCACACTCCCAGGCAGTGAGCCTCTAAAGCTTCTGTAGTTCTTTCATTGCGCATGTCCCACCTTTGCACCATTAAACCCCATAAATTCTCTATGGGATTTAAGTCCGGAGATTTTGCTGGCCAACGAATAACTTGGATATCTGGGTGCTGGCTAAACCAATTATACACCACGGCAGCTCGATGCACTGGACAATTTATCCTGGACAAATGCAAAACGAGGAACTTCACTAGCAGGATAAACAGTTAAACATTTCGCACCGTCGTCGATAGCATGCTTTCCTGTAGCATATCAACATAATTAGCGGCAGTTGCACGCCCTCTTTCTTGTGCTACTAATTTGCCTGGACCAGCGGCAGAACCATTTTCTTCATATTGTTACACCATCATCCTCCGCTGTGAATCATTAATAAGACGAGTCGAGTTTTTACGCTACCTTCCTCTTCAAAACGTGTAACCCAACGTTTAACAGTCTTCCACTAAAACAAAGTAGCATTATTAATAAAAAAGTTTATACTAATCGGTTCACAGCTCCCAACATACTATGAGTCAAAGTTTTTAATATTTAAAATACAATTGTAATGAAATAAAACTATACTTACGGCCAGACCAGTCTGATTAGCAATTTGAGTTAAATTAAATCCAATATCATGCAGCGCCACAGATAATTGCAGCGCAACAATACGCTGCCTATCCTGCAAACTGATATAAGTATGCATTTCGAAGAAATAAACACTGAAGTTTAATAAATAAACTTAAAAAAATCACTTAGCACACGCACTATCTCGCAAACGATCTAGCAACAACTAAAATGTAATTCAAAATTTACTTAATTTTGCTTCATTTGATAAAATAAAAACTAGAACGAAGAAATCGGGATTCGATCCATTGTCTCCACAATAACGGTCAAGAATTTGCTTGACCGCGCTACTGACCACGCTACCGAAGCTAATGATTCATGTAGTGAAATAGTCAATACTACTCAGCCTATTATACAATGGTAGTTCGTCAAATAATAGTATGTTATACGTCATTTGTGTCATTGTGTGAGTGTCGCCGCGGGTGCGAGCGACTTGTTTTCTGAGGTTTGTGTTAACTATGACTCCACTTTAGAACGCGACCGTACATTGAATATTACGCAGACCCAAAAGTAACCCATCTCAACTCTGGCATTTGTAGAGAGCGGCTACAGGGTTCACACACATTTTGATAGAGTGGGTAAAAGAAGTTTTGACTCGAAATAGCAACACGCTTTATCGCAAAAATAAACATCTTTGGCTGTTTTTTTTGTCTGTATATTTTTAGTAGCTCCGAAAAGGCTACAATGGAGAAAATCTAATTGGTGACATGTGCAAAACAAATAATAATGCATGTTCATAATAATGCATGTTCGCATTCTTGTTTTACCAGGTCAGTGGAGCAGCTGTCAAGTCCCGGCGAGTGCGAGGCGTCGCTAGTAGGGGGGCTACGTACGCGCGCGGGGGGTAAGGGCGGCCGCGGGCGGGGGTCAGCGTGGGGTTCCATATCGCGCGTCTTCGCACGCAGCAGGCACCGCACCAAGTCCGGCAGCGCCACTAGTGGACACGAGAGTGGTAAGTCTCTAGTGGGTAGTTTGCGTACGCGCGTGGGGGGTAAGGGCGGCCGCGGGCGGGGGTCAGCGTTTGGTTCCATATCGCGCGTCTTCGCACGCAGCAGGCACCGCACCAAGTCCGGCAGTGCCACTAGTGGACACGAGAGTGGTAAGTCTCTAGTGGGTAGTTTACGTACGCGCGTGGGGGGTAAGGGCGGCCGCGGGCGGGGGTCAGCGTTTGGTTCCATATCGCGCGTCTTCGCACGCAGCAGGCACCGCACCAAGTCCGGCAGCGTCACTAGTGGACACGAGAGTGGTAAGTCTCTAGTGGGCAGTGTGCGTACGCGCGCGGGGGGTAAGGGCGGCCGCGGGCGGGGGTCAGCGTGGGGTTCCATATCGCGCGTCTTCGCACGCAGCAGGCACCGCACCAAGTCCGGCAGCGCCACTAGTGGACACGAGAGTGGTAAGTAGTCTCTAGTGAGTAGTCTGCGTACGCGCGCGGGGGGTAAGGGCGGCCGCGGGCGGGGGTCAGCGTGGGGTTCCATATCGCGCGTCTTCGCACGCAGCAGGCACCGCACCAAGTCCGGCAGCGCCACTAGTGGACACGAGAGTGGTAAGTAGTCTCTAGTGAGTAGTCTGCGTACGCGGGGGGTCAAAGGTCCCATCGCTCTGCACTGTGATCATTACCATTAGACTCTTAATCATTACCATCTTATATAAAATAAAATATTGCTTATAACTTCTAATTTATTAAAATTGGTCAAGCTTCATTACTTCATGCATATTCTGATACCTGTACCATGGACCAATTAATACTATTAGTACCTAATTTTTACATGTTAAAAAAATCTTCCGATATACTCTGATTTGCACGAAATCAGAATAGCAACCAAATAAATTAAATCAAGTTAAATCTTAACGACTAGTAACCCATTCTTCCTGGAGAAGATTTAGCTACAAACTAGAATTTTACTGAAATTATTTCTCCACCCATTTTTTCATGCAACTTTCCTACTAAACGAATAACTCGAAGGCTGGATCCCTATTTTTCCCGCCAAAGAATATTTCTCAGACGAACACTGACCGTAAGTGAAATAGAGTCGCGAATTCAACAAAAGAGGATATAGGGGAAGCTTAGCATTGAGCGTCATATCAGGCGCGGACACACATGCCAAGTTGGACGCGACTCATGCAGGATATAGGAATAAAACTCCTCTTTAGGGGTTTTCATAGAAGTTCAGTTGATTTTTGACATCCAGCGCCAAAAATTAAAATATTCTAACTACAATATGTCTCTTCAGAACCAGTCTACGCCGGAACTGGCAGCACCAGGGCCTGGTCTCCGCTTGGAAGCGAGGCAGCTCTACGAGAGGCAGCTTCCTTGCCGCTGGCTAGATGGCGTGCGCCAGCCATCATCGCCTGGCTCGAGCTGGCGCTGGGCATGCCGCAGTATGCCACTGCGGTCGCTGACAATGTCAAGAGTGGGAAGGTGAGAACTGGCTTCATTGACATGACATTTAGAGCAAGTTACGCGCGAAAGAAAATGTAGATGATTGTAGAGCTAAACATTAGGATTTAATTAAAAAAATACTGGATGTAGCTAAGTTATGAATAAATCATGATCAGCAGAGAATTCAGCTAAATTTTCTTTTTACTAAAAGTTTTCTCTACCAATTTGCCGAGCGGAGAAGCGTCATTATTTATTCCATAAAACGTGCTCTACCAAAAATACTGCTGCACCTAAACATTTCTCTCGATTTGTATGCTCGTGTACACCGGCCATCATCCTGTTAGAAGCCTTTTCATCCCAGTCAAGCCTTTCCGACGCTTTGAAATGAGCGAAATATGCAAAATTGTATTCAACGAAATCGACGCTCACATCCACCCCGCCACTAAAACATTGCGGCTTATCTTTTTAAATAAAATCTCTTTTTATTACATCCCTTTTCATTCATTATTCCAAATACGTTTATTTTATTAGATTTATATGGTAATTTACTCTCGGAATTCTTGATAAACTCATCACAGACCGACCATAGGTATTTGCGTATTCGAAACACGTTTGCTTTTAGATTTATCAGTGAACATTTGCGGGCTTATTAATATCTGACACGGAATATTCAAACCAACCAATGAACAGTGCCTACACCTGTATATTGCGAAAATTTCGAGCTTTCTGTTAGTGAATATTAATGTTCAATTTGCAGGCTCAAGAGAGCAATTCAGTAGAGTGCTTAATAGAATAGGTAGGATTTTGTTTCAAATTGTTTGTAGGTATAATATTAATGAACTAGGTAATATTCTTGAAAGAAAGTTGTAACTAAAGGGTGTCCCAGATACAGAGATACAGATTTCATTATTCATACTGGCCAAATAAAAATATTCGAAAAAGAAACAAAAGTGTTGCCATGGTAACCGCGCGTAAGCAATGTGTGGAATAGGCAGGAATCCAGAAACATCTGTGATGATTTTGAACTGAAAATAGCCAAGTCAAGTGTATCACGAATTAAAGTTCAAGACTAAGCCAAGAAGGTTTTTGTGAAATTAGTCGCTTTTAATACGTCAAAGATCAAGCAGTAGGTACGTGCCAAGCGAGCTTGCCGTAAGTCTATATGAAAACTAGACTTTGAAACGGCCCGGCATCAGACAGGACCGCTTCCGATAAAGGGGTTGCTACATAACAAACTCAGGATAACTTGAGAGAGCTTTATAATTCTTTGTCTGTAAACCACATCCTACTCCTAGGGCTGTACTAGAATAAGCGGCTATCGAAAATAGAGTCTTGTCACGGTGTGTCAAGTCACTAAAACTAACAATGTTCAAAACCAAACTGTTCTTTTTCGGTTAGGTACTAAAAATATCAGCACATTTTATAATTGTAGTTGTCAAGATCACCTAACACAACCAACTCTAGTGAGTTCCCAAGTAGCACAATTTGAGAATTAGTGGCATAAAGTGTATAATGGTATTCAATTATTATACTTACACATTTTCACTCCAATCTATCTCACCTGCCTTCCCCCTGTTGGAACCCTAGAAACGTAGTTTTTGCGAAGTGATGACGTTTTCTTACTATTAGTGATTGTTGACCATCCATCCTAATCATCCATCCAGTAGTCCCAGCGTAAGCGACGCAATAGTAGCGTCAAATATTGTGTTCTGGTTGGTTCTAGATCCGTGCTTTGAATGGGCAGGTTCTGCTCGAGCTGACCGACGCTGATCTGGAGGTGGGCCTGGGAATCTCGCAGCCGATGCACCGGAAGAAGTTGCGGCTGGCCATCGAGGAGCGTAGGAGACCGGACCTGGTGCGGAACCCGGCTATAGGACAGCTCACGCACGCCTGGGTAGCCGCTGAGTGGCTGCCTGACCTCGGATTGGCCCAAGTAAGTCATCATAATTGCACAACTAAGTCCGGAGTTAGCGTATTTAGCACCAATTTGAAAGCCGTATTTAGTTACAGTAAAAAATTAAGGCATATGCCTAAAATTACACAAATTTATAAATTGGTTTCGGCCAAAAATGGACCACAAACTAAAAGAAAAAAATTAACGACTTTAATATTTTCAAAAGATGTAAAGCTAGCCGAAAATACTGGGCTATCTATTTCACACGTTTTGCTAAAACTGTTCTTATTATTTATTATACATTGAAATATATCAGATTCATATAGTATCTTGATAACTCCAAAACCTAATTTTAATGCAAAATTCAAATAACGTTAATTGTAACAAAATTAATTTTTATGAAACGTTAATATGGTCAATTATATCTACTGCTTCATTCATTTTAAATCGCTGTTTTTCGATCCGCAGTATGCAGAATCCTTCCTAGCCAGCCTGGTAGACGCCCGAATGCTGGACACCATCAGTAAGAAGGAGCTGGAGAAGTACCTGGGTGTCACCAGGAAGTTCCACCAGGCTTCCATTGTCCACGGCATCCATTTGCTGAGGATCATGAAGTATGACAGACAAGTAAGTATGTTGCAAGAAAAACTAAGAAGAAGAGGTGTAAAAGGATTCACTGAAAATATTTAAAAGGTATGAGGAATATGAACAACTTTCATTATTTTACCTGCGATAAAAAACATACTTCCGACTCTGATACCTTTTACACAGGCGTGTCTTTTCACCGCAAAAAGGAGTCCTTTCGACTGGACACCTACTTTTCGGGGAACATCTGTCCCAGTCACTGACAGGCTTGAGCTTCTAGGCATGGAGTTGACATCAAATCTAAACTTCGGCGCGACCATCGAGTACAAGGCTCAGACGGCGGCTAAAAAGCTGGGCGTCCTGAATAGAGTGAAGCGATACTTTACGCCTGGACAGCTTTTAACTCTTTACAAAGGACAAGTCCGATCCTGCATGGAGTATTGCAGTCACCTTTGGGATGGCTCAGCCAAATACCAACTTGCCGCTCTTGACTCGGTGGAACGCAGAGCCAAGAGGCTCATAGGCGACATAAAACTGGTGGACACCAAGCTACATAGCCTGGCACATCGCCGCAAGGTTGCCTGCTTGTCGGTATTTTATAGATTATACTTCGGAGAGTGTGCTCAAGAGCTTCACGACCTTGTTCCACCAGCTCCCTTCTACCATCGGACATCCAGACGCACCGCCGGATACCATCCGTACCTGGTAGCCATTCCACCAATTCGGACTAAGCGCTTCCAGTCATCATTTATAATGCGCACTGCTAAAGAGTGGAACTCACTACCTGCGTCTGTGTTTCCAAACGCATACAACCCTAATCTCTTCAAAGTAAGAGTGAACAGGCTTCTTCTGGGTGAGCTCGCTCCATCTTAGACTCTGTTTCTGTCCTATGACCTAGACTAGAGTCAAGAGCAAACCCATCATTAATAAAAAAAAAAAAAAGAGGGGTTTTTCTTTCTTTTCGTGTAGGACATCGAGTCGTCCAACGTTTGAGAGTTATTTTTTTTTTGTATATATTTCGACCTATTGCTCTTCAAAACAGCTTCTTAGTTTCTTGGGCAGGTTTTACCCTTGTTACTTTTTTACTTCTATTTTTACAACTGGTTTACATATTTAAGTATAGAAGCACATCCGACCCTCTTGTCGTAGTATTATCTTATCGTTCGTTAGTTCATCCATTCGTCTCACTCATAATGTAGAAATGAAAGCAAATACAATCAACATAATGAATGAATAACAGGAAAGTAAGCTTGCGGGCGACAAAACGCGTAGGAATGGGGAGTCACAACAAATAAGCGAAAATAAGAAGAAATAAGCACAATAATGGAAAACACGTCGCGGTAATAATTCATGGGGTCTTGCTTACGATAATTGAATTCTATAATGGGGAATGTTTTCCGATGAGGCGTAAGAGAGAGATGTGAGAATCGAAGAGAGAAAGTTGTATTAGGTATATAGCTATAAATAAAATAAAATATGTATAATATCCGTTAATAGGACAGTTGCGTTAAGAGACGATGTTATCCATTCGTTCAGAAGACATTACTTTGATTAGTTCCAACTCTGTAAACCTAATATTGAGAAGTAGAGATTAGGTACTCATGACTTTCCGGTAGGTTTAATAATTTGGACAAACAATCTGCCTGCTCTTAACCCATGTTTTTGGGGGGTCTGAGCACTACTGAGCAGCGTGTTTTATCCTAGGCTAGACCATATTGTGCAGAAAATACCTGAACTGTATAAATAGAATAGAATATGACTCAGACAGTGATATAAGTGCCTGTTATATTGGTGTTTTGAGTAGATCTCTGTCCACAACGGACGACTAAGCAATTAACCGGTAAGCATTGGTCGGTGTTCCAGAGCGAGCGACCCTTGTAATGTACACTCGTTAATCATCGGGTCGTCCCCAGCCCTCTCTGCTGGAAAATCTTACCTTCGGACCTCGTTTTTTAACATTTTTGTCGCCCTCCATTTTGACGGGCCTCATATATATTTTGTCTGGAAATTTAGGGGAGTGAATTGAGGCAATTATGTTGTTTAAAGGAAATAGACGATTTTTCTGATTTTGCATTCGCGTAATAAAATAACTCCGCTTCCAATAAAATAATTCAGGTTAATTGTTTGGTAAAGCATTTTAATTTAAATTTAAAAAAAAAGTCTGTTAATCAAGAAAAACAAGTAACATGAGTTACAATGTTTTATCTAATCTAAGTGAAACACATGTTTCATATCTGAAATGCATATTTTTGTTTTTGTTGCAGGCTTTAGCCGTAAGACGGCATCAATGCGAGAACGTGGACGCAGATCCGCTGGTTTGGACCAATCAGAGATTCATGCGGTGGGCTCACAATATTGACTTAGGAGAATTTGCTGAAAATCTTAAAGGTACGATATCTACTTTATCTATAAAATCCATATCTTTTCACAAGAAAACAATAGTATAGTAAAATGTTGTTATTTCTATTGCTAAACAGACAGTGGAGTACATGGAGGCCTAGTGGTTCTCGAACCATCTTTTACTGGCGAGACAATGGCCACAGCTCTGGGCATTCCGCCGTCAAAGAGCATCATCAGACGACATCTGGTCGCAGAGTTCGATGCCCTCATCATCCCCGCTAGGTAAACATTCACCCACTTACTCACGTCATCTTTTCTAACGGGATACATGATATTTGCTAACATTTTCCTCATCTCCTTAATCTTTAAAAAGAAAGACGATCGCTAGCAAATATTTTGTTTCCTCATTTTATCACGATATCTATTACAGTATTATATTGTCCCTATCAAATCAAATGTATTTACCTTATAATATTGCTTAAAACATGAGCATAAGTTTGGTGACGACAAGCACTGCCTATTGTGATAACATTGTATATTCCTTACGTTGATGATGTCGTTTTACCGAGGTGTGACCGAGGTCAGCCATGACGCGCACTGCATGTTAGTTGTCACCAGAATCACGCCCCGTAGGTGAGCAACCAGTAGTTGATTATAATGTGAGGTGCAATCCTGCAGGTATACGATATTTTGCCAGGTGGAAGAACTGCAAGTGGAGGCTGCCCGAGCATCCATGTTGTCCACAAAACAAAGATAAATCGACAAAAATAAAATTTTCATTCAAAAAGTAATCGCTTCGACGCGCCCTGTTTCTACGACCTGTATCTATGTAAAATTCCTTGTATGAAATGTTTGTAAAGTTGCTATTTTTACACAAAGTATTTTGTTTGCGAAGTGTATAGGTTTCTTCCGTCAATCTCGCTCGCCTATAACTTTTTGATCGAAAACTTGACGAGCGACGAAGACTGATAAGTTATTGTATAGGATCGTGGTATGTAAGTAAAAGAATCTCGATGAGTTAAAAAAGCAGTCGGACACTTTCATTTTGATTGTTCCCTCCTTCTTGCCTCCGTCAGTGTTAGCGTCAGTGTGCCGTGAACTTGCCCCCTAGAGCTCCGACAAATGTAGACTTAGATTATCACATTAATGTTTATTCGAGATTCATCGATTTGGTAAATTTAGTCAATGTATAAAACTTAGTTGGTAACATAAAGCATGAAATGCTTCATAATTATAGGGGGTGAATCATATCCCATTATCGAAGTAATCATTCAATTGGATTTGTTTTCATTCGATAAAAAAAATTATAGTGAAGAGAGATTTTGAACCACAACAACAAAATAATCTTTAGGTATTAAAACGGAACCATTCACTACAGCTTTAGGGTTACTACAATAATAGTGTTTGCCGATACTGTAAGATAAATATGTTTTTGACTTATATACAACCGCATTTTAAAGTCGACAGCAGTATTAGGTTTAGTTGTAATAGTATCAATTGACATATAAATGTGAATAAATCCTGATAAAAAAATGAAAACTTATGGAGGTGGTCAAATCGTTTTATTATCATCACCCTTACTCGGCGCTCCTTGCTTCGAGAGGAACGGTAACGATCATTTTATCGATACATCGTGAATGCTGTCATCATCATTAGATCGCACCTTAATTTGAAGAGGCTCTTTCCACATTCTCTCCTTCCATTCAACATCAATTTTGTTTTGTAAACATAATTTAACTCACAAATTGTGCTTGTCTACTTTAATTTTGGACATTTTCATTTGTTATTCAGGGAAGAGTACTGTGTGTTCACTCTATCGTTCATTCATTCTTTATCAAGCATTATTCACTCCAGTACTTTTCTTTGTTATCTTCAAAATTCATAAATCTTCCTTTGTTACACGTTTATTTTCATCGAGATCGTACACAATCAGCATGATTCGTACCACTTCCAGCAAATGCATCATGCTTTTGGTGTCTATATTAAACTTTTGTCAAAATTATTTATACATTTTTTGACTCTCTATGTATAGCTTTTTGAATAATATGTGTTTCGGGGGTAGTTCTTTCAAAATAAGGCAATGCTCTGAGATTACAAATGAAAAGTTGCATGTCAGCTTTTTGTGTTAGCAGTCTTAAAAATAATGTTTCTAATGAAAAGGCTTGCCTGGCTTTTTTCGAACTTCCCTCATGTTCTATTCCATGGCTTTGTGAAAACTTGAGGTAACTTTCAGGAACATGTTTGGGCATCAGATAAGGATGCTGGGCCGTCCCTTCTCAAGGTCTGTGGCGACTGGATTGCCCGGGATCGACCTCAGTGGGGACTCTAGAAGACATAGTCTACGAGTAAGATAATCATATTTCTTGTTTGAAAAATTAAGAATTTATCATAACATTTTCAAATGCAAAAAATATATCTATAAATTTAATTTAAGGTGATTAAATACATTCGGAATTGGTATAAAGAAAAAATAAGTAGCTGTTGCTGGCCTAAACAAATTTTAAAGCTAATTTAAGTCATAAATAAAAAATAAAAATTGAAAAAATATTAGCATCGGCCGCGGATGGAACTAACTAATATACTAAAGTTGTCGTAAATAAGAAAACTTATTATTAAAAGCTATTTGTAAATAATGTATCGCTTGAGGAATTGATATATTAAATAATTTGAAAAATGGTTTCTAATATTCCGCGAACTTCTTGTAATTCATTTGAATATATTTTCTGTGTGTTTTGTGTAAGTGGTTAATGGGTTCTTACCTGAAATAAAGATATTATTATTATTAAAGTATCTTTGCTATCGGATACCGTTTGATATTACTGACGTTGAGTTCAGGAAATCTACGAGACTTTGTATGGGAGCATTTACAATAGTTATGTATGGGTCTTTACTAATTTTAATGGCCTTAATGTATTCCAGAAAAGCCCTATACAAGTAATAATATAAAAATGTGGTGGAAAGTATAAAAATTATATATATCTGATCCGAAAGTAAAAATCCTGAGCAAGTTACTTCATTGTTCCTCTGAGAAGAAAAGAAAACTTGAGAGATAACATTTAACTATAACAAAATATAACGAAAAGTAAAGTACTTTACGTCCAAGACATTAGAATATCGATAATACTAAGCTAATACGTTTTTATTTTTCTCAGGGTTCAATCACCCGCGCATTAGGGGTCCTGAAGCCGAAACACGACCGCACCTCCCCGTCAAGCTCGAGCGAGAGTTCCAGCGTCCTTAGCCTCACCAACCAACCGTACCAGATGTCCTACTCGCCCCCGATAGGGATGAGGACCCTATCTCAACTGAGCATGACGTATGCGCCGCCGCCGACGCTGCAGGAATATGAACCGATATATACGCCACTCAGTCTGTACTCACAGTCCAGTGTGTCGACGAGGGACAGTCTGCAGCGCCTCAATGATATAAAGGAAAATACTGGCATCCAACACAGGTATGCTTAGTCAACAAAATATTTTATTAACAAGTTTCGTTTCAGGTATCCCTAGAACGCGGTTCAAAGTAAAAATGTAAATTAGTATTGCTAGATGTACCATCATAACTAATGATAATGAGGACACAAAACCGAAGAATAATGCTTAAATCCCATGCGGGTGCATGTTTTATGTCGTTTGATACTCCAGATATAAAATTAACGATACTAGTCATTTTATGAATAAAAAAACTAGTAATTACTAAATTATTGTTATTAGCCAATAACGTCCACTTTTAAAATTAACCCCTTCCTTTGTATATATGTTTTTTTTTCCATTTAGAAAGTAGAAATTTGGCGAATATATTACAAATTGGCTCCAATTTTACGTGTTATTTTAGCACAATCTTGTAGCACAATTCACCTCAAAGAGCGCCAAATTACGTCGTGTCGTAATTTACTTGTACGTGCGTAGCAAGTGCTACGGCTCGTAGCACTTCGTAGAATTCGCTACGACAGAGGAGGTTTCTTTGAAAAGCAATAAAAGTTTTATAGGAGAACGAAACCCGCCATATGGCACTGGAATTATTGCTTTGATAACTTTTAATTACTGGTCGCTGGCACGTCGGAACCGCATTCGTATTGTTGCAAGAAAATTATGTAGTTGGAAATTAGAGCATCCATAATGAAAAAACTTACACTTATTACAGTGCATCACTTTTTTTTTATTAAACATACATAATATCACGCCTATGCGTAAACGGACGATAAAACGGTCACTTACGCTACGTCTGACAAACATTTGAGAACATTTAGATAATTATGTATCACTATAGTGACAAGTTGTCAGCCCATCGCCTAAAATGCAAAAAAAAAATGTAACCCTCGAGTCCCTTAGTCACCTCATACGACACCCATGGGAAAGAAATGGGGTGAGGGTGGTGGTATTCTAATCCAGCATCACACGGCGGTATTTTTTATTATAACTGTTGCTAATTATTATAATTTCTTTATTATTTTCGGAATAACAGCTGTTCTGTAACAGACGTTCTCTTTTAAAACGATTGAAGGGCGATGTAATTATCGCAAAGTTAAATCTCAAATCCTTTGATACATACACATATCACGCTTTTATTTCTTGCGGGGCAGGTAGAGCGTTAATGGCTGTAAAATACGGTCGCTAGGGTCACCACGTCTGACAAAAAACTTTCATAAACTATAACTTGTAGCAAAAGCCTTTGCTCACACTGTCTGTACATGTCTCATTAGTTTTTATGCGATAAAGGATAAATATATATATATATTACATACATACATCAATCACGCCTATATCCCTTACGGGTATATATATTTACCTCTATAATGTATTGTTTGTCCACAGATACGGTCAAAAAGCTGACCACGCGCACAGAGTGAGCTCTCCTCTGCCCGCCAAGTCCGTTGACGAGGTTGTCGTGAAACAGAAACGTCATCGCCGCGTCAAAAGTATTGGCGACATCAATGCATGCTCTAAAGCGTCAGTGTAATCACAGCAGAAATTGTACTGTTTTCAACCGCGATTACTAGTCCTATACGGCTGGCATTATTTGAGGGCATAACTTATAAAATTCATTTCTTGTACGATTGCGTAATGCGTGTCTAAAGCACATCATTTTGTTTAATTTTTGACGCTTGCGTAAATTTTCGATTCAATGTTTGGTAGCTCGTTTATAACATCAAATTTTTAAGGGTCTTTAATAATTAACATTAAAAAATGTTTCAGTGTTATCAATGTGACAGTTAATATTATCAATGTGACAGTTAATTCAGTGTACAAACCCAATTTGAGACGTTTCTAACGACTGCAAACGAAATTATATACCTAAAATGTCACGACATAATAAATTGGGTTCGGCCAGTGGTCCAGAAACTTAAAGTCAATAGTAATCGACTATAAATTTGTTGAAACATGAAAAGCTAGCCATTGTGGGATAAACGTATCACTTCACTGGTTATGGAAAAAATAATTTTGTAATTAGTATTGCTTGACCTCTACGCACCTTTTGTGCATGTGTACTGGAGCGTGCAGCTCAAGTAACCCTGGAAGCTCAAATATTTGCTCTTTAACCAGGATATGATGAGCCGTGCTACACACTAATTACGCATGACGTTGCAATAAAGATCAAATATTAGTTTAATCTTGGGGTATTACAAAATTTAATTAAATAAAATGCCTGATATTGTCAAATCGTATGGATTTTAATATTATACCAAAGCGAATCAAACTTTTCTTGTAAGATCAAAATGTTTTAACGCAAACTGAATGTCACATAAAAAATATCAAATAATGCTTTAATGGTATTAGAAATACGAAAATCTCTTATTTTTTAACTAAAAATACGGAACCAAAGATTGGGATCTTGCTCAATATCTTCTTGTACAAAGTTGCATATCAATATCTCGAAAAACGGCATATTATTTCATTGACAAATTTTACTTCCAATGCTCGTACTCTTTAATGGTTGTATTTATTTAATAACAAACATTAGTAACTTTCATAAACAATGCAATTTTATTTATAAGAAATATGGATATTGTCTCTGAAAATTGTTTTATAATACAAATAGAAAGATCATAATTTTTCAATTACATATTGTATATTTTCACTTTTTAAGTTGTGGTTTTTTAACATATAAAGTTAATAAATATCTTTGTGTCCATGCTAGTATGCAGGTCACTGTGATAAGAAACACACGCATCTCAATATAAATGTAAACCGATGAGCTTCTCCTTTTGATACTAACAAAATATTAGTCAATTTTTATGAAAAATTAGTGGTTAAGTACATAATTTTGTAAGTAGTGTGTAGTCATTCCTATGTGAGCTTTATTTAAATTAACTTTGATTTTAGACAATGTTTACGTGTATTTTGTTATTTTTATACTTGTTGGTTTTACTTGTTTATGTGTTTATAATAGTCAAATCCATTAATTTAACTACGAGTATTTATTATTTTGTGATCAAAATAGTTTTTATTTAATTTGTTTATGATACACTTGAGTTACCTACCAATTAGTTAGGGATTTATACAATCGTCTGAAATAAATATTTTAAAAATGTGTTTTGGCGTTTAATTTTAATTCCTGTCTCTACTTCTCTCATTTTAAGTCAATGCTGACAGTAAGTACTATTAGCAACACTTTCGCAATTTTCTTTTTCATTTTCGATTCTCGGTTTAATGGTGCCAAGATGATTAAATAATATTGTCATATGGTGTGAATATAAATAAATAAATAAAACTTATAAACTAGGGTTCATCGAGTTGTCTGTCGACTCGGTGTCCACCATGAGAGATGAAGTTGAAATGATAATTATTTTGCTGCATAAATCATCTGGCGTCGGTTGCTGTCAACCTCAATTGCAATTGAAAAGGCCCTGCGATTCACTTTTTGTCCGACTAGCGCTTATTTAAACTGACTTTATTAATGTATGTATAATCCATTTATTGTGCATTCTTAAAACTAAAAAAGATAAAACATATTAAATCAAAAACAAAAAATGGCACAAATGCGGACTTATCCCAATAAGGGGTCTCTTCCAGTCAACCCTTGAGAAACTGTGAGGATTTGATTTAAGCAGGTAAACTAGAATGAAAAGGCAAACGAAAAGCTATTTACATACTTGAGACCAAAATGAATTCAATAGTATCTACTTAATAATATACTTCATAAATCTCTACATGGAAAAATAGTGTAATGCCGGCTTAGACTGGCATCACCCCATTTCTTTTCTGTGGGTGTTGTAAGAGGCGACAAAGGGACTCGAGGGTGCGTATTGTAATATTAGGCGATGGGCTGGCAACCTGTCACTATGGCGATACACAATTTTCCGAATGGTCCTCAAATATTTGTCAGACTTAGCGTAAATGACTGTTTTGCGGCCGTTTATGCTCTGCCTACCCCGAAAGGGATTATAGGCGTGATATGTGTGTGTGTGTGTGTGTATGTGTGGAAAACCAGTAATGAATGGTGACTCGAGATGCTGTTGATATTACCAATAGTGAAGTAAGTAGACAAAATCAGGCGTGAACGCAATAATGTTGGATACTGTAGTCGCGTCGTGATACCATTCGGTGATTCTACCGTATACTGCAAACAGTAAAACTTATCTGAGAACCTACCTACTTTACAAAAAGTGTTTTGTTGAAAGTCTCTTCAGATAGAGTTTGTAATTTTCTTCAACGAGATACTTTCCTATCTTGACACTGTTATATCTCGCCCTGTTTTTCTCCCGATATTCTAATCGATCTAAGCCGGATTGAAGGATGCGATCTGTTAGAAGCCATGGATAACCTTGGGGATTAAGCATAACTTGCAGTGGACGGCTATTGGCTGAATCGTATCTTGTCAGAACCTTCAAAGTTCTGTAAGAATTCAGCAAGTGTATGAAACCGATTTGAAATAAAATGGCATCGAGAGCCGTTTGTCATACTACCCAATGTCACCTTCATTTCAATACCGTTAGTACCTTTTCGGATTTCTAGTGAAAAGTGCTCGAGTTGTCGCTCGCAAAAACTGCTCTTGCTCTGCGGCGGCCCCTACTGGCACGAAATTTGTGACAAAATACAGAATAATATATTGCTTGGTTCTCGCTTGGTTCAATTTTGACAAGGTCGTTTCCTTTATAGGTAATATGAGTAATTTTGTTCGACTTTGTGATAATAGCATATATTGCTATCACGCACGTGCTTCTTTTTTGTTTTGGAAGATTTATTTCGTGAAATCAAATTGCAGATTAGTTCTAAAAGTAGCATTATTATCACAACAAATTTCAGGCCAAACAATCATTTATTTATTATTCTACAATAGTGGTAACTACTATTATTTGCTTATTCGCTTTTCCAACTTCACTCTATCCAGTGTAAACTGAATAAAGGACTTTAAAAACGAAAATAAGTGGTATAAATAAGTATAAAAAGGAACTAGCAGCATAACTTACTCCCAGAGTGGTATTTGGGTGGCATTATCCAGCAAACTTTAGCGTCAGTCGGTCAGTCGTTAGCGCCGCACTTGAGCCAACTTTTAGCACTTACCATTTTAAATCTTACGGATTTCAGCAGATTATACAAACGTGCGTCCCTACCATTAAAGCGTAAGTATATGAAGGAAGCGTCGCGCACCATAAAAACCCCTTGATAGTTGCCGCGTCCAACTACTTCCCCCATCCAACCTCGCGTTTTAAACACCGGCCGAGACACGTTCTTTCGGAAGAGGATGACGAAATCACAGTAGCCACTGCTGCAGCCATTGCGAGTAGATCACACTCCACAAGCTCCTCAAACAACCGACGCCTCCGCCGGCAGGGGCGCGGAGGTCCCTCATTTGTTCCCCATTTTGGGAACTACCGGCACGTGCCGGGTAGATTCAGTCCAATCCTTTCTTCCTAGAACAACTCGTAAGCCCAAAGGCGCGATTGGGCTGGTTGTTTGAACAACAACATAACTTCTCTGGGTGAGCTCCTGCTCTCCACCATACAGTCAGGTGTAGATTTTCATAGCCCTGGGACTAAAATCGTAGAGTCCAGAACAAAAAAACAAACGTTCTTAAGTATTAGGTGTGTGCAGTTAGATATAGAAGCATTTTATGTATGTTTTTGACATACGTTTTTGATCGATCATTTGTTACATATTACAGCTATTTAAGTAGTTTGTTAAGTTTTTGATGATACGAAAAATAACAATAAAATATACGGTAAATCTATGTGCCACACGATTTTATTGGGTTTGTTTCTACATATTAAAAGCATTTAAAAAAGACTGGCAAAGGAAGCTGGCCGTTGATAAAAATTATACGAATTCTCAAAATTCGACATGTTGCATCAAACGGTTCAAACTATTTTGTGGACATAGAGATAGGCACATCGATAGTTACGGAATGACCGCTATCCGCTGGTATTCAAAAAGTGCAGGGAATGCGTTGCTACGTTACGTACTGTCTTTTTAACGTGTTTTTAACATTCATTGCTGCTTTTGATTCAAAACTGTAATTCTCTTATCCTAGGTTCGCAAAGTACACATTCGTTTTTGATTTGCTTCAAACTTATCATATATTGACATTATGACATGAAAAGGTACGAAAATGAAAACACACTCTTCTCTGTCAAATCGCTTCTACGCACACCGCATAGTAGCAATAATTAACGACTGTTGTCAACATTCAGTATGAAATCTCTTCAATAGGGCACCAATTAAAATATTTACTCCATTTGTTTTGTGTACACAATAGGTACGGCTGTAAAAATGAACATTTACTCTACATCTGACAAACATTTGAGGATCATTCAGAAAATTCTTTATCGCCATTGCCTAAAATTAAAATACGCATGTAATCCGAGTTTAAACTGAAGATATATCTGTACTGCTAAAAACTTGTGCATAGAGTTTGGAGAAGAAATGAACGTCAAATATGATATAAATACAACTGCCAGTAGAGGGATGGAAATATCATAAAAATACAGGCAACCTTTGATATCAGCTCTGGGATATTTGTTGATATTGCCGAATAGTCGTATCGGTCAGTTTTCATTTCGATAGCCGTCCAGCCTTTTGATTAAATTTTTATATCACTAGTTGCTGCGATCCAAAATGCTGAAAATGTAAGTACAATTCATTCCGACAAAAATTAAGTACCAATGTAAAATACCGTGTAAGTGCTCAAGTAGGTAAGTAAAACAAAAATATTTTAATACCTATCAAAATACCTACGTACTATACACTATTACATTTTTCCTATAGATAATGTGGATTTGATATGGTAAGTTTGGTACTGTAGCTATATTTTTTCATTTAAATAGTAGGTAATTTATAATTTCGTAATTTTTCCAAATACTTGACTAAATAAAGGTTATTTGACATGTCCTAAAATATATTTCGTTTTTTGGTTTTGTGTTTATAATTCCCACTAAAATTATAATTATGACGGCCGATGTGGCGCAGTAGTATTGCGACTGCCTACGACGCAAAGGTTCCGGGTCCGATTCTCCGGAGCGCACGTTAAACCTGTCTATGATTACTTAGACGGCGGTCGTTACACAACCATATCAGAAACCTACTACTACTATTAGGCGGTTGAAAAACTCTTACAACAGGGTTCATCGAGTCGTTGTACGACTCGGTGTCGCACATGATAAGAAGAATATTACGCCAAATAACCTTCAGTATATACATATTCCACAGAGACATAAAACATGTAGTAAGCTAATCCTTTCCCAGTAGAGCTGAGGCAACATTATGAATTTTGATAGCCTCGCAGTATAATTAACCTGCTAGAAAAATCTCAGGAGTTAATTTCCCTTGTGACGCTGGCAATCACCACACAAAGAGGATCTTCTATTTTCTTTTAACTAGTTATTATAAAGAAGAGCCTTTGTGTTGTACTAAAAAAGTATCTTCAGTTTTTTGCACTTTATTTTGAAAATAGAATATGTACCTAAGATGTGATAAAAATAATTACGAATCTATCTATAATGGGTAGGTAGGTAGGTAGGTACAGTCACATGACTTTTAGCGGGAAATAAAAAACAGTGCAACATTTCCTATCGTTGATTTACATTTTTATGGTCTCGATTGCATTAACTCGGTAAGTACAAATAAAAGCATTTCCTAGTAAGGTAATAAGAAAATTTATGTTTTAAACTAGGTTAGGTAATATACATAGGTACATATTCCATGTAAGTGTGTCACAGTAAAACACGAGTCACTTAATTATGGACAAAAACAGGCTAAAATAATTCAGTTGTCTGACGAAGGACGGATGCCTCTTAAATAATTCATAAGGGTGTCCCCATAGCTGCCTTTGAGAGTCTTAAGCTGGAACTAAGGCTGGAACCGATAGGCTTTTGATTTCATTTATTTTCTCCATGTAAAATGTAAGGGTACAATACAGGTCACATAATTATGAGCAAAGGCGAGCTTTAAAATAATTAAAATGTCTGACGGCAGAGGAGAGATTTTGTCCTGTTTGGGAGAGCTTAATAGCGCCCCCAAACAGGAAAAAATCCCTGGCTGGACACGCTAGTCATCTGGAATCTAAAGTATCAATTTGCGGCAATAAATACCTACCAAGGTTGTTTAGAATCAATAAGACCTTGTAAAACTAAGTGCTTTAGTTATGTATTGTTATTTTGACAAAAGTGGCCGCGAATTGATAATTTAGTTTCCAGATGACTAGCGTCTCCAGCCAGGGATTTGATTCCTATTTGGCCGCGCCACTGGGCTCTCGAACCACCTTAAATTATAATATTTTCTTGAGTACAACTATTATTCATCACACACTGGGCTCTCGAACCACCTTAAATTATAATATTTTCTTGAGTACAACTATTATTCATCACAGTAAAACATTTTTTAACGGATTTAAGTTGTGTTTATTTTGGATTTTACAAATAATCTATATTCTAAATAATGACGTCTAACACCTAGTCATCCGTGACCACGGGCTCTGTAAAGAGCTCGAAACGTAGGAATTTTAAAATCCAAAATAAACACAACCTAAATCCGTTTAAAATTGTTTTATTGTCACCTTAAATTATTTTTAAGAATGACGTCACAGCAGCCTGTGAGACTATATACTAGAATTGGCTTTTGATTTCATATATTTCGCTCCAGCAAGCGCGCTCTTTCACATCGCAAAAGTATCAAAGAGATCTCCAGGTGAAACGTAACCCGATCCGGGTGCAGTTTGCGTTACTATTTGATAGCAAATGCTTGTATTTTAAAATGCTATAAATATGATGAGCGGATTTTCTCCATTTACATTGTTGCAATGTTGCTTTTTGATAAAAAAAAATCTTGAAACATTGCAACTGTAATTATTAATTACCTTTTTGCTCCATGCTCCGATAAAATCTACGAATACGCTTGAGTATAAATCCCTCATTAAATTAGAATTAGGGGCTAATTAACCGAACTAATGACTATTGAGGTTGCGATAAAACTAAAATACGATATGCAAAGGTCGCTAACATAATTTAAAAAAATACAACAATAAAAGGCATCCTACGTATTAAGAGCCGTTAGAAAAAGTCGATTCTAGTAATACTTATACATATTTGTGCTGAATATGTAGTGAGCGCCTAACAAATGTTGATTATTTGTTTTGGAGAAGAAATCCGCCTTTTTACAAAAAAGTTAAACGCGCATTTAAACGCAGTGTACATTATTTTTTCACACGATTTGACGTTGTCAAACGACTTAGACACTGTTTATAGTTTTTTGTAATAAAACAGTCTAGGGTTATTTTAATGTTACGGTTGTAATTCCAGCAGTAATGTTTATGTGGCCCCCATACTTCGAGAAACATCTATAAACCTGTTTAATTGTAGTTTGCTCGTGTGAACTGGACTTTAGGCTGCGAACAGTAAAACTAGAAGCACTTATTACAGCTTTATCATTACTAAGGCGGTTCTTTGACGGAATGACGCACGTATTTTTGACGCAGCCGTCTGTCAGAAAAAGAAAATTTCGAATTCCCGTACAAAAAACGGATACCATGGCACAGCACAGGGTAACGCATGCATTGGACCAAGGTGTTTGATAGATGCATCCGTCAGTACGTCATAGTCATTCACCTAATAAGTAGCTCAAGCTGTTACATTCGCTCCTACTCATATTATGTCTATGTCCTGAGGTAGACATAGACATAATATGTAGATTTCTTGGAGTGATAGAATTTAAAAAACGATTAGGTTATTAAGTAATTTGTTAAAAGTTGAACAAGTACCTGCGTAGCCAAAATATAAGTCAAACATAAATAAGTTTTTTTACCTATAGACACACACACCAGGATATGTACGGGCATTTTGAGTGCAGCTTGTCAATCTATCGGTGTACATCAAAGGGAAATCGTCAAATGGCTTTGATGGAAAGCTGTAAACGGTTCGTCACAAGCTGTGATAGGTTTCAAATCTGTTTCAAAGTAAATTGTATATTGAGTCAAGGCTTCCGTTTAGAATGGCAGACTATGAACTGTCCTATGATATATTTTGTAGACAGGCCTAGTTTTAGTCTGACAAATTTGCACACGCATTATTTGAATTTGAAGAAAATTCACTCTAGTATGAGAAACTTTCTAGGATGAGAAGTCACTGTTATTGCGATCGAAAAGCATAGCATGGTTTACCTACGGAGTTTTTATGGAGTTCGAACAAGATAGAGGCAGTCTTTTTTCTCTTTGTATTCCAGACTTTATGAATACAGGCTTTATAGGTATTTCAATGGGACTAAATAACTTAGCAGTATGTAGGTACGACTGAAGCATTTTATTCATGAACAAGTGAGTGAGGCTGCGGGTAGCTGAGTGAGGGTTTGTGGGCTTGAATGCCGGCAAATTGGAACATGCCCGGCGGCTCAGACTGCGGGCATTGGGACATGCCCGGCGGCTCAGAGTGCGGGCATGCCCCGCCGGGCACCACCGGGCATGATTGCACGTTTGTCACGCTGCTGATAAGATTATTTGAAGAGAGAAACACGGTGAATGTGTAGTCATCAAGTAACACGGACCTGTGGTGTATAGTTAGAGTAAAAGTCTGACCTCACCTGCTGCGTAAAGGCTTGTATACAGGGTGTAAGGGACGGTTTACCGAAAACTTTGCCGGCATGGTCAGACCATGAAACTGAACAACTTTTTCTATGGAGACAATTTTGGTAAAGGAGAAAAAAATTACGTTCTCTCATACAAAATTCCCAATTAGCTGACTGACTTTCAAAGGAAACGGAAAAAAAAATCGTTACCCAACATGTTTAATTTAGCGTTGCTATGCTGGGGTAAGTTAGGTATTAATGACGGTCTATGAATGCGCCGCGATTTCGCACGCATCGCTCTGGGCATATGTTGTCCCTTTCTCGCTCGCGGGGCGAGGGGGCGGCGTGCGCGCGGGCCGCCTGGTAGACGCCAAGCGGTGATTTCTGCACCCCACTCAGTCACTCAAACCGTTCGGACGGGAGGGTATCGCGTATTGTGCGGATTTCCCGCCACGCGTTTTGTGATGCCGCGTGTAAGGGACGATTCAATTTGAGATCGCGCGTGTTGATGCATCGTGTTATTGCGTTTCTCCTGGGTTGTACTGGAATGCCAGGCTTAGTGATTGTTGGATGTCTCGACGTCTTCCACGTGAGCGTCGCGTTGAATAGGCATCAGGTGGCCATTTTGGCCCGCGTTTGTACGGCCCAAATTCGGGTTGGGTCACGCGTAATGACTAATATCAAAGTGGAATACGAACAGAAGCTGTGAGTGGTTTGACGTGAATAACGCGCCAAGGCTGTAGTGGAATGCTGGGTGTCGATATCTTTTCCACCCAGCCCTGTAAGTACCCACGGAATCCCGATTTGTTCCATTCCCTGAACTTCCTTTCTCCGTTGGGTATTTTATGCATTTGGACCGGCACGTTGACTGTAAGTGTTAAACCTGGTTGTTTAGTATAAAACTGTTTATTCGTGTTAATGGTGTGTTCCCTTTAGTCATATTTGTTGTACCATATCATTGTGACTCCTTAGTACGAATTGCGGAATTCGTGGGGTGATATAATTTGGAGGTACTTACTTATAATCTAGTGCTAATACGTGTGACGTAACGCCAGATCGGCAGACGGTATTTACTACCGACTTGAGTTATGTAAGGGTTGGAACACATCATTTGCCAATTTCAATCAACTTAGTTAATTAAGTTAAATAGATTTAGGTTCACGTTTAATTCATAGTATGCGCTGCTATATTGTGCAGCGTATGCTATTTAGCGCTGCGTAACGCAGCCATTGTCTGCCTCCAGTTGAACTCCTGGTATTTTGTTCGAAATTTACCTGTGTAAATCGCTTCCACTGCGGGAGTTTAGCTTGGAATTAGACAATTTTTGGTAGCAGAGCGTGGTTCAGAAAACCACTAGATTTAAGATTATTTTAGTATAAGATTTTTAATCTACCTACATAAAAAAAAATATATTTATTGTGATTGTAGTGTGTGCCCTGTGTGTGTATGTGTAATATCCTATCGGTAGGATCAGGGCCAATCAATTAGTGAATTGCTTGTTATTATCGTTGTGTTTACCCTGTGCGGATATCCTAACGGTAGGATCAGGGCCGATTGTCTATTTTTTTTTATTGTAAGGTTCGGTGTTACTTTGAGTTGGTACCATGGCTCCCACAATTACACAGCTTCAGGCAAAAATTAGAACGCACCTAATTTGGTTCGCGACTAAGCAGGCGATGGTCGGTCGCGGGGACCGAGAGGACGCACTCATCGCTTGTGCGCAACGGATTGACGAACGGGTCGCGGAGGTGTTGGATTGCCTCACTGGATGCGAGGAGTTATTTGATGGGACGCCTGATGAGGAGGTCAAACTTACGGTCCGGACGAATGTGACCCAGTGCCTGGAGATAGGGCAGGAGATCCAGCAGGCGGCTGCTGTGATCATCAGGCGTAGGGCTGGGGAGCCGGACCCACCCCATGGTCCGCGGGGACCGGGGGTGCAAGTGCCCCTGCCGGCTGTGGCGATTCCGGTCTTCCACGGGGACTACACGGATTGGACCCGATTCCAGGATCTGTTTGACAGTGTGATTCATAACCGCACTGACTTGCAGCCGGCATATAAAATGGCACAATTGATGGCCAAGCTGCAAGGTGAGCCCCATGAGCTGGTAAAGCATCTACCAGTCGATGATGCAAGTTACGAGACGGCTCGCGGTTTGCTGATCGAGAGATACAGCAACAAACGTCTCATGATTGACCAACTCCTGGAACAGTGGCTCACCGTGCCGACCATCACACGAGGGACGGACCTCAGGGCCAAGGTCCTCAACCCTGTCTGCGTTGCAGTGAACGCTCTTGAGAGACAGGGGATGCCGGTGTCAGGCTATGATTATATCCTGGTCCACACGTTGTTGCGCCGCCTGCCGAGCGACATGGCCGCTCGTTTTGAACAGTCACACGGAGGTAAGACATCTGATTACCTCCCGACCTTCGAGGAGCTCAAGTCCTTCCTCGAGGCCGAGTGCAGGCGGGTAGATGCCCAATTTGGAAAGTCGCCTCACGCGGAGTCTGCGGCCGCTTGCCGCCCGGAACGGCCGGGTGCACAGGCGCGAGACGGTAAGAGTAGGCCACCCAGGCGATACAATGTCGCTAATTTGGAATCGAGGTGTGCCTACTGCAGAGAGGCGGGGCATCAGGTGACTGCGTGTGAGGAGTTCGCTGCACAGCGGGTGCAGAAACGTCGTGGTGTGGTGCAGCAACGGCGTTGGTGCTTTAGGTGTATGGGGCCGCATCAGGTGCGAGAGTGCCCATCAAGCACCAACTGCAGGTACTGTCAGGGTGCCCACCATCAGCTCCTATGCATGAACCGCAGCGGAGATTACGGAGGCAGAGCTGACGCGGGTCAGCGGACGGAGTCTGCCCTACCTAGACGGGAGCAACGCTCCCCACCCCCTCCAAGGAGGAGTCCTCTTCCACCAGGGTTTCAGGGACGAGGCCAGGGACATCAGCAGGTGATGCCCCCTTCACCACGCGCGAGACAGTCACCACCTCGGCAGCAGGTGCCGGAACAGGGTAGGTGGTCACAGGTCCAAGGTCAGGGGCACCCATCACAAGTACGTGATGCTACGGGCGGGTGCCAACACCAGGGCCAGTACATGCAGTACTCGGCGGGTCTGAACAACATGGTGAGTTCCCATGACCCACGCATGCCTCTCCCCTTGGCTGAGCACCCGCGGCTACAGGCGCATCCACGGTACGCGCGCCTGCCGCAGGGTTACTATAGGCTGCCAGCCATGGCGTACAGGACCAGAGGTCCCTACCAGCAGGAGTGGGACCCACTCGAAGGTGTACGGAGAGAGGGGACCCCCCCGCAGGACGCGGACACTCCGCGCTTAGATTCCTGCTAGGTAATCGCCGCCTACACGCCAGCTTCGGCCCCCCGGCCAATTACGGTATTGTTGCCTACGGCAATGATTTGGGTATGGGGATACGGTGGCCGCAGCATACAGGTAAGAGCCTTGTTAGATACAGGGGCTCAGGGTTGTATTGTGTCTAGTAAGCTGGTGAGTAGGCTACGCTTAAATAAAAGGCCCACAACGGATGGGGCTGTAGGTATTGGAGGTGTAGATGTGCCTGACGTTCGGGGTCAGGTGAACTTCGAGTTCACATTAGGTAATACAGGTACAGGGGTCAGCTATCATGCCTCAGCAGTGGTGCTGGATGAAGTGGTAGGGAAACTTCCTCAGGTTCGGTTACCGTCAACGGTACGAGGGTTAACCACAGGCTTAGAGTTAGCTGATCCTGAATTTGATACTCCTGGTACGGTGGACGTTCTCCTCGGGTCAGACGTCCTCGGGAGATTCTGGTGTGGCAGAAAACGGGTACTTCAGCAAACTGGTTTAGTGGCCGTTGATACCACAGGGGGGTATGTTATTTTTGGCCCAGTTTGGAGACCTCAGGACCTACCAGAGGGCGATACGGTTCTCTATGGTAGTGTGTTGTCGGAGGTGCTGCAGAGGTTTTGGGAGTCTGAGGAGCCACCCACAGCGGATAGACGGAAGCCAGAGGATGACGAGTGCGAGCTGTTCTATCAGTACAACACTGCACGAAGTTCGTCAGGTAGGTTTGTTACCAGGCTGCCATTTCTCCCAAACCGCCCCTCCTTAGGTAGTTCGCGACAGATCGCGGAACGGAGACTACTGGCTATGGAGAGAAAGATGAAGCGAGATGCAGCACTTCGGCAGAAGTATATCGAATTCATGAGGGAGTACCTAGAGTTAGGCCACATGTCGGTGTCCAGCATAGATTGGAGGTGTGTCGAGCATTACTATATACCACACCTGGCTGTTTTGAAGTCACCGGAGGCGAAGATACGGGTAGTGTTTGACGGTTCTGCTCCTACATCGAATGGTGTGTCTGTGAACCAGTGTCTGCACGCGGGTCCCAAGTTGAACCGGGACATTGTGGACATCCTCACAGATTTTCGGTTGCACCAAGTAGCGTTCGTCGCAGACGTCAAAATGATGTTTCGCCAAACAATTATACACCCGGATGACCGTCGGTACCAGCTGATTTTGTGGCGTGAGAGCCCTGACGAGCCGATGGTCACTTATGAACTTAACACGGTAACGTATGGTCTGAAGCCAAGTCCGTTTTTGGCAGTACGCACGCTGCGAGAGTTGGCCGCACAGGAAAGGGTAAGATTCCCTCGGGCTGCAGCAGTACTGGATCGCGACGTCTACGTGGATGACATCTGCACGGGTGCAGATAGCGTGCAACAAGCACTGCTACTACGAGACGAGCTGATCGCGATCATGGAATCAGGAGGTTATGAGTTGCGGAAATGGCTGTCCAGCTGTCCAGAGCTCCTGGCCGGGTTGCCAGGTGAGTTCCAGCAGGACCCGCACCTTTTCGAGAACCCGGACAATCCAAATACGTTGAGCATCCTAGGGGTGCAATATAGGCCAACGCATGATGTCTTTACGTATCAGATCGAGCCAGACCTTTTGCAGAAGACTTGGACGAAGCGTTCGGTATTATCGACGATCGCCAGAACTTTCGATCCTAACGGGTGGATCGCACCGGTGACGTTCATGGCGAAGTGCTTCTTGCAAAGGTTGTGGATAGCAAACTTGGGTTGGGACGACCAGCTCTCCGGAGAGCTGTTGAATGATTGGACCAAGTTTGTGACCACCTTACCAGGGATCGTACGCATCGCCATACCTCGCAAGTTGCTCCCATCGGTGGGATGTAAGGCTACCCTACATGGGTTTTGTGATGCCTCGGAGCGAGGGTACGCGGCAGCTGTCTATTTGCGGACAGTCAGTTCAACGGGAACTGTAGACGTGCGTCTAGTTATGGCCAAGAGTAAGGTGGCTCCGGTTAGGACAAGATGGATCATTCCAAAGTTGGAATTGGCGGGAGCAGCGCTTCTCACGCGCTTGCTACATTATGTCGCTAGTAATCTACGCGGTACCATCAATTTGGATGAAACGGTGTACGCATGGACCGACAGTAGGATAGTTCTGTGCTGGTTACAGACGTCGGTACATACTCTTGAGGTTTTCGTGGCAAATCGGGTGTCACAGATTAAAGGATCGGAAACTCCGTTGGTATAGAGACACGTACCGGGAGAACAGAACCCAGCGGACTGCGCCTCACGGGGATGTAGGGCCCCTGATTTGGTAGGTCATTCACTGTGGTGGGGACCTCAGTGGCTGACTGAGTCACCTGAGAGATGGCCATACAATGAGTGCGGGTCGCCGCTTGGGCCACCTGATCGAGGTTTGCGAGTGAACGTAGGGCAGATCGTACCTAAGCCTAGTGCGGCTTTCTTGCTGGAACGATACAGCTCCCTCGACAAACTTCTAGGGGTGACAGGTTGGATCAAACGGTTCGTGAACAACTGTAGAAAACCTCAAGCAGAACGGAACTTGGCACCTGTCCTCTCGCCTGCGGAGCGGAATGCGGCTCTAAGTTTATTGGTTAGGGTCGTCCAGGCGGAACATTTTGAGGAAGAGGCCAGGCTGCTCAGGGATGGCCGTGGAAAGCTGAAGGGAGGTCTTGTGCGCCTCAACCCGTTCGTGGACGAGCATGGAATGCTCCGGGTTGGAGGTAGACTTCGGAACGCTAACCTGCCCTTTTCAGCACGGCATCCGCTGTTACTCCCAAAGAAGGGACCTTTGGTAGAACTTATAGTTAGGGATCGTCACCAGAAAAACTCGCATGCGGGCTGCAATGCACTTTTGGCTATTCTGCAGCGCGAGTTTTGGATCTTGTCTGGACGACGTACGGTACGGAGCATTGTGTTTCGGTGCTTGCCTTGCTATTGGTTGAAGGCAGCCACAATGCAACCTCAGATGGGAGACCTCCCACCGGACCGGGTGACGGAAGCCTGGACGTTTGCGGGTGTGGGAACGGACTTTGCGGGGCCTTTTATGGTAAAGGCATCACGCCTTCGCAACGCGAAGTCAATCAAGGCGTATTTGTGCGTGTTTGTGTGCCTAGCAACCAAGGCCGTCCACTTGGAACTCGTGGCCGACCTCACTACGGAGGCTTTCTTAGCAGCTTTAGATAGATTTGTGTCGCGAAGAGGGCGACCAGCGCTGATCAGGTCGGACTGTGGTACCAACTTTAAGGGCGCTGATCGATGTATGAAAGAAATTATAACGTTTTTATCGGAAAACGAGGAAGCTATCGGCACGAGCCTCTCCCGTCAGGGCATTAACTGGGTGTTCGATCCACCAGGATGCCCCCACTGGGGTGGTATATTTGAAGCGGTTGTAAAGTCCGCTAAGACGCATTTGATGCGCGTTATAGGTTTAACGATATTAACCTTTGAGGAGCTAGCGACCGTGTTTTGTAAAATTGAGGCCGTTCTCAATTCACGTCCTTTGTGTCCGCTTAGCTCAGATCCGAATGATCTGGAGGACCTGACACCAGGGCATTTCTTAATTGGCCGACCACTTAACGCCTTGCCAGAGTACCCCTACACAGAGGTCAGTAGCAATCGTTTGACGCGTTATGAGTTGCTGCAGCAAATGTCTCAGAATTTTTGGAAGCGATGGTCGCTTGAGTATTTGCACATTCTGCAGCAACGCCTTAAGTGGACGGACAGAACTGAACCCCCTCGCATCGGAGATCTCGTTCTGGTTAAGGATGCCAACCTGCCGCCACTGCGATGGCGCAGAGGGCGCATTCTCAACTTGTTCCCAGGTAGTGATGGCACTCCTCGAGTCGCGACAGTTCAGGTAGGGGATTCAGTTCTTAAGCGAGCAATAGCAACGCTATCTCGTCTCCCCAGTAGTGAATAGGCCTAAGGGATTCGGCCTAGGGCGGGTTAATGTTTAATTTAGCGTTGCTATGCTGGGGTAAGTTAGGTATTAATGACGGTCTATGAATGCGCCGCGATTTCGCACGCATCGCTCTGGGCATATGTTGTCCCTTTCTCGCTCGCGGGGCGAGGGGGCGGCGTGCGCGCGGGCCGCCTGGTAGACGCCAAGCGGTGATTTCTGCACCCCACTCAGTCACTCAAAACCGTTCGGACGGGAGGGTATCGCGTATTGTGCGGATTTCCCGCCACGCGTTTTGTGATGCCGCGTGTAAGGGACGATTCAATTTGAGATCGCGCGTGTTGATGCATCGTATTATTGCGTTTCTCCTGGGTTGTACTGGAATGCCAGGCTTAGTGATTGTTGGATGTCTCGACGTCTTCCACGTGAGCGTCGCGTTGAATAGGCATCAGGTGGCCATTTTGGCCCGCGTTTGTACGGCCCAAATTCGGGTTGGGTCACGCGTAATGACTAATATCAAAGTGAAATACGAACAGAAGCTGTGAGTGGTTTGACGTGAATAACGCGCCAAGGCTGTAGTGGAATGCTGGGTGTCGATATCTTTTCCACCCAGCCCTGTAAGTACCCACGGAATCCCGATTTGTTCCATTCCCTGAACTTCCTTTCTCCGTTGGGTATTTTATGCATTTGGACCGGCACGTTGACTGTAAGTGTTAAACCTGGTTGTTTAGTATAAAACTGTTTATTCGTGTTAATGGTGTGTTCCCTTTAGTCATATTTGTTGTACCATATCATTGTGACTCCTTAGTACGAATTGCGGAATTCGTGGGGTGATATAATTTGGAGGTACTTACTTATAATCTAGTGCTAATACGTGTGACGTAACGCCAGATCGGCAGACGGTATTTACTACCGACTTGAGTTATGTAAGGGTTGGAACACATCATTTGCCAATTTCAATCAACTTAGTTAATTAAGTTAAATAGATTTAGGTTCACGTTTAATTCATAGTATGCGCTGCTATATTGTGCAGCGTATGCTATTTAGCGCTGCGTAACGCAGCCATTGTCTGCCTCCAGTTGAACTCCTGGTATTTTGTTCGAAATTTACCTGTGTAAATCGCTTCCACTGCGGGAGTTTAGCTTGGAATTAGACACAACATAAGATAGTAAAAGCAGTTCAGTTTCATGGTCTGATCATCCCTGCAAAGTTTACGGTACACCGTCCCTTACACCCTGTATATATTGTCTTAGGCACGGACTTGACTAATTGAATGGGATCAAAGATTTTGACTGCATGTGGTCACTAAAGTAATATTGTTGCTTAATCTTCATAAGTTTGACATCAAAATTTATTTAAAAACATAATCAGAAAGTTGGCTCTTGCAACGACTAAGTTACAGTACTTATCTTGTACGTCATAAAAAAAATCCTAGAAACTATGTCGTCACCGCTAGTAATATTCATGGGAATGTATCACGGCACGGTAGAGCCTGTGTTGGTCTAGATGTTTGCTGTCGATTCCAACCATTCCGGTGATCTAGGTCGAGACACCACTGGGGCTAAGCTAGATTCCTTAGATAATTCTGAGAATAGCTGGCATCGCATCAACAACATAGGAACATAGATAGATGTTGCCAGGTACAGGCAGGGTTATTTCCTCAGAATTTTCCCAACAGGATGTTAACTTATTAATTTGTTCAACATAAATATGGCGTAATTTTAATGGAACACCTGTGTACATTCAGGCACATAATAAAAAGTGTTTATCATGTAAATAATAATAAAGCTATTTCTACAGTTTATTAACTCTCCTCGTAACATTAATTAAATTTATGTCATAAAAAATTGGAGCCAGGCCCAACAGCCCACTGAGTCGTAAAGTTAGCATCGCATTTAGCAATTTGAAAAACTTCTAACTTGCAGCAAACCAACTTAATTTAAAATAGAAAGAAATCCATTCAATCAGGGTATTTTCATTAGAAACTTCTACTACGATTAGATTTCCTTAGTTCGTAAACACTCGTTTTCAAATAGACTCATTCCATTGTTTTCTTACCTAAAACTATGATGGCAGGAAATCGATACAATCGGTATTATTACATAAAAAACTAAACGCTTTACAACGTGAAATCATATTGAAAAATAATGTAAACATAGCCTCTTACTTTTTTGTTATAACACTATATACGGTTTCATGAAAGATAAAATAAACACTAAAAATATAATAATGAATGCCTTCATGGATAAATAGATTCTAGCTCACAATTTAGTAGGGTCGTCTCTATCAGATTTAAAATTGACTTTATATCGAACATGATTTGTCTTTTGTAAAAAGTTGTAAACACGTAGGTATACAATATATAGTAAATTGATTCAAAGAATGCAATTAAAAATTCGATAAAAAGCTCTACGGAAACAGCACAGGCAAAGGCTTCATTATTTAATATTGTCGATTGTTTTCGGAAAGTAATTGAATTTCTCAATAACAGCGCTTTTGTATGACTTCGCTTACAAACAGCATGAATATATAGGTATTACTATATAGGTACTTTTACTTACCTATATCAATTTTTTTTTTTTTACCTAACACGCGGGAATTACTATTTTAAGTTTAGGAAATAGTTGAGCCTTATAACCTTACCTGTTAGTAATTATGCTAATGAAAGAAAAGTAACTTGTTATTGTTTTGTTATTTGTTTGTTAAATGCTACGAACGTAGATAAAGGATTTTAAGGAAGTATGATTTTAATTTAATTTCAAATAAACTGCTAATTCAGCAATCATCACCAACAGGATTAACTATGAGTTGAAAAACATCCACAACATTATTCAAAGTTAAACAAAATTGCTACAAAATTGGCATCATAACAACGGCTAACAAAAAGGAAAACAATATTCGGAATTCTCGCTTAGAACTGGGCTTCAAAGTAAGAGGGCTGGCTCCAAAACTCTGAAAGCTTATACAAAGAAAAACAAATTTTTCGCCAGCGGATTTCCATGTCAGTCACGTTGGAGATTTTCCGCGGCAAAATGAATTCCATTTGGGAAACAAATCACCGCAGATCCAATCAAAGACGACGACAGGCCTTGTTCGAGGGAATTATACTGCCTGTTGCTGACTGTACTTGTGCTTGTGCTTGTGTTGCTGACTGTACTACTTGTGCTTGTGTAGCTGACTATACTGTCTGTCAAACGACTTGACAGACGCATCCGTTATGCACCTCAAACGCACCGTTGCAGTATTTATATGAGAATAAGATTGGAAATCGCAATTTCTTTTCGTCTGACGGACGAATTTGTTACGGTGCGTTAAAAAACACAGCGAAAACAAGTAAGTAGGTGAACCACCTTACTCAGACTATGACGATGATGATATATATATATATGTATATATATATATATATATATAATATTCATTATATATATATAATGAATATTATATATTGAATCAATAAACCGCTCTGCGTTTAAGAAACAGGCTTTGTGCCACTGTAAAAACGATATAATTAATTACCTATTTTATCTACCAAAATTATGAGTGAATATGTATATATTTTTTTGGCATACTGTACTGTCCTACTTTAGGGCAAAGGACTCTCTCTCCGGTGGATTTATTTTTACATGGTTCTAACCTGACAGTCTCTACTTTTTCAAACCAGCAGCAAAACGTTTATGCCATTATCTCATCTAAACTATATCTCTACGACGGTACAGCAATATTATTCTTGACGTCCTACGGCTTACCCTTCATGGCTAAATATTGTCTTTGTCATATAATCGGGATAAGGAGTAAGCCGCCCCATGGGACATCGCCCTACATGTACACGTTAATTAGATGCCAAGGATTACAGCATTTCGTTACTGAGCCCCATACAGTAAGGCTTAATCTTTGGCTTGACGTCTATATCATAAAAGGTCATCATAGCTATATTGCTAATGTTCAAAAAAAGTTTCATTGAAAGTTTTTATTTCAATACAAATGAAATGCGAGTTAGGTATTCGTAAGGTAGTGCACAGTTTCAGCGAAGGCTTTTAAACCATTTTATTAACCCGTAGTTCACGCAATATTATAACCTTTTCATAGGTTTTCAACTTTAAGTAAGGATAGCATGCTTAAACATGACTGGTACACGTCACAAAATAGACGCAGCCGCCAATACTTACTTTGTGTACACGTGCTGTACCGTAGTAGATGAGGCCATAACCGACAAAGAATCAAACACAAATTTTACATAATTTCTGTGGATACCTGCTGTAGTAGGTATCTACGATAAAAGACTCCCGAAATATTGTTTTTCGAAATTAATACCTTAATCACATGAATTTATAACGTGTCCATGCAAAAAGCTGCTATATTTTACAAAAATATTATTTCATTTCGTTACAAACTGCCGAAACAAACTGATTGACCGCAAACTCCATCCATGTAGTGGTCAGCTGTCCAAATTGATAGTATTATGAAAATACTTTATTATTTTTGGAGCAGATGTAATTAACAGTTTGAAAAGTTATATTATTTACGTAAGTTATTTTTGTTTAGTGGTTGTAGCTTTTCTGACCATGAAATGACGAGACAGTTAGTAAGCAGTACACGATGGATAAATACACCTACACATCGTCCATAATTAAAATTAGTCTCCTTTCAAATAAATAAGTACTTATAACATTATAATGAATTTTGCCTTAAGACACCATCAACAATTCCAACTGGTAATCTTTTTTGACAGCGTAATTCATATTTGGTTTCAGACCCTTTTTTTTTTCGAAACTATTTCATCTGCCATTCTGCTTCCCGGTACAGTATTGTCATTTTGTGATCAGTGCTGCCAACTAATCTTCGCCAGCATATTCACCAATTATGATAAGGTAATAGGGGTCTTAAACAACAGATCATTCATCGCAGGTATTTTATTTTTTATACAAGGCAAAAACACGTAAGTACAAAGTTACTTCACTTGCCTTTTCCGAGATTTAAAAAGAACGCCGGTGCAAAAAATTTATTTGCAAGTAATGAAACGGACGTTTTCTTTGATGAAATGTTCTCTTGTATGTTGTAGCCGACAACGCGACTGCGGGAAGACCTTATCTTCATTACAGCGACAAAAACAACTAAGAACAACATTACATTTATTTTATAACTAGTTTTATCTACACTCGTCTCATAATGTTCGAATTATGAATTCGAAAACAGATGCATAATGACCTACTTTATGCATTCTGCCAATAAAAACTAGGGTTTACTTTAAATTACAGAAGCGTAATGACTTAATGAGAAAACGCTTAATACGATAAAGTTGAGAAATGAAACGAAGTTTTTTTTTTCCAATATTCAAATCGCTATCTTCCCCCGCACCTGACAGTTGTTGTTGTACGGTAATTTTTCGGATGTTATTCAGTTGTTTTAATAGGTTTTTGTTCTGTTGTTGTTGAGATGTTGTTCAGATGTTGTTCAGATGTTGTTCAGATGTTGTTCAGATGTTGTTCAGTTGTTGTTCAGATGTTGATTAGTTGTTGTTCAGATGTTATTCCGATGTTGTTCAGTGTTGTTCAGTTGTTGTTCAGTTGTTTTTCAGATATTGTTCAGTTGTTTTTCAGATGTTGTTCCGATGTTGTTCAGATGTTGTTCAGTTGTTGTTCAGATGTTGTTCAGTTGTTTAGGTAAGTCACTCCACATCTAAACAACTGCTAAATTACAGAATCTTCAAAAATTCATATCAAGCCATATTACGTTCTCGTATTGAATTTGTCCTTGTATCGGGCCTTGCAATGGCCGGTGCGTACGTTTAGAAAAGTGTTTCTAAGTTTTTTTGGAGAGTGTAGATAAAATAGTGTATGCAACTGCTATAATTAGGCATTAGAATGCTCGTGTCAAACTATTATCACACTCGGCTGCGCCTCGTGTGATAAACAGACACTCGCATTCTAATGACCCCCATTATACGACAGTTGCATAAACTACTATTTCAGCATTGCGGATGATTTGTTTCATAAGATAAGAATACAGTGTGTAAACATATTAGCTGCAAATGATTTAAGGGCTGAACCAGCCCATGAAACTGAACTGAACAACTTTCCTCAAGGAATATGAAAATAGGAAATTGGGCCTCCCGTACGTTGCATTCCATTTTAATTGTTGTTTTTCTTTTTTGTAAATGTAATAAATAAATAGAAAAAATACAAAATGTTCCAGACGATCAAGTTAATTTGTTTGGGAGGTCCAACTCTTGCATTGAATACAATCTTACAGCCAGTATTCTTAATTGCACAGAAAGAAAATAAACTGACAATTAAAACATATTTATGAATAGAATCAATGTACAATAAGGCCACTATATGAGAAAAAGCAAGTGTAGTTAATGGCAAAAATTTCTTCCTGTTACTTTAAAAAAACTTACAAAAACGAGTTAGGGTTTTTTTAAAGTTATGTCAAAGGAAATCACTTGAATCACTTTATTGCGGGGTATCCGAATGAATCCCAAGTATATTCCGCGATTATTTGTAGTTTCCGAGTGATGCAACTTAAAAAAAAATTAAAAATTCAACCGGCAGGAATTTTTTCAATCTTTTTTCAATACAATTTAAAAACTTAGCAAACTTGGAAACATTATCGGAAGAACAGAGTGCGCCTCAATTTAAGGAATTTAAATTTTGTATTTTGACGTCACTGTTTGGTATATACCCGTAATATATTAGTCTGTCTGTCGTCCCACTGCAGGGCAATGCCTTTTACTGACAGTTCTAAATAAATATAAGTAATACTTACTTACGCAATTTTATTTCAACCCTTAGGAGTTACTTACTAACAACTTCACCTACCGTAGGTAGGTATAAATCTCACAAGACCCTCAATAATGTCAGTGTAATACATAGTTGCAATCACTGCTCCCGTGAGGGAGAAACCGTTTTGCGTTCTTATTCTGGGAATTTCAAAGATAAATTAACTTCTGCTCTTTGTAAGCAAGACAATGCAGGGATAAAATCTTGATTTGGCGCGTAATCAAATTTCCTACGCCCCAAATTCTGCTATTTGAAAAGCGTCTAAGTGGTGTCCATATATATAGTGTCTGTTATGTATTACGTTAAATGTTTAAATAGAATAGAATTGAAATTCTTTATTGGCTAAAAATGTAGTGCTATAAAGTTATTACAGTAAATAAATAGAATAGTATATTTTATCGCACATTTTATCAGAATCTGACACGCAAATTTAAAATATAAATTGATAATGCTTCATATTTACATTTGAATTGATGATTACATATTAACAGTTGAATGTATAGTGTACCCTACTGAAAATATAATGGCAGTTTAAGAAATAACAGTATTGGAGCTATACAGAATACTCCCGTGCAACATTCTACATCGTATGCCTGTGTGGGACTGAGAACAGCCAAGCTAAGCCGTCGCAAGCCGATCGCAAGCCGATTAAGCCGTCGTACCGCGATGTCACTGCACCAGAGCCGGTGCACCTCCCAATGCGAGTGACCCCGTTTCGGAGAATAAGCGGAAAGCTGGTTGGCAGTGTCAGTTTGTTTGACCAGAATCCTATGTCCTAAGCCTATATATAATACTTCCTAACGAGCGGGGAAGCCTGATGTCAAGACAAACCTTTTCGGGTTTAGTGACGTCATGTTTTTGTGATAATTTATTATAGCAAAAATAAACGAAACGAAGACAAATCTTACGTACTATATTAAAGTAAACTGTCTAGTCTTCCTTTATTTTATGCGCTACTATCTTCATCTCTTTTAATACTCCTCCACCCAAAGGTTTTCTGGTAGAGACTTTTACTGATAAGGCCACCTTTGCGCATTTTAGTTAAATTTTTCCTGTTATGTGTTTTTGTTCCGAATGTGCAATAAAGTGCACTAACTTGGGTAGTTATGCTCTCAATAACATAGACAAATTGTTATGCCTATTTTTCTGTTTCCTGTAAAAGAAATTTCTTGCATTGCGCTCGCCAATCCGCTCGCCAAGCGTGATGAGTACGGTAATACCCTCCAATAGAGAGGAAGCGCATGTCCAGCAGTGGGCTGTTGTGGCTGTTTATATGTAATTAAGACAAATCAGGACAATTAGCAGCTGTACTAAAGGTAGGTACAGTTTGGGATAAAACAGACTTATGAAATAAATGATATAGTTCAATTTCAATAAAACATTCTCGTATGTACAAAATATCATTAATAAAGATTTTACCTGGGGCTTTCTGAAAAATTATTTCTGCAGCTGAATTGATAATATTTTACAAGCCCACTCTAGGTACTTAATTTTAATTAAAGCTTTATGAAAATATTTTTGTTTGTATTTCAATCTGGCTTTTGCCCGCGGCTTCATCTGTGTTAAAGTGCTCCTCATATTGCTGGCAGTTCCCGAAATTCGAATTCATTTTTGACTTACTCCAATTGGGGCGTCAGTTTTTAAAACTCCTATTTTTAATCCGTTTTATAAATTAAGGTACTCCATTCTGTTTTTACGAAACCAGAGTGATTTGTATCACGTTAGAGCATCATGGTTTACATACTAGTTTACATAACGTTCATATATATAGGGTGAAACTTTACTAGTGGCCGAAAGCGAAAACTTAAGACGGGCTGGTAATAAGGAACAACTTTCCTCAAGAAACATAGGTGGAAATAAGAAGAAAAAAATGGTTTAACCCTATATACGCCTTACAGTATTGGTTTGTATTTAACGTTCATATAGGTGAAACATATTCTAGTGGCCAATAGCGAAAACTTAAGACGGGCTGGTGATAAGGAACAACTTTCCTCAAGAAACATAGGTGGAAATAAGAAGAAAAAATTGGTTTAACCTTAAATACGCTTTACAGTATTGGTTTGTACATACTTGTTTACATAACGTTCAAATATAGGGTGAAATTTTACTAGTGGTGGTGATAAGGAACTTTCCCTAAGAAACATAGGTGGAAATAAGAAGAAAAAATTGGTTTAACCCTATATACGCTTTACAGTATTGGTTTTTAAGCAGGATATTGAATTTGTAATCAATAATGTCGAGAAAAGCGTGCTTGTTTGAGTACAGACAGAGATAAATACAAAATCATCTAAGTAGGTGTCGTATCGTGTGATACTGGCTTAGAATGTGCCGTGTGATGCCGGCTTAGAATAACATCACTATTTTTATTTTCCGTGGGCAACGTAAGATGTGATTAAGGGAACCCGACGGTTACATGTGCGTTTAGCAATTTTAGGCAATGGTCTGACAACCTGTCGCTACGGTGTTACACAATTTTCAGAATGACCCTAAAAAAAAATGGCCCTTTACACTCTGCCTACCCCAGAAGGCATTTAAGCGTGATATTATGTATGTATCAAAGTGCCGTGTGATGCCGGCTTAGAATATCATCACCCCATTACTTTCCCGTGGGAGTAGTAAGAGGCGACTTAGGGACTTGAGGGTGTGTTTTGCAATTGTAGGCGATAGGCTGACAACCTGTCACTATGGTGATACACAATTTTCCGAATGACCCTCAAATGTTCGTCAGACGTGGCATAAATGGCCGTTTATTTGCGGCCGTTTACGCTCTGCCTACCCCGAAACGGATTGAGGCGTGATGTGTGTATGAATGTATGTATGTATGTATCAAAGTAAAGATACGCAAATTAGTTAGACTATGGACTGAAAGTGATAGTATTATTCTACATTGAATAAAGTTAATTGAATTTCATTTCACTGATGGATTCTGACATACAATCTGAGAGCTTTACCGAAAAAAACATAGATATGCGTTGAACGCGTATTTATCGTTTATTTGTATGGAGTTATTATTTAAACACGCGTTCAACGCATGTCTAACGAATTTTAGTAAGGCCCTTAACATTTAACTTTTTTTTATTTTATTTTATTAATGCATAAAAATATACACGGGCGTGTCTCTCACAAAAATAAGACTCAATGACAACGTACAAAAATACTTTTCATTTGCTTTTTGTGAAGATTACCTAGAGGTACATTCTTTCGCTGATTTTTTATACATGCCTCTCCGTTGGGATAAACTTGGACCAAGGATAAACTTGATACTAAATTACGATCTTACAATGTTAATATTACAGCAAATAAAAAATAATTCGTCTGTCTGGCAGTGTCTACTTGATTTGTACCTACGACCTATAGGTAACATATACTGGTTATTCTTTTGAACAGTATGCAAAAACCAGTTTCAGTTGATTCTTTAAAGAGGTAGGTTAATGTGGTGCTGGCGCCTGTCGACATTTGCATGGCAATTAGAATTACACGGCGCCACTGCATTACCATTTCAATTGCGGGGAACGAGGGAAGCTGTGAGGACACCGAAAGTTTGAGATACACAAGAATACCTTTTATTCTTCTTCTTTTTGTGGGATGAACCTTGGTGTTAGAGTTTTTTCAACCGCCTACTTAAGTAGGTCTCTGACATGTTTGAGCAATGACCGCCGTCTAAATAATCATAGACAGCAACCGGGACCGACAGCACAAAGTAAGTATTGGCGGCTGCGCGCCGAATACAGAGAGCTCACTTCAAGCAAACGTCACGAAACTCTCCACAATTTGACACGCCGCCGTTTACAAGGAAATCCAAACCAATCCAAACACACTTGTAGTCGAGTGTCAACCGCGTTTGGTGCGGACGTGCAAAATGACTTCACACAAAAATAAATAGGTTTATTAGTTTATGATGTGATTTTTACAATGTTCCTATAATATTTTGTACCAACTATAAAAACTTGCTTTCATAAAAGAACAAACAGGATTAATAACTCTAATCAGTATATTTTTTTTATAACGTTATTTGAGTTTCTACTTAGATAAAGGCCACTTTTCATTTTGATGTACATACATACACATATCACGTCTATTATCCCTTGCGGGGTAGGCAGAGCGTAGACGGCTGCAAAAACGAAAATTATTTACCCTCAAGTCCCTTAGTTGCCTTTTACGACACCCACGGGAAAGAAATGGGGTGATGCTCAGTCTCAACAGCCCCAGAGCAGAAATCTACCTACTCGTCATACCCCATTTCATAATAATTGTGCTATGTAGGTAGTATACGTAATGTAAATACAGGGAGTAACAGAAAGAAAGGGTATATCATACCGTAAGGAGGTCAAAGTGGGGAAATGGGGAAAGTTGTTCAGTTTTATGAGCACCTTTCGGCTTGATATAGCCTTTTTGTTACTCCCTGTATGTTTAGGTACCTACTCCATTGAATAAAATCGGTAAGAAAACTGTGGCAGCCCTTGCCGAAAGCGGAAATAGTCGAAAATAGGGCCGAGTGATCCTTCTGTACATTCTCTATTTTGTGCCGACAGCTTAACGTGCCTTGTGCGTCACAGGCAGAAGTACTAGCACCATAAGAATAGATAATTCTATGCTAGCACTGCCTCTCATCGGCCGTCAATTAATTAATAACAATGATTCAAAACTTTATTACTCTTAAATAGTTTGGATTCGTTCAACTACGCAGTTTCCTAGATAGTACTTAGTTTCATTATAACTAAAGTAGTATTCACTTTGCCGCTCGATGTACTCGTATTTGACAGACAGTCAGCAATGCATCTTTAGTTCTACTCTACATGTTGTATGTTTTATACAACCCGTTTCAATATAAGCGCTGAACATCTTGAGTCAAATGTGAGAACAACTTACAGCCGAATTGCTACGCCGTAGAAAAGACCCCTTCCGTCTACTAGCTAACTAGCGACTTTTTTCCTTAGGCACCGTAACGCGTCTGTCAGACAACTTGGCAAATCTTTTGACAGACGCATCATTGAATTGTCAAGTCATTTGACAGACGCATTTGTAAACGCACTGTTAACGCACCGTAGGTAGCCGTATTTGTATACATACATACATCAGCCTATAGCAGTCCACTGCTGGACGTAGGCCTCCCCCAGGGGAGCACGCCATAGGGCACGATTTCCCGTTTTTGCCATTCAGTCGCTACCAGCCGCTTTTTTTAAGTCATCGGTCCATATGCAATTGTATGGGAATAAGAAATCGCAATTTCCTTTCGTCCAACAGACTTATGTCTCAGTATAATTAATAGTACTCTTATGTTACGGTGACGACAAGTGGAAGTACCGCTTTAGATTTCAACCATATTTTATCATTTATCCTAAGGCAGGTATAAAAGGAAAAAATACGCAATGACTTGTAAAAGAGCCCTCTGAAATTGAAGGAGAAAATTCCACAGCTGTGCCGCTAACCTTAGTTCACACTGGAACACAACCGCGCCTAGTTACCTGCTCCCGGTGTTTTGTTCCACTTCCACGTTTCTTATTTGGGCAGGAAACCGCTTACTGGGTGCAAATTAGCTGAATTCGTGCGATGGGATGCCTCTTCTTTGCGGTTTGTTGACTTGGAAATGGAAATGAGTCGTGAACTTGTTTCAAGCTATGAAGTTGAGAATTTAAGTACGTAATCAAACATAAGCATACGACCAAATTGCAGGATTTAAACATTAACTTTTTTAAAATTGTTTTTAAACAATATCGTATTTATTTCATGCCTATTTGATACCCAGGACGGCCTGTTTTTAAGAAGTTAACAATAAAACGATCAGATTGGTATGCCATGAAGCCATGTGGTTCCGGCTTAGAATAGCATCACCCCAGTTCTACACGTGGGTGTCATAGAAAGCGACTAAGGGATTATCATTCAGGAATTGGGCAGCAGCATTCCCTGTAAATAATGAAATGAGTGTCATCTTGCATTGCGCTTGCCAATTCGCCGGCCAAGCGTGGCAAGTATGGCAATACAGGGCAGGGCCATGTCCAGCAGTGGACTGTTGTATCTGTTAATTTATGCCATGAAAAGAGCATCCGTAATACGAGAGTGAAAATAGTTACCGTATAAAATAGGAATGTATAGTGCATACGCTGCCTTATTTGAGTACATATAATGAAATCTTCTCTTATATTGAGAGCATTTGAACACCGATAGAGAGATTTGAGATTTTACACCACAATTTTACAAGAGCAATGCTCTTGACGGTGTAGTTTCTGCCAGTTTTCTCAGTCTTCTGCCTTTTCCTTGACTTCCCTGTACGACATGACCATTATTTTTTCTTTTATTACATACATACATACATAAATCACGCCTATATCCCTTACGGGGCAGGCAGAGCGTTAACGGCCGTAAAACGGATATTAACACCACGTCTGACAAAAGCTTGAGGGTCAATCAGACAACTGTGTCTCACTATAGTGACAGGTTGTCAGCCCATCGCCTAAAATTGCAATACACATCCCTCGAGTCCCTTAGTCGGCTCTTACGACACCCATGGGTAAGAAATGGGGTGATGCTATTCTAAGCCGGTAATCACACGGCGATTTCTTTTCTTTTATTTTATCTAAATAACTCCTTGGTCTTCCTCTTCAATTGCTTTTCAAGATTCGGATCGTACAGAGCGGCCATACTCACGTTCAAGTTTAAGATCTTTTTCTTTAAATTTCACATTTTGTGTAAAAGATTGCAAATCTGAAAGGAAGTCGAGGAACTCGTGAAACTGAACAACATTCTGTAAGGAACGTAAAATAATAACAAAAATTACTTCTCTTAATATCAGCTAAGTTGTAAGAAAAACAAAAAAATGGTTTTTTTTTTTCTATATTCTTTGAGTCCGTTGCCCATTCATTAAAGGTACTACAGATAAATAGGAAACAAGATAATATATTAAAACATGGTAAACCACAACAATACTGTTAAAGAATATCTTTGAGAGATTTTGACAGTCTTGTGTTGACTAGAAATAGAATAAGATTTAGATTCAGATTCTTTATTCAGCTTAAACAACATCGTCAACAGAGTATAAATTAAATTATTCAAACATTTACAATAATTTGATAAATAGTACTAGATGTCAAATGTACTTAAGATTAAGTTCGTTACAATTTCTTATTGTAGATCGCGTTCAATAAAATTTAATAAATCATTACTGAAAATATTTTAAAGGTCCCTTCATTCATAAATTCGGTCACAGAATTACTATAACCTTTATTTAGTAGAAATCGCTTGAATTTAACAGAACAGCGTTTTTCTTTATAACAAAATACAAATAGTAGTAACTAAATAAATCAATTTTATTATTTAACTTTGATTGACATCTGTAGTGCTAAAAGTGTAGCAGAAAAGGGATTGACCCAAATACATATTTCGGGAAAAACTACAATGTGTGCCGAACCCCGTTCTTTCACCTGAAAACAAATTTGCTCTTTGTTTTCGCTTCACGCCTCATCGTACAGTTTGACGGTGGGATTTATCGGTTCGGTGGTTTTCTCACGTGCCACACAATGTTGCGGTATTTGACACGTATTATAGATAATAGCAGCTTCACGGTGGTGCGGTGCCGTAGTTCTTCTACGGCCCATTTCGTAAAACGCCTTATGTCATGTGGGTCTTACACGCAGCGCATGTTTTTGCGGTATTTTCCGGTTCCGGTTAATTGACTGAAGGAGTTAAAAATATCCCACAGTCAGTGCAAATGTCGCAGTATATGGTTTGTATGTTGGCTGCCAGAAAACGAAACATCGTCCAGTGCTCCCCACTTCAGTAACACCAGTTTGGCAAAATACCGCAAAATCAAGTAGCACGTGAGAGAACCACCTTTGACGCTGGGATTTATCGGTCTCGTCCGCAAACAGGCATAGTCTGATCGCTGCCGGTGGTTGATAGACAGCCCATTTTATTTCATAAACCTACCGCACGTTCTACTTTGTTCCCTGAGGTACCCAACTACCCACGGTACACTAGGCGAACCCTTCTCAGACAACTGAAAATTCGCATACATTACGTTGAAGTTGAATACCTTGCTGTCAAAATATGGTTGGGCCTCGTAAGATATGGAATTTTTGATTGATATGAAAATGTGACAGCTGGCGCAAAAACTTGAAACCACATTAAAATATTCGTAAATTCCGTAAATGAGCTGTAAAATCCATATTATAATAAAAGTATAAGTAGTTTGCAGAGGCACGAGCTCGGCGGCTCCAACAAAGACTTTGCATATTGCAAACTTACAATGATCCGAGTACACAGCCATTTGGTATTTTAACATCGCAGATACTTTAAAATATATCTGTATAATAAGACTGTTTTATCTTGTGTTTTACCTTGTGTGCAATAAACAGTAAAATACATAAATAAATAAGACCACGTAACATTATTTTCAAGCCAGTGTATAAAATAATATCCTCTCACGTCGTCAACACAACAAAAGCGCATTTTTTTACATTCCCGGCGGGTTTCTACGTGGCTCTATTGAGTTTTTGCTGACAGCGCTACGCGTTGCCTCGCTCACTATAACACTTATTATGTAAATAGGCACTATCACCAGCATCCCAAGGGATCACTATTCACACATTTTTAAATATATTTGTGAAAATTAAGCATATTATGTTGATCTGCATTATCTTCTGGACTTGAATGTAAGTTAATTTATATGATAACGTAGATGGAACGATTGGAAAGATGGAATGAAAGACATACATACATACATATAATCACGCCTCTTTCCCATAGGGGTAGGCAGAGACTACATCTTTTCACTTGCTACGATCCTGATACACCTCTTTCGCTTCTTCAACATGAATCAATCTTTCCATACATGCTCGTCGGTTTAGGGTACTCTTGACCTGACCTTTCTTTAGAACGTCCCCGATCTGATCCAAGTACGTGCGTCTTGGTCTTCCCCTTCCAACGTTCCCATCCATAGGTGGAAAGACATTTCTTCATGGGAAAATGTTTTAATTCTACGGCAAACAGGAAGCAGCGAATCAAATTCTTCTAATAATTTATGCAATTTCCGAGAATAAATGGTTCTGTAGTGCCTAAATTAGAACCATTTAATCCACCTACAATTTAGATATAACCCTATTACGGGATAAATTAGTAGCCTTAATTACATGTACGGATCTAATTGGAGTTCTACGAATAACACGAACATAATTTTAGGTATAATTTAGATTTTAAACTTTCCTTGTTTTAAGATTTATTATAAGCAGTTTTTAAATAAGATACTAGAATAACGTGGGCAAAGTTTACCTGCATGACGCTGTTAGCGGTGGCCGTATACCGGTAGTCAGGGAAACTTTGACTGGTTTGTTTGCGGAACTTTTCTATTCAATTCTATCAATAGAATGTGCTCTTTGCTTGAAATGAGCTTTAGGCGAGCTCATATTCAGTAAGGTACCGTATTTTATATTACTAATAAGTGCACTGTATAGTGTATATAATGGGTAGCAGGCCTAGAATCACCCAGGAAAAACTAGGCTTGCACAAAAATATTTTCAAATATCATTTAGGACATTTCATTTTCCCAACACTATTATCATTTTTTGAGTCATCTGCATTTTTGGTTACAATACCCTTAAAAACACAATGTAATTACCATTATCCAATATATAACCCGAAGCGCAATATGTATAATAAAAAAATACTTATGTTTGTAATGTAGATTCTTAAAAGGGGTTCGCTCTCACAAATTCCCGTTTCAGCTGATTCTCACAGTTCCATAGCAAAAACGGAATAAGTGTGCAGTTGGAGTTTACCTGCATGCATTCACAAGCAGCTTAAGTTTGGGAGAGTTCAATTTGCAAACTGTTCTTTACAAATTTCGCAAACGAGCTACCGGGTGCCTAATTATTCTTGAGAGACTAATAAAAAATTAAAAAAGAAGATCTCGGGCTGCGAAATGTCCTAATTAGGATTTAAATTTGCAACTTTAAGGCAGTTCTCCCACTTGTCGTCTTAACGTTTTTTTAATGCACCGTAGTGCATGCGTCTATCAATCGAAACGAATGCGATATCCGATCTTATTCCCGTACAAATACGGGTACGGTGCGTTAAAAATACGCAGCGACGGTGGTGAATCGCCTTAATAAGGAGTGAAAAAACACTTTCTTAACTAGAAAGGATTCAACTACCTTAGATAAGTTGTAGAAGTTAAAAGTTTGTCTGGTAATCGAACTTTGTGAATATGTCCGCATTTTCCTCTTTGTCTCAAATTTGTCTTATTTCATATAAATCGCTAATTCCATAATTGAACTTTGCGTTGGACAGAGAACTAACCCCGGCCCCGGGCACTATAAACCAACGAAAAATAAATTTAATACTCTCTGTTCACCCAAATTACAGTACATTTAACATTTATGAACCAATTGCTTTTTTACTTTCTTTTCACATTCCCACAAAAATATAAAAGACCTTTATTTTTGTTTTGTTTTGTCAAAAACCTTAGGTACTTAAAAGTTTTACTAGTACTTGTACTGCACTAGATTTAGCAACAGTCAGGGAAAACTCAGCGAAGTTTAGTTTCAGAACTGTTCTTTTCAATTTCACCAAACGAGCTGCCAACTACCTACTGCTGCAGCTTTATGAAGCTGATAAAGAAACTTTTAACTGGTTTACAACAGTTTTTACTTCGGTCCTTGAGTTTGTTCATTTGGACTTTCTGGTGAATACCAGAGCAGGTAATAGTAGATCATAAAATAGACGTAAAAAGTATTTGACGTCATTAGTCGTAACATTAGATACAAGAGACGGAGATGCCTTAGCCCAGGGCATAAAAATCGTTTCACATTAATGTAGATAGCGTGTCAGTGGCATGGTTTTCAGCGTTTTGTATTCTGCTAATAGTCTGAAGTATAGAATATCACGGTAACAATAAAATGGTAGTAAATGAATAAGAGAATCCAGGCCATGTTCTTATTTATGGTTACAAATACTGGCAACCTGTGACAGCCATCATACATATGGCAATCTAAGACAGTCGTAATTTAATGCGACGACTTGTGTCATCACAGTATCTGGATTTTGTATGGGATTGCGTAAACTGGTTCGCCCAAATATCGGATCCGGCAAAACATTGTGAATTCCTAATCGATAATTCTATTCAGTAACCTAAACCAGTTGTTAAAGTTCTTTTCAACTCAAAAATGAACTTCATCACTTAAACAAAAAAACTCTTGCAACGATGAACTGGCAAATGCCGGTATTATACAACTTTGTACAAGTGATCTGATAAGAGAACTTTTAATTGTTTAACAGCCCCATTCTGGTCGTTTTCTGTCCTTTCTTTCAATTTGCGGTATCTTCAACTCGTAAATAGCGTAATTGACTGTATATCGACGCTTGAAAGGCAAAATGATCTAAGCGACATTTTTGGCCATATTGAGTTATATACATTGTTGGAATCGCCTGATTTTTCTGCGTCGTTTGGTCCTACTCACGTCTCTCTACGACGACTTTTTTGGCGCTTAGATATTTGAGGATTTGAGAATTTCAACAAAAAATGTTTAACTAACCGACACAATTTTTGACCTTTTTTTGAAAATTTGGTGGTTGAGTAATTATGTAATGGTAAATTTGTATGTGGATAACTTTTACCTTTCTGTTCGTAGAATATTTTTGTATTTAGTAAATTTTTCCAGGATCTGGCAAATAAATGTTAGGAGCTTAGTAAATTTTTTCTTCACAAAGGTTTTATTTTTTTATAACTTAGGTAATTTTTACTTAATCGTTATTTTTTCAGTATAGCGTTTGGTTAAAATTGCCTGTTTTTTATTTTTTTTTATTTATTTACTTCAACATATATTACCTGCCTAAAAATTCAACTGACTGTCGCTTAGTAAATTTTTGCCTGCCAAAAAATGAAACCGATTGTCGCTTGGTCAAGGTTTACCTGCCGTTTTCAAGTGTGATTTTATTATTTAGACAACTTTTACCTCAACGGTCATAATCCCGGATCTCCCGTTTTCGCCATCCATGGTAGCGACTGGATGCAGCCTCCTTTTTAAAGTCATCGGTCCATCTGGCCGGAGGTCGTCCAACACTACGCTTGCCGAGGCGCGGCCTCCACTTGAGAACCCGTTTACTCCACCGTCCGTCGGTTCTACGACACATATGCCCAGCCCACTGCCACTTCAGTTTGCTACACTTCCAGACTATGTCCGTTACTTTGGTATTTTTGCGGATAGTCTCATTCCGGATTTTATCCATTATAGAAGTAGAGATACCGAGCATAGACCGTTCCATAGCTCTTTAAGTGACATGTAACCAGTGGGCCAGTTTTACTGCCAGGTTCCACGTCTCGGCTCCATAGGTTATGACTGGCAGGTCTTGAGGCATTGTGGTAAGGGTGATTCCAAAATATGACGCAACTTCCCAAATGGTGCCCAGCCTAGCAGCATTCTTCTGGTGATTTCAGCCTCAAAGTTGTCTCTACCCAGCCGGAAAGTTTTCCCAAAGTACACATACTTCTGGACAACTTCAAGGGCTACACCTTCGACGGAGACCGGCTCGGAGATTATGAGTTGATTGAACATGACTTTCGTCTTGTCCAAGTTCATCCCGAGTCCAACACGTCTCGAGGCGACGTTGAGACTGGTCAGCATGTTTTGCAGATTCTGCAGCTATTCAGCCATTATGACTATATCGTCGGCAAAGCGGAGATGTGAAAGATATTCGCCGTTGACGTTGATGCCTAGTCCATCCCACTGCAAAGTCTTAAAGATATCCTCCAGCGAATTCGTGAAGAGTTTCGGGGATATAACGTCACCCTGTCTTACACCTCGGGGTAGTTTGATGGATCCTGTTTTGTGGTTTTGTACTTGGACAGACATCGTTGCCATTTGATATAGGCTTCTTAGCACCTCCACATATCACCAATCTACTTGGCACCGCTGCAAGGAGTCCAAAACAGCCTAGAATTCGATGGAGTTGAAGGCTTTTTCGTAGTCCACAAAGGCTTTACACAGCGGTTGGTTATTCTTTTCTGACGTCTGTATAAGCTAACGTACGATATGGATGTGGTCCACGGTGAGGAAGCCTTTACGAAACCCGGCCTGTTCTGGTGGCTGGAAGGCGTCAAATGTTAAAGATTTAAGACATTAAGATTCGTAATGACTCTCGAGAACAGCTTATAGACGTGGCTTAGAAGTGTGATCGGCCTATAGTTTTTGAGGAGCGTATTATCTACTTTCTTGGAAAACAATGCCACAACACCTCTGCTCCACGCCTTCGGGGGTTTTCCATTGGCTATAACAGAGTTGAATAGCCTTTTCAGCTCCTCCAGGACAGGTTTTTCTACCAGCCTTAAGTAGCTCAGAGGCCACTCCGTCTATTTCATTGTCTATACAATTATCAATGCGCACGTCTCTGTCAAAGTCGTCGTCAATATTTTTTTGAGTGTGTTTCACCACGTTGGCCCAGTCATCTTTGGTTACTTTTGAACAAGCTTCTTTCAAAAGCTCCAACATCTTTCCCGTGTTAAATGGCGGTGCAGTGTTGTTAGGACCTACATATCCTATAACATTTCAAAAATACAGTCAATAATGTAAAAAATATACCTATTCGAGTAACATAGATTTAAATCCGAAGCTGAATGCATGTCTGCAACACATCATGTCATGACATTTTTTTAAATTTACAATACAGTTCATCATCATCATCATTGGCCTCACGCGTCTGTGACAGACGATTTAATCAGTGTCTGAGGCAAGACTTTTATCCGCGTGACGCGGGTGAAGTGTCCTCTCCACAGACACTACGTTGCCTGGGACGCAATTATGAAAATAATCAGCCGTGTGGTGCCGACAGAGTAGAATAGCACCACCCCATCTCTTCCCGTGGGGGTCGTTCGAAGCGACCGAGGGATAAATCCGACCCAAACACAACGGTCCTGGAGAGGCCAACTCCACAATTAAACCCGGAACGGGGTCTCCGTCAGGCGCGTGTGACAGAGATCTACCGCGCGGCAGATCTCTGTCACACGCGCAGACTCCTGCAGCCGACCTGGCTCCGCACGTATCGACTAGTCGTTCCTGCGGATCCAGCCAGGAAGGCCGAGAGGGTGGCGCAGGTCCTGGGCAGCCCTGCGTTTTCCATAATCAATACAAATACAATCTAACAAAAGTAGTTTCTTTCTACTAGAAACTTACTTATTTAAAGAAAAAATATTTCTGGGGACAAAATTAATTCAGTTATTTGTCTACTTTTCAATAATAAAATAACCGACTGAGACCGTACATAGATAGCTAGATAGCAAATAAATTCGATGGCATTGTATTGGCAATGGTATAGCTGTAGTCGAACCACACGATGGCCGTACTCTAATGCCATTTCGTATTTTAACCGTGCTGGCTTGAAAAGTTTCACCAGCCTCACTAATTCTGCTTTCAGCATGCTTTGGTCGGCTTCTTTTCGGTGTGGCTGGAGCCAGTTAACAAAACGGCTTTTTATTATTTTGGATTGGTGCTCTGTCAATTTACCTCGAGTGGTAAGGTGCATTGTTCATTAAAATTACAGAGGCTCTTCTACGCTGATGAGTAGTCTACGCAACCATTCTTCAAATCTGTCTGCGTCCATTTCTTCATGGTAGTTTTTTTTGTCGCAAATGCCATCAGACTACCTTCTTTAAAACCCTATGCTCCCAAACTCGGCGTGGCATATAATACTGCGACCCCTTTTTCCCATTTGCTTTGAGCCTTTGATGTCGATTGCGCTGTGTTATCTTTCCAGGTGCTGGATACGGTGTGGTTGGCATTCAGCCACGTTTCATCTAAGAATAAGAAATCTGTTTCTTAATAAAATTATGTCGGTTCGCTCCATGAAATTGTTTTTCTCTGGTTGACTTTTTGATATTGAAACCCCAATTCGTTTAAAATTTGTGATTGTGAAGTCTTGCCACCATGAAATAAACCAGTTTCACGTAAGGAATTCAGAAGTTTGGTCCTCGTCGGGTATTTCTTGTTGGTATAATAATTCAAATTCAAATTCTTTATTTGTTAAACATAATTGCTAATAGGTAAAACTATACAAAACAATATATATACGTGTTGTCGTATTGCATCAAAGTTATCAGTATCAGTGATGGGATGTGTGGTTATTTTCCTTTTCTTTGCAAAATTTATTTACTTCAATGCCAGAAGGATCATATTTTTCTTTGGTTATGCTGGTAACTGTATTGATGCCTATTCCCAAAGCAGCAGCTACGCGCTTAACTTCAACACCAACTCGCGCGCTTGGCTATTTAAAGTCTTCCCTCTACCACGACTGGTAGAATGGTGTAAATTGTCAGCCATGCCGAACTGTCACCAAAGCCATGAAACAGAACAATATAACTGTGTCCGCATAGAAAGCTTAGGTCGTCATGTATAGCAGGAATAGTATCCAGGGTTAATGCCAAGGTTATTCACAAAAGATAAGGTTCACAGAGTCCAAAATGTACGTGGCCAAGTCGTTAAAAACACCAAGAAAAACCAAATTTATGTGTTGCCTATGCAGCATTCTATTATATGCTGACATTCAATTTCAAGATAAAGTCATATGCAAACAAAGCAGATAATAAATCATTCGCCCGGTTAAAACATGTTCTAAGATTATAGTAAGTTTCAAAATAGGCATATAGTATGAATATTGCTTTAAAATATATTCCAGATCTACCAGCCTATTTAAATTCACTGCTGGACATTTTACAAAATGGTTACCAAGAAGCAAAGAAAAATACCTAGCTATGCTACTTCTGTGTGCCTCAGTGTTGATTTTATAGTGATTAATAAAACTGAAGACAGTTTTATTTACATTCTTGAAGAAAATAATTAATCCAATTTTAGGTGACAACATCATTTATGACAAATTTACGGTCAAAATAAAATACGAAATTTAGTTTAGGTTGTTTTGACTCAACTTTTAAACAGTCTCAATTTAAGTTAGATAATTTTTACTCGGCAGCAAATTGTTTAAAAAAACATGTATTAAAATTTTACCTTACCTTTCTTAACCAATAAATTTAATTTAGGTTGTTTTGACTCAACTTTTAAACAGTCTCAATTTAAGTTAGATAATTTTTACTCGGCAGAAAATTGTTTAGAAAAGCATGTATTAAAATTTTACCTTACCTTTCTTAACCAAACCTTGTCGGTTAGTCAATTTTTCCTGTCGCTACTTTTAGGTTAAATTTGACTAAGCGACACTAAATTTCAAACTAAGCATTATTTTTAATAAATTCATTTACCAATACGTACCTCAAAAAATCATGAAAATTATATCTAAGAACTGCGCAATTATCTTAATCACACGAATTTACACGATTTTTTTTCTAAAATTTCAAACTTTAAATTGCTCTCCTGTAAAGTTAGTCGGATGTCGCTTAGATCATTTTGCCTTTCAAGCGTCGATATGTATAAACTTATGCTTTGTATACTATATGTAAGTAACCTATGTATACAGTTGCTTGTTTTTCCAAATAAATAAAATAAGCGAATAAAAATCTTTACAACGTAGTTAACGATTGTAAAGTATTCTCGACTAGGTTTTTTAAAGTAATGTTCATATTATTAAGTAAGAATACATGTATAATAGTGGAAATCCGAAAGTTTTGAAGCGAAAATAAATTTGCAACAGCGACTTAAAAATATAACTTTTGTAGATCTATTTTTCTGTCCTAAATGAGACAGTACTTGCTCTACATTATAATTTTCTCAAATAGCCTAATTTTCTGTGTCACTCCAAAATTACCACAATGTACGTAAAAGAGGGATTTTCTACTTTGAAGACTTGAAGTAGAAAAGAGCATTCAATCTCTATACAATTTAGCGCGTAATTCAAGCAAATTATTCATTAAATATACAGGGTGCATTCAGACCATGGAACTAAACAACTTCCCACGAAAAATATGTCAGGAAAGGCAAAAAAAATGCCTTTCCATGATAATTACAATCAGCTGATCGTAATTTTGTATGGGAGATCAAATATTTTTAGTCGTTTCCTGACATATAGTCCTAGGGGAAAGTTGTTTAGTCTTATGGTCTGCATGCACTTTATCAGTATTCAGAGGGCTGTGCTTTACACCACGTATATATTTTTCAAGTTTTTTGTTTATATTTAAAGATATTTTAAGTCACGAACCCATTTCATAAGCGTAGAGAGCCACAGACTAGACCACAGAAGCAGATCTAATCCGCTTATCCACCTGCAGCGTTCTTCAGTTGATTGATTTAACGTTACCAGCTCTTGGTGCATTTACGAACAGATAACAAGGTAAAACTAGCATAATTTTACTATGGTCGATCATACAAGATTAAACTATGACCGTGGACGTTGGCACATTGCTATGAAAACAACGTGTCCTTTAAATATCGTGGTTATTTTATTACCATCAAAAGGACACCTTCACTATTAACAACATAATATATTATAACATAAAGAGCCAGAACAGTTTACTAATGGGCATGGGCCTCCCCCTACTACTACCACACTAAATTTATAGTAGATTGATACTGGACCCGAATAAAAAGAAAGGTATATATACTGTTGAATTTAAGCTTGCTGTCATGTACCCACCAGTACAGAAACCCCTTTACGCTGAGATAAAAGTGCCAAAGCAATTTGTCCCTTTAAGGTTATTTGTATCACAGTAGCAAAACAAACGGTAGAATAAGTTCATGTAATGGCGCACCGTGAGACAAAACTGCGAGAAGTTATGATACAAATTAGTATTGTTTTGTAAAAAATCTAACGACAATAGACGTAGCTACAGTATTATAATATGTGTATTTCATTATATGTGCTTAGTTCACTTCTTTTTTTGTGTGGGACACCGAGTCGTCCAACGACCGGATGAACCCTGGTGTCAGTGTCAACTATTATACCTATATATCCATAATTATGAATATAGGACAATTTGAATATTTTTGCTTTGACGTGTTTGAATTTTCGCAGTTTAACAATTCTCTGTGAGATCTCTGGTGAGCTGCGAGTTGGTGGAAGAAGACGCGTCCAGTGCCTTATGTTATAACACTACAGGCTACAAGTCTAAAGTTTAATGCTCCTGTTATAATAATGGCTAACCGATTACAATGAAGTAGGTAGTGTGATAATGCACAAGTCAGAGCGAAGTGGAAATGAAAGAATCCCGTTGCAAGGCGGAATACACGCTAGAAAAAAAAGATATATTTTTATACAAATAACGCAGCTACCTTCTTTTTTTGTTTTTTACCTGTTTTAATACTGCTTGCTATTTTTACTCTTTACTTTGTGCTTGGTATTGCGGTAATATTATATTCATAAGTTAGGCAAGTACAGGCGGCCATTGTGCAGCTATTTGTTTGCGCCTGCTTACTGTACCAATTTTCTATTACAATATTCATAGTCGACGAAAAGTTGGTATGTATCTATGTAGCGGGGCTCCTAAGACTTGCCCTATTTTTAGTATCGTGTTGGATCATACCCTTTTTTTACGTTGTCAATGGTTTTTAAAACACTATTTTCTATTTAATACCACTAACATGAGAAACGAGATTAGGTATTTGTCAAAAATATAGTTTACTGATTCATAACACAGTTTTGTTGGCTGCATTGAGCGTTAACATAAACTGGATAGCGATCAGATTCATTCAAGAATATTCAATTTTGTTTAAACTGATTCATAGTAAATTTTGTAGGCAAAAGAGACTAGTCTAGAAACTATTCCCGTCAGGTTGTAAGCTCTGAGGGGCACTTGAGGTGACTTGAGCAAGTCATAAAGGCGAATCTCACATGCACCGGAGCATTTCCGGTGTTTTGCCGGATCCTGTTATTTGGCAAAAGTCGACTACGTTATGCCTTACAAAGCCCGGATACCATGGCACACGTTGCCGCATCGAATTGCTGCTGTCACAGCCTGTCATTTGTTTGTTAGCTGTCACGAACCGCAATATGATCCAGTGCGTATGCGATTCACCAAAGTCCTCGCTTCTCATGCATAGCTCCCAGCAGGCTTCCTCTCGATGGCTTGACATGGATGTGCTCTTTCAAACCCGTAACACTCGCATCGCTTTAGAATTGACGGCTGCTTTTATATTTTTCTTGCAAACTTGCAGAGAAAACGAAACAGAAAATGCTATGGCAAAACTTTACGACAGATGCCAGTTTTTCTTCAAACGTTTATGAATTTTTCAGTAGAATACAATCAAGTTTATTTTATGCTCAAACAATGTGTTCATTTGAAGATAAAAATGCAAATTGAGTTTTCAGATGTGGTAAATGGAAATGCATAATTCAATAAGTCCGTTTCCATTTTCATTCCATTTGATATACTTGTAATTCAAATATTTAGTTTAATTTAATAACTCGATAGACTTGGGTATAAAATGGTATACAGTTGCCTCGCTAAACTGTTAAATATTTTGAATGGACGTAGAGTAAAATGGACGGGTCAATTTACATTAATTATCGACTGTGCCGCTACAAACGAAATGTAACTGGTATTGAACATAGCTAGAAATGTACACATAGGCACCTATTGAATGCACGTAGTATATAACTATGTGCGTATAATCAGCTATTGCAAAACCTACCGATTTGACTTTCCAGATGTCTGCTAGCTGTGTGGTATGTAGCATCACTTAGTGATACAGCATCACAATTCCACTTCCTGTTTTCCTAGTCAGCTATTGTACAGTTATTTTTATGGCTGGACTCTGCAATTTTTAGCCCCGGGGCTTTGAAATCTACACCTGACTGATGGGGAGCGAGAGCTCACCCGGAGAAATTGTACAGACAATTATGGGAGCAGCAATATGAATATGAATCAATTTGTTATTGATTATTTTTATTTTTCATAGTTTTTGACATTAAATTTGTATTGTTTGAAATAATTTATTACTTGTATAACTTTATTTAATTTCATTGGACTCTTGTATTTTTAAATCTGTATAAATATCACAAAATAGAGCGCACAGCCACCAATACTTACTTTGTGTAAATATGACGTGAACATATCGCCTAGGTCTAAAACTGTTTTAATATTGATTCAAATAAATTGAAAATTGTAATATGTACTGCGACCGAACGTAATTTGTGCCAATACTACCTCTTTGTCACACACTCATGGGCAGGCAGGCACGTGAAATTGACGAACATTTATAATTGTGGGCCACTTATTTCGACATGCAGTGTCCGATATTATCAAACTACAGGCTACAATTTTACTGGTGAAATTAGATGTTCATTGCGTAATCGGTTAGCAATTATGATACCAGGAATATTAACCGGCCACGCATTATACTACGAATTTCACCTGTAGACGTGTAGCCTGTAGTTTCATAACATAGGCCACAGGTGGAAAGTATCATTACTTCGATGGCGTAGCGGATAGTACCCCAGCCTTCTACGCCAAGGGTCGTGGCTTGATCCCCACAAGACACAAATATTTGTTAAATCATTTTCAGATATTTGTGTTTAGTCTGGGCGTTTCTATGTATAAAATATATACACAAAAAAAGTATATAAATATTAATATCAGCTATCTAGTTGTCATAGTACAAGCTTTGCTTAGTTTTGGGCTAGATGGCGCTGTGTGAATTGTCCAAGATATTTATTCATCGAGTACCAATCAACATCGAACATTGTACATGAAAGCCTTCTCCGAATCGGGGTCACTCGCATTGGGAGGTGCACCGGCACTGGTGCAGTGACATCGCGGTACGACGGCTTAATCGGCTTGCGATCGGCTTGCGACGGCTTAGCTTGGCTGTTCTCAGTCCCACACAAGCATACGATGTAGAATGATGCACGGGAGTATTCTGCATATCATATGTAATGTAGGTAACTAAAAGGTTAGGTCTACGCTACGCCGTAACTACAATACCTACTTCGAATGATTTTTTCGCCGTATAATCAACTACACTTCTGATTAGTTATATAAGGATCATTCGCCTGACCACGAAATATTCTCATTTCCATGCTATTTTTTGTTTTAGATTTATTGATAAATTCAATACACGTCATCAAAGTTTTCTTAATTTCTAACACTAGATTGCAAAAAGCCCCGTTTATTTACTGATTTCAAAGTTATTTGAGTCTTACTATTTGCGACTAATTAATTTAATAATAGAAAGATTAATAAATTAAAAGTATCTCACCATGATTGTAGAGATAAGTAGGTTTCCTTTTTATAAGTGTATTTACTAATTAAGTTGGATAATATTCAATATGATCGCTAAAACTAGAAACAGCAAAGAAGTAAGCTCGTGAAACTCTTTTTTCTACTCGTATTTTTAAAAAACTTGAAAATAAATGAAGTTCATTCTAAAACACATACACGCCTATAATCCCTTGTGGGGTAGGCAGAGCGTAAACAACCGTAAAAAACGAACATATACGCCACGTCTGACAAACCTTTGATGGTCATTCGGAAAATTGTGTATCACCATAATGACAGCTTGTCAGCCCATCGCCTACAATTGCAATACACACCCTCGATTCCCTTAGTTGCTTCTTACGACACCCACGGGAAAGAGATGGGTGATACTGTTATAAGCCGGCCACACACAGCATTCTAAAACACGATTGCATTAATTCAAATAATTCCTGAATAAGGCCACATAACGACCTCCCCCGGTAGCCGTGATTGCAACTATGTGGCGATATTGACATTACATTGTAACCGAGAGACTATCTGAATGTTTACTTCAGGCAGGCAGATACCGTGAACGTGAACGTAAGAGCACGAGTGTTTTACTTATTTATGAATGATAGTTTACAAAAGAAAGGTACTAACTCAGTTTAAAATTGAAAAAGAAGAAGATGCCTATCCTTATCTTTATCCATATATGTGTTTATATAGTGAAACACACAGATATATTTTTAATCAACAAGTTCTTGAGCCAATTTGAATGCTTGGAAGCCAATCACAACAATCCAACTAAAAGAGCTACTTCAAATTATTAGTAATCAGATGCTTGACTTGCTTCAGAAAATGAGAAGGATGACGGAATCGCATTTTGGTCCTAGACTATAATATATTGACCGCTAGTAAAGAACACAAATCAAAATTTTATTCCTTGCGGGGTAGGTAGAGCGTTAACGGCCATAAAATGCAACGGCTATCTGGCTATTTGAGGGCTGTTTCAGAAAAGTCGTGTATCACTATAGTGACAGGTTGTCAGCCTGTCGCCTAGAATTGTAATACACATGAAATCCCTTGAGTCGAGAACTATGAAATAAAACCAATATATTTACAAAAATATACGAATATACATAAATAGCTCCAGAAAAGAGGAGAAAAAATATAACTTAGATACAGAACGTATTAATTTGGTATAGAGGTACGGCACCCACTAACTTACTTTTATGCTAAAAGTTCTTAGTTATGCTAAAATAATAGTATTAGCTACTGAAATCTATGAGAATATATGTTCTACTTGTGAATTTATTTTTTGTGCCATTGAACTTGTCGAGAAAGCTTTTGTGTATTCTAAACAACTGGCAGCACTAAGCGGATCTAAACCTCCGCTACTAGTCACAGACTCTCATTTACTCAGTCGTCTACTCGTGTTATTGTTGTTGTCTCATTCACATTGTTGTTTTATAAATTAAATTATAAATTGATTTTTTTAGCGTCCGCCGGGGCCTGGACTCATGGCCGTGGGGTACCGTCCCACTTTACCAAGTGAGCTACCTGCGCCTCGACTGACCCTTCCAAATTTTCTCTTGGTACTTGTCTTTGTCTCGAAGCGACGTACGTAAATGATATCTTGTATAGGTTATTGTAACGAATTTATAAAAACAATATAGCACTGTGTGTGCCTTGCTATGGTCTGAGTTTTAAATCCACTTGAAATCATTCCTCTTCTGTCATTCGCACTTTGGTTGATATCATGCGAATGCGACTGATCGTAAGATTAATGGTGTCCATATGTTTTTAGCACGTTTTTTATATCTTTGAACAAATCCGCAATTTACTTTTATTATACCACTGCCACTCGAGCTGCTGAGATCAAACCGAACTCTTATGTGCTCCTTATTCCCCAGTCTGAACCCAAATTTTCATATAAAGTTATCAAATACCAAAGTACTCACATGCATAAAATATTGGAACTCTCTCAAAATTACGTCTGTCAAAGATCTGTGGGGCACAAATCGTACGTACCATTACGTAGGTAGTAATCGATAAACCATTTCTTTGTCTCTACCATTTCCATAATCGGAGGATAAAAATGTCTGAACGCAACGTTGTAAAAGCGAGACTTTGCAATATAAATTACATCTGGAGCACGGTATTAATTTCCTGTATTTATTGCAGAATGTCGGTTGCACCTGAGTTCCATATTTTCAATTTTCCGTTGTACGAAGGTATAGTAATCGGATATTGGAGAAAATAGAGTCTTCTAGATAGCTATGTGTGTGAGGCCTAGGTTAGAACTGAAAATAAAAATTCGTGACCAAATTCTGATTTAAATAATAGTAGGTCCTAGGTACCTATTATTGAAGGTGCAATATCGGCTCTATGTAGGTAGGTAGGTACAGTCGGTTGTAGAAGATAAGGTACCAGGGGTACTCCAAAAGAACAGAATAATTTTATCCCCAGTTAATAAATAATAAAAAAATTAACTTATTCTCATAAAAAAAGTTATTTTCTACTAATACTTATTCATGTCAAGAAAAATTTTGGCTGGAAACAAAAAAAAAACAGTTCTTTTGGAGTACCCCAGGTACCTTACGTACTACAACCGTCTGTACATACATACCTTTGACGATCAAGTAGAGCTATACGTTTATGCCCGACAATGCTTATTGCTCATTGTCTTTAATGTTTTGAATAGAAGAGCTACAAAATACGAACTACTTACTATCTCTACCTAAAAGCAAATACGACCATCCTACTTAGTTAAGTAACTAGGCATCACAGAATAACAAACTGTAGCTGTATAGTATACAGCTCAGCGGTTGCAAAGCCGCGGGCACGAGTTTGGTAAGCCTGAAAATCAATTTCAACTTGTTTACAGAGCGCCGAATAGACCGAGTGCCCGTTTCTATATGGAAGTAGACAGGCGTTCTTGTAGCGCTAGAGGTTGTACTGCCCGTTGCTTTGTGGTAATAGTCAGGCGCTTTTATAGAACCAGAAATGAGAGACTTCTTAATCTATTAGAAAATACCCGCTCTTGTAGAATCAGGGGCTACTTTCAATAATTAGTGTTTACGTGCGAATGTGGATTACTTATCTACGAGTAGCGTGTGACAGGATTAAAAGAGTTCATCTTATTTAAGAATGCTTTTTTTAGACTACACTCTGCAACTTTTCAGCCAAACCCAAACCTAACGGGTTGGTGGGAAGCGAGGGCTCACCCGCAGAAGTTTGTGTGGTTCAAACAACCTAAGTTGCCCCAAGGGCGCGATTGGGCTAAGAGTTGTTCTAGAAAAAAATATCGGACTGAATCTACCCGGTACATGCCGGTAGTTCCCAAAATTTTTATGATGGGGACTGTTGACATATTAAAACATTATAATCGTAAGGACACCAAAAAAGATATGGCGGTAGGCGTTCCGCATGTATCAGGGCGCCCCGGTCGAAAGACTGATTTGTTTAGTTCTTTTTTTTTTATTCCGTTAACTTTCAACATTTTGAACACCAGAGCTACAAGTACTACTTATTTACAGAAAATGCCTTGAACCAAAATATTCCCTTCAACTTGGACCATATGTTTTATTAGTATTCTATTATTAGTATTCTATTATTTTCACGACGATTTATTATTTGGACGACTCGGAGTCCCACACGAAAAGAGAAAGACTTTAAAACATCTTGTATTTTTATTTTTGATTATTATTTGCCGACCTACATGAAATTGGTAAAAGTACCTCAGCCAATAACCTATGATAACGTTTCAAGACAAGCTCTTTCCAGTACACTTTGGTATTCATAAAATGAGAAATTCATATTTTTCCCCAAAGCTATTTAGTAATTTCGCTTTACCTGTCCCTGGCACAAAGTGGAGTTAAGAGATAGTTTAGCGAAAGAGCTCGAGCTAGACTATAAATATATTTATTTCAATATCCGAGCATAGACTAAAACAAAATTAAAGATGAAACATGAGCGTAAACTCTGAAATGAAGTTCAGCAATGTAGCTATCATCGCACAGTTTGCTGTAACGATGTTTGCCGAAATTATATTAACCCGATTCTGCAAAAAATGGCATATTCAAATTTGCACCCACGGCCACTATTATTTGCCATGACTCAGCTAGATTTTGTTTTCGCTACTTGGCTGAAAGTATTCTATCGTTACTCTAGATACTTATCGGTAGAAGTGACTTGCTTAACATGTAGGAAAAACATTTCTAAGCATCACATTTTTGAATACTAATCGATCGCAATCGCAACTATCATGAGTTTAGCCATAGAGTTTTGGATAGCATGGGATATACCTGCGCCAAAATCATTGATGTCATACCTATTCAAACAATCTGAAATTACAGAATTCTGCTGTTTTTCTCCTGTTTCGTCTCTTTTTATTGTAGTCTAGTACAGCGAGCTTTGAGACAGCATTGCATAGCTCTCCAGTTCTCAGATAAAATGGAAAATACCAGTAGGTAGGTACTTTTGTTTTGAAATTTCCGTCCCGCGAGGAATGGAAGCACTTGCCAACGAAATGCTAACACAATGGAAAACTCATCTGTCGATTTCTCACTGTTAAATAACTTCTTTGGGTGTTATGCGGAACTAAAACTTTTTTCATTTACATTAACACCAATAATTATTTGTGTAACAAAAATATCTGACATGCATGGATAGTTTGGAAATCTCACCACGATTTTCATAATATATGGTGACAATCTCATTACTAAACTTTCCACACTTATCTCCTATGTTGCGATCCTAACCAAGTACACATACAGTGGTATAGTACATAGGTAGGTAGAACATTTTTATAAGATGAAACTGTCCTTTTATTGTATTTCAATACATTCAGTGTGATCGACCCGTCTCGGTCACACGCTCTCCATTTAGTTTACTTAGGGACATCACTTCCAACCGCTTAGCAGCTTACCATATTCTATAATATCAGCAAAAGGTTCTATACAGGATGTTAATATTTTATCTGTATTTTTTTAGGGGTCAGTTAAAGATACTGGTAAAAGTTTGGTCCTCTTGTACAATGAATAGGTCCTCTGATTACCCGTTCAAGGGATAAACTATAAACATTTATGTATACACATGATAGTCCTAAAAGAAACGATATGTCATCTCCATACTAAAAGAATTGTCAACAAAGAAAAATGGACACTCTGCCATAGTATTATCACGCATCTGACAGCTGTCAAATACGAGTTCTCTCGGCGGCGGTACTATAATAACACATTTTCAGTTTTAGCTCGTTTCAATTTAAATAACATCAAAACAATTTCGCGCAAGTTGTCATGTCAAAACTATGGAATTAGTTCCGATAAAGCGCCTTCCTTCTTCATACAAATTACATAATATGGCTAGGTTATTTTTTCCGCACCCTGTATAATATGGTTACAGGCTATCGCAGGCTAAACTCGTTCCCGAGCGTGCCATATCGATATTATACCTAGGCTCAGATCAAGGGAATTTTTCTGAGAGATCCTAAATACAATAAATAGAGATACACCGAAATTAAGGTATAAAAACTCTAAATCAGATTAAGCGCGTGCTTAACGCGACTTATTTTATCCTTTGGTCCTCAATCGCAAGTAAAAGAGGTCGAGAGGCGCATTCAGCTGGGTTGGGCTGCTTTCGGTAAACTGAAAGACGTCTTCAAATCTCAGATCCCACAAAACTTGAAGACCAGAGCTTTCAACCAATGTGTCTTGCCCACGCTTACTTACGGTGCCGAAACATGGACGCTCACAAGGGAGAGCTTGCACAAAATTAAGGTTGCACAAAGAGCCATGGAGCGTTCCATGCTAGGTATTAAACTTCAGGATCGGGTTCGCAACGAGGAAATGTGGCGGCCAAGAACAACTAAACGTCCAGTAGGCAGACCACCCGCTAGATGGACGGACGACCTAGCGACCATTGCTGGCAAACAGTGGATGCGGGAGGCACAGGACCGGCGCAGATGACGAGAAAAAGAAGAGGCCTATACTCAGCAGTGGGTATATGTGGGCTGATATGATGATATGATGAATACGAGTATTCTTAATTCAAATTGAATAACTACTATTTAACTTAATTTAAGTAGTATCGCGCAGCCGCCAATACTTACTTTGTGGTAGTATGGTGTGTTCCGTTTATACTTATACCTACTTGTCCATTAAATTTAAAGTGAGATAGTTTCGAATTATCTGAGCATATCTGCAAATGTTGCGACATGTTTCATGGATTCGTCTTCTTGCTCGTAGATTTCTCTCTGAATCATATTGAAGCTCCGAGTACCTAGGTAAGTGAGTAACTAGGTACATAGCATCTTACGTCACAAGATACAGGCTCCAGGGAATAATGTATGTGAAAACGGGAATTTCATACGGAGATCGTTCATGATGGTGTTGCATGATTCTGAAAGACAATTGTTAGTTTCCTACATCAATAGAATAATAATTTTAATGATTATTCTCTATATAACTTGGGGAAAAACAAGTTTTTTTTTTGTCAATGTTCGTGTTAAAAAGTAGAAATGCTTATGCTTGAGACATTTAGAAAAGGTTTATGCTTGAAATCTCTATCTAAAGAGGAACCATTTTATTGGCAAAATATTCAGAAAAATATTTCCGCATCAACTAAATCAACTGCCTTAATAAAGCGAAGTAAGCGAGCCGCCATCTTAGAAACGCGGTTTTCCAATCGCAAATTCGTCTTAATTCGACACTCGAGTCCCAATCAAGTTGTCAATGAGCCGCCTGATCCAATAGACGAGGTCCCAATCTCATCAGTTCCCATCATGACGCTCTCGCCAGATTAAACTGGAACACTTTAATCAACTCTAGTGTCTTAGAGATGTAATGAAGGGATTATATACCTTTGCTTTAGGGTTATTCTACTTCATCCTAATTCGACACTCGAGTCAAAATCAAGTTGTCAATGACCGCCTGATACAATTGGTGATGCTCTCATCTCATCATGACGCTCTCGCCAGTTTAAACCCAAACAGTTTAATCAAGTCTAGTTCTCGTAATGAAGGAATTACACACCTTTGCCTTTGATAAGTTCAATTCTATTCAAAAATACTTTATAGTACACAGAAAATGCAGTAAAACAAAGAAGACAATGCAGTAAAAGAAAATAAACCAAGACAAGATTCAGACAAGATTAAAACAAGTGTACACAAGTTCTACTTTGCTTCAAAATGGTCTACCGCCCATCGTGCTAATACAAAATAAGTTGATACGTGAGTAATAAAATAATACAAATAGGTACTATATTGCAAATATTGACCTATGTTATCGTAATAAGTTACATAACCATGTGACTCCAAATATAAATAGTGTGGAATGTCTATACCGTCTTCTTGACTTCATCCTCATTTCACATATGGCCTCACCACGCCATTAATCGCAATTCAGGTTTAAATTTGTACACCTGACGAACACGTAAAATTTTCCAATTTCATAGAGATATGTATATTTATGTAGAGTAAAATATCAAAGTTATGAATAGGCTGCCGTTTTTCCCTACAATTCAGATGGAAAAAAAACCTTATTCACCAATTAACCTGCATCACTATCCGTGAACGTGTATCATTTGCCAAATCCTGCGCCTTTTCTGCTGAGCCAACGATCGCACTCTGGTCTTTAGAGCGCAGCAGAACTGTCCTTTCTTTGCCAGGTAATACTTGTTGATATCAACGAAGTTTCTCGAAATAGTAAAAGCTTCAAAAGAGCCTTTTCATGGAAGCTGTAACAGCTCTACTCTACAGCTCTTGTAATTAAAATGTAGTTTTGAAGGGTGTGTTTTTGTCTATATTTCAAATGTCCTAATTTTTTTATGAGCTTCTAAAAGAGTTGTTGATATTATTTTTTTTAGCAACCTAAGAGGTACCTTTGCCTTTAGAATGTTATATTGTATAGGAGACTTACGGCGCATTGTTCAACATAACGCTGTTTGTATACCAAATTTTAAAACACTTCCTGTGTTAGGTGTAAAAATAAAACTCCTGTAAAATTTTCGATAAAAGATTCGAACCTGCGACTTGATCGCGGTAACCCAAATGGAAGAGGCGTCGCCACTAGTGATGATGAAAGTCGCAGGTTCAAATCCAGCCCGTACTGTTGACTATCGGTCAAAACGCAGGAAGGGCTTGTGATAGTAAAACAATTTTCCCCAAGGAACATAAGTCGAAATAAGAGAAATGTTCGGACCTCCAATACAAATTTACCAGCTGACCAAGTTAATTTGTATGACAGGTTCTTTGTTTTCATATTATACCTATGTTCCTTAACACCAGCCCGTGTCGCGTTTTCGATATCGATACCTTATATAAAGACGTCATTATAATATGACACGATAAACCTACGCAAGTGTTCAATACACTCTCTGTGTATATTTGGAATTGGTTATCGTACATTTTCCGCGTATATTGTGATAACTCATACAATCTCTGAAATTCCGAAGCTGAACCATGAATGCTCAGGAGCTCCATTTCTTAAATCGTGTACAGAAGTGGTATAATGGTATCATACTTTACAAACTCGAATTTGTTTGGTATGTGTTGGGTGGTTATTCGAAATCGCGTTCTTCGGCTGATTCCCGTAGTCGTTTTCATTTCTCATGATATGACTTAACGTGATACTCCAGGTCAAATTCTAGTATAAAACAAAGGTATACTTCAAATAGGCACACATCCAAGATTAATAGCTTTCGAGATATGAACATTTCAAAATTAACCGCCCACGGGAATCAGATTCTGTGACACGGGTATCAGAAATAGGATATTTCTGGTAATAATTGTGTGAAAAATGACTTATTTAATACCCCAACTTAGCTACGTGTCGATATAAGACAAAAAAGAAAACGACAGGGAAAAATATTGCGATAAAAATATTTGCAAAAGTGACATTTTGCATTTGAGATGTTTTGCAAAATAGACGTTTTACGCAAGAGGATAATGCTTTTGAACGATTTAGGCACAAACAATGACAAGTCTGATGTAAAAATGAGTGAAAAGCTGATTCCCGTAGTCTTTTATACACGGGAATCAGTGTGACGGGAATCAGAAAAAATCGAAAAATGGCGATTGTTGCGAATTGACGCAGTCTTATGGTATTATTATACATATAAGTTAGTAAACCTTAGGGTCTTTAAATTTGGTATGAAGTAGTCACCTTGTTACTTTTACTTTAATTTAAAACCAACAAACAAACTTTCGGGGCGTTTAATTAGGGATGTGCGCGGACTTTAGTGACTTTCCACGGGAATCAGAACATGTTGCCGGACATTTTTAAATTAGCTTTTAGAACAAAATCTAATATTTTCAAAGAAATGAAATATTTTTTTCCTTGACTATTGTACATCTGTTTTATCATGTAGAAATAGTTTGAATCGATAAGTAATACAGAAAAAAAGATATATGCATTATTGTATCGAATTTCGGGGCGCGGACACATTACGGGAATCAGATTTCGGCAGTTTGATTTTTTTTTAACTATCTTGGCATGATCTTATACTTAAATTTTATAATGTACCAGATAGAATCAAGTATGAACTATCCAATAAAAAATATATCGTGTCTTTGTTTTTAAAAAACTATAGCGTTTTGGCCCCGGACAATGAAAATTTACGCTCCGAAGAAGCACCCGTTAATGGATAAGTTTAATAGAACGTGTGATACGAGGAGAATTAGCAGCAGACTTTTACTTGAAAAATGTCTAAAATATAGCTCCAGGTGAGTTCCGTTTTCGTTGGTGGAATCAATTCCAACTAACTCCTGTCGGCTTGAAACATATTTTTAACATCATAATTCCATCTCGCAGATATTACTACTCAAGTACCTAAACAACTTTGTATATTGTTCATTTCGACGTCTGCATCCGTCTTTCAATTCAATTAAACAACTGCTTCAAACTCGCAAAAGTAATCACAAATACGCAACTCACAGATGGCATCTTTGTTTGAAAGTTTTCAGTTTTAAGAACAGTTTTGAGGAGTTAGGGATAAACTTCCCCGTCGTCACACCTGGTAGGGACAGCATTTACGAGGAAGCCGACTGCAATGTAGTAGATACTGCTCCCAGCTTGGATGATATTTTAAATTGTAGATATGTAGAGAATTTTAATTTTATTGACGTTAATTTCTTTTGATTTGTAAATATAAAATAGCAGAAGAATGGCATCTGCAATTTGACACAAATTTTGTACATCTATGTAGGTTTTTTAAGACCAGTATTTGTTATCGCCTTTGATTTCGATTTTACCGTCAAGGTCTTCAGCTGAGCAAGAACTAGAATAGTTTGGGCAGGAGAGGTGTGCTAGTATAGAACTGTAAATATGTGCCTACAGCATTACCATCACACAGTGTTGGTGTTGCAGAACACTGTATTATATTGGCAACAACATCTGATAAATTTCAAACTATAGAAAAAAAACAAAAAAAATTTTTTCAGGTTCATGAGGCAACGTTACCTACATAAGGTAAGTCAGGTAGGTACCGTCGGTTGTATGTAGCATATTAGGTACCAGGGGTACTTCAAAAGAACTGAATTATTTTTATCCCCAGTTAATATATGATAAAAATTTAAACTTAATCTTCTTCTGGGTGAGCTCGCTCCATCTTAGCCTCTGTCTCTGTCCTATGACCTAGACTACAGTCAAGAGCGAACCCATCAATGATAAAAATAAAAAATAAATGAAAATGTAATTTTCTTCTAATACATTTCATTTCAAAAAATAACTATTGCAAGGTACAATGACAACTAAGTTCTTTTGGAGTACCCCTGGTACCTAATGTGCTACAACCGACTGTACATAAATAAACATTGTATACATCGACAACATTTTTAACGAAATTTTCAACACTGGCCTCACTATTCTTTATATCCGCCCTTGTTTCTTCTATCAGTCACTGCAGTGAGACGATGTCCCGCCGTCGTAAACCACACGGACTTTTATGACCCCTGCCCCTGATACTGGAATATAGGCTCTCAGGTCCACATCAGACAGACAGATGGTTTAAAATGATTGTCGTACAAGTTGTTATGCTTTTTTTTTATCTACGTCTTTATATAAGTAGTGGAGAGAGAGGTTGCATTGCTTACGGTCAATATCTTTTGTTCATGTCGCCCTGTGTTCCTTAGTTAAAGTTTCATGGGATGGTTGAAACACTTTAGGCTGTTTTTACATCCCAAATTACACAATATACATATACCTAACTATATTGGGAGATTATAGGTAACACAAAAGTCATTCATATTAAAGTACCACCGTTCCAATAAGTCGTATTTGACAGATGTCAGATTCGTGATAATACTATGGCAGTGGGTCCATTTTCCTTTGTTGACATCTTTTTTAATATGGAAATGACAGCTGTCAAATACGACTTATTGGCACGGCGTGACGGCGGTACTTTAGCAATTTTCTGGCGTACCTAGATGTTTAACAACCCTCAACTAAAACTTTATACTCATTAAACATAACTTCAGTTTAAAGAAAACTTTCTAATAAAGTTTAAAAATAAAACCGTTACGAGATACTTTCCCCTAAGTTATAAGAATTTTAAAAGCATTACACTCGGGCTGTGACTTTTCATTTCTTTTTGTGTTACACAGACGAACTGCAACTAGGAAACCAAAATGGTTAATATGCAGTCAGCTATAATTACCTACGAAGTTAAGTTAATTCCGCACTATTCAGACTTTTAAGATAATAAACCTACATTCAATCATTTTTAAAGTTCAAAAGTATAAAATGTACAAACAGGTACCTACCTACATACGTTTGGGGGTGGTATGGGATCTACCTCTTAGCGGTCCACCCCGGGCAACGGCAACACAGGCTTGCCTGTGGATAAGTCCGGCTGAATGATCCCACTAAGCGGTGGAAGACTCCATAAGGGGCCGCCTAGCTCGCGACCACCATCCCACCGAAGTATGGCGCCAAGTAGCTTGCTGCGTTCCGTCAGTGTGTGGGAGTGCCAGTGCCTTAACAGGCTTCTTCTGGGTGAGCTCGCTCCATCTTAGACTCTGTCTCTGTCCTATGACCTAGACTAGAGTCAAGAGCAAACCCATCATAAATAAAATTAAAAATACGTAGAAACCGGCCCTGGCGTATTCATACCCAATTAAATAATCTTCTATTGATTTGAAACAATAAAATCAACCAGTCTTAAAATGATGCCTCAATCATTGATAAATATCATTTCAACAACTGTTGTTGTTATAAGGTAATGTACCTAAATAAATAACTTCGACTGTTCATTTTGATTCCTAATAATTTGCAGTTTTGAAGTGATGCATTTGGAGATGCGGTCCATTTGAAGTTCACTTATCCGTACCCTAAGCACCTTGTGTGCTAAAAGGGGTATTGCGATAAATCACCAAGTACCGTATTTAACGCGTTCACTTATGCGCCCGGTGACTGTTGCATGATTTATAGACCAAGATGAATTTACTTTTCATTCTGTATTCCATTTCAAAATACAATCTCTTTATTTCATGCAGGGGTAACAAGAACAGATTTCTTTACTGTAAAATATTTTGCCTCTTATATTCGCGTCATAAAGGTAAAACGACTTTTATGGTGTTAAAAATGTTTAGCTCTGAAGAAGTCATCATATTTTAGTCGCTCCTGTAGCTGACATGTGAATTTTATAGTTCCCTTTTATAGACGTAAAACGCTTACCCCGTGAAATACGAAATCAATTTTTATCCCATGAAATATCACCTGTGAGGACACCAGTTACATATATGCAGTTTTGTATTTAATGAAACTCCTTTATTTACTTAGGTAGGCGTAGGTTTGATAATGGATGGCACGCCTTGGTTTCCTAGAACGGGAGAAAACCGGCAAGAATCTTGACGCATAGAGTTCTTGAAAATTTGGGAAACGCGCCATAATTAACTAACCATAGGTATAATAGAAGAAAATAAACAATGGCCCTGACTGATACTACCTCACAATAAACATATCACTTGAAAAACAAGCTACTAAAATGAATTATTTTTGTATCTTTTGACAACTTAAATTCAAAAGCTTATCCTCTGTCTAATTCCAAGCTAAACTCCCGCAGTGGAAGCGATTTACACAGGTAAATTTCTTGTAAAATACCAGGAGTTCAACTGAAGGCAGACAATGGCCGCGTTACGCAGCGCTAAATAGCATACGCTGCACAATATAGCAGCGCATACTATGAATTAAACGTGAACCTAAATCTATTTAACTTAATTAACTAAGTTGAGTGAAATTGGCAAATGATGTGTTCTGACCTTTACATAACTCAAGTCGGTAGTAAATACCGTCTGCCGATCTGGCGTTACGTCACACGTATTAGCACTAGATTATAAGTAAGTACCTCCAAATTATATCACCCCACGAATTCCGCAATTCGTACTAAGGAGTCACAATGATATGGTACAACAAATATGACTAAAGGGAACACACCATTAACACAAAGAAACAGTTTTATACTAAAACAACTAGGTTTCACACTTACAGTCACGTCGCCGGCGCAAATGCATAAAATACCCAACGGAGAAAGGAAGTACAGGGAATGGATCAAATAGGGATTCCGTTGGTACTTACAGGGCTGGGTGGAAAAGATATCGACACCCAGCATTCCACTACAGCCTTGGCGCGTTATTCACTTCAAACCACTCACAGCTTCTGTTCGTATTCCACTTTCATATCAGTCATTACGCGTGACCCAACACGAACTAGGGCCGTACAAAACGCGAGCCGATATGGCCACTTGATGCCTATTCAACGCGACGCTCACGTGGAAGACGTCGAGACATCCAACAATCACTAAGCCTGGCATTCCAGTACAACCCAGGAGAAACGCAATAATACGATGCATCAACACGCGCGATCTCAAATTGAATCGTCCATTACACGCGGCATCACAAAACGCGTGGCGGGAAATCCGCACAATACGCGATACCCTCCCGTCCGAACGGTTTTGAGTGACTGACAGTGCGGTGCAGAAATCACCGCTTGGCGCCTACCAGGCGGCCCGCGCGCACGCCGCCACCCTCGCCCCGCGAGCGAGAAAGGGACAACATATGCCCAGAGCGATGCGTGCGGGCGAGCATCGCGGCGTATTCATAGACCGTCATTAATACCTAACTTACCCCAGCATAGCAACGCTAAATTAAACATTCACCCGCCCTAGGCCGAATCCCTTAGGCCTATTCACTACTGGGGAGACGAGATAGCGTTGCTATTGCTCGCTTAAGAACTGAATCCCCTACCTGAACTGTCGCGATTTGAGGAGTGCCATCACTACCTGGGAACAAGTTGAGAATGCGCCCTCTGCGCCATCGCAGTGGCGGCAGGTTGGCATCCTTAACCAGAACGAGATCTCCGATGCGAGGGGGTTCAGTTCTGTCCGTCCACTTAAGGCGTTGCTGCAGAATGTGCAAATACTCAAGCGACCATCGCTTCCAAAAATTCTGAGACATTTGCTGCAGCAACTCATAACGCGTCAAACGATTGCTACTGACCTCTGTGTAGGGGTACTCTGGCAAGGCGTTAAGTGGTCGGCCAATTAAGAAATGCCCTGGTGTCAGGGCCTCCAGATCATTCGGATCTGAGCTAAGCGGACACAAAGGACGTGAATTGAGAACGGCCTCAATTTTACAAAACACGGTCGCTAGCTCCTCAAAGGTTAATATCGTTAAACCTATAACGCGCATCAAATGCGTCTTAGCGGACTTTACAACCGCTTCAAATATACCACCCCAGTGGGGGCATCCTGGTGGATCGAACACCCAGTTAATGCCCTGACGGGAGAGGCTCGTGCCGATAGCTTCCTCGTTTTCCGATAAAAACGTTATAATTTCTTTCATACATCGATCAGCGCCCTTAAAGTTGGTACCACAGTCCGACCTGATCAGCGCTGGTCGCCCTCTTCGCGACACAAATCTATCTAAAGCTGCTAAGAAAGCCTCCGTAGTGAGGTCGGCCACGAGTTCCAAGTGGACGGCCTTGGTTGCTAGGCACACAAACACGCACAAATACGCCTTGATTGACTTCGCGTTGCGAAGGCGTGATGCCTTTACCATAAAAGGCCCCGCAAAGTCCGTTCCCACACCCGCAAACGTCCAGGCTTCCGTCACCCGGTCCGGTGGGAGGTCTCCCATCTGAGGTTGCATTGTGGCTGCCTTCAACCGATAGCAAGGCAAGCACCGAAACACAATGCTCCGTACCGTACGTCGTCCAGACAAGATCCAAAACTCGCGCTGCAGAATAGCCAAAAGTGCATTGCAGCCCGCATGCGAGTTTTTCTGGTGACTATCCCTAACTATAAGTTCTACCAAAGGTCCCTTCTTTGGGAGTAACAGCGGATGCCGTGCTGAAAAGGGCAGGTTAGCGTTCCGAAGTCTACCTCCAACCCGGAGCATTCCATGCTCGTCCACGAACGGGTTGAGGCGCACAAGACCTCCCTTCAGCTTTCCACGGCCATCCCTGAGCAGCCTGGCCTCTTCCTCAAAATGTTCCGCCTGGACGACCCTAACCAATAAACTTAGAGCCGCATTCCGCTCCGCAGGCGAGAGGACAGGTGCCAAGTTCCGTTCTGCTTGAGGTTTTCTACAGTTGTTCACGAACCGTTTGATCCAACCTGTCACCCCTAGAAGTTTGTCGAGGGAGCTGTATCGTTCCAGCAAGAAAGCCGCACTAGGCTTAGGTACGATCTGCCCTACGTTCACTCGCAAACCTCGATCAGGTGGCCCAAGCGGCGACCCGCACTCATTGTATGGCCATCTCTCAGGTGACTCAGTCAGCCACTGAGGTCCCCACCACAGTAAGTGACCTACCAAATCAAGGGCCCTACATCCCCGTGAGGCGCAGTCCGCTGGGTTCTGTTCTCCCGGTACGTGTCTCCATACCAACGGAGTTTCCGATCCTTTAATCTGTGACACCCGATTTGCCACGAAAACCTCAATAGTATGTACCGACGTCTGTAACCAGCACAGAACTATCCTACTGTCGGTCCATGCGTACACCGTTTCATCCAAATTGATGGTACCGCGTAGATTACTAGCGACATAATGTAGCAAGCGCGTGAGAAGCGCTGCTCCCGCCAATTCCAACTTTGGAATGGTCCATCTTGTCCTAACCGGAGCCACCTTACTCTTGGCCATAACTAGACGCACGTCTACAGTTCCCGTTGAACTGACTGTCCGCAAATAGACAGCTGCCGCGTACCCTCGCTCCGAGGCATCACAAAACCCATGTAGGGTAGCCTTACATCCCACCGATGGGAGCAATTTGCGAGGTATGGCGATGCGTACGATCCCTGGTAAGGTGGTCACAAACTTGGTCCAATCATTCAACAGCTCTCCGGAGAGCTGGTCGTCCCAACCCAAGTTTGCTATCCACAACCTTTGCAAGAAGCACTTCGCCATGAACGTCACCGGTGCGATCCACCCGTTAGGATCGAAAGTTCTGGCGATCGTCGATAATACCGAACGCTTCGTCCAAGTCTTCTGCAAAAGGTCTGGCTCGATCTGATACGTAAAGACATCATGCGTTGGCCTATATTGCACCCCTAGGATGCTCAACGTATTTGGATTGTCCGGGTTCTCGAAAAGGTGCGGGTCCTGCTGGAACTCACCTGGCAACCCGGCCAGGAGCTCTGGACAGCTGGACAGCCATTTCCGCAACTCATAACCTCCTGATTCCATGATCGCGATCAGCTCGTCTCGTAGTAGCAGTGCTTGTTGCACGCTATCTGCACCCGTGCAGATGTCATCCACGTAGACGTCGCGATCCAGTACTGCTGCAGCCCGAGGGAATCTTACCCTTTCCTGTGCGGCCAACTCTCGCAGCGTGCGTACTGCCAAAAACGGACTTGGCTTCAGACCATACGTTACCGTGTTAAGCTCATAAGTGACCATCGGCTCGTCAGGGCTCTCACGCCACAAAATCAGCTGGTACCGACGGTCATCCGGGTGTATAATTGTTTGGCGAAACATCATTTTGACGTCTGCGACGAACGCTACTTGGTGCAACCGAAAATCTGTGAGGATGTCCACAATGTCCCGGTTCAACTTGGGACCCGCGTGCAGACACTGGTTCACAGACACACCATTCGATGTAGGAGCAGAACCGTCAAACACTACCCGTATCTTCGCCTCCGGTGACTTCAAAACAGCCAGGTGTGGTATATAGTAATGCTCGACACACCTCCAATCTATGCTGGACACCGACATGTGGCCTAACTCTAGGTACTCCCTCATGAATTCGATATACTTCTGCCGAAGTGCTGCATCTCGCTTCATCTTTCTCTCCATAGCCAGTAGTCTCCGTTCCGCGATCTGTCGCGAACTACCTAAGGAGGGGCGGTTTGGGAGAAATGGCAGCCTGGTAACAAACCTACCTGACGAACTTCGTGCAGTGTTGTACTGATAGAACAGCTCGCACTCGTCATCCTCTGGCTTCCGTCTATCCGCTGTGGGTGGCTCCTCAGACTCCCAAAACCTCTGCAGCACCTCCGACAACACACTACCATAGAGCACCGTATCGCCCTCTGGTAGGTCCTGAGATCTCCAAACTGGGCCAAAAATAACATACCCCCCTGTGGTATCAACGGCCACTAAACCAGTTTGCTGAAGTACCCGTTTTCTGCCACACCAGAATCTCCCGAGGACGTCTGACCCGAGGAGAACGTCCACCGTACCAGGAGTATCAAATTCAGGATCAGCTAACTCTAAGCCTGTGGTTAACCCTCGTACCGTTGACGGTAACCGAACCTGAGGAAGTTTCCCTACCACTTCATCCAGCACCACTGCTGAGGCATGATAGCTGACCCCTGTACCTGTATTACTTAATGTGAACTCGAAGTTCACCTGACCCCGAACGTCAGGCACATCTACACCTCCAATACCTACAGCCCCATCCGTTGTGGGCCTTATATTTAAGCGTAGCCTACTCACCAGCTTACTAGACACAATACAACCCTGAGCCCCTGTATCTAACAAGGCTCTTACCTGTATGCTGCGGCCACCGTATCCCCATACCCAAATCATTGCCGTAGGCAACAATACCGTAATTGGCCGGGGGGCCGAAGCTGGCGTGTAGGCGGCGATTACCTAGCAGGAATCTAAGCGCGGAGTGTCCGCGTCCTGCGGGGGGGTCCCCTCTCTCCGTACACCTTCGAGTGGGTCCCACTCCTGCTGATAGGGACCTCTGGTCCTGTACGCCATGGCTGGCAGCCTATAGTAACCCTGCGGCAGGCGCGCGTACCGTGGATGCGCCTGTAGCCGCGGGTGCTCAGCCAAGGGGAGAGGCATGCGTGGGTCATGGGAACTCACCATGTTGTTCAGACCCGCCGAGTACTGCATGTACTGGCCCTGGTGTTGGCACCCGCCCGTAGCATCACGTACTTGTGATGGGTGCCTCTGACCTTGGACCTGTGACCACCTACCCTGTTCCGGCACCTGCTGCCGAGGTGGTGACTGTCTCGCGCGTGGTGAAGGGGGCATCACCTGCTGATGTCCCTGGCCTCGTCCCTGAAACCCTGGTGGAAGAGGACTCCTCCTTGGAGGGGGTGGGGAGCGTTGCTCCCATCTAGGTAGGGCAGACTCCGTCCGCTGACCCGCGTCAGCTCTGCCTCCGTAATCTCCGCTGCGGTTCATGCATAGGAGCTGATGGTGGGCACCCTGGCAGTACCTGCAGTTGGTGCTTGATGGGCACTCTCGCACCTGATGCGGCCCCATACACCTAAAGCACCAACGCCGTTGCTGCACCACACCACGACGTTTCTGCACCACACAACACGCAGTCACCTGATGCCCCGCCTCTCTGCAGTAGGCACACCTCGATTCCAAATTAGCGACATTGTATCGCCTGGGTGGCCTACTCTTACCGTCTCGCGCCTGTGCACCCGGCCGTTCCGGGCGGCGAGCGGCCGCAGACTCCGCGTGAGGCGACTCTCCAAATTGGGCATCTACCCGCCTGCACTCGGCCTCGAGGAAGGACTTGAGCTCCTCGAAGGTCGGGAGGTAATCAGATGTCTTACCTCCGTGTGACTGTTCAAAACGAGCGGCCATGTCGCTCGGCAGGCGGCGCAACAACGTGTGGACCAGGATATAATCATAGCCTGACACCGGCATCCCCTGTCTCTCAAGAGCGTTCACTGCAACGCAGACAGGGTTGAGGACCTTGGCCCTGAGGTCCGTCCCTCGTGTGATGGTCGGCACGGTGAGCCACTGTTCCAGGAGTTGGTCAATCATGAGACGTTTGTTGCTGTATCTCTCGATCAGCAAACCGCGAGCCGTCTCGTAACTTGCATCATCGACTGGTAGATGCTTTACCAGCTCATGGGGCTCACCTTGCAGCTTGGCCATCAATTGTGCCATTTTATATGCCGGCTGCAAGTCAGTGCGGTTATGAATCACACTGTCAAACAGATCCTGGAATCGGGTCCAATCCGTGTAGTCCCCGTGGAAGACCGGAATCGCCACAGCCGGCAGGGGCACTTGCACCCCCGGTCCCCGCGGACCATGGGGTGGGTCCGGCTCCCCAGCCCTACGCCTGGTGATCACAGCAGCCGCCTGCTGGATCTCCTGCCCTATCTCCAGGCACTGGGTCACATTCGCCCGGACCGTAAGTTTGACCTCCTCATCAGGCGTCCCATCAAATAACTCCTCGCATCCAGTGAGGCAATCCAACACCTCCGCGACCCGTTCGTCAATCCGTTGCGCACAAGCGATGAGTGCGTCCTCTCGGTCCCCGCGACCGACCATCGCCTGCTTAGTCGCGAACCAAATTAGGTGCGTTCTAATTTTTGCCTGAAGCTGTGTAATTGTGGGAGCCATGGTACCAACTCAAAGTAACACCGAACCTTACAATAAAAAAAAACAATAATAAACAATCGGCCCTGATCCTACCGTTAGGATATCCGCACAGGGTAAACACAACGATAATAACAAGCAATTCACTAATTGATTGGCCCTGATCCTACCGATAGGATATTCTACACAGGGCACACTACAATCACAATAAATATATATATTTTTTTATGTAGGTAGATTAAAAATCTTATACTAAAATAATCTTAAATCTAGTGGTTTTCTGAACCACGCTCTGCTACCAAAAATTGTCTAATTCCAAGCTAAACTCCCGCAGTGGAAGCGATTTACACAGGTAAATTTCTTGTAAAATACCAGGAGTTCAACTGAAGGCAGACAATGGCCGCGTTACGCAGCGCTAAATAGCATACGCTGCACAATATAGCAGCGCATACTATGAATTAAACGTGAACCTAAATCTATTTAACTTAATTAACTAAGTTGAGTGAAATTGGCAAATGATGTGTTCTGACCTTTACATAACTCAAGTCGGTAGTAAATACCGTCTGCCGATCTGGCGTTACGTCACACGTATTAGCACTAGATTATAAGTAAGTACCTCCAAATTATATCACCCCACGAATTCCGCAATTCGTACTAAGGAGTCACAATGATATGGTACAACAAATATGACTAAAGGGAACACACCATTAACACAAAGAAACAGTTTTATACTAAAACAACTAGGTTTCACACTTACAGTCACGTCGCCGGCGCAAATGCATAAAATACCCAACGGAGAAAGGAAGTACAGGGAATGGATCAAATAGGGATTCCGTTGGTACTTACAGGGCTGGGTGGAAAAGATATCGACACCCAGCATTCCACTACAGCCTTGGCGCGTTATTCACTTCAAACCACTCACAGCTTCTGTTCGTATTCCACTTTCATATCAGTCATTACGCGTGACCCAACACGAACTAGGGCCGTACAAAACGCGAGCCGATATGGCCACTTGATGCCTATTCAACGCGACGCTCACGTGGAAGACGTCGAGACATCCAACAATCACTAAGCCTGGCATTCCAGTACAACCCAGGAGAAACGCAATAATACGATGCATCAACACGCGCGATCTCAAATTGAATCGTCCATTACACGCGGCATCACAAAACGCGTGGCGGGAAATCCGCACAATACGCGATACCCTCCCGTCCGAACGGTTTTGAGTGACTGACAGTGCGGTGCAGAAATCACCGCTTGGCGCCTACCAGGCGGCCCGCGCGCACGCCGCCACCCTCGCCCCGCGAGCGAGAAAGGGACAACATATGCCCAGAGCGATGCGTGCGGGCGAGCATCGCGGCGTATTCATAGACCGTCATTAATACCTAACTTACCCCAGCATAGCAACGCTAAATTAAACATTCACCCGCCCTAGGCCGAATCCCTTAGGCCTATTCACTACTGGGGAGACGAGATAGCGTTGCTATTGCTCGCTTAAGAACTGAATCCCCTACCTGAACTGTCGCGATTTGAGGAGTGCCATCACTACCTGGGAACAAGTTGAGAATGCGCCCTCTGCGCCATCGCAGTGGCGGCAGGTTGGCATCCTTAACCAGAACGAGATCTCCGATGCGAGGGGGTTCAGTTCTGTCCGTCCACTTAAGGCGTTGCTGCAGAATGTGCAAATACTCAAGCGACCATCGCTTCCAAAAATTCTGAGACATTTGCTGCAGCAACTCATAACGCGTCAAACGATTGCTACTGACCTCTGTGTAGGGGTACTCTGGCAAGGCGTTAAGTGGTCGGCCAATTAAGAAATGCCCTGGTGTCAGGGCCTCCAGATCATTCGGATCTGAGCTAAGCGGACACAAAAGACGTGAATTGAGAACGGCCTCAATTTTACAAAACACGGTCGCTAGCTCCTCAAAGGTTAATATCGTTAAACCTATAACGCGCATCAAATGCGTCTTAGCGGACTTTACAACCGCTTCAAATATACCACCCCAGTGGGGGCATCCTGGTGGATCGAACACCCAGTTAATGCCCTGACGGGAGAGGCTCGTGCCGATAGCTTCCTCGTTTTCCGATAAAAACGTTATAATTTCTTTCATACATCGATCAGCGCCCTTAAAGTTGGTACCACAGTCCGACCTGATCAGCGCTGGTCGCCCTCTTCGCGACACAAATCTATCTAAAGCTGCTAAGAAAGCCTCCGTAGTGAGGTCGGCCACGAGTTCCAAGTGGACGGCCTTGGTTGCTAGGCACACAAACACGCACAAATACGCCTTGATTGACTTCGCGTTGCGAAGGCGTGATGCCTTTACCATAAAAGGCCCCGCAAAGTCCGTTCCCACACCCGCAAACGTCCAGGCTTCCGTCACCCGGTCCGGTGGGAGGTCTCCCATCTGAGGTTGCATTGTGGCTGCCTTCAACCGATAGCAAGGCAAGCACCGAAACACAATGCTCCGTACCGTACGTCGTCCAGACAAGATCCAAAACTCGCGCTGCAGAATAGCCAAAAGTGCATTGCAGCCCGCATGCGAGTTTTTCTGGTGACTATCCCTAACTATAAGTTCTACCAAAGGTCCCTTCTTTGGGAGTAACAGCGGATGCCGTGCTGAAAAGGGCAGGTTAGCGTTCCGAAGTCTACCTCCAACCCGGAGCATTCCATGCTCGTCCACGAACGGGTTGAGGCGCACAAGACCTCCCTTCAGCTTTCCACGGCCATCCCTGAGCAGCCTGGCCTCTTCCTCAAAATGTTCCGCCTGGACGACCCTAACCAATAAACTTAGAGCCGCATTCCGCTCCGCAGGCGAGAGGACAGGTGCCAAGTTCCGTTCTGCTTGAGGTTTTCTACAGTTGTTCACGAACCGTTTGATCCAACCTGTCACCCCTAGAAGTTTGTCGAGGGAGCTGTATCGTTCCAGCAAGAAAGCCGCACTAGGCTTAGGTACGATCTGCCCTACGTTCACTCGCAAACCTCGATCAGGTGGCCCAAGCGGCGACCCGCACTCATTGTATGGCCATCTCTCAGGTGACTCAGTCAGCCACTGAGGTCCCCACCACAGTAAGTGACCTACCAAATCAAGGGCCCTACATCCCCGTGAGGCGCAGTCCGCTGGGTTCTGTTCTCCCGGTACGTGTCTCCATACCAACGGAGTTTCCGATCCTTTAATCTGTGACACCCGATTTGCCACGAAAACCTCAATAGTATGTACCGACGTCTGTAACCAGCACAGAACTATCCTACTGTCGGTCCATGCGTACACCGTTTCATCCAAATTGATGGTACCGCGTAGATTACTAGCGACATAATGTAGCAAGCGCGTGAGAAGCGCTGCTCCCGCCAATTCCAACTTTGGAATGGTCCATCTTGTCCTAACCGGAGCCACCTTACTCTTGGCCATAACTAGACGCACGTCTACAGTTCCCGTTGAACTGACTGTCCGCAAATAGACAGCTGCCGCGTACCCTCGCTCCGAGGCATCACAAAACCCATGTAGGGTAGCCTTACATCCCACCGATGGGAGCAATTTGCGAGGTATGGCGATGCGTACGATCCCTGGTAAGGTGGTCACAAACTTGGTCCAATCATTCAACAGCTCTCCGGAGAGCTGGTCGTCCCAACCCAAGTTTGCTATCCACAACCTTTGCAAGAAGCACTTCGCCATGAACGTCACCGGTGCGATCCACCCGTTAGGATCGAAAGTTCTGGCGATCGTCGATAATACCGAACGCTTCGTCCAAGTCTTCTGCAAAAGGTCTGGCTCGATCTGATACGTAAAGACATCATGCGTTGGCCTATATTGCACCCCTAGGATGCTCAACGTATTTGGATTGTCCGGGTTCTCGAAAAGGTGCGGGTCCTGCTGGAACTCACCTGGCAACCCGGCCAGGAGCTCTGGACAGCTGGACAGCCATTTCCGCAACTCATAACCTCCTGATTCCATGATCGCGATCAGCTCGTCTCGTAGTAGCAGTGCTTGTTGCACGCTATCTGCACCCGTGCAGATGTCATCCACGTAGACGTCGCGATCCAGTACTGCTGCAGCCCGAGGGAATCTTACCCTTTCCTGTGCGGCCAACTCTCGCAGCGTGCGTACTGCCAAAAACGGACTTGGCTTCAGACCATACGTTACCGTGTTAAGCTCATAAGTGACCATCGGCTCGTCAGGGCTCTCACGCCACAAAATCAGCTGGTACCGACGGTCATCCGGGTGTATAATTGTTTGGCGAAACATCATTTTGACGTCTGCGACGAACGCTACTTGGTGCAACCGAAAATCTGTGAGGATGTCCACAATGTCCCGGTTCAACTTGGGACCCGCGTGCAGACACTGGTTCACAGACACACCATTCGATGTAGGAGCAGAACCGTCAAACACTACCCGTATCTTCGCCTCCGGTGACTTCAAAACAGCCAGGTGTGGTATATAGTAATGCTCGACACACCTCCAATCTATGCTGGACACCGACATGTGGCCTAACTCTAGGTACTCCCTCATGAATTCGATATACTTCTGCCGAAGTGCTGCATCTCGCTTCATCTTTCTCTCCATAGCCAGTAGTCTCCGTTCCGCGATCTGTCGCGAACTACCTAAGGAGGGGCGGTTTGGGAGAAATGGCAGCCTGGTAACAAACCTACCTGACGAACTTCGTGCAGTGTTGTACTGATAGAACAGCTCGCACTCGTCATCCTCTGGCTTCCGTCTATCCGCTGTGGGTGGCTCCTCAGACTCCCAAAACCTCTGCAGCACCTCCGACAACACACTACCATAGAGCACCGTATCGCCCTCTGGTAGGTCCTGAGATCTCCAAACTGGGCCAAAAATAACATACCCCCCTGTGGTATCAACGGCCACTAAACCAGTTTGCTGAAGTACCCGTTTTCTGCCACACCAGAATCTCCCGAGGACGTCTGACCCGAGGAGAACGTCCACCGTACCAGGAGTATCAAATTCAGGATCAGCTAACTCTAAGCCTGTGGTTAACCCTCGTACCGTTGACGGTAACCGAACCTGAGGAAGTTTCCCTACCACTTCATCCAGCACCACTGCTGAGGCATGATAGCTGACCCCTGTACCTGTATTACTTAATGTGAACTCGAAGTTCACCTGACCCCGAACGTCAGGCACATCTACACCTCCAATACCTACAGCCCCATCCGTTGTGGGCCTTATATTTAAGCGTAGCCTACTCACCAGCTTACTAGACACAATACAACCCTGAGCCCCTGTATCTAACAAGGCTCTTACCTGTATGCTGCGGCCACCGTATCCCCATACCCAAATCATTGCCGTAGGCAACAATACCGTAATTGGCCGGGGGGCCGAAGCTGGCGTGTAGGCGGCGATTACCTAGCAGGAATCTAAGCGCGGAGTGTCCGCGTCCTGCGGGGGGGTCCCCTCTCTCCGTACACCTTCGAGTGGGTCCCACTCCTGCTGATAGGGACCTCTGGTCCTGTACGCCATGGCTGGCAGCCTATAGTAACCCTGCGGCAGGCGCGCGTACCGTGGATGCGCCTGTAGCCGCGGGTGCTCAGCCAAGGGGAGAGGCATGCGTGGGTCATGGGAACTCACCATGTTGTTCAGACCCGCCGAGTACTGCATGTACTGGCCCTGGTGTTGGCACCCGCCCGTAGCATCACGTACTTGTGATGGGTGCCTCTGACCTTGGACCTGTGACCACCTACCCTGTTCCGGCACCTGCTGCCGAGGTGGTGACTGTCTCGCGCGTGGTGAAGGGGGCATCACCTGCTGATGTCCCTGGCCTCGTCCCTGAAACCCTGGTGGAAGAGGACTCCTCCTTGGAGGGGGTGGGGAGCGTTGCTCCCATCTAGGTAGGGCAGACTCCGTCCGCTGACCCGCGTCAGCTCTGCCTCCGTAATCTCCGCTGCGGTTCATGCATAGGAGCTGATGGTGGGCACCCTGGCAGTACCTGCAGTTGGTGCTTGATGGGCACTCTCGCACCTGATGCGGCCCCATACACCTAAAGCACCAACGCCGTTGCTGCACCACACCACGACGTTTCTGCACCACACAACACGCAGTCACCTGATGCCCCGCCTCTCTGCAGTAGGCACACCTCGATTCCAAATTAGCGACATTGTATCGCCTGGGTGGCCTACTCTTACCGTCTCGCGCCTGTGCACCCGGCCGTTCCGGGCGGCGAGCGGCCGCAGACTCCGCGTGAGGCGACTCTCCAAATTGGGCATCTACCCGCCTGCACTCGGCCTCGAGGAAGGACTTGAGCTCCTCGAAGGTCGGGAGGTAATCAGATGTCTTACCTCCGTGTGACTGTTCAAAACGAGCGGCCATGTCGCTCGGCAGGCGGCGCAACAACGTGTGGACCAGGATATAATCATAGCCTGACACCGGCATCCCCTGTCTCTCAAGAGCGTTCACTGCAACACAGACAGGGTTGAGGACCTTGGCCCTGAGGTCCGTCCCTCGTGTGATGGTCGGCACGGTGAGCCACTGTTCCAGGAGTTGGTCAATCATGAGACGTTTGTTGCTGTATCTCTCGATCAGCAAACCGCGAGCCGTCTCGTAACTTGCATCATCGACTGGTAGATGCTTTACCAGCTCATGGGGCTCACCTTGCAGCTTGGCCATCAATTGTGCCATTTTATATGCCGGCTGCAAGTCAGTGCGGTTATGAATCACACTGTCAAACAGATCCTGGAATCGGGTCCAATCCGTGTAGTCCCCGTGGAAGACCGGAATCGCCACAGCCGGCAGGGGCACTTGCACCCCCGGTCCCCGCGGACCATGGGGTGGGTCCGGCTCCCCAGCCCTACGCCTGGTGATCACAGCAGCCGCCTGCTGGATCTCCTGCCCTATCTCCAGGCACTGGGTCACATTCGCCCGGACCGTAAGTTTGACCTCCTCATCAGGCGTCCCATCAAATAACTCCTCGCATCCAGTGAGGCAATCCAACACCTCCGCGACCCGTTCGTCAATCCGTTGCGCACAAGCGATGAGTGCGTCCTCTCGGTCCCCGCGACCGACCATCGCCTGCTTAGTCGCGAACCAAATTAGGTGCGTTCTAATTTTTGCCTGAAGCTGTGTAATTGTGGGAGCCATGGTACCAACTCAAAGTAACACCGAACCTTACAATAAAAAAAAACAATAATAAACAATCGGCCCTGATCCTACCGTTAGGATATCCGCACAGGGTAAACACAACGATAATAACAAGCAATTCACTAATTGATTGGCCCTGATCCTACCGATAGGATATTCTACACAGGGCACACTACAATCACAATAAATATATATATTTTTTTATGTAGGTAGATTAAAAATCTTATACTAAAATAATCTTAAATCTAGTGGTTTTCTGAACCACGCTCTGCTACCAAAAATTGTCTAATTCCAAGCTAAACTCCCGCAGTGGAAGCGATTTACACAGGTAAATTTCTTGTAAAATACCAGGAGTTCAACTGAAGGCAGACAATGGCCGCGTTACGCAGCGCTAAATAGCATACGCTGCACAATATAGCAGCGCATACTATGAATTAAACGTGAACCTAAATCTATTTAACTTAATTAACTAAGTTGAGTGAAATTGGCAAATGATGTGTTCTGACCTTTACATAACTCAAGTCGGTAGTAAATACCGTCTGCCGATCTGGCGTTACGTCACACGTATTAGCACTAGATTATAAGTAAGTACCTCCAAATTATATCACCCCACGAATTCCGCAATTCGTACTAAGGAGTCACAATGATATGGTACAACAAATATGACTAAAGGGAACACACCATTAACACAAAGAAACAGTTTTATACTAAAACAACTAGGTTTCACACTTACAGTCACGTCGCCGGCGCAAATGCATAAAATACCCAACGGAGAAAGGAAGTACAGGGAATGGATCAAATAGGGATTCCGTTGGTACTTACAGGGCTGGGTGGAAAAGATATCGACACCCAGCATTCCAGCCTTGGCGCGTTATTCACTTCAAACCACTCACAGCTTCTGTTCGTATTCCACTTTGATATCAGTCATTACGCGTGACCCAACACGAACTAGGGCCGTACAAAACGCGAGCGATATGGCCACTTGATGCCTATTCAACGCGACGCTCACGTGGAAGACGTCGAGACATCCAACAATCACTAAGCCTGGCATTCCAGTACAACCCAGGAGAAACGCAATAATACGATGCATCAACACGCGCGATCTCAAATTGAATCGTCCATTACACGCGGCATCACAAAACGCGTGGCGGGAAATCCGCACAATACGCGATACCCTCCCGTCCGAACGGTTTTGAGTGACTGACAGTGCGGTGCAGAAATCACCGCTTGGCGCCTACCAGGCGGCCCGCGCGCACGCCGCCACCCTCGCCCCGCGAGCGAGAAAGGGACAACATATGCCCAGAGCGATGCGTGCGGGCGAGCATCGCGGCGTATTCATAGACCGTCATTAATACCTAACTTACCCCAGCATAGCAACGCTAAATTAAACATCCTCAGCGAATAACTGCGTAGCTTCATGACAAACGTGCAATCATGTCCACCGCTCCCCAATTCAGCCGCCGCAAGCGCGCTCTGTCGGTCATTCTGATTAGGATGCTCAAAAAACAAACCACGAGAACAAGCAGAAACAAAATAATGCTTTCATTGTGTTCCATTCTCAACCGACTTTATCAGGACTAAAAATAGGACCCTACATAGTCACTAAATATCCGTATCTCCATGACAAACGTGCAATCATGTCCACCGCTCCCTAATTTCCATTCTCAACCGACTATATCAGGACTAAAAATAGGACCCTACATAGTCACTAAATATCCGTATCTCCATGACAAACGTGCAATCATGTCCACCGCTCCCTAATTTGCCAGCATTGAGCCGCCGCAAGCGCGCTCTGTCGGTCATTCTGATTGGGATGCTCTAAAAAGAAACCGCGAGAAATGACAGATACAAAAGAATGCTCTGCTTGTGTTCCAATCCCAACCGACCATAATAGGACCAAAAATAGGTCCCTAAATCGTCAGTAAATATCCGTATCCTCATGACAAACGTGCAATCATGTCCACCACTGCCCAATTTTTCGGTTTTCAGCCGCCGCAAGCGCTTTGCCGGTCATTCTGATTGGGATGCCCGAAAAACGAACTACGAGAGCAGGTAGAAATAAGAGGTCGATTTCCTAGTGTTCCATTCTTAACCGGCAATAACAAAATTGAAAGCAGATATTTACATTTATATCTTCAAGTAGGTATTTATGCATCATGGACATCCTCATGTCATACAAGTTAGAGCCTGAAGGTTAGGCATCATTTGGCAAGTACATACTCATGTACTTGCAGGCAGCCGACGCTGCATTTCAGGAAGTCCACCTGCATAGCGTCCTGGGTGGTAAAGCTGGTAGAGCCAGTAGATGTGTGGGCGCTCAGACGCCACGTTAGCACTTTAAGCTTAGGTCTAAGATTTAACATGCATTTTGATTCAATAAATGTTCAGCCTCCGAATCGGCTGGACGTACCTAATTAAGCTCTCTTTAATTTTAAACTAGTTTTTAAAAAACAAAATAACGCTCCCCGAAAAATGACTGGCGCAGCCGTACGGATAATTTAAAGTAAAGCTGCCTGCCTAGTCTTGCGTTCGCGTAATCCAAAAACGGAAAGTTCCGGAAAGTGATTTTTGTGCCAAAAACTGTATAGTGTGTAGAGCGAGTATCAATCTCTATTCGTGGACTATACATCTATAAGTTTTAAGAGTGGTGCGAACTAGCGAACAGAGACAGTGCGTGCAGTGAAGAATTATCCGTCGAACCAAATAAATTTGTCTACAGGGAGAGAGCAACATGAAAGTGACTGGCTGGTGAGTGAGACTTTTTCGCCTTCCTTCCCCTATCTGTTGTACCTATTATCGTGGGATCAAATCTTGCCCAATTTAATACGGTTACGTTATTTGGTTTCTTAAAAAAAAAGACTTCGTATCAAAATCTATGAAGATCTTTTAGTTAAGTTAATTATAGACACAAAGACTTCGTATCAAAATCTATGAAGATCTTTTTGTTAAGTTAATTATAGACACAAAGACTTCGTATCAAAATCTATGAAGATCTTTAGATATGTTAGATTTTATTATAAGACCCACTATTAGTAAAGACTCTGTATCAAACTCTACAGTGTTCTATGATAAGCGCACGGCGTGCCTCCTACGCGAGAGTGACGACCGTCATAACATTATCTACAGCGTGTTCTAAGTATTTAATTTTATAGAGTCACATTAATAAAGCTTTTACTTTATTTTTACACCTTTACAATGTTATATTTTTGTGAAATTTATAAATATAAAAACATGTATACATCTTTATAGAATTTACAACTTTTATACACGTTTATTAAAACATTTTTACAAGTTTTTACATGATCATAGAGTTTACAACTTTTATACACGTTTATTAAAACATTTTTACAAGTTTTTACATGATCATAGAGTTTACAACTTTTACAACTTTTATACACGTTTATTAAAACATTTTTACAAGTTTTTACATGATCATAGAGTTTACAACTTTTACAACTTTTATACACGTTTATTAAAACATTTTTACAAGTTTTTACATGATCATAGAGTTTACAACTTTTACACGTGTTTTCTGAATTTATAACTTTTACAAACTTTTTACCTAAAAATGGAGGAACTAACCCTGTTACCCGGAGAAATGTTAAAGCTTATTCCTCAATTTAGTGGCGATAGGCGTCAACTAAGCTTGTATATACGAAAGAGCGAATATATTATCGAACGATTTCGTGGAAATGCATTACAAGATCAGTATGTATTTAATGTAGTGACTAGCCGTCTGACCGGCGATGCGTCCGCTCTTATCAGTGAACGCGAGGACCTCGAGACGTGGCCCGAGGTCAAGGCCTTACTTATACAACATTTTGGAGATCCGCGCTCCGAAGAGTGCATAGCTATTGATTTAGAAACTTTAAGAATACGTCATGGTGAAAGTTATGGTGATTTTTGTAAGCGAATTCAGTCCGTGCGTTCTAATTTATTTTCAAAGCTCAACTTGATCGAAGACAACAATCTTAGGCAGAGTAAGATGACTATATATAACCACACAGCGCTTAACGTTTTTCTGTATAACTTAACCGAGAAAATGGTGCGTATTGTTCGCCTACATGAACCCGAAACTTTAGAGGAAGCTCTACAAGTTATTTTGGAAGAGGTTAATTTCTTAGATCAGTATCACACATGTAATAAATTGACCTTACTTTCCATCTCTACCTCTACATAGAAAAAAAATACGCAGTCCTCAATGATTGTGACCTTTGCCGCAAGATAAAATACGACAGGAAACCCATAACATAACACCCTTAATACAGTTAAAACTCAGACACAGGATGCTCCTTTCTAAGAATTTTTCATGGATCTTTTTACTATAGATGCCAAATATTACTTAGCCCTGGTAGATGCCTTCAGCAAACTTGGACAGGCAATAGAGATCACGAATCGGTCTTCATCAGAAGTAGTTCGCGCTCTTATGAAATACTTCTCTTTTTACGATACCCCTCGAAAAATCAGCTGAATTTCACCAATGAACTACTTATAGAAAATTTGCTTTTCATAAGGTAGAGCTGAACGAACATAACCACTCCTAACAATCCTAGCTCAAGTTGTATAATTGAGAGAAGATTTAACTCTACCCTTTGCACTATATTATAAATAGTTAATAAAATATAACTTGGCTGACAGAGTCATGTTGATTATAGCAACAAATTATGAAAATTTGCTGAGTTGTTTTTGGTCATCTGTCATCTCTGACTTTTCTATATATTTTTCGAAATTAATTTTGTCATAATTTCTTGGGTACTTGCTGCTTTAATGATGTGGCATCATCTGATCCAGGAATGGTTATAAGCTTTCACTCAAAATTTCGTTTTTTAATGCCTGTAAGATATCAATCTCAGGTAGAACATTTTTCTTTGCTAACGTATCGTCGTAAAGTATCGTCAAAATTTTCCCCGGTATTTAATCGGTTATTTTATTTCCAAAAACATTTCCCTTTTCAATTTAATAGAAAAATTTAAAAGCCTTTTCTAAACAAAATTTTCCAGTGTTTCTACTTTGAGAACAAATTCACTTGGAAATATCAATACAAGTTCACATCAAAAAAAAAATAAAGAAAAAAAAAAATTCAAACAATCTTTCCTTTTCCACTTCTTTACGAAGAAGTTAGCTAGACATGGAGGATCATGTCCTTTGTCTCTTTTGTCATTATTAAATCGCTTTCATCAGAGCTAGAGAAGCTAAAAGCCCCGATTAAAAACATCAAACGCCCTCCACAGGTATTACCTGGCCGTCCTGGCAATAATAACGAAGACGACCCTGAGCCTTCAACTTCAAAAGGTTGACAAAAATCCTGGCATCCTTCCAGTGAAGCAAGGACAGGCCTTCAAACAAGAAGATAGATGGGTTATTGTTAAGGTATTAGATTTGACCGGCATAGAGAACGACCTTAATTTTAATATTGATAGTTATGTTAATTTTAGTAGGTTAGTAGATGTTAATAAACCTTTTGAACATGAATTTAGAGGTGTTCGAGATCAAGTGGAGTTACTAATGTTTAATGCTATAGAAAAATTCCAGCAACTTGTTCCAAAATCGAGATCCAAACGAGGCTTACTGAATCCTGTAGGCTCTATAATAAAATTAATCACCGGTAACCTTGACCACGATGATGCATTACGTTACGATCAATTGATTTCACAGCTACAAGGCAAACAAAACCACGTTGAAAAGAAAATGACCATAGTCTCTACAATGTTGGATAGCTTAATAAATAGCACTGAAACCTTACATGAAAATACTCTAATCTTAGATGAACGTCTGAAACGAATTGAAAGAATAGTAAAAAATATTGCAACTAAAGAAAATAACTCAATTTACTCTACCTATATATTAGGCATGTACAGTATGCAGATAGAGTTCTGAGGAATGAATTGTGGTCGGCACTATCTGTGCATGGGGTGAGCAGCATCTTGGTACGAGCACTGAAATCCTTATATAAGGATTCCAGTGCTTGTGTCAGGATTAACGGGGACTACACTGAGCTGTTTAACATCGAGAAAGGTGTTAGACAGGGATGTGTTGCGTCACCATGGCTGTTCAACCTATTCATGGATAGTTGTTTGACAGATTTGAAAGAGTGTGAAAATGGACTGAGATAGAATGGGTTACTCGTCAAATGTCTTCTCTATGCTGATGACCAAGTTATCCTTGCGTCGTCGGCTGAAGAGTTTGCAGAAGATGGTAACAATTATGAATGAGGCTTTGAAAAAGAAAGGAATGAAAGTGAATGTAAGTAAGACGAAATCAATGGTTTTTGAAAAAGAAGAAGGTATGACGGAGTGTAACATTATGATAGAAGAAGAGAGGGTGGAGCAAGTGAAAGAGTTTGTATATTTGGGATCGAAGTTTACATCAGATGGAAAGTGTGAAAGTGATATTGAAAGGAGGGTAAATGCCGGCAACATGGTGAATGGAGCGTTGCATGCCTTTATGAATAGCCAGACAGTGTCTAATAAGGCACGTCTGGCTGTGCATAGAGGAGTGTTAGTTCCAACACTTATGTATGGGAGTGAAAGTTGGGTATGGCAGAAAAAGCATGAAAGTAGAATAAATGCGGTAGAAATGAGAGCGCTAAGAAGTATGATTGGAGTGAAATTGAGTGACAGGATAAGGAACAGTGTGATTAGAGAACGTTGCGGTATAAAAGAAGACGTAGTGACTGGTATAGAAAAAGGAATGCTGAGATGGTTTGGTCACATTGAGAGAATGAATGAAAGAAGATTAACGAAACAGGTGTATATGGCGAGTGTGGATGGGAACGTTGGAAGGGGAAGACCAAGACGCACGTACTTGGATCAGATCGGGGACGTCCTAAAGAAAGGTCAGGTCAAGAGTACCCTAAACCGACGAGCATGTATGAACAGATTGATGCATGTTGAAGAAGCGAAAGAGGTATGTCAGGATCGTAGCAAGTGGAAAGATGTAGTCTCTGCCTACCCCTATGGGAAAGAGGCGTGATTATATGTATGTATGTATGTACAGTATGTTCATAACCAACTTTCAGTCCATCTACTTAACTCTCAGTGAAACTGAAACAGCCTTAGCTTTCAGTAAGGTATCAGTACTACATCAGTCCATTGTAAACTCTACTGAACTCATGTTAATTTTAGATTTAATTTCAGGTACTCATAGTTTAATGTACCCTGTTTCTAAGAATAATTTAGTTAAGATAGAAAGAACGATGGTAGTTAAGGCTTATGTAAAGGGAAACCAAATAACATATTTAATGGAAATACCACTTACAGACAATGTGACGTACACTTACTACAAGTTGTACCCTTTACCTATTTTAACAGAAAAAAGAACAACCTTAATCATTCCTAAGTACCCTTACCTTTTGGCGAAAGGTCCAAAATTCTTGCCACTCGCTAGCGCTTGTAGAGAAGTCTCTATCAACCAGTACTTATGTACAGAAGACCACCTCATCCCATATCCAGAGCAAACTTGCGTGGAGCAATTGATCAGGTTCCAGACGAACCTCACACTCTGCACACCTCACGTCGTGAGCATAGAAGATTTCAAGCTGCAAAGGATCGGCCCTGTGAGTTGGATACTTTTCAGCAAGAACGTCGTAGTACTGACGAAAAAGTGTAGCGAGAATATTAGTAGAGAACCGCTACGAGGCACCTACGTCGTAACTATTGATGAAAGCTGCGTTTTCTACATCGGAGCTACGAGACTGAGCAACTTCCGGTTTTCTTCAGCGAATTTACAGTATAGAGTCACTCCTGCCGTGACCCTCCCAGAGCTACGAGCAATTAACACTGAAGACGTCGGCAACGGCATGGTAAACCTGAAAGGTGTGAACTTGGACGATGTGAAACATTTGTCGTATATCCTGAAAAACGGACAGTACAGTGAAAATTCGGAAAGTGTTAGTAAAAGTGTGTTACGCGTACAAAGTGTTAGTTTAGCTACCATAGTTCTCTATGTTCTTTTAGTTATAGTTTTAATTTCTTATATTCTATATAGGTATAAGTCAATGATTTTCAGTCATTGGCGAAATCATCAGGATACTTCAGATTCCCCTGATAATTTCGCTCTTGGTGAGGGAGGAGTTATGCATCATGGACATCCTCATGTCATACAAGTTAGAGCCTGAAGGTTAGGCATCATTTGGCAAGTACATACTCATGTACTTGCAGGCAGCCGACGCTGCATTTCAGGAAGTCCACCTGCATAGCGTCCTGGGTGGTAAAGCTGGTAGAGCCAGTAGATGTGTGGGCGCTCAGACGCCACGTTAGCACTTTAAGCTTAGGTCTAAGATTTAACATGCATTTTGATTCAATAAATGTTCAGCCTCCGAATCGGCTGGAAGTACCTAATTAAGCTCTCTTTAATTTTAAACTAGTTTTTAAAAAACAAAATAACGCTCCCCGAAAAATGACTAGGTACCTACTGTTTATGAATCCAATCAAAACATAAACGTTAAAATTGAGGCCATGTAAAACACCTCGGAAAATCTGAACAGAATCCAAGAAGTTCAAATTAAAACCCTCATATTACGCAATGAACTATGAAACGAGTAGTATTGTGATTAAAATTTGTTACGTAGAAAAAAATGCTTACCGCAGTTATCTTTGAAATTGTAGGTACAGAGTAAACACAACCAAATTCGGAATCCAATGTCCTCCGAAATTGATTTGCGTTCCGGCGTGTATTTTCAGCTAGCAACGTATCTACAAGGCTTGGTTCGTGTCGCTAGCTGAAAATCAAGCAAACAAAACAAGGTCGGTGAACATCAAGCCACTTTCATCGCAAGTCCTTTTCGATAGCGGAACTTATTTCAATTACGATACAGTTTAATGGGATTTTTTCTAGCCACTCTTCAAGTAAACAAAGTTGACGCTCAACTTAACTGAAAAAGTTTATTTCCAAGGGAATTAAAGTAATATTTTCTTGAGTTAGCACAACTAAATAATTAGGAATTTAAGTAAATAGATGAAATTTATTTGTGGCTGAGTTGTCAAAACTTCGGCATAACATAACGACATCTCATTTAAAATAATAAAAAAAAACGATAACTGTCAGATAGAAGAATCCTCTTTCTCTTATTTAAAACTCATTTGAAATTTCTAACTATGTTTAGAAGTAGAGACACATCCGATTGGCGTAAACTTAAAATATAATATATTGGCAATTGTTGGCAATATATGTATATAGACACCTATCCTATAGAATAATGCGAAACAATCGTTATCATTACTTACACTCACTCGGGACTTGTATGTACGAGGTAAGATATTACCACAGTAGAATAATAATATTTATTCTAGGGATATTTTATTGACATGTTTAGCTGGCAGATTGGCGAACGCAGTAGAGAATTATAGTAAATGAAAATAAAAACTCTTGAAATTATCAACCTCTTGATACTCGTATTGAAGCAACGTATGAAAATTTGAAGGGTTAGGACAGGGCGCCGCCGGTAGCTTAGTGGCAGAGCGGTGGGATGGTACTCTAAAGGTCCAGGGTTCAATTCCCGGCCGTCGCTAACATTTTTACAATTTCATTTTTTCATTTATGAAAATAATAGGCAAAAAAACCATCATGCAGAATAATAGTACCTAGTTCAGATATATAAAATGTTTCCGCCTATAAAAAATAGAGAAGCTAACGCAAATGGTTATCAACGGGTAAATAAGTAGGTATTTGTAACACAATTAACTTAATAAAATACAAACTGTCTGCTTGATTTTTTTTCTTGTGCATAAAAAAATTGATTGAAAGTTGCAACAAGTATTATTTGGGTTGATATCTTGATAATTTAATGAAGTAAATGCGAATTGGTATTTTTAAAGCACTTTACTGCAACTGCCATTATGGTGGTCATGCGTTTCTTCCTGCTACATGTTTCTACTGCGGTGCGGTTATGCGTTTAGTGTGAGCGACGCCAGTTGTGGGGCAAAATTTATGCTCATGTTGTAACCCTCACATCTGCGAATAAAGTCCCCGAAGAACGTATAAAACGTAACGTAAGTCCACATCCTGGAGCTTAAAATATCTACAACATGCTGCTAAAGAAAATACAAAGTAAATGCAAATTATTTCACGGCATGACAAGTTAATGAAACTGAATGACTTTTCCCGAGAACCATACGACTAAATGTTATGAAAAATATTGTGGATTTTCCGTACAAAATGGTCATAATCGGTTAACATATTTTGTAGGTAAAGTAACTCAATTTTTTGCTAATTTCGACCGAGGTACCTTTCATTTCATTTTTGATCTACATTTCTTTCATTGGCTTGTAGGTACAAACATGCCTCCCTAGAAATTTATGCACCCATTTTTTCACACTTTGAATTCACAAAGTACTTAGATAAACCAAGCAATATCTTGAATATCAAATTTTTTAAATACTTCCCGTGTTAGTGTCCCGGTGTTTAAAAAAAAAGAATAAAATTGAGCAATCTTCTTAAGGAATTCGTAATAAACCTCAGAAAATCCTTTAGAAGTTGTTTGCAGCACGTTCGCAAAAGAAACTGTGCAGTAATACTGCTCAAATTCATTACAAAGTAGTTAAGCAGGTGCTTTCAGTTTTACTGCCGGCAGCCTGGTGAAACGCACACGCACCGGCCGTTTTTGCGGTGCCTGACAGCCATCCAACATACTTACTAATGACGACCTGCGAATCGGCGGCGTTTACCATGCTATCCGTTTTTTCCACTTATGAGATTTCCAGAATACCTTTTGTCAAAAAACCCGATCCGACTAAACACCGTAATATTATGCGGTGCGTGTGAGAACCGCCTTACTGCCAGCAGCCTAAGGTCCGGTTCACACGAGCGAACTAGCGGCAATAAAGCGGGTTATACACGTCTCTCAAAGTAGAGTTCGCTAGCGAAATTACAAGCGAACCGATATAAACAAGAATTATTTTAACACAACGAGGGATTAAAATCTGGAAATGGTGCCTACTTACTTGACATAGTCTGGATTAAGAAGTTTTGACAATACCAATAATTTGAAGAAGCAAATCTAAAGCCATCTTGATGGAACGTGTACCATTGTGCACAATAAGGCTGAATTTTGACATAATTTATAGAGAACAATTTTATTACAAGTGTTTTTGAAATACATTTTGGGACGGTTTATCGAGGCTTTGTTACCCTAGGGTACTGACTAGGGCTGACAGTTATTTCCAACAAAGAATCAGCTTGGTAATTTAGAGAGAAAATATTGCCAGCATCTTGGGTACTCTGCCCTGGTACGCCGCTCTGGAAGAAGTTTTACTTGTGCATTAAGTATTGTATGTATTAACACACACACAAATATCACGCTTATAATCCCTTCCGGGGTAGGCAGAGCATAAACGGTCGCAAAAAACGGACGTTTACGCCACGTCTGACAAATATTTGAGGGTCATTCGGAAAATTGTGTATCGCCATAGTAACAGGTTGTCAGCCTATCGCCGAAAATTGCAATACACACCCTCAAGTCCCAAAATCGCCACTTACAACTCCCATGGGAAAGAAATGGGGCGATGCTATTTTAAGCCGGCATCACACGGCAAACGTATAATATATATATATATATATATATATATTTTACATTTTTCAAAACATATTTACATGTCCTCTTTTGTCAAGAACGGGCACTATTATATTTGCATACCTATTTATACATTTACTATATATATATATATATATGGTAAATATATATATAGTAAATATATATATATATATATATATATATATATAAATGTATAAATAGGTATGCAAATATAATAGTGCCCGTTCTTGACAAAAGAGGACATGTAAATATGTTTTGAAAAATGTAAATATATATATACTTCGTACTGGCACCGAGAAATGTCTTCTAAAATGTTCACGTGCCATTTTCGAAGACAAACATTTACCATCAAGTTGTAACACAAACTGCACCCGTATTCGTTCAACGTTCTGCCGGAGATCTCTTTGATGCATTTGCAACGTGAAAGAGCGTTTGCCGGAGCGGAATAAATGAAATCAAATGCCTATTCTAGCTTGGATTCTGGAAAATAATTTATTTTTTAACCTGGATTCGAAAAACAATATCTAAAATCTTGACGTGCCATTTTCGCAAACAAACATTGTAACACAAACTGCACCCGGTTCGGGAAAGGCTCCACCTGCCGCTACGTAATGAAACAACGAGTATAGGCTACAAGTCTACAGGTGGAATTCTTAGTACATTGTGTAGCCGGTAAATATTCCTGGTATCATAATGGCTAACCGACTACGCAATGAACATCGAATTTCATCTGTAAAATTGCAGCCTGTAGTTTAATAATATCGGGCAATAGAGATCTCTTTGATACATTTGCGATGTGAAAGAGCGCGCTTGCCGGAGCGAAATAAATAAAATCAAAGACCTATTCTACCTTCGAGTCTGAAAAGCTTTTGGAAATTCAAATGTTCTTTCTTTTTTCTATCAAAATATAACTTTATATTATTAAACGAACAATTTATCACTTACGATGTAGGTTTACGCGACTTACTTGTGAATGATTTGGTAGACAGTTTAGCCCTCTACGTTTCGCCTTCGCCCTTCTTTACGGAGGTTGACAGATCACATACGCCCGCCTTCCTCTCTCTCAAACTCTCTGCCAAATCATAAACAAGTAAGTCGCGTAAACTTACATCATGAAAAATAACTTCTTAAATCTTCACGTGCCATTTTCGCAAACAAACATTGTAACACAAACTGCAACCTGGGCCCATTTAAGATGTGAGCGCGCTTGCCGGAGCGAAATAGATTAAATCCAACAATGACAGAAATTACTGTGTTTTATGCAATGACTACGGGCATCATTGTGATGTGGTACATTGAAGCTCACGTGCGGTTAGCCACTCAAACTGTCAATGTTAGTCTTATGCACGCGGCATAAGAACGGTCCAAAGCCCAAACTGTCTTACCTAGCCTGGTCTTGACCCTACACCTGTAACACGCCGTTGAGTTGTTGGTGGACATTGAGGCGTAAAGTATGTACATGGTTTGATTTTTCTAGGTCATAAATCTGTATCACTCTTGGTTGACTGATGTTAGAAACATACTGACTGGAATAAATAGCTTATAATTTTAATACAGGACAACGTTATTATTTAAAAGAATGTGTTTACGCCAAATTTGTAAAAAAATCCGTATTGTTAGAAGTTTGATCTAAGTTTTATTTGACTTTTAACCTGATTAAGATATCATTGATAGATTCTGAAATGTAAATATTTTGCTTAAGGCTTGTACTTCGACGGAAGGAACGAAATTCAAATGAAATTCGGAAGTCATGTCAAAGAGTATATTATAGAGGTGTCACCATTTCATATAATGTTAGTCTAACTGGTACTGATACAATACTTGACGACCAATGGTAGTGCGACTGCCTGCGCGCGGCGCAAAGGTTCCGGGTTCGATTCTCGGTGGACTACTCACAAAGTTGATATTATAACTTGGAAGGAATATTAACCTACATTATATCATAAGGACCATATTTTGGAATAAGCTGAACCATTCAAGACTTAGCTGAACGCATAGTATCCATATTACTTATGAACTCTATAAACTGTACTGTCTGTTTGTTTGTTATTCTTCCACTTTCAGTACATGAAAAGAATTCATCTAAAAATAAGGCCTTAATCAGTTCACAAAACACTTATCTTCATAACATCTCAAATCATATTTACAACTTTTTAGTTTAACGTTATTACAGAAGAAGCAAAGTCATTAAACTAAATAAAGCCAACTTATTAGTTCAGGTTTAAAAATGCAAGTGGCCAGTATCATGTTACGCACTTTGCGCGAACATATTTTTGTTTCGTTTTTGTCCATCCTAGTATTGTAAATTTTTTTGCGAACTTCGACATTAAGAAACTTTTTTTGGATATTTCTTTGTCGTTTTCGTCATTGCGTGCACCTTAAGCGCAACTAATACTGTTAAATTTCAATTTCAATTTTAAACGTTTATTGCATAAATCAGTATACATAGATGTAAGTTCAAAATATAAATAGCAAAAACCAATTAGCGACGGCCATTATATATTCGAGTATGATATTATGATATGATAATATATAGCGGTCGCATTCTCGCACCGTTCATTAGTTTTTGAACAATATACTTTAATCACCGACACCAGTTGAATTGCTTCATAGTTAAAAATAATCATACATTTTGGTGATATCTATTAAAGTAACTAAGAAAATTTTAAAATCGAAGGTGCTTCTAATTGTTTTTTTGACTAAGGTTTTTAATCCATTCCTATCTGGATAATCCTGTAATTTTTGGTCTTGAAATTGGTATTTTTAGAAAAGGGATTTTTTATAGCCCTATACAATGTTTGGTATATTTCGGTGTTACCAATGAACCAGGGTGACCACAACCTTTAATATAATGATACCCTCGATCTTCCCGAAATGATAAGTACCTACCTGGAAATTAATTTTAACATTAGTATTGGCATTTTGTTCGGTGACACTCTAGGACTTTCCAGCTAGGTATAAGTCTAGAACCTTTCAACCCAGTGTTACCCTAGCATGAACATCTTGACCCAGTGCCACTCTAGAACCTTTCTACCCCATAACACTAAAAACCTTCCGAATCAATTGATCCCACTCTTGAACTGAAATCTGACAAAAATCTTTTACTACATAAATAATACTTTTGTATACTAGGTACGCAAGTTTCAAGAGATATGGGCGTGATCTGTGTATGTATGTATGTACGTAAGTACATGTACATAATTATTTTTCTCAAACATGCTAGGAAATGTGTTCATTTCTTTCAAAAAAAGAAACCGGGAAGTTTCACATTGTTTGTCACGTCTCAGATCACGCCAGCAAAGTTGTATGGAAATCCTTTGCTGGTGTCCATTAAGATAAATACGTTATACGCTAAACCCACATAATTTGATTAAAAATTATCTCGATGACTCTCATAGAAACGGAACGTAATTTTGTATGAAACAGGTAACTAAAGACGAGGCTGTATGATGTGAAGACCCTTGCCTGTCCAGAATTAAAAAAGAAAAGAATGAACTAAACATTTAGTATGGCAGAATATTACGTAATACTGTGCCTTACAGGCGAATTTATGTTAAAAAATTACAATTGGTGGGAAAATTGTAAATTTTTATTTGTTTCGTTGTGTTGTGGTCGCTAGCTAACTTTTATAAGAAGTACAATCTTTCATTTCCTAGCCTTTTTTTGAGAAAAGCACTATGTAAGCCTCGGGGAAAATTACTTTGCTTGACAACAATGTACTAATACTTGCTTTCTTATAATTTGTCCTAAAACTGTGGTTGGTGGTGACCGTATGCGCAGCGCTCCATATATACATTTAAAAATTTCCGCCGCGGTTAAAAAACTGCTTTTGTGCCGTCGTGTCGCCGTCTAGTGTTGCATATAAATCGAACCTTACTACTTCATACTAATCTGCACTAACAACCACGTCATCCTATTATTTGATCGTAAAAATATTTTTAATACCTACGTCTAATCGGTTCATATTTTGCGTTTCGTTCGATGTACCAATCAACGTAGTATTGACATTGGCAAAATTATCCATAGCGGATAGAATGCCGTTGTTGTAGATAGTTGATATATTTTACGGCAAAATTCTAGCTACAATAATTTTTCACGGTCAAAATATCGAACAAATGTACAGTGTGTCGCGTCTGCATCATATTCCGTTTATCTATGATCAATTCCACGTCAGTTTTGACAGCAGAGGAAACACATCAAAACAAAAACCTTTTACTCCTAAGGAAAGCAGCCGGAAACAGTAAGTGTTTAGCTAAATTTCTTAATAACTAAGTTGTTTTGTCAAAAAATAGCCGCCCGGGCGGGTTCAACGTGAAATTGTCATTAATAATCATACTAAGATCAATACAGTTCGATTAGCACTGGCGGAAGAAATCTCTTACGCCACGCTTCATCACTGAAAAATAGAGGTAACTTCAAATTTTAATTTCTCCGTTATTAAATATAAAATGAGATTTTGCGCTGCCCTAGCTTATTCCTCATATCTTGAAGAATAAAAAACAAAATTTTGTTGACAGTGATGTTCCTTAGAATATGTATAAAATGCATTCTCGTAGCTCGTTTTCACCTCACTTCATGGAAGTAGGCCCGTTAAGTGACCGCCATTACCTGTTCTCAACCTAACCTACAACATCAAAAACATCAAGGAACATCAGGATAATAAGATGTACGAAAACAGTTAAATACTTAGGTTGCTTAGGTAAATTTGGTTCCTAAAGTGTGAAGTTATTTAAATGATGAACTTTCGTCAGATGCCGTGTAATGCCGTCACATAAGTTCAGTGTGCAAAGTGTGCATCTACTCTGACGCGTGTATGGCGTAGATCAAGTGTGTCGCTGCCGTAAGATTTATTTATTTTATTTATTTATTTACAACATTTACACAATCATTACAGGGCAAGCCTAAGGCGATTGCATAAGAAACATACATTAAAGAATTACCTAAAGCTACTACTAAATAACAATAAGCCCGCTTTTACTAGCACATAAACTTCAACAGTCTGGAATACCTCATGTGGAACACCAGGAGCTTAGCTTAACCTACGAAATACGAAAATGGCTTCACAGCAATAGCCTATATGTGTAATACGCAGCTTCTGTTTCTTTTGGTACATATTAATCGAGGATATTAATGAGGAACGCAGGCAGACTAGATAGATAATAAAAATGTTTCTTTTCCTGTTGACAACGTCGATGAACCACTCAATATAATATTATGTTTTGCCTTACTCCAGCGCTAGTAACTAAATTGAAGGACGCTGATGCTGTAATCAAAATTGATGAAAATATGGGAGTTTTTTAATTTTAAGTACATTTCCATACAAAGTAGGTTACACATACCAAAATTAAAAGAAAATGTAAGAAATAGTACAAGGTTGGCGAAATAAAGTTCGCGGGCTTCAGCTAGTTTATTTAATAGGTACTTAATCTATCCGGTTTATATCTCCGGAAAACCCATCTGTGTCCCACTAAAGAGCAAAATATGACAGTCTTATTATAATTTATTTGTACAAATTTCGCAGAGAAATATGTACGAGTACCTATTACAGAAGAATCAATTTAATTCCATGAAGCCCAATCTAGCAGTAATTTTAATCTAACTTAGGAGAACCCAGATATTTAGAGAGTTAAAATAAAATAAAATGGAAATGTGATTACGTTTTATTTGCGGCTGATCTATGACCATTATACCAATACGTATTTTTAATCTGAAGGTTGTTTAATCTGTCTATTATTCATACATACATACACATATCAGGCCTTTAATGGGAAGCCAGAGTGTTAACAAGCGCAAAAAACGGATATTTACGCCACGTCTTACAAATATATAAGGGTCATTCGGAAAATTGTGTAGGTATCACTATAGTGACAGGTTGTCAGCCCATCGCCTAAAATTGCAATACACACCCACGAGTCCCTTAGTCGCCTCTTTCGACTCCCACGGGAAAGAAATAGGGTGATGCTATTCTAAGCCGGCATCACACTTCATCAATTATTCAATAATTAACATTTTTTGAAATACTTTAAGGTTTTGAACAGTGTCTAACTCGTTTGACTACATCAAATTGTACGGAAATACCGTGAAAGCTTTCTGAGCGCCATCTACACAATATAACACAAAGTTTATTCAAGGAGTAAAGCGCGTTCACTCCGAAAGGAATAACGCACTCTGAGAGGTTCATACGTACCTCCTACGCCAGGGAACAGAGATACTTCTGTAGTTTAAACTTTTACCGAGAGATGGCGTAAATAAAAAGTTATTAATAATGTTCTGCGTAGTTTTGTATAGTATGGTTATTATGTTATTATCAAGTTATTAAGATTTTCGAATAAATATAAAGATCAGCTTTTCAGGCTTAAGGCGAGGATTAAGCGCGAGCAAGATTTTTAAACCAGTTTTATTTAAGTAGACAAATACAACCATAAAAATTTTAATACTCTGAAAAAATATTTTTGATTGTCGAGGACCTAACAGATGACATTATTAGTATCTATCAGTTACACAATTTGACAAACTTTACTCGAAAGAAAAAAAAAACAAAGTAACCTCTACTAGCTTTTTTTTTATGTCTACAGTTTCAAAGTTATAACAAAAAAAATATATAATTTAGATACATACCTTTTCTAGTACAAATACCTCAAAAAATTAGATATTGTAACCGTGTTTCTCTAGTTTCTATGTCGGAAAAACCGTGCAATCTTGTGAAAACTTGAGCGATTTTTTTTTGTATGTTTCTCTCTGGCGCAGCACGAATCAAAGGGACAAACTGTTCAGGTGAATCAGGGCCAGAATCTGACGCTGAATATTATAACACTTTGTGATTTGACAGCAGAAGTTATAATTTAATTTCGACTACCACTTTATTAGGTACTTTTAACATAAAAATAGTTCCTTCAAGTTCTTTCAAAATAAAAGAATTGCTTTTAACATGTTTAGATAACCAATCCACTTACACATGACTGGGATAAGTGCCCTTGTAGGACTAAAAAACATAATCATGTGAATGCAAATAAAAGTCTGGCTCGATGCAACATAACAAGGGTTCGTAGGTAATTTGACAAGGCCAGTCAGGCCCGGACACGTCTACAGGCGTGAACAGTACTGTACTTACCGAGCCACGGAGAGTTAGGCCCGGTTCGCCATAGTACCAGTTTGCCACGCATATAAAAATAAATAATTTATCACAATGCATTACATTGATTACAGATGTATCTAATCTAAGCAACTGTGACGAAATGTTAGATATCAATAGTATAATGTCATATTCATACAATAAATGTTATAGTAAGTACATTGGAAACGTATTGAATTCCACAAAAAATAATTTCCGACAATTCAATTATAAATTATTATCATTACTGAATGTAAAAAATCGGGACTCAAAGCATAGGTGAATTTATTGATGTTGAATCGGGATTGTAGAAAAACGGGGCGAGTCACGAAGCAAAATGTGACAGCTCAATTTACTGACACTTACACTTACACAGGTTGAGGTCTGAGATCAATTACTGATAGTGCTATTAGAGGATTGGCGGTTTTAATATAATTGCCAAATAACTACACACACACAAAAATATCACGCCTATAATCCCTTACGCGATAGGCAGAGCGTAAACGGCCGCAGAAAAACGGGCATTTACGACACGTCTGACAAATGAGGGTCATTCGAAAAATTATACAACACCATAGTGACAGTTTGTCAGCCTATCGCCTAAAATTGTAATACACACCCTCCAGTCCCTTAGTCGGCTCTTATGACTCCCACGGGAAAGAAATGGGGTGATTCTATTCTAAGCCGGCATTACACGGCATTGCAAAATAACTACCAGGTAGAAAATAATAAGCTGCAAACTAGGTACCTGCATGTACCCCCAAATATTTTCTTAAAATAATACTTCGGCTAGGTTTTCTGTAGATTTTTGATCACCTTTGCTTATCGATGATTTTATGACCAATCGGGATAGTGGTAAACCGGGACCAAGTCACGGAGCCAATCGCGCTGGTAAAAGATGACAGCTCAATTTACTGACACATGAGGTGCGTGAGCGCAGGGGTTGAGGTCTGAGATCGATTACTGATAGCGTTATTAGATGGTTCGCGGTTTTTCATATAATTGCAAAATGACTAGTAGACAATAATAAGGTCCAACCCATGTTCCAAGCATTATATTCCCACGAATCTTCTCAAAATATGTAGGGGCTAGAATGCTGTATGTCGGTTTCTGAACATCTTAGACTAAAGGCGTTTCCAGACTGCGCATGAACGCAATCTAAGTAAGATTGCGTTATCCAACCTTTTTTAACGCAAGTGTCGCAGTGTTTGCTGTTATATCACTCGGTATTTATTTATTCATTAAGTCACGATAACCTACCTTTTTTAATATTACCTAAAATTCTTAGTCCTAAATAAACTTTTATTTTAAAAATGTACGATGATAATTGGTACACTTCTTAAAACCACGCATTCCGTTACCATAAAATGCCCCACGCTGATTTACGCGTGGTATAACCATCATATTACAATTACCTACCTACAATAACATCTCGTCCGTCCATCCGTCTGTCCGCTTGTCCGCTTGTCTGCTTTACGTCGCCTGCGCGAACGCTTGACAGCTCCCTTTATGTCCTCGCTTTGTGTTTGTAATTACATTTGTACATTTATTATGCCCATGCAAATTATAAACGAATACTAAATGGAATTGTGGCGCGGTTCCACGGATAGACAAGCGAGTTTTTATAATGTCCTTATTGCTTACTTATGGTAAACTATGTAGCTACTTTTATGGATTAAATTTCGCAGAAATATTTCGTGTATTTACGATACCGTATTTATGAATCAAATTTACTGTCCATGCTACTGAAATTGGTTCTGCAATAATTTTATGTAAGTCAAATTTAATATTATTTTTGAAATTGTTTCTTTCGCACGCTCTCTGAAGTTACGAGTGTGTTTATAACTTTGTGACTGAGTAAGTATAATTGCGTTTGAGTGCTCTTATTAGCTCAACACCTGAGTTTTATCGCAAGACTTGTTTCAGTGGAAATGCACATTTATACAGGCCTTTGTTAGATAGAAATGCCAGGGATGTTATGCAATTCAAGGTATGACGTGGAGATAAGCATACACGCAGATCACGGGCTGATTCGGTGTCTGTAAGGTTTGAGTACCTACCTACGTAAAATATAAACTAATGCAATGAAGAAATTAAATCAAATTTATGTTCTATTTCACGTCTTCTTCTTTTTCGTCTCTTCGTTGCTGAAGGTCGTGTCTGTAAAGACTCTCTCCTTTTAAGTTATTATAAAAATTCCTCCATGTGTCTGTCTTCGGCATGTGTCAAGGCTGTGTTGATAGAAAGACCTGAAAGACATTTTAATTGATCTCACCAGCGTGTTGGAAGCACCTAATTCTATATGACATAAGTAATTATAAGAAGAAGTTGTTAATTCAAGTGGGGTTTCTCGACTTACAACCTATGACATTGCAGCACTGTGAAAACAATGGTACACACTATCTCGCCCCAACCAACCAAAAAACCCAATAAACTGGGAAGTGAGAAACTCCTTAAACTGATACACTCAACGTCCCGGGACTTTGGCATCGAATCACCTCTATAACTGAGTATGAAATATCATTATCTGAGATTTAATTTTTTTATTTTATTTCATATTTACCTCTACAATGAACAAAAATCATAGTAGCCTCTGTAATTGAGACGATCATTCATACTTTTTCCAGCTCTTATACATCCGTCCTTGTCAATCAGTAGAACTTTCAGTGTAATAATAATCGCTGAACTCTATAAATAAGACATTCTAAACTAAGGCCTAAATCAGAGAGATTTTCAACATACACATCTCTCTCTAACTGCCTATTTAGTAAAAAAATTCAAAAATTCTTCACCTATTTAAATGAAACATTGGTTGATGTTGACCTCTGTAAGTAAGAATCTCTATAAATGATATACCTAACTCAAATCTTAAACTTTGGTAATTGAGAAACTGGGTAAGTCATAAACAACGTGAATAAACCACTATAAGTGAAAAAAAGTAAGCACCATGAGGTCTCAGTGACCATCCAGGACCTGCAGGAAACAGACCCTAGAGACATGTCTCTGTCCAAGCAATAGGTTAAGATCTTTAAAATCGTTCTGTCGACTTTAAGATAAATAAGGATAATAACATAACATAATAATAACAGCTTCGTAAAGCTCCGCAAATAGCACAGATCATAAGTGGTTTGGTTGTGCTTTAAACTTTATAAGCGTACACCTTCATAACAGTATCGTAAATTCAATAAAACTGATGCCACAGAGATAGTACCCATTTCGCCTCAACCTGTGGATTAAATATAAGAAAATACAATTGAAATCGCTCTTTCCAGCGGCGTGAAGGTCAGGATGAATGGACCACGACGACGCATTTATTCCACATCAAATGGCCTAAGTCTGTCCGCCACATGTACCTTATCATCCAACAAATCCCATATTTCTCAACGTTATGGTTCTTACAGGCTTAAGCCTCGCAACAAAATGTAACTTGTAAATCTTGCCCAACAAAATCTTTATAGATTGCGACTTTGCGGGTTTAAGCCTCTTTATTTGTATCAAAAGAACCTGACCACAAAATGTAAATGGAGCCTTTTTGCGAGCTAATTTCCGAGTAATTCGTAATATCGTTGCCGGTTCAGTTTATTTGCCTTCCCACGTGTCACGTACCTAATTGAGCTATCTGTAATCAGCTGGAACGGCTTGTTTGCAAAAAGCCTAACGCATAGGACGTGCGTGACAAACGGGTGAGGTGAACCAGGCAAAAACTGTACTCGTGGAAAGCCGTGTCAGTGGTCCGAGGCAATTACAGGCCCGCTTACCCTAGTTTTTATGGGCGCAATAAAATATAGGTGTTCGAAAAGTGAGCGAGCGGTCGGGTGCAGACTGCAGGCTCTCATTAGAAACCGCGTATAACCATTAGGTTCACAGCGCGGCGCAGTCTACTCTAATTATGGAGCTGCTCTAGAGCTGGATATAATATTATATTTAAAAGGACTGCGTAAGTAGATATTACGTCTATAATTATCTTAATGGAGGTGCTCTAATTCTAATTAAATTATACTCATCACGTCGTTGATGCGTGACGAGTGGTTTTACTTTCTGTTACGCAATTAGAAATGGCATTTGAAAATGTCATAAGTCGTATTAGTCGTTAAAAATTATTTTATCCATCATAAAATTTCAATTTTTGAAGTACTAACTTAAGAGTAAGTGTGACGTCTTTGAAACGCCAAACACCTAAGTCCATTAAAATTTGTTACTAAATTGGCATAAATTTTACGTGGCTATTGACAAAATTCGCTTTTTTAGCAGTGTTTCGTAACTTTTCCCTCATCCATAAACTAGTACGGTGTTCGTGCCTGTTATACTTTACTACTAAATAGATCAAATTAACCCATTACGCCGTGAGTACACTCCGCTATGATTTTTGCTCTTTTTTATTTTAGTATTTTATGCTACCAGTTATTAAACGAGCAGAATCCTACGTTTCCCTGGGAACATGTTTATTTCGTTATTATTTATAATGACAGCCAGTGAGCTGCTCATTTACAATTTTCTGAGAATTTTCATATTTAAATTTAGCTTAAAATAATCGTTATAACAAGTACGTGCAATAAAGCTCACGCCCATAATAATATATTTAAGTGAGCACAGACCTGCGCAAGAAACATAAATCGAATATGTTTATATTATTATTATTATTATACGGTTAAAAGCAGTATCAATCGGCGCGCAGCCGCCAATACTTACTTTGTGGTATCAACCTACTAGATTTGAATTGTTGCCACAGTTTTTCAGTAGGTGGTATTTATGTCGTTTTCAAAAGACAGAAAGGTTGCCGTTTGTTTTTTTTTGGCAATCATTTTAATTTTAGTAAGGATAAACATTATAAGCTGCAATGCTATGTTAGGCTTACCGAAGACATGTTTCACGATATATAAACTAGCGTAAGAAGTCCGGCGGGTCTGCCTGAGAGCTTCGGCATCAAAGTCGGTGTTCATTAAGGTAACGCTTTAAGTCCGCTTTTGTTCAACACCGTCATGAACTATTTAACTGCAAAAATTCAAAAACGAACACCGTGGAACCTTCTGTATGCCGATTATGTAGTTCTGATTACCGAAAAAATCCAAGACATGCAAATTAATCTAGAGCAGTGGAAATAATCGCTCGAAGCAAACGGTCTGCGTATCAGCCGCACTAAAACAGAATGCATGTTCTGCAACTTCGACCCCTTCCGGATTTGCATTGAAGATGTCAAGCTAGATGGCACACCATTGCCCAAAATCACATGCTACCTCGGATCTGTAGTCTCTGCCGATGGCACAATTGACTCAGATATAGTAAACAGATCTACCGCAGCGTGAAACAAATGGCGTACACTCACTGGTGAGCTGTGCGATGCAAAAATGCCGAAAAGAACACAGTTCAAAGTGTACAAAACTGTCTGTGAGAGCAGTGCGCTCTACAGGAGTATATTATGGGTGTCAAAAAAAAAATCCATGAGCAGATTTACTGAAATGCTGAGATGGTCGATGGGAGCCATCTTAAGGATAGAGTTAAGAGGAGGCCTTTTCCCTGCAGTGGAGCACTATTTTATTTTATTATTTTTATTTTTGTTATTATTTTTATTTTATTACTTTATTTTGGCCAATAATAATAAGAATCTAACTGAGTTATTACAAAAAAGGTAGATGCGCATTTAGATAGTGTTTAAAATATTTTTCTACATGATGACGCCGTCAAAAAGCTAAAATCATGTCTAACTTTTTTGGAATAACACCGTAAAAAAGGCGTTTTTGAATCCCTTTTGAATTATATTTACTGCCTAATTTATAAAACTATTTTAATATAAACAGCAGCAGGATTTCCTTTGAAAGCAATTAAAATTGTTTCTACTCTGCCCGCCGCCGCTTGCCGCGGGTCATGCACAAAACAATATCAATCTGTTTCACGACAGATCAAAAAGCAGTTTACTAAATAAGCCGGAATAAATGAGAATCTGATTCGCTCCGGCCCACAATATTTACATTCATCATGTGCTGTCAACAATCACAATTTATGACGTGCAATTACGTGGGAAGAGAAGCCAGGAGGCTTATTTTTAATCAGGTATACTGTATTTAGCAGTCTGCCAAGCATTCTATCCGCTGCGCGTTCGAATCACACGTGCTACAAGAATCCATTCCCACATCTCCCTTCTTGATATCCGCATATAAACAAATCATACCACTCGATGCACTTTCGTGCAAGCGAAATCAGATTACTACTGATTCAAAAATACGCCTCCAGGGCATCCGGGGCAAAAACACATGGAGGACCGCTGGCAATGGCGGCGCTGAAATTAATTAAGTAGCCAACAGCATACAGCTACAGCTTTGCTGGAAGAAGTTGGGAACCTAACGATAAGGTAATTCTCTCTGGAGTTTCACACTAATTGATAGAGAAATGTCCACAATCTTTTTATTCAATTTTATCACATTTTCCTTCGCCTTCACCTCGGACGTTTTCCAATTTCTTTAGAGGCGATGCAATATTACGTCTTTTTCATTTATTTCTATTAGCCAGAACTTTTCATTCTTGTGCCTTCTTTTTTTATAGACATGTGAAAGAAGTCGCGAAAGGCAAATAAGACGCCTAGGTTGCGTTTGTCTCGGTTGTGTGTCCTTGAAGTATCAATCAGAGTCTTCCAATGGCTTTGTGCGAGCCGCCTGGGTGGTACGCTAAGTAAAATATTTATTCTGGCATACAATGGCAATGCTTTCAATGACGTGTGCGCCGGCGCAGCGATGAGCGTAGCCTAGAGCGAGTCCCGCCGCACACGCTGCCGCGCCGCGCCGCCGCCGCGCCGCCGCCGCCGAGGTTCCAGCCACCAACACATAAAGAGTTTTACAGAATGCTCAATCCACCTTTTTTGAACTGGTAACCTAGACCATATATGGTACTTACAATTAAGCGGTATTTTGTCACTGATGAAAAGAGTTGTATGAAACCTTTGTCACTAGTGTCACTACAGTCAGTCATTAAAGGCTGGCTGTCAAGTACCGATGGGTTAGAAGGGAATCTGTCCATAACATTATCTTATTCATCTGTGGTCCAGTGTTACTATTGTAGTTCACGGCAACCATAATATCTTCTGAAATGTTTATTCCCGTGAGCGGAAAATTTGGGTTATTTTCTCTAAGTATCTCTTAAGAATGAATGTAGGTAGACGTATTCTGTAGTAGTACAAAGTGAGTCATCTGAATGGCCGCATCTCGCGCCGTTCATGATTTGTGAACGTACCGCCCCGCCGCCGCCGCCGCCGCCGCCTGCCTCCCAGGATGTATGGTATGACGATTTAATTTTTAAATGCTGTTCGATAATGTCATGTTGATACGTATCTAAATGTTTACACCACGACTTGTATCATTCGCGAGGGATAATAAAATAATGGGATTGCCTTCGAGGGGTTTACACGCTGTGATAGTTAGTTCTATTTATGATCGATGCAACTTTTTATGTAGGTGTTTTGTTGTAGCTTTGCTCTATAAGAATTTAACTTCTTTATGCACTACCTATCATAAAAAACTACTCACAATATCACGTGACTAAATAAGTAAGAAAAGGTACGTAGCGCAGACAGTAGGTAGCTTATGTGAAACCCAACTACTAGGTAACAACTACATTTTATCATGCATGACTACCAACAACTGCAGCCGTAAACGAGATTCAATGAAAAATTTACACCTCTCTACCCTCGTAAAATGCACTCGCAAGTGATAATATTTGTCCCCAGCCGACTGATCGCCCGAGGCGAACTCACACTTAACTCGTTTTTTATTTTTCTTACGCCGCGTGACGGGTGCACATAAAATGCTAAGCACACGCAAGGTTCCCATCTAGTTTAATCATCCATTAAGCCCTTAAGCCGAGGCATTAAGGTCTAGGTCTAAAGAGAGCCAGTTTAAGCGCAAAAAGTAGCTACAGCTCCGAGTTACGCAAGACTAGAACTAGGATAGAATAAAAAGTAGTTTCCCTTTCGAGGGCTAAGTTCAATACACGGCAGCTAACCGGAAAGGTCCTTATGAATATGCTAACCGTTTCTAGAATAGGAAACTATGATTCACTTTCTTAGTGCGAAGTAGTAAGTTATTTAATTTGATGATGTATTTTCACAACACGTTAGACAATAGATTGGTACAATAAGCAGTACACACCTATATTTGATGAAGATTGAAATATTTCAATTTCTACCTATAATGAATTTAATGTACTTATATAATTTAAAAATTAATAACATGTGACCATACTTTTGCATGCAAATTTATTATATTGAATTGACGAAACATGCGATCTAATAAAACCAATGTTATCTTGACTACCATGTTTGATGCAAATGAAAATATTTCTATTCTATTTCTAATGGATCAACCGATATTGGTAATGCTTATTAACTGTATGTAATACAAGTATTAGGCAATCCTTTAAGTAACACCTCAATGTGCTGGTGAATACCTAAATAAAGGTAGGCACTCAAATCATTATTCTCAGTTATTCTCAACAAAAACAATCCAAAAACCTTTAATTTATTTGCAAACACTCTATCAATAATACGATTAAACGGCCAGGTGCATATATTATGAAACTACAGGCTACAAGTCTACAGCTGAAATTCTTAATACATTGCGTAGTCGGTTTATATTCCTGTTATCATTATGGCTAACCTACTACGTAGTGCACATCGAATTTCTTCTGTAAAATTGTAGCCTGTAGTTTGATAATATCGTGTACAGTTTGTACTTTCCATTCGGTAATAAATTGGAAGCTTACATTTATAAAACACAATGCAATAAATAATTGTATCACGTTGCGTACTTCATTAACAAGAGGCCAACTCGTGATAATTTTTATACGCAGATTGTTTCTTTATCTGTATGTAAATGTCTCAGTTTATTTAAAGCCCCCTGCAGACGCAACCGAACCCAACTGTGGCAGCAACAAAAAAACATTGAAGACTAATTTTATTCATTTTATACCACGTATAATTTCGAGGTGTCAGAATGGACATCTTATGGGTATTTGTTGTATTCAAAGCTTAAGTCCCATAAAGGGTTCAATGAAGACAATGTTGGGTTTAAATTTCTTTTTGTTAGCCTTTATATGCTAATGTTGTTCAATTTATCAGTGGGACGTTTGAATGGCGCGTGGTTTTCTATACTGGCGAATAACGTGGATCTCCACACGTTTCGCACGATTATGCGGTTTTTCATAGCCAGCAAGCAAATGAGAGCCTGTAACAACCGCACAACATTATCTCTTGGTAGAGAACTTAACTCTCTACCAAATCATAAAAAAGTAAGTCGCGTAAACCTACATCATGAGTGAAAAAAATATTAATGTGTTAACAGCCAGCAAGCAATCGGCAGCCTGTGATAGTTACACGGTGATTCGGCGTCGTGTGCCATGATATGCGGTGTTTCTATGCGGTTTAGACAGAACTCTTCTCGTCAAAACCGCAATATCGTGCGATGCGTGTGTGATCTACCATACTGTTGGCGAATGGCGGATGGCGAATGGCGGATGGCGTATAAGCGGCGGGGGTCCGCGGTGGTTCGCGCAGATCACTCCAAGTAATGTGCAAGCGCTGACGCATGTAATTGTATAGTGACAAGTCTTTGTGACGTGCCTGCATGCGTGCACGTTTTGTTCAACTCTATCGGCTAAGTTTTGAGTCTCGCTCTCTGTCTTCAAAAATCTCTATATGTATAATAATACCGAAATAATTTGTATGGCCCGCCGAACGCTGTAGTTTGTGATTTGTACGCAAATGTAGATAGAATATTTTCATGAATTTGCACAACTACACTCATCACAACAAAATAAACGGATTTAAATTGTGTTTTATTTTGGATCCTACAATAATAATAATGATTTTATAATTTAAGGGCCTGCCTCGAACTTTTAAACGTCCCTTTGCCACTAATGGTAAATCCTGTGTGTGATGACAGAGCAGAATCGCCATGTTAAGAAGATTTTCAAATATTTTTGTAAATTTCTCGCCAAATAAACAAGTAACCAACAGTACGAAAATAATCTAGTAATGCACAAGACGTAGCATATTCGAAAAAAATTTATGTGTTATATGATTGCCATACACTACGCAAAAAAGTGTAAAAATAAACCAAACATCGAAAAATAAATCAATCGAGCAAAGTTTCTTACTCGTATTTTCCTGCGACCTGAATGTAGATAATATAATTTAAAATCACTATACATAAATATAAGGTGTTTATCGTATTCACCGATGCAATTGCGTGCATCCAGAAATACCCATTTTTCTCACGGCGCGTTTTTAATTGAATAATGACTTCTAACAACTTAGTTATCTGTGACCACGAACTCTGTAAAAAGCTCGAAACGTAAAAATTGAAAATTCGAAAATAAACACAACTTATATCCGTTTGAACTGTTTTATTGTAATGTGGATAGAGTCAAAGCTCTACATTAGCGTAGTGAAAGATTTGCGTTGGGACGCGATTTAAACTGCGTACCTATGGATCTTTAGATTTGATGACATATGACAACTTAAACGGTATTTTTATGTCATATTTATTCAATTTATCCGAAATTCCCCGACCAAACAATATGCAGGGATACAGGATAGATTTATATAGTAGTGACTCAATCCATTAGGTGATCGCCTTCACATTATCACAGCAGTTCTTGGCAATTTTATTGAGTTGTAAACTTACTCAATTTATTTTTAAGACTAACTTAATTAAACTGTTAAATCCAAGATCTATCGTCTTAAAATCCTCATTCCTCGTTTATAGGTACTGAGGTAAAAGTTAGTATCATTGGACGAAGGAATAATCATAATCCAAAGGAAAATCAATTAAACTTACCTGCAGAGAAAAGATTCCGTTGGTTGGTAATAGTTACGTGTACAACAAGAGAGCATAGTTATTTTATGCTTCGACTTCTAGTGCAAATTTTAAATCCCGAGGCAGCAAAGAAAAATAATTTTGAAGTTTTAAAGGTGCGTTCAGAAACATCTTATGTTATGCTCATATTCCGAAATGAACAGTATTTTAATAGAACAAAACGCTCGCAAAAATAAATAATTAACTGACTGAAATAATTTTTAGAACGTACCACCTCCATCGTTTTGACTAGTTTAGATAAAATGATATGTTCGAAATTCAAAATAAAAACGAGTTTTGCCCACTGGATTTCCGCGGCAAAACTGTTTTTTTTTTTCAATCTAGAGAGGTGATAAAAGTTTCATAAACTAGGTAATCATTTAAAAAAAAATCTTTTTCCGATATTTACTCATTAGTTTAGGCTAGAAATAGTATTATATCCCACAAAAAACTTATTAAAGTTCTATAATTGTTGTGCAGCAGGGTTAAGGTGTATATGGCATGGTTCGTTTCAGGCCAATAGATTTACAGGACCAATAGCACCGGTTAAATTGTCTAGAATTAGTAAAGAAACTATTTTTAATTTTAAACATGAGAGGACTTTGATATTTCCTACCCTTTTCCAAACGTATTTGACGGAAAACGAATGTGCGAATTGAAGTTACAATAATTTATTTCCCGAATGATGCCATTATATCCGTGGTACAACAACATTGTAGATGTATTGTCATTTTAAGTTGTCGACCCAAAATAAGAAATAAAACTTAAAAAAATAGGTACGGATTGAAAGTGATAGATGCTGAGTGTGTCCGCGCCGGCAAAAATTATGGCCATCGAAATCAATTAAGTTTAATGCGGTCTGTACTGCGCAGGCGCATGTAATAAATAACACCTTTCGACGTCCTGTAAATCATTTTTTCCAGGTATTTATGTCTTATTGCTCCATATATTATGAAAAAACTTTTATTGATTCATTTTTATTTCTGTCCTTACACTTTTTGTAATGTCGAGTGGTGTGTTTGCGAAAATAGTGGTTGTATGTTTGAGTTAAAACAAAAGTATCGTTAGTAAGGTATTTGTTTAGGTAAGTATGTATATATTTTCCGTGTGATGCCGGCTTAGAATAGCATCACCCCATTTCTTGCCCGTGGGTGTCGTAAGAAGCAACTAAGGGACTCGAGGGTGTGTATTGCAATTTTAGGCGATGGGCTGACAACCTGTCACTATAGTGGTACACAGTTATCTGATTGACCCTCGAACTTTTGTCAGACGTGGCGTAAATTACCGTTTTTCACGGCCATTTATGCTCTGCCTACCCCGAAAGGGACTATAGGCGTGATGTATGTATGTATGTAGTATATATTACAAAAGAAAGGCGAGCAGCTCGAACGGTTTAGACGAATCCGTCCGACATGCATTTGCTTTTTAAATCGCGAGCGTGGGCGAAGCAAAGACAATACGACTCGAACAGCCATCGAAAATGTCACGAGATGACCTAAAATTGAAGAAAAATATAAAAGCTCCTTTGTAATTTAAAATGTGAACAACTTTTTCACATTATCTCTTCTTAATGGAAACCAGTGATCATCTAAAGAGACTCCAAACTTTTTAGCTGGGTACAAAATAAAATACGCCGTAAAAAGTTCAATCAAGTTTGTAGGAAAAAATCAAAGGTAGCGCGGGTTGTTAGCTACGAAAAGTGATCAATCAGGTTACGTATGTATTTGACAGCTACTTAGCATGAATAAATTAACCATGAACGTTATTATTAACACGATGTAGCTTTTTGTTCACTTTTAAATTGCCTACAACCATTAATATTATCTTTTTTTTTGTGTATTTATTTTCACCGCCACATGAAAATCAAGCAACCTTTCAAATTGAGCACATAACCCTATCACACAATAAACATTGTTCTTCTAAAAATTTAGTGATTTTCACATACTTTCTGTTGTATGTGGGTAGTCTTGTGTTGATTTCTACCTAATGTCAAACTTAAAGGTTATGTGTGTACTGATTTTGACTACGATTAAAAACATGTGCTCCTGCTGAAATTGGCGATTATTTATTGAAAAGCCTCAAACCCAATAGTGGCGACGCGGTAAAAACGTGAAATATGGCAGTCGCGAACGTGACAAGTATTGTTCTGCCTGGAAAGTTCGAGCCCAACAAGGATAAATGGCAAAACTACCGTGAACAACTTTTCTTCGCGTTAGAAGCGGCTGGGCCATTAGAAAGTGCACAGAAAAGAGCATTGTTCCTGTCGCAGTGTGGGAAAGAAGCATTTTCCTTGATTGTGTCACTGTTATCTCCAAGAAAACCGAGTGAAGTGCCATTTGATGACATCATCGAAACTCTGAACAGGTTCTTTACACCAGTTCCACATCCGATTCTGGAGACGAAAAAGTTCTACGCAAGGAAACAGAGTGCCGGCGAGTCGATTACAAGTTTCGTGGCGGCATTGCACGATATAAGTTCAAGATGTGATTTTGCAGACTTGCACCGGCGTATTGCGGAACAATTGATACTTGGAATGCGTGATGATAGTGTTAGAAAAGAACTACTACGGATGAAGCTTTGTGATGTTTCATACGACACGATCGTCCAGAGAGCGCTAAACATGGAGGCAATGCAACAGGAAATAAAAGCCGGAAATTCAACAGAATATCAGCAAGGTGTCGTTCAGAAAGATTCGAGCGAGCCAATGGAGGTGAACAAAATCAGTGCCACCACCAGTGCCAGACAACGAAACGCCAAGCCGTGTGAACATTGTGCGAAAAGACATTCGTCAGCATGTAGGTTTCGAAACGCGATCTGTCACAGCTGTCAAATTCGAGGCCACATAAAGGCGGCATGTAAACAAACAAAATCACGTGTAAATGTTTGTTTCGAGTGTGAATCAAAAACTGATAGTCAGTCTGGCACAAGCGAGGACAATTTTGGAGTATACAGCGTAAGCGCCGCTGCAAGAGCGGTGCCAGTGAAACCTTACATAGTAGAAGTAAAAGTTAACGGTATCCCGATTACAATGCAAATCGATTCGGGTTCCGCCAATGCTATTCTTCCGCACAGCGTGTACCTGCTCCATCGAGAGGCGTTCACAGGTGAACTGAGACCCTGTGACAGAAACTTAATCACATGGACAAGCGACAGACTGGCAATAAAAGGCGAGATTGATGTCGACGTTGAGTTTCAAGATCGCAAAGGAAAGTTACCATTGGTAGTGTGCTGTGGCAATGGACCAGCGCTCATGGGACGTGCGTGGTTTGATGCACTTGGAATAGAGGTGCAAATTGTGAACTCTGTCACTGAAGAGAAAGCTGCTAAAAGTTTCCCTCGGTTATTTAATGGTGAAATGGATGATTACAAAGGACCATTGGTGCATATAACTTTGAAGAAAGATGCGAAACCGCTGTTCATGCGTGCACGTCCAGTTGCTTTTCCACTAAGAGAGTCTGTGAATGATGAACTGAAGAGGATGATTAAGGATGGTATAATTACTCCAGTGAAGCACTCAAAGTGGGCTACTCCAATAACCAATCCGCTGAAACCAGATGGCAAAGTGAGGATATGCGGAGACTACGGATTTTCAGTCAATGCATCATGTGAAGCAGACAGCTATCCTTTACCTACGGCAAATGAAGCATTTTTCCAACTATCTGGAGGGAAATATTTCACCAAGCTGGACTTACAGCATGCTTATAATCAGGTAAAGGTAGATGAAGAAACAGCAGAGCTCCTGACACTAAATACACCACTGGGGTTGATGAGGATGAATCGGTTGGCTTTTGGGGTCCATGCGGCACCAGGAATATTTCAAAGGCTAATGGCATCTACCCTAGCTGGCATTGAAGGTGTGGCTTGCTTGTTAGATGATGTGGTTGTTTGTGGAGCAACAATGACTGAACATGATGAAAGGTTACAGCAAGTCCTACAGCGGTTTGATGAATTGGGCCTAAAATTGAATAAAAAGAAATGTGTTTTTGCGGCACAGAGAGTTTCATTTCTTGGTTATGAGATTGATGAAAATGGAGTCTACCCATTAAAAGAGAAAGTTGAAGAGATCAAAGAGAAACCAGCACCCAAGGACAAGAGAAGTTTGAAAGCATTTCTGGGGTTGTACAACTTCTATGAAAGATTTATTAAAGATAAGACAACAACTCTACAGCCCCTATACAGATTGCTTAAAGAGAAAGTCAAGTGGCAATGGGGCCAAGCTGAGCAAAAAGCATTTGATGATGCAAAGAAACTACTTACTTCAGACTTGACCTTGACACACTACAGCCTTGAGAGGGAGCTCCTATTGCTATGTGATGCCAGTGATTATGGAGTTGGTGCGGTGCTGGTACATAAAATGCCTGATGGCACTGAAAGGCCTGTAATGATGAGCTCCAGGACCTTACAAGATCATGAGAGGAGATATGCCCAGATTGATAAGGAGGCATTAGCAATCATGTTTGGATTGAAGAAATTCAGACAATATCTGATGGGACGAAGATTTGGTATTTGTACAGACCACAAACCTTTATTAGGAATATTCGGACGAGACAAACCAATTCCAGAACTGATTTCTCCAAGGATGCTAAGATGGGCATTGACCCTTAATACTTTTGATTATGACCTTCAATATAGACCTGGAAAGGAATTGGGAAATGCAGACTGTTTGAGCCGATGGCCAACTCCTTGTAAAGAATTAGATAGAAATGATTGGGATGAAGATAACTTTCTACTACAGACTGATGTACTGGGAATCAACTCAAAACTGATTACTAAAGAGACAAATAAAGACTTGGTCCTGAGTAAAGTTAAAAATTATTTACTTCATGGTTGGCCAAGTAAGGTGGAGGACAACATCTTACCATTTCAGAGACGAAAAGATAGTCTTTCATTGAACAAAGAATGCATATTGTGGGCCAATAGAGTGATTATTCCAGTTTCATTGCAGAAGAAAGTGTTGAAAGTATTACATGAAGGTCACTGTGGAATAGTGCAAACAAAGATGATGGCTAGGGCCTACTTATGGTTTCCTACATTAGATACTGACATTGAGAGTATGATATCAGCATGTGATGCATGCCAGTTGAACAGGAATAATCCAACAGTTACACAGCATGAGTGGACAGCAGAAACTAAGCCATGGGCTAGAATACATTGTGACTTCATGGGACCATTCATGGGCAAAACATTTTTGGTGGTTGTCGATGCATACTCGAAATGGCCAATTATGGAAATAGTGTCATCTATGACAAGTGCAAATGTAATATCAATTTTGCGACGAATTTTTGCTGATAATGGCTTGCCAGAGACATTGGTATCAGATAATGGTCTGGCATTTACAAGCAAAGAATTCCAAGAGTTCATGCAAAATAATAATATCAAACATATTACTGGAGCCCCATACCACCCAGCAACAAATGGGCAAGCAGAGAGGATTATTCAAACACTTAAAAATAAATTGAAAAAGCAGCCTGCTAATGCGTCTTGGTCAGAGCGAGTAGGGAGAGTCCTATTTCATATGCGTACTGTACCAAGCACAGTGACTGGGAAGACCCCAGCTGAGTTGTTATGTGGAAGGAAATTCAGGACTGCTTTGTCACAACTACACCCGGATTTGGATATAGGCTTGGATTTAGAGAAGGAGAAGGGAGAAGGTGAAAAAGTAAAAAAGTTCAATAAAGATGACAATGTTTTATTCAGAGTTTATAATTGCAATGAAAAGTGGAAGCGAGGCATGGTAGAAAGCATGATTGCACCAAGCTTGTACACAGTGCGTGGGTCAGATGGAGTGATCCACCGCCGCCATGTTGACCAGCTGTGGCGTTCAAGACCACCTGGAGACACAGAAGCACAAGCAAACAGGCAACATGCAAGTGAATTGAACAGTGATGATGAGGACAATGATTCAGTGATTGTGCCGCCCCCTGAAGATTGGGCTGAAATTATAGGAGTTAGTAATGGTGCTAGCAGTGTGTAAATGAATATAGAAGAGGTTATGATTTGTGTCCAAAAGTGATTAATATCAATAGTCTGTGTTAGTTTGTCAAAGCCTTAATTGTAACTTAAAGGGGAGGTGTTGTATGTGGGTAGTCTTGTGTTGATTTCTACCTAATGTCAAACTTAAAGGTTATGTGTGTACTGATTTTGACTACGATTAAAAACATGTGCTCCTGCTGAAATTGGCGATTATTTATTGAAAAGCCTCAAACCCAATACTTTCAATAACATGTCTGTAGTAATCGCTCGATTGTCGCAGCACGCCGACAATTTTTATTCTTTCACACATTGTGATAGTAAAAACGGCAAAGCTCGCATTGTTGGCATAACTGTAGCCCACAAGTTAACCCACAGACTACAATAGCACAGTTACCTTCCTTCCCACGTGCCTTAGTGACTCTGGTATTTACCTAAACGAGTCACCATGATGGGAAAGAAAACAGTAATTATCGGGACAATGAGTTCTTGCGTCGTAAAAATGGCATATTTAACTTGTATAACGTGCGTGAACCTCATATTATGTGTCTTTCAACGGCTGTTTACGCTGAACATACTTTTTAGTTTTACAACTTTCAATAGATGAAAGTAAAGGGAAACAGTTGCAAATGTGAAACAAAAGTAGAAAAGTCATTCGGCAATTATTTATGGTTATGTTTCTTTTGACACTTCTGCAGAGGTAAGTCAATATTTTTGTCTATATTCGCTGAAACAATGAAGCTGCTTCTCAATGTGATTCGACACTTTGGAATAAAATAGAACCACTTGGAGGTCTTAACACGACAAGTACAGATCCCATAAAGTACTGTCACTCTTATCTTAAACAGATCTTGCAATTTGACTCACGCTTCAGTTTATCAGGGAAGGTAGCTTATCTTTGCAGTTTTTTATCTTCGGAGATAGGGTTACTTGCCGCCGGTCGACAGTCGCCGAAACAAAGGGCCGTAAAGTATCTGCACGGTATCGACGCACATCGGACTCGCAAATTGGTTTATTGAGATTGCAACTGCGATGTGGATAAGAAATGCTTGACTCTACTTCGGACTCTAGAAACACTGCGTATGATTCAGATAGTTCCCCAGTTTTTGAATATGCACTTACATTACAGTGCCATATTATTCTCATAAATGAAACAAAAAAAAAATCTGATAGCGGCAGCTGGGCCTTTAACCCGGGACCGTTGAAAACTTTGCATACTTTTAAGAAATAATTTATTAATAAATATTTTTGAAATTTTTATTTTCTTTGTTTTAATTGTGCGCATTTTTTTAATGATGCGCTTGTAAAAAACTTACGCTGAAAATCTTGAATTACAGCTTACCAACCGTGCCCTTTTGAATCAAAGAATTTTTCTTCAAGCGCCAAATAATTTATTTTTTGTTATCACATGCGTAAGATGAGGGGTCCTCATCCTCATAATGTAAATTGAGGATATTGCTCGAAAATTTTGATCCAACCCGAAACAAGCTTACATGGGTGTCATCCATGGGAATTGAACTTACGATAGAAGCTTTCAAGGCATAGAAGAAGTATACCTAGAGTTGATCTTTACAACAAATCTGTTTATTATGAGTTAAGCAAGAGAGAGGCGATTGAGAAGAGCTGTAAGGAGTAAGACAAAAATCTGTACAGAGCTGCTGCCCCCACATATCACTGTAACGACCACTCAATACCGCATTGTGGATTCAATTTATATTGACCACAGGGCATTCTCTACTTTATACAGTCGCCCGCAAATAAATATGCACCATTTTGGCTGGTAGGTATGCAAGCACCTGAATCAAATTTCAAGCATCAAGACATAATTTTGTAGTTAACCTTATTTTAGAAAAGGGTCACAGCTGGACTGCAAAAATTACCGCGGTATAAGCCTCCTCAGTGTCGTCGGCAAACTGTATGCAAAGGTGTTGATTGAAAGAGTGATGAAAGAAACGGATGAGAAAGTATGGGATGCTCAGGCAGGATTTCGTAAGGGGATGGGATGTACGGATCAGGTCTTTTCCTTGCGCTGCATAGCTGAAAAATTCCTGGCCAAAAACCAGAAAGTCTATTGCGCATTCGTGGATTTGGAAAAGGCCTATGACAGAGTGGTGAGGAATGAATTGTGGTCGGCACTATCCATGCATGGGGTGAGCAGTATCTTGATACGAGCACTGAAATCCTTATATAAGGATTCCAGTGCTTGTGTCAGGATAAACGGGGCGTACAGTGAACTTTTTAACATCGAAAAAGGTGTTAGACAGGGATGTGTTGCGTCACCGTGGCTGTTCAATCTATTCATGGATAGTTGTTTGGCGGATTTGAAAGAGAGTGAATGTGGTCTGAGAATGAATGGTTTACTCGTCAAATGTCTTCTCTATGCTGACGACCAAGTTATCCTTGCGTCGTCGGCTGAAGGGTTGCAGGAGATGGTAAATATTATGACTGAGGCTTTGAAAAAGAAAGGAATGAAAATGAATGTAAGTAAGACGAAAGCAATGGTTTTTGAGAAAGAGGAAAATATGACAGAGTGTAAAATTATGATAGAAGAAGAGAGGGTGGAACAAGTGAAAGAGTTTGTGTATTTGGGCTCCATGTTCACATCAGATGGAAAGTGTGAAAGTGACATCGAAAGAAGGGTGAATGCCGGCAACATGGTGAATGGAGCGTTGCACACTTTTATGAATAGCCAGAAAGTCTCTGATAAGGCTCGTCTGGCTGTGCATAGAGGGGTGTTAGTTCCGACACTTATGTATGGGAGTGAAAGTTGGGTATGGCAGAAAAAGCATGAGAGTAGAATAAATGCAGTACAAATGAGAGCGTTAAGAAGTATGATTGACGTAAAATTGAGTGACAGGATAAGGAATAGCGTGATAAGGGAACGTTGTGGTATAAAAGAAGACGTAGTGACTGGTGTAGAAAAGGGTATGCTTAGATGGTTTGGTCATGTAGAGAGGATGAATGAAAGAAGATTAACGAAACAGGTGTATATGGCAAGTGTGGATGGGAACGTCGGAAGGGGAAGACCTCGACGAACGTACCTTGATCAAATCGGGGACGTGCTAAAGAAAGGTCAGGTCAAGAGTACCCTAAACCAACGAGCATGCATGAAGAGATTGATGAATGTGGAGGAGGCGAAAGAAGTATGCCAGGATCGTAGTAAGTGGAAGGAAGTAGTCTCTGCCTACCCCTCCGGGAAAGAGGCGTGATTTATGTATGTATGTACCTTATTTTATGTTCAAAGGTGAGTTGCATAATTTTATGTCCTACTCGAAAAGAAGAAGATCATGCAATTTGAAACTTAAATATCTCTATAGATCTACTTCCTATCTTCTTCTATCGTTTCGATGGAAAGCCGATTTCGTTCGACCAGTTTTTTGCCACTCTCAAAGCATCATCGTTGGCTGTCATCAGAAGAAGAATCTATTCTAAAATTCAATATACAGTAGCTGGCAGCTGATATCATCTACATAGGGTATGGTGTAGTCCTGGAACTTCCAAATTTGTATAAAATATGACGCAAGTTGTGGTTATTCATTATTTTAATTTAAACGAGTTCGTACCAACGAATTATTATTGTTTTAAGCTCCCGAAATTTCGACGCTGTTGCAAGTGATCATGACGCTTGCAACAGCGTCGAAATATCGGGAGCTCAAAATTCGTCGGTAAGAACTATCGAGAGCTCATAATAGTAATAATTCGCCGGTAAGAACCCGTTTACATTTTAACTATGTAAACAGCCGCGGAAGTTTAAAATTAAATTGTAGTTAGTTTTAATATGACCCTGTTTTATAGTCGGATAATTTTTCTAGAAGTTTGTTTCGACCATTTGCGGTTGTCTGTACCAAGATGCCTCTACGCTGCGGTAATGTTGCTGCCACGCCATTTATTTACGAATGCATTCATTTCGCAAATGCGTGCAAATAAAATTATTCAGATTTTCTTTGCTCCATATTTATTTATCGATTGTTACATCGTGGCTTACGTTATTTTTATCCTATTAGAATAGGTTTTATGTCTGTAAATTTAAGCACTGTACGGTAGGCACTGTTTGAAAGCACAAATATGCACCATCTATGTGAGTGCTAATCTATGCCTACAAGAAATTATAGCAATCTAAAATTGCATTCAACTGGGATTTGAAACCACCATACGCCAAAAGTCATAGGAAAAACAAAATTCATGATTTGTATCTTTTTATTTTACCAAATTTTACATATTTTTTTAGAATAGGATCACCCCATTTCTTTAACGTGGGAGTCGTAAGAGGCGACTAAGGGACTTGAGGGTGTGTATTGCAATTTTAGGCGATAGGCTGACAACCTGTTTTTTGTGGCTGTTTGCGCTCTGCCTACCTCGCAAGGGATTATAGGCGTGATATGTCTGTGTGTGTGTGTGTGTGTGTGTGTATTGTGGTAAAGGGACTACTACATCCAGAAAATCTATGCAGAAATTTTGTCTATTACTGTGTTTTTATGTCGACAAAACAAAATAACCGTGAACTTAAAAATTACAGCCTAATGCTCTAATTAATAAGGTAAGTGGGCCGTTTCACATATTCTAACATATTTTTGCGTTTTTTAAGTGCACTTAATGAAATAATAAGCATCATGAACAACTTAATAGGCCCGCAGTCTTCTGTTTACTTACATTACGCACTTCTTGGTATTTTTCCCACTTCTAGGTAATTTTCCCACGTGTTGCTTACCTAGCTTTATAATTAGGTCTAGAGATGGGAAACATTAAGTTCAAAGTAATAGGTATACTCTTATTCTCAACTTTATTTTTATTGACGTCGTACTTTCAGTTGACGATAATTTGAGGTATAACATAGATGAGATTATATATTATTTAAAAAAACTCGTAAATTTAACTAAGAAGAAATCTTAATGTTATTCAAAGGAAAATCATTCAAAAAATATGTCAATGTCTTCAAAACATACCCGCGTCTTAGTTCAGTTGCGGATTTCGTATTATGTGAATATGACATCAAACATTTTCTGCATTAGGTGCCATATCCCATTCCTAATATCATCTTCCTGTCTGTTAGCCTAAGCAATCTAACAGAACGGATTTTTTTTTCCGATTTGTTATACCAATCGAACTCAATCTAACAGAACGGTTTTTTTTTCCGATTTGTTATACCAATCGAACTAACAGTCTGACAAACCGGAACGGAGGATTTTTAAAATGCTTGTAACATCAATAAAATTAAAACTGATTCGGTTGCTACATTTCAATACAATTTTTCCATCAATATACACACAGTATTACGAGTGCCCATGAGACCCCTAGCTATAATGAGAAAAAATTCTAAGAAAAAATTTAGTGTCTCCTCGTAAGGCCCTGTTTTTCCTGAAAATTTTGTCCTTTTCATTTGCGCTGCGCCAGAAAGAAACAGCCAATCATATTGCACTAAAACTTTTGGTTTTACGTTTTTTTGACATAGAAACTAGAAAAAATTCAGCCATTGTACTAGAATAGTTAGGCATTTAAATTATAGCATAAAAATTTAGACATAATGTTGGAAAAATATTTCATGACTTCGTTTTTTTTTCTCAAGTAAAGTTTGTCAAATTGTGTAACTGATTGATAGTGTCGTTATCTGATTGATAGATCTTCGACAATAACATATTATTTGTTTAGAATTTTATGGCTGTAATTGTCGAAAAAAAACCGGTTTAAAAATCTTGCCTGCGCGCTATCCCCGCCTTAATCAATTAAGGTGATTACTGAGATTCTTGATAACATGATGGTTTTAGAAGTTAGCACAATGTTCCAAAGAGATCTTATTGTAGGAAACGGAAATAGGAGATGTGTAGATGCCACTTAGCTTGATTTTCGTGGAAACTACTGCACACCATTTTATTGATAGGCGCAGTAGTTTTCAGTCATAGTATATTAATTTTGTCGAGTAGGTATCCCACACAACAGAAGAATTAAGTCAGGCAGTGGGGATAGGTATTTTACAGATGTAAGGACTAGGCTATTAAAACACACCTTACTTCAGTCGCCGAATTTCGGATTGTTTATATATGGTATCTAAGGTTTACCGCGCTAGTTCACGTATTTCAGACTATGCTTTCTATTTATGAAAATAATTACATTACATACATTAACCGCTGGACACAGCTTCACCCTATCTATTTTCATTTCTTATTGAATTTAAAATCACCGTCACTAATTCAATCAATCAATCAATCAATTTATTTATCAATTTCAAAATACAATATACCAAGAGTTTAATGCACCTTAAAGCAAACTTAACTTAAATTAAAAACACATGGTTTATTTTTTTCTACCCACACTAGGTAATCCTGTGTCGTGGGTAAAAATCTTGAAAAAAGGATAATAATCTTGCATTATATGAAACAATTTTTCTTTCGTTGTTACCTATACATTTTTGTGCATGCTGTGGCACCTTTAGATGTAGTACATATATCTTATATGTTGAATTTACATCATTGTATATATAATTTTCACTACAATTGGTTGTCCTAATAAATATAAATTAATAAAATATTGTATTTTATGTTTCAAAATGCAAATTCACAATGTCCGGTATTATGTACCTACTTGAATTAAACATTTTACAGTACTTTTATTTTGTTCTATGTAAGTTTAAGTATTTTAAAAAGAAGAACATCATATTCATTTACTTTTTGCCGGTATAATGTGCACTTCAGATAAAAAACAAACTAAGTTTCCTTTTTTGTTATAAGCTATAACTTTACTTAAATAGTTTCCATATATTACGGATCCATAAATATTTTTTAAGTATGCCGTAGCATCAAAATCTGTTGCGTAGACACCCTGAAAAAATAATACATAGGTATAGAAACAGGTACTTAAAATATTGAAAACATACAAAAGGCATCAGAAATTATTTAGTAGATTTACATTTTCAATGTCCGTCCGTCTTCCCGGTTGTCACAACCTTTTATCTCGGGAACGCGTAAAGATATCGAGTGGAAATTAAAACTACTGTAGTTGTAGTGTACCTACTTATGTATAAGGTGGCATGTAGGTGTAATAAAAACAAGCTCCTTATATGAAGTAAAAAGAGAAGCCGTTTCTAAAAAAAAAATGGAATATAATTAATTCGATAGGGTAATTTCCGTGGACCTAGAACTATGTTTAGAGAAAATCTTTCTTGCCACGTTGTCATATCTCAAAAACTATTTATCCTATGGATATAATATTAAGATATATGATTAAGAATGGTGCAAGGTTGCGAAATATCTTAGAATCATTTAAATAGAGCAATTATTGAGGAAATTATTGTGGTGGGCAATGTTACACTGCCGAGTATCGACGCTCCCTTCTTAGGGTGCTAGGGGTAAACAAAACCCCTTAATTGTTGCCGCGTCCAACTACTTTCCCCATCTTACCTCGCATATTTAATACCGTCCCAGACACGTCATTTCTAATGATAATGACGACATCACAAGGAGATCACACTCCACAAGCTCTTCAAGCAACCGACGCCTACGCCGGCCCTCATTTGTTCCCGATTTTGGAAACTACCGGCATGTGCCGGATCGATTCAGTTCTATCCCATCTTACCAGAACAACTCCTAAGCTCAATCGCTGGACTCTTCAATTTTAGCCCCGGGGCTTTGAAACCTACACCTGACTGATTGGGGGGAGCACGAGCTCACCCAGAGGTGTTTGTGTGGTTGTTCAAACAACCAGTCCACTGACCAAACAAGACTGGACTTAATACTTGTTCTGGGAAGAACGGTTCGGACTGAAACCCAAGCACGTTGGTTCCTACTTACAGGTTTTATAATGCAAGAGTCAGTATCGGTGGTGTTGAGTGCGTATTTCAATAAAGGCCCTAAGAGGTAATGCGTGCACGGACTTTTTGCACGGTAAGTAGTTATCTCTTTCTTCACACCATCTTTCACCCCGTACAATGCTAGTTTCATCTATAAAAAATAAAGCAAACATACAAAATTCAACTAAATTGTTTTATTCTTTTGCACCTCGAGTTACCAACTTAAACTGGATATTCTTATTAACTGTATGAAACCCCCAGTTTAAGCTGGTATCTTAAAACTGTGCTGCTGATACATACACATACATACCTCTACATATACATAGCACGCCTATTATCCCTAGCGGGTTAGGCAAAGCATAGAATGCCGCAATTAAACTGCCATTTACGCCACGTCTGACAAATATTTGAGGGTCATTCAGAAAATTGTGTATCGCCATAGCGACAGGTTGTCAGCTCATCGCCTAAAATTTCAATACACATCCTCGAGTCCCTTTGTCGCCTCTTACGACTCCCATGGGAAAAAAAATGGGGTGATGCTATTCTAAGCCGGCATCACAAGGCCATACCTGCTGATACCTAGTAGTTTTCTCTCCCTAAGGTGGTCTTCTTCATGCAAGTGAAAGTGGCACATTTATAATGATAAGGAAGGATTAGTCTATGGAAGGAAACATGAAAAACTTACCGTTTCTATTTTTGCAATTTCTGGTAAATTTATGTTAATAGATAATTTGGTATTATTTTCTGTCGTGCCACACCTTGCTACTGTCAGATCCTTAGGTTTAGGACCATGGCAGGTTTCTGCTCTGCTAAATAGGATCTGGTATGGACCCTAAGGAAACAATTACATTACTAAATTATGGATATTACTGGACTAGTACTATCATATAGTTCTTTAGTGCCTAAATATTTCTCATACAAAATTTCTGTTTAGTCAACTTGTATTACGCGGTACATCAAATCATTGTCATATTCATACAATTTGAAATTCGAATCGGTTGCACTTTAATTCTCAAATGTTCGAATTAGTAGATAACGATCGTAAATTTAGTGATTTTTTTGTTATAATTATGAACTAGGTATAGAACTTACTTACAAAATTCTCACTTCCATATACATCACTCATAGATTTAAAAGCGAGTAAAAATACGAACATAAGAATAAATGAGCACATACTATTGTATTCTAACGTTATCATAAATGGAACCGTCGATATTATGCTTGCTATTTATACAAAATAACACTACACGTACAACAAGTACATAGCTATCAATATGTTGTTTTATAATGTTTCATTACGTAATCGCTGAAATTTGAAACCAATTTTAAAAATAATCGGTACTTACTTATCATAAACATGACGTAGGTTTACATACAATATTCAAAATGATTGGCAGATGGCTAGTTTGAAATTATATTCAAACGAGCTAGCAATTTAGAATTACATAGTTGTCCGGGAATGTCCACCACTTAGACGACAGATTCCTAGATAGCGGTAATCCTGTGGATACCCTTATTCAGACACTCCAATAAGGAGGTCTCATAAATTGCTGAGATATACTGGGCGTCAAATCTGGGTTGCTCACGAAATGTCAGTGACGAGATATAGCACGAGATATGGAAGCTTCTGGCTCAACGACGAAAAAACGCGCTAACATAGAAATACATTAAACATTTTGTACTGAACAAAATAACAAAATGCTTCATAACAATCAATGTATACTAAATTATAATTTTGCAAATGTGTGAGTGATGGAAATCATACGTCAAAAAATGCAAATAGTTCATTCAAATTCGAATGAAATATCAGAATACGGACCCAAATATCTGTCAAAATAGGATAGCTTTCCATACCTATTTTATGTCAAATACGAGATATAGCTTTTTGACATACAATAACAAATCACAACATAAACAACACAGAATATTTTATATTTATTTGTTTTTATTGGACTTTTCGAAGATATTGGAATGTTTTAGGTGTTTTTCAGTGTGTGTTTCAAGCTTCTGGTGGGAACAAACCTCAGGATGTATAGTACAAGCAGCCAATATGGACCCAATTGATCCATCCCAAATACCTTGCCTGCTTTGCCCCAATACTTCGAACAAAACTTACGAAAAGCCATGGTCTGGCCATCCTACTGCCTGGCCTGGCCACAATGGACGTATACACCGCCCCCCTGCTCAAGATGATATCAATAGCACCTACAGCGAATTCCCAGTCCCATCCCAGCACAGCTCTTTCCCTGCAGCTTCCTCACTCTTTGACGACCTCGCACATCTCAAGTCTATCGTCCCTGTGTTTAAGCACATATCAAGAGGTGCTTGATGTTTAGCTGCTGAAAAACGAAGCTCTAAAATAGAGAAATGCATGCCTTTCGCATACACATCATTCAGTGTCCTAGACTAAGTGGTTATTTAACCACCTATGTGAAGCACAACGTAGACAGTGCTCCTCTCTGCTTGGAGGCCTCGTCAATCCAGTTTTTCAAAGACCCATTTCAGTGTGAAAAAGAAATTAAACGAAAGTGTATGACGGAGATTTGAGAGGAGCGGTCAGAATCCTTACGTCGGACTACGGAGTGGCTCCAGCAGATTCATTCAGACAAGCACCCACCTACGACCAATAACGATCCCAGACAAGCCAAACCCCACCGCGCTTCACCTTGCTGTGTCCCCCTGATGACGTGATAACCCATCTATGGTCATTTCACTCTGTCTCTGCAGCTGGCCTGGATGGAATGTGCCCTCAGTACCTATGGAGCTCACTATAAATTGAAGGCACGGCGACAGTGTCTATGGGCCAAGTATAGAGAATATTAAAAGCATAGCAATTGTAAACATGCAAAATTTATTAAATATACATAAAATAGATGTATTGTAGTTTGTATATCAGAAAATTCTGAGTAGCTTGTTTCTTGTTACACAATCCTAAGACCTAAACTGAGTTTATGCTTTAAGATCGATTTCTGCCTCTAAAGTCAGTTTCAGGCGTGTTTTTGTAATCATATTCTTTACTTTACATCACATACATACATTTAAAATTATATTTCACATCATCACATCGCATCAGCCTACGGCAGCATTCCACTCCTGGGCATAGGCCTCCCCCAGGGTACGCCATAAGGAACGATTTCCCGTTTTTCCCTTGAGTCGCTTCTTTTTCCTCTTTTCGTGTGGGACATCGAGTCGTCCAACGACCCAATGAACGAGTCGCTACCAGCCACCGTCTTTAATTCGATACATCTGGACGGAGGGTGTCCAACGCTACGCTTGCCAAGGCGTTGCCTCAACTCGAGAAACCGCTTGCTTAAAATTAATTTTAATATTTTTTTATTTATTTAACCTCGCATCGCAGTGTTAGTGCTACATACATCCGGTGTTGGTGCTACCTAAAACAAGTGGCATTTACAAATTCGATGATTTCCTCTAGGACCACGAGAACCACCGGCACGGTGTAGAACTACCAGTGGTTCTAGTCTAGTGGTATCATCAAACTGTGGTTGCCTATGTGTATCTACTACGGTGGCAACATGTGGAAGTTAAAGTAAAACAAATCGAATTTCAAATTAGTTAATTGTATTTGATAAACTTTCCTAGGAAATAACTTTTCAAAAGGATCAATAGTTTAACTTGATATCTTAAAGTGCTGATGATAACACCTATCCATCTAATAGAAATCATAACTAGTCAATGTATGAAAATCCTGTTTTGGCTGAGAGTTTTTATCGCATCTGATGTGTTCTTCTTGCTCGGCGTGCACTACAATTTTTGCAACGAAACTTTCGGACGAATTACGCTGGCAAATTGTGTGAAAATCGCAATACTTTGCAACACTATAGGGTTTCCTGGAGACAGCTGCGCTGCAATGAAAACATAAAGTAAGTAGTTAATATCTGGTAAACATAAACTTACCATAAAACAAGTGAAGCAATATCAGGGATTTAATGAGCCAACACACACAATCACTTCTCCTAAACATTGTAGGAACTAAAATTGTGTGTGATCATCATCAAAGTAAAAAGATATATCGCTCTGGCTACCAGTTTTTTTTTCTAATAGAAGATGTAATGCTGGAATGTTGTGCATTGGAAAAGCTTCAAAGCTTTCACTAAGAGCCCTTATGATGCCTTGTTACAGTTTATTCGCTAATATACGTTTATTTAGGCAAAAGAAACACGTAAATTTTTATTTCACGTTTGTTATTGTAGACTATGTCAACGTCAATAGGTAAAATGACAACTGAATAAACGACGGCAATGACATTTTGTAATTCTTTGACATGACATGATTTTACCAAAAAGAATTTGGTAAAATAGTTCCGTTCACGGTTGTTTCTACCTTTTAATAATAAAAATGTATATCTTTCAAGTTACCATCACGTTTCATATTAATATTATTATTCTATTATAGTAATTCCGCTAAGTATAATATAAGTATGGCGATACTCAATTTTCAAATGTTCGTCAGCATACCCCACAAGGGATTAGTATGAGTTTTTACGTTTGTACAGTGGATAGTATATGTGCCAAACCGCAATATTTTTAACTAATCTACGACTACGCTCTCTAAAAACGATGATAATTTATTGAATTATGATTATTCTTTCAAAGAGAACATACCAATTATAGACTCATTCTTTTTTTTACGTTTTACTTATAATCCTTAATAATGATATACATTTACTGCTTAGAACTCCTTTGGGTTGCATTTTCAGATTTTAAGTATCTAGATTAAAACTTCTTCTTCGTGTTCAGTTCTATATAATTTTTTGACAAAATTTTGTAAAGGCCACAGCACTCCTAGTTGCCGTATTCAGATCCTCCCTGCTATTGTTTGAGATGGGGCTCCACAGACTCAATTGGTCTGCGTCTTGCTTCTGTTACTCCAACGCACAAGCTAAACCTAGCATAGGAGCGATTTTATTAGCGACTGAAAATAGTAAAATCGTAGTAGGACTAAAGTATTTGTTAGTACCTTAACCAAATGCATTTGTACAGTTTATCATCTTCTTCCGCAAAAAATATGATATTATGTCTTCTGGGGCCGGCTGGAACATTAGCTAGCCCAATGCTAGCGGGTTTTTCCAGAAAAAAGCAGCCATTCACTCGATTCTTCTTTATTATTATAATTTGTGAAAATTACTTTCCTTTTGTTTGTTTTGATATTTTATTTACATTTGGCATATTGAATGACCGGAATGAACGATATTTCAAACATTAGGCTAAAATGTTTTCTGTTTCTTCTGTTGCCATAAAAACTGAAGGGGATGGAGTAACCAATTTGGTTCCGATACTGGCCAGAAACCAGAATAGGGCCATATCTCGTTTTTGACATTATCAGCTGATTTTGATTGATATTTAGCCGCTCGCATGTGCGGTTTATAGCTTACAATATGATCCTACATTGCTGGCTCTAAAGAAACCCAGTGTGATTTTGGTAACAAAATCCGTAATGTATAAGGCCAAAAGCGTAACCGAAGCCAGAACCGCTATATCTCGTTCGATATATGGCCTCAGATTTGGCCCCCTGGTCTTCCAAGAAACTGTACGGACAAAATAAGAAAACAGTAGAATCACGAGCGGAAACTTCAGGAGCGCAAATTAGAATATTTAAAATTTTGGATTTGTATGAAATACCTTAGGCCGAAATCGTTGATAGCCTAAGCATAATTCAAATGGTGCTAGTCAACTTGCGAGGATCTTTCAAGGTACGGTTTAGGTAATTATTTGGAGCGTTGGTATAAAAAAATAACTCACACGAAAGATTCATGTAGGTTCTAAATTATATACCGCAGCCTTTATAATTAATAAGCCTTTTATTCCCAAGAAAAAATAAAACCGCATATTTTTAACAAGGCGACTAGCAAATTAACGGGGTACCATCTATTAGCGTCTAAAAATATAACTGGGCAGTGGTCAAATAATTTGGCTTTAAATTATATTTGATAAGCTGCAAATGCAGGGCATCATAAGAAGCTAAATAACGGCTGCGACTTCAAGGTAGTATTATATTTCAAATAGATAATTGAAATTATAGGCGGGGTATCAAAAATCATGGGTTGGCGAATAACATTATTAGTGCGATAACAAATAAAATATTAAGGCTATTGTAGGCTTCTATCTGAAAGAACACTTTCTGGCTCTTATTTACGAGCAGCTGTAAATATTAAAACGGATACTTTAAATACGTATCAACGAATCATTTTTTTTGTTTTGGAAATCATAATATTATGAAAATAGCGGCGCGGGGGGCGAAACGCTCTATCGGCCAATGGCAAGCAGCAAGTGCACGTCACGGCACTAGCTGTTGCTTGTTGTTGTTTGTTTGTGCAATTCACCGGTAATGGGTGCATACGAACACGTGGAGACCACTCCGCATTTAGAGGCAAAAATGGTCCCAATAGGGCAAAAAAGAAAACGCGGACGCCCCACCAAATCAAGGCCAGCCCTTATTATTTAATAAGTATTTAAGTGCCTATTGAAACGGCTCAGATATTTTGCGGGCGACATGCCTCCTAAGGGATTGAAATACCTAGGTAACAATTATTTTAATTAATTGATAAAAACTATTTTGAAATTTTTTCATGCCCTTTATTTTTCACCATTAAAAGAAATAAAAAAAGTCAAGAAATAGAGCAATATAAACACAGTAAAATTATTTAAAGTTAAGTGAGACATAAAAGAAACACAATCACAATATTCACAATATGTAAATTGTATGCAATTTTTATATTTAATATTTACACAATATTAAATTGTATGCTATTTTTTGTTTTATTTGCAGCTCGTAAAATGTCGCATAATATATGTTAATAAGATCTCAATTAAATTAATTATTACCTCAAATCAATTTAAATTAAATCTCTATTTTACAATTTAATAATGCCTATTTTCTAATTTTTTGCTGCTTGCAATTTTTCGCTTATCCATAAATTCAGTAGACAAAAGAAAAACTCGTAGCCAGTTTCAATTAAACCAAACCTTGATACAGATTTTAACGCTGCTACTTTTTACCTAATACTGTACTCCACTGTCGCTGCCAACCTATTATATTTACTATCCACTTTAATTATTTTTTCAACCTTGAATCTGATTAAATAGTCGCCGCGTTAAATACATGCCAACTAAAACTTAGGTAACATGATCTGTATGGTATTTGTTACAACGGTTAGTTAATTCGTATTATAGTGTGAGTTATCATTAGTATCGTTAACTTCTTCTCGGATCCCTCTTTGGGTGAAGGCCTCCTCCGAATCTTGCCACTTCTCTCTGTCTTTGGCAATGTCTGGCCACTTTTTGCCTGCCGCTTGAACAATGTCATCTGAACAGCGTTTGTAAGGCCTCCCTACACTTATCTTGCCATAACCCTCCAAATCACCGCAGCCTACATCATATATTAGGTCCTTACATATGAAATTGGCGTTTTGTATGGGAGGAACAAGAAGTCGATTTTTTTTAATATAGTATATTTATTTAATCAAAGTACGAGCCATTGTAATCTATGCACTTTTGCCATCTCATAGGTAGTTCATTGATCCCTTTACTAAAAAAACCATTCGGACGGGAATCAATAAAATCTTTGAAGGCGATTTGGACTGCCCCATGTGAGTTGAATTTTTTCCCTTGCAAGAAGTTATCCAAATTTCGAAAAAAATGGTAATCTGTTGGAGCAAGGTCCGGGGAGTACGGTGGATGCCTTAGACATTCCAATTGAAGCTCTTCTAATTTGCTAGCCGTCTGTTGTGCAGTGTGTGGTCTAGCGTTGTCGTGAAGCAACAGTGGCGTAGAGCGATTGACCAACCTCGGTTGTTTAGCAGCTAGCTTTTCCATCATGGTTTGCAATTGCTGACAGTAGACATCTGCCGTAATCGTCTGGCCAGATTTGAGAAAACTGTAATGAACGACACCGGCGCTAGTCCACCAAACGCTTACAAGTAACTTTTTATTGGTCAATTTTCGCTTGGAACAGGCTTTGGCTGGCTTGCCAGGGTCCAGCCATTGCGATGAGCGCTTCCGATTATCGTAGAGAATCCACTTTTCATCACAGGTAATGATTCGATTTAAAATCCCTTCGCTATTGTGCCGGTCAAGTAATGTAACGCAGCAGTTGACGCGCGCTTGCCGGTTTGCTTCACTCAATTCGTGAGGAACCCACCTTTCAAGTTTTTTAATCTTTCCAATTTGCTTCAAGTGGATTAAAACAGTTTTATCACTGACACCGAAGCCTGCAGCTAATTCGGACGTGGTTTGCGATGGATCCGCTTCCACAATAGCCTTCAATTCTTCATTATCAACTTGGGTCTCCGGCCGTCCACGGGGCTTGTTTTGCAGGTCGAAATTTCCAGAACGAAAACGTTGGAACCAAAAACGCACTGTGTTTTCTTTTGCGACACAACCGCCATACACATCATTAACCCTTCGAGCCGTTTCCGCAGCACTGGTGCCTCGGTGGAACACGTACTCGTAAATAACGCGATATTTCAAATTTTCCATTTTGTAAATTGAGCGATGCAAACAGAAAAAAGATAAGTAAAAAAACAAATGAATGACGGTTTACGAAACACAACTACATGTGGAAATAGCTGTATAAATTTGAATTTCGAATTCCTAACCAAATAGGAGAAATTTGTGATCAAAGTGGCCAGTACGACAAAACGACAATTTCATATGTAAGGACCTAATACTTATTCTATAGATAGGGGTTAAAGTAAAGTCTTCGTGTATGTGCTCTTTATTACCGATCCCAATTACTGTTCATAATTTAAAGTAACAATAACGAATTAAAATTAATGATTTTCAGGGAGATCAGAGCTAAGATATTGCGGCCAAGTTATGACTAAGGAAATGGTACACCGTAGAGTAAGATCCGAGAAGATAAATAGAATAACGATAGTCTTTCAGATTTATTGCTTACGACATATACGAGTGCAAAAACATATGCCCCATAAAGTTATTTTTGCTCCGCACCTAAATTATTTCACTTATCCAAATTATAAATACTTATATTGAGGTGTATTCATTCAGAGACTTAAGTAAGTAGTATTCGTACGTGTCGGATAATACAGCGATATTTTACCGTACCATTATTATATGCGGTTTCATACAACCCCTTTCGTTACCGGCGTTACTCGTGCCGGCGAAGTACCGCACGGCACGAGTGAGAACATACATACATACATACAAACCTATATCCCTTGCGGGTTAGGCAGAGCGTTAACGGCCGAAACAACGGTCACACGGACAAACGAACAAACATTTAAGGACCATTCAGATAATTATGATATGTATAGCTATAGTGACAGGTTGTCAGCCCATCGCCTAAAATTGCAAAACACATGTAACCCTCGAGTCCCTTATGCCCTTGATGCTATTCTAATCCGGCATCACACGGCATTATTCTCACGAATCTGAAAAGAAGTAGTAGCGACAGGGCAATGAGGAAGCTTGTATTTTGCAAGTAGACATGAAAAGACACAGAAGCACAAGAAGGGGCAGTAATCAGTGTGCAATTAGCTGCGAGACGGCAGATTTTATACGCGCGCGCGCAGGTCGACAGACTGCAGCCCACAGTACAAACTTTAAACAAATACGATGTTATCACAATACAGTTAGTTATATCTTTCCCGTCGGAGTCGTAAGGGGCGACTGAGGGATTCGAGGGTGTGTATTGCAATTTTAGGCTATAGGCTGATAACCTGTCACTATGACTCTCAAATGTTTGTTAGACGTGGCGTAAACCTGTCACTATGGCGATACTCATATTTCCGAATGACCCTTGACCATGTTTGTCAGACGTGGCGTAAATGTCCGTTTTTACGGTCGTTTACGATCTGCCTACCCCGCAAGGGATTATAGGCGTGATATGTCTATGTATGTGTAGTTAAACCTTGTCTAAGTCAAATGACAATGTAAAATTGTATTTTCTATATCAAATGCGCGTCTAACTTTTGTGTAATAACACGGACTGATATTACTCAACTATCTATAGGTACAATAATTTGCTGCCCATACAAAACATATTTATTTGGTATCGTACTTTAATAGTACCTTCGTACCTTTTGAACATGAGGTCAAGGGCATCAAAGCAAATTATCAACACGTGTATCCCTTATCTATACTTTTAAATTTCACAAAATACAGTTTTTTTGCTTAGTTACCTATTACCCTATTATAATTTATTTAAGTATTTTTTATAATCTCAAAGCTCTTCGTTACGTAATTAACTAATTACTTCGCGTTTTTAATTTCGACTTACTTGTCGCCACTGAAGAAAAGCTTTAACTTCTTTAGCCTATTTCATTACGCTTAGGTGTACTTAATCCTAAAAAGGGCTTTTGGAAATAGAACGTCTATTTAAGAAATCGTGCTAGGCTATCTAAACACCTTTATGATGGTTAATGTAACACTAGCGCCAAATTCTCAATATAACACCTTTCGTTTATTTTTGAAACATAAAAAACGGCCAAGCGCAATTTGGACTCGCGCACGTCCCTAATCATGTACAAATAAATACATATAAGTCAGGTTTGTTGTATGGGAGCACCCTAAAATATTTTGTTCTTTTTTTATTATTTTGTTGTTAGAGCGGTTACAGAAATAAGGCATCTGTGAAAATTTCATCTCGCTAACTGGTGACAGATGGACAGACAGACAGCGTCTCAGTAAAGGGTTCCCTTTTGGTACCGAACCCCAATAAAAGCATATTGTTAAACTACTATCATGCAGAGTAAGTATGATCGTTTTAAAAAATAATCTATTCTATAGCATTAACGACTAAACCCTAAAAATCTTCTTACATCGCGTTCGTTTGCCCACAAAAATAGTAACTAAAAAACTTTAAATAATCAAAAAAATATGTGAATAAGTATGTATATATTGCAACCATATTTTTTTAATACCCATACAAAAGCTTTTTACCGTGTGTTATGCCGGCTTAGAATAGCATCACCCCATTTCTTGCCCATGAGAGTCGTAAGAGGCGACTAAGGGACTCGAGGGTGTGTATTGCAGTTTTAGGCGATGGGCTCACAATCTGTCACTATGGCGATACACAATTTTCCGGATAACCCTCAAATGTTTGTCAGATGTGGCGTAAATGTCCGTTTTATGCGGCCACTTGTGCTCTGCCTAACCCGCGAGGGATTATAGGCGTGATATGTGTATGTGTATGTATGTATTTTTTTTAATAAAGTAGCGCTAGTGTGGTATATAAACGCTCTTACAAGCGCTCGTTGGTCTGGTCGGTGTCGCTCGCAGCGCGCACGGCATGCGCTATTGAAATGCGCGCTTTTATCGACTCCTGCGCATCGCGTTCGTTAGTCCGCGGGCTCGGCCGAGTATTGAACCCACTATCGGCATTAGACGCCAGCTAGAGCTAAGTTTACTTACATTTTGTTCCTATTGTGCTATGTGAAAAGCGAGTATTAAATTTTTGTTTGGCATCACCTAACTTTTTTTCATGAGTCTCGTAAACACTTACCAACTGTGTCAACTGAACCTGGAACTGCAACAATATTTTCTGAAATGTCTCGAACGTCAAAGGATCTTTCACTTGTCGTCCGTCATTGCATTGCATTTTAAACGCACCGTAACGCAAGCGTCTGTCAGACGAAAGGAAATTGCAAATTCATATCTTATTTCCATACAAATACGGTTACGGTGCGTTTACGTTTCGTAACGGTGTGCATCCGTAAACGCACTGTAGCCATATTAGTATGGGCATGAAAATCCGCAACGGCGGATGACAAGTGGGAGACCAGTCCAAAAAACGTATCGTTTGTAAAAAAAAAAACATTTGAACAATGCATTTGATTGATAAACTTTAAGGCGGTGCTCTCACTTAGAGGCGTCTGTCAAGTCGTTTGACACACGCGTCCGTTACGCACCGTAAATTCACCGTAGCCGTATTTTCACGGGAATAAGATTAGGATTCGATTTCCTTTCGTCTGACAGACGCATGCGTTAATTTGCAATAAAAAATGGAACGACGGACGAGAAGTGAGTGAACCGCCTATAACGTGAAAATTATGTAGATCGTCGTTATGTCCGCACTACAATATGACTTTAAAACTGTGCTTAGGTACCTATCTCTCTCTCTCTTTTTTCGTATGGGACACCGAGTTGTCCAACAACCCGATGAACCCTGGTGTCAGAGTTTTTCAACCGCCTACTACTAGTAGTAGGCCTCTGACATGGTTGTGTAACGACCGCCGTCTAAGTAATCATAGACAGTAACCGGGACCGACGGCTCAACGTGCCCTCCGAAGCAGGGAAACATTTCTTTTCGGACAATCAGGTAGTTCACTCTGTAATGTCCTAACCAGACCGGGAACAAATTCACAAAGTGATAAATATCTATTTTGTGAGTGTCCCACCGAGAATCAAACCCGGAACCTTTGCGTCGCAGACAGTCGCACTACCACTGCGCCACATCGGCCGTCATAGGTAGAATAGAATAGAATAGAATAAGGTACCTATAATATTCTTATATTCAATTGTGTTTATATCCTATGAAATTATTTCTAAAATAAAATATGCGGTAGTATAATACTCACAGCAGCTGCGGGTAACCGATATTAAAATACATTCTCGTGCGTTTATCATAAATACCAAGCAAGGAGCAAATTTGTAAACCACAACATTGTTTAGTAACAAAGTACTTACACAAATACGAGGAACCACTAAACTCTTTATAGGCTCTAATCACTCTATTACTTAGCTATAAAACTACTTCCACACTCACTTGATAACTTTGTAATCTCTCTTAGGAGGGAGTATGAGAGTATATTTTAGTAAATCAGTTACAAAGTACGATAGGTAGGTCCTAAGCTGAGCAAACATAGCAGTCAGCCTACTAGTATTTTAATAAAAAAATGGTAGGTATATATAAGTTACAAAATTTTACATAATATCCGTCACGCTAAACTACGATAGTAGTTTGTCGGCGTTGCGCTCAACATTCACATATTTTATGTGTCTTATACACATATCACGCCTTTAACCCCTTAGCGGGGTAGGCAGAGCGTAAACGTTTGACCAATATTTGAGGGTCATTCGGAAAATTGTGTAATGCCATAGTGACAGGTTGTCAGCTCATCGCCTGAAATTGCAATACATATCCTCGAGTCCCTTAGTCGCCTACTACGACTCCCACAGGAAAAAATGAGGTGATACTATTCTAAGCCGACATCACACGGCATCCGGCATTATTTGTCTTATATTCTAATACAAAAGGTTTTGTTAGAACCCACTTATTTACTAAGTTAGTTAACTACTTCACTAGTTTTTATTGCGGTTTTAAGAGCCGATAGGCTTTTGAATTTTTTTTACTAGTTGTTTTGAATCAGCGTTTTGTCAGCGCTATCCATTGACAACTGCATTAGGTAACTAGTAAGATGCTAGTAAGTAGTAAATATTAGCAGCGCTGGTTTTTTTCAACATTTTATCTGAGTACTATCAGCTGTACATCACGTCAATTATTCAAGGGGCCTACATATTCTGGTAATCTATATTGTTATATAAATAACCAATTGAGCTATAGGGTCGTCTCTTAATAAGATAGGTTAAGGCTCTTCTGATGGTACACCTACATAAACTTTATTTATTTTCTTAACCGTTCTAAAGTTATCTATTTATATATGTTACATTTTATCAGTAATTAGCTGAGAACTGTACAAGAGTGAGTATCGGAAGGAAACCGCAAAATGCAAAATTATGCTTTTTTTATCAGCCAATTGCAGGCGGTTGTGAGAACAGGCGATTATCACACGAAGGAAGCTATTTTATGCTTCACTTGCTACAAATACTGAAAATATTAATGACAAAAAATATTGACTCAGACTTAGCAAAAATTATATTCTATTCCATATACTACTTTGGTTCTAGGTGCAAATCAGAACTTGCAATCAAAAGGTATTCTTATTTAATACGACAACTTATGTACCCTTTTCTCTTGATACTCATAAAGATAAAAAATATGATAACAATAAATAAACCATAGTCCGTTTACAACCAGCTTAATAGTTTGCAACACATTATGAACAAATGAAAACAGAACTTTATATATACTAAACTTTTTTTTCAGACTGCATACCTACTAATAGTCTGTTAAAATTCATAACTATTTGTTTAACGTTCATAAATTCGCCAGCGCATGTTTCAGTGGATAAGTAATTCGCTGGACAATCGATTATGGTCGGATAATTATACAGTGTGGGATTATAACGTCTGAACAAACTCCGTCCGAACAGTAGCCGACCGACAACAAATTAATACCTTCAGATGTAATCTGGAGCTATTGAAAAAGCATTTAGGCCCTGATGTGTTTATTAAATTGTCGTTAATAATTTACGAGCCACCAACGACACGGCTCCCTTTTTGAATTTATCGGCGCCTTTGCTTTAGGATCGATTATTCGCGCTTATAAAACGGGTATTATTTCAAACGCAGTCTTAGTTGTATGGACGAATGGGAGAAAATCTCACGAAGCGTCTCCTCGACGCACTAATTAAAGATGCGCTTTAATTACGCCTATATCGGTATCAAAGCTGGAATTTTTATGACCTCTTTAACATTTCTGAGATTGTTAGTCTAATAACCACTTTGCAACTCAATCAATGCGAATGAAGGTATTCTCGGTCATGTAGTACAAAACAAAGAGCAAACTTGCCTATAACAATCTCTAGATCAGGCTAAGCATTCCTCAAAGGGCACATCCGTGGAAACCGCAGCCCTAGGGCTATAAACTCCATACCTAATTGGACACTTCCCATGATCGATCCTAAGCAATACTTAATTAGCCATAGGGCGGGACGAACGCAAACGATGTCGCGTCATAAACTTACTTGTTCCGCGTGAGATTGCAACAGTGCAAGCTTTTTATAGAAAGCGAGTAGATTAGAAGTGCGTTCACGCCACCCTTCTACCGTCGCAAAAAGAATGACGAGCAAAAACTGGTATAGAAAACTAGATTTTCCACGTCCGGGCGTTTAGAACGATTAGCCGGGAGGGACGCATTGTTGATATGCTATCAGCTGATCCGCAGCAGTCCGCAATGGTAGCGCGGCCGGAGCGCATGCGCGCAGCGCTCGCCCGCGTTCGCGCCGGTCGCAACCAACTGTTACGAACTTAGAAAGTGTTTGCGAATGAAGGTGCGAGAGCATGGCTTGCAATGCGAGGAAGTTCTTGCGAGTGACAAAGTTTTTATTGGCGGGAGTGACGGTGTTCTGCGTGAGCTGGATCGCGTGCGTGGGCTCGTGGCACGGGGGCGTGCGCTGGCGGGTGCGCCCGCGCAGCCCCGACGCCTCCACCATGAGGACCATCGTCGCCTACTCGGAGGCCAAGCAAGCTGAGCTGGACAGACCCACCCCCGTCACCTGCGATAGCCTACCGGCTTTCCCGAAGGTGCCACACATTGTTAGTATCACTTTTTATATCTAAAATTATTCGCCATTCCATCCCACCTAACCAAATATATAGAAATCAGGTACCAATGAACCCATTACAAAAACTAGTTCATGCCAAATTATTTTTAAATGAAACACAACCATTTAGATGGTAATTAGGCTTATAAAGGCAGGGTTAAATCTTTTGAGAGCCGGTACCAAATTGGCCGTTAAGTTTTTTCAACAAACAATGACTGTTTTACATACGAATTATTGCTCCTAACGAGGCAGTTGATGGCAGGTTCTATCCGATATGTAAATTATCGTCCATTGAACGTCCTGGCATATTGTATAAAATATTGGCAAATTTGCCGCCGGCGAAGTCAATAATAATTTGCACAACCAATTTGTAATTTGTAATAATGATCTATTATTTTTTAGGTGAATATCACTTATGTGTTCAAATCTCTACTCTATACATCTCCACTTTGAACATCTTTGACTTGTTTGGATTTTGCTTGGAACACTAAGTTGATAAACGTCTCGGTACTAGCTGGTACTAGTACTCGAATGTTTTGCCAATGAGTGTAAAAAATTATAATACAATACAACCTTAAGGGCCTCACAGTATCTTTAAAAGCAGTAAACCATTTTTCATACGGACAATCCGGAGGCTTTGTGATGGATACCTTGAATCTTAGGTTGAAACCCGCCGTAAGGTTCGGTCATTCGTATGGTTTCCATAACACTACGTGTATGCATTTTTTCTTATTTGATTATAAAAAAATCAAACAAAGGCTAATCCGCAACTAGCATCGTCAGACATTATTCTAAAGATACAGATATCAGCAACAAGCAATAATAAGTTTCAACAACACATGCAAATTATAAGGTCTCAGGAATACATGACAAACTCTTGCCCAGAAAATACGACGCATTGTAGTACAAGTCACTTCCTTGTTATCCCACTTTCCCTGGCCCTTACTAGCCCTTACTTGTCACGATATACAGCTTACGCGCTCTATACCGAATAAATACATAAATACATGAACATACATATTTATTTGACATTCATGCTGTATTATTATACTGTGTAGTGATAAAATGTGTGACAGACGGACAAATCAATTCACACAAAACGCCATGGATTTGTACGGAAACAAGAAACTCGACCGGAAACTGTTTTGTAATTTTTCTCAGAAAATTTATGCCTAGTTATAAAAAGTGCATAACTTTGTAGCATTGAATAGTTATATTTTTTATTAGATTTCTCGTTTCAATCAGTGCAAGTAAATGACGCTACATGTTAAAAAAATATATATTATTGCACTTAATGAACTGTAAAACTCTAAGATTAACTAGACATGTTCTAATTTGACATAAAAATATAGTACCTATTTACAAATATTTTGCCGTGTGATGTCAGTTTAGAATAACTTCACCTCATTTCTTCCCCGTGGGTGTCGTAAGAGGCGACTAAAGGACTCAATGGTTACATGTGTATTGCAATTTTCGGCGAGGAGCTGACACTACGGCGATACACAATTTCTTCATGTCAAATGCTTTTCAGACGTGGCGTAAATATTCGTCTTTACGGCCTTTTACACCGCCTACCCCGCAAGGGATAAAGGCGTGATATATGTACAAATAATAATGGACAATAATCGAAGGAAAGGTTCTGTTATACTTTCAGAAATTATTTCATTTGTTACGTGAAGTGACGCAAGGCACCCAGGTAGCAAATTACATACCATACCATTTTGAATGTTTTTTTTATAGCCTCAGGTACATCTTTTCCATCGTGAAAGGTTATGTTCACTCGTGTTAGATAATAGCAGGAACAGTAAGTAGTGCTTACGAGATTTCTGTAATTATATTCTAAGCCTGGGGTAATAATGTACGACTGTTTTACGACTATTCTTTCCGGCAGAATATATGTATTTTAAGCCTATACGCTCGTTTATTCCTTAGGTTTACATTTACGCCATCCGCAGCGATTTTAATTTAAAATTAAATATACGCCGCAGGAGCATGACGTAATTAATACTTCCTTAATTATAATTATTTAGAATAAGTAAGTGAAGCCATTTCACATATCTTTAAACATTATTTTTGTGCTAGGTCCTGTTTCATTCAGTACAAATATTTTTAAGGTGAGTTCTACTTGTAAAATTGAAAAACTTTTCCTAATGAACCTAGGTGGATATATGAAAAAATTGGACCGCAAATACAAAGTGACACACTTCCTAAAACTTTTTTGATTGGGAGGCCCATTTTTTCATCTTCGAGTTATGTAGTTGGTTGTAGCACATAAGGTACCAGAGGTACTCCAAAAGAACTGATTTATTTTTATCCCCAGTTAATACATAATAAAAATTCAATCTTATTCTCATAAAATAAGTCATTTTCTACTTAAATTATATTCATGTCAATAAAAAAATATTACTGTGGACAAAAATAGTTCAGTTCTTTTAGAGTAACCCCGGAACCTTATGTGCTACAACCGACTAAACCTTAGAGAAAGTTGTTCAGTTTCACGAGTAAATCACAACCTAAAAATATTTGCACCGAATTAGACCTCATATAATTAGAGCTCGAACTGAGGTCATCATCATCACATTTTGTAAAAGGGAATCAAATCTTCTGGGCTTTTCCCTCGATTGAATTTAAAAAAAGAATGAGGTACTGAAACGCAAGGAAAGTAAATCAAACATTTAAATTAATGCTGCCAGTCTCTCTCTTTTCGTGTGGGACACCGAGTCGTCCTACGACCTGATGAACCCTGGTGTCAATGCTACCAGTAATAAATGTTCGCTAGCTCTACACTTAAGGGTGCGGCTTTTACTTTTCTACCTATAATGCATCTATTTTACTAAATTTTGCTTTTTGCTAACTGTCACAAAAAAATCTTAGAGTAAAATTTTTACTTGTCATATAATTTATACTCTTACTGTATTAATAGTTTTTTTGTTTGTAAACTAATCCTTAAAGCTCAGTTGCATTATAAAGCAATGAATATCTGATCACAACTGTATACCTGTCAACGTACCAAAGTAATATGAATGGAAGTACCTCAATGCGGATGTAGTTATCGTTTAGATCTATGATAAACATTGTATGCGGTGGATAGAGCCTTTCTTCTATATGCAAATAACAATAAATTATATGCAAGCATGGACAAGAGATATGATGCATTTTGCATTCCTTGTAGTTGTCCGATATCAGTAATATACATAATATAACCATATTTGTAATCATATAGCTTAAGGCCAAAACGCACTTAATCGTCTAATTTATCCGCGGAATATTTTAAATAGACTCACAACTTGCACAACAAAATATGTTTGATGTGACATTCAAAGAATTCGAAAGTATACAACTGAGCCGAATTATTCGCAAGTGTATTTCTATGCTCACTTTAAAATTTGTTACGATGACAGAGAGTGTGAACTTACCTTCCGTATGATTTTCACCAAATCATACTTCGCTATTCGAATGAATAGAGAGAGTTTTTCCTAATAAAGATGTCGCCATATGTGAAAGATCAGTTTACTAATGAGTTCTTATCCTATACTTTCCACACCGTTCACTGTTGCTACTTAGACCCTATTAAAGCCCGGTGACTGTCGATATACAATTAACTAAAAGCAATAAAAAATGCGCTCATATTAATGCAGTGCCTCTAAACATAGACCCGTTCAGTCACTTGAGTTAGAAGTGCTTAGATGTCGTTAGGGTTGCCAACTAAAAAAAGTCGAAATGTACCGGACAATCCTTCAAAACCATCCCTTCTACAGCACAACAGTATTCCATATACTGGGAACGTGGTTGAACATTCCCTGTATTCATTCCTTTTACGACACCCACTGACTGGTACAAATCGGGTACTGAAAACCGTACTAAGTGCCAAAACCGCCTTTTGTAGCTTATGCTATGTTTGAATAAAGTGTTTCTGTATGTGTCTTATTGATAATTACCTTCAAGTACCTAATGCAGAAGTTAGGTGTATAGAGCAATTTAAAATCTGAATGAGATCCATTTTCGCCTCTTGTACCTACGTTGCATTTCACACTTGTCTTGTTTCTCTATATATTTCAGCCTATCTTAGTCCTAAATTTGAAAAGGCCAAACTAAAAAAAATACAGTTTGTCTGCCAAATAATTTATTAATTTTCGCCCTAAATAGGGCGAATTTGCTCTATCTGGCTTTGGTAGCCTACTTTCTGTCAATTCCCTGGCACCCCTGGTTGGCGTGGATTAATTTAATCTGATTATAAGGCACCGAGTGCGCCCGCGCATGCAATTATGCAACGTGCGTTTCGTAACGCGATGTCATCCGTATGCAGGAGGTGCGTTCAGAAGCGCAAGTTCAGTGAATCGTAGTATGTCATCCGTGTTCCTAAAAGGTAAATAGATGATTCAGAAAATAAGCTTCGGATTGTTGTTCTTGCTGATACTTTGGGGTACCACACTGGTACCACACAAAACTACATCAAACAGGTATTTACAAAGAATCCCAGGGGAAAAACTTACGAAAGTATTCCGGGCAAGGATAAATTTTTAATTGTGTACATAGCCATACATTCATACATATATTACGCCTTTATCCCTTGCGGGGTAGGCAGAGGTTTAACACCATGTCTGACAAATTTTTGAAGGCCGTTTCAGAAAAATCGAGTATCACAATAGTAACAGGTCGTCAGCGTGTCGCCTAAAGTTGTGTTCCACATGAAACCCTCTATTCACTTCGTCGCTCCTTACGACACCAGCGGGAAAGACATGGGATGATGCTATTCTAAACCGGCATTACACGGCTATTTTTATTGTATTACGGTGATTAAACAGATAGCAACCCTACAGTAATTGTTTATTTCGAAAGTAGCGAGAGTGAGCCTTCTGTGTAAGCTTCTTTATTTTGTGACAGATGCGTCTAATAGCAGTCAGTTGTCATTTCTTTGAATTATCCCCAGGATATGGTGACTGGCTATTATTGTTAGTAACTAGTTATGATCCGGAGCTGGTTAAGAACTGGATATCTGTCAGCTGTATGCTTCAAACGTTTTGAAACTAATGCCCAGTAGTTACGATGATTATAGATACTTGCAATTTGTCTACATTGTATTTGCGTAACCTGGCTAATAAACCTATGGTAAGGTTCTATATTATTTTGTTTTTTCACAAAGCATATCAAAGTTTCCTTATTATATCTGGAGAACATATGTAAACCTAACCACATACATATAACGCAATATTTATTAGATAATCAATTAAAACAATACCGAGCAGTAACCGCACACGTCATTATTGAGAAGGGCGCTGACAAATTTGGACAAATTGTTTCGGACTAAAAATGTACCTTGAGGCGTGTGGACACATGAACGACCTCGACAGTGGCGCCACTTCACAAAAAAATATTTACTCTTTATACAAACAATATTTAAGAATATCCGTTGCCCAAGTTTTTAGTAGTATCCTTATGTAAAATTTGAACCTGCAAACTCCATGAAATATTCGCTATAATTAAAGTTTTGGCAATTAATACCAAATGTGGCCGTTTTTAGATACTTTTTTCATATTTCATCAGCTAATATTTTATTGAGTTTGCAGGTTCTAATTTTACTTAAGGTTATTACTAAAAACTTGGGCAACGCATATTCTGATGGATTGTTGGTATAAATAGAAAACTGTTTTTGTGAAGCCGCGCCACTGTCGAGGTCATTGACGGCTACACTCGCCTTAATTATAAATAATGCAAGTGGAACCGCGGCAATGGTAGTATGAGCAGCTTGGGCGGTCAATATTTTGACCGCGTGAGATGATCCGCGTATCATTACATCTTATTGCCATCATTAACTTTTTACAACTTCAATAGGAATCAATGAAACAAAAAAACAACTCTTTACACGAACTCTATCCACAGCAATACCACAATTAGAATGGCAAAAAGTGTTAATGGAATTTGTGTTGTAAGTATTTCAAGTGGAGTTGCTATGATTGGGCTTCTTAGCCTAAGGCAAAGGCAAAAAATATAAAACAAAAAAGATGGTGTTATCGTGATGGCGAATAATCAAAAAGGAAATTTGTTATTGTACCTAGATACACTATGAGTTGTTCTAAGGTGGTTTTTTTTACGCAACTAGGTACAGTTGGTTATAGCACATAAGGAACCAGGAGTACTCCAAAAGAACTGAATTATTTTTATTCCCAGTTAATACATAAATAAAATGTAAACTTATTCTCATAAAATAAGTCATTTTCTACTTATACATATTCATGTCAAGAAAAATATATTGCTGGGGACAAAAATAATTTCGTTCTTTTGGAGAACCCCTGGTACCTTATGTGCTACAACCGACTGTACTTGAATATTTATATTACCAATTTTTCCATCCCAAGTTTCCAATTTTATATATACTGATACATCCAGCTTAAATATTTTTTATTAAGTGATGCTACATTACCTTTTTAAGTAATTGCTACCTACTTGCGTATCATAAAAGAATCGAAATTACTTTATGATGTATACGTGCCGTGTGATGCCGGCTTAGAATATCTAGCCCTCGAATCACCCCATTTCTTTCCCTTGGAGCCGTAAGAGGCGACTAAGGGACTCGAGGGTAGGTTTGTTATTTTAGGCGATGGTCTGACAACCTGTCACTACGGCGATACACAGTCTTCCGAATGACCATCAAATATTTGACAGATGTGGCGTAAATGTCCGTTTTTGTGTACTAAATGCGGCCTTTTACGCTCCGCCTACCCCACAAGGGATTATAGGAGTGATGTATGTATGTATGTATATGAGTGCATACCTTAGTATATTTTATGAACCTTATCTACATACGTGATATATAGTCAATGTAGATATATTTATTTTACAGGAGCCATTTTAACAAAATTTTATGAATATACGACAGATAAGTAAAATATGTCCTTGTTAAATATGAATTATTATACGAAGCTCCCAGTGCATAAGCATTTTATACAAAGACTTGTTCTTATGATAAAATGCAGTGGTGCTGATTCTGAAGTATGTACGATTTTTTCACATAAGTTATTAAAATTTTATTTCATAATATGAGTACCCGAAAATAAGAAAATCTATAACCATCACATTTATTTTCTACAATAACGTAATAATTTATTATATCTATCCATATGTCGCCATACACATATGCAGCTAGTTTTCCATGGATTGTTTCTGTTGCTGCTTTTGTTCGTAGAAAAGTATACCCACGTGGAAAAAGCCTGCGGTACCCTTTCAAGGGTGTTAGCTTTTTTCATCTCAGTTAAAGAACTTTTAAAAAGTTTAGGAATCAATTTAGTTTTATTAAAACTATAGCAAACATAAAGACAGCTACTTTAATTCCTGTTTTCATTTTTAAAGCGACAAAATTGGCAAAGGAAAGCTCAGTTCAGAATTGGCACCAATTGCTGATATAAATTAACTGAACATACTTCACAGTAATTATATGTAAATGTGACATGCACAACTGTGTCTTCTAAATGATACATAGGAGAAAACTAGCTTACAACTTGACTAGAATCCTTTAATTACTAGTATTAAAGCTGAGGTAAATATCGATAATTTTACCTCACCTCTCAAAGCATTTTCCCACGAGTCGTAGTCGTATCTGCTTGAAATTTTTTAAATGGTTTTACTGTACATTTTAAATTCATATTTAATTAAATATTAAAGCAGAGATAGGAGTTTTGCCGTGGTAAAAAGTAGTTTATTTTCCAGAGGAAAGGTTCTTGAATTCAGTGCCGTATTTTTAAAGATTATCAATTTTATACCACAAACAAGTGTGAATAAATTGCCGTGTAATGCCGTCTTAGAATAGCATCACTCCAACTCGACCCGTGGGTGCCGTAAAAAGCCAATAAGGTATAAATTTGTCCAGGGAATGTGCACTAGCATTCCCTTGTGAATGTAACATAATGCACTGCGCTCGCCAATCCGCCTGCCAAGCGTGGCAGTACCCCCCAATAAGGGGAGGTCCATGTCTAGCATTGGACTGTTGTGGCTGTTAATGAATGATGATGAACATACCTACAAACAAAAAAGGTTTTTTTTTATTACAGTGTTATCGACATTAGCGATCCTACACTAGTGATTACACACGTCGTGTTTTTAGTGGTCCATTGTTAGATTCTATAATCTACATCGTCTCATTAGCACTATTGAAATCATGCATTCCAATTCAGCCGCTGAATGTATGAATAAGCTTGCGTTGTGTCTATAAATAAAAGCAATTGTCTGTACCTTACGCCTTTTTTGTGGATCAAAAAAGTATTTTTGTAGGTATAAGTCATTAGAAAAAAAGTCAGTGACTCTCATAAAAAATGCGTAATAATATATAATGATAAAATTCCTTATTGCGTATTATTATAATTAAAAAACAAAGAACATCTTAAACATAGAATAGAAATATGTGAAGTGCAACAAAGCGGCCTTCTTGCTATAGTAGCAAGTTCTACCAGGAAACCTTTGCGTAAGGTTTGGAAACAATAGTTCGGGAAAACACTTTTTTCTGGTGGTGGTGAACTATCTTGAAGTAATTTTTATAATTTAATAATGACTTCAACTTAATATACTTTACTTATACTTCTGTAATTATAAGATTAACCTATTCATAGGTTCATGACGCTTTTCATCTTTCCAAATATCTAAGGTGTACTATACACAATTTTTGTATTACTATGAAATAATGAAACTGCGTCCATATGTACTACTGGTGCGAATCTGCAAGACATCGGTCTCATACGACAACTCGTGTATGAGTTTCGTCCTCTAAGATAAGCTTCTTGTACCCGAGCGGGGTAATCGCGAAACTTTATAAAGTTATGTAGTTTAGTTCAGTTTTTACGCTGATCTGGTAAAGGAATACAAAAGACGTAAAGTATATTTGCAAAATAAGTTGGCAACTGTTATATTACTTCTATGTTCAGCTTAAAACTGGACTAAACTACATATGAAATAATGGTTTAACAATACGGTAAGGTACCAGGTATGTGATAAGTTGGTTATCAAGGTAAATGGGCCAGTAACTGTCAACACAATTATTTTGGTCGCATCGTCGGAAGCTATCGCTAACTTATTAGGTTCATGATGGTGTTAGGCTCATGTACGTGAGGTCACGTACTAGCATAGCAGCGTTATTTTATTCCGTTGTGTCAATGTTTTCTTCAAAAACATTAGAAAGTTTTGCTATAAAATTGTACCTTCTCATTGTCGCTTTTTGTTGAAATGTGCCGTGCTGAGGCTGTCCATAGATAACTTTAAATTATATGTACGTCGTAGGTATATATAAGCATGGAATAATTAAAGATAAAGCTACTTCTGTTTACAAAATAATTTAGACTTCGCAAGAAATTAATTAATTAGAAACGACTTATCAAGTACTCATGACATTTTACATATGGACACTTATTTGGGCAGTTTTTGTAATAATCAGATCTTCGCCTAGTGGTGGCTTGTGGTGGCCCTGCCACAAAAATATAATTTTACCTACGTACGTGGAATATCTTTTAAATGGCGGAAAGACACAAATAAATAAATTAAACAAAACTTGTTAAAATGCTAAGAGGTGTCTTAAACTGAATTCAATTAAACCCTCTTATTTTATTTTTTCATTTATAAAATTTAATGTCCCATGTTGTAAAATCTCGTATTAATTAATTTTATGGGCAGATTTTATTGATAACAAGTTTTGGCTTCCGTCAACGATGTCTGTTTATGGATATTTTAAAACAGGATACGATTGTAACCCAAATTGATAAATGAAAATGTTCCCATGAAAAAAGTATGGACAGTATTCGACAGCCAAGTTTGGAGTCGGAAGCTCATTCGCGGTCTCGAAAAGGTTCTTTTTGTTTGAATATGACATAAGTTATTTGGAGCGAGTTGTCATATTTTATACTAATCGTACTCTGCATAGGTACTATACAGCAGCACATCCCATTGAAGGGATTAAATTATGCTGTCGTTTTTAGTAACTGTATGAAAAATTTGTATAAGTTGATACCTAACCTACCTAATTTAAGCAGCATATTTGCAAAATAAATACAATTATATGGTGCTGAAAGTAGGTAGGAAGAATAATCAGCATATGTTGGTCTCTGAAATGGTAGGTTTATGCTGATAGTTCTTAACTCAAAATCTGAATGACGACAAACATATTTAGGTATGTCTTTTGCATGGAAACCAAACCTATAACCATACCATAACACTCTCAAAAATAAATTATTTGATTCCATCAAGCATTTGTTTTCATCCGAGCGCATCAAGTTAGTTTGTTGCAACTTAGTACCTTAGTAACTGAAAATAATCACTAAATAGATCTAACTAGTGTTTGATAGATCTTTTTAAGGTTCTAAGTAACAGCAAACAAATCACTTGATGTAGGTACTCGTATTGAAACAAGTGCTTGATTGAATAATACGTGCGGGGCATGTGTGCAAGTATTCGATCGAAAATAATACCTAACCTCCTGTCATTATGAGTTATAAGTTAAAATATGTTGAGATTAAGTTTGTTTTCATAAGTTATTTATTGGGTAGGTTTAAGTTTGTACGTAACATACTTTAAGAGGAATGTGCAGGACCGACACAAACCTTTAGGTTTAATGGTGTTAAAATCATTACTTTGTAATTATGCTTTGTAATTAATAAATAAAAAAATAAAAATAAAAATTTCTGTCTGTGTAACCATAGAAAGCGCCCCGCTATAAATAAGAGGTATAAACTGTGCTATTAACAATCACTTTCTTCTGTTGGTTCTCACCTATCCTGCATGGGTAAATTATCCCGTAGATCTCGTTTTACCAGTGATTGACGGGTTCGTCTTGTTCAGAAATCACACGTCACCGCTCACGTGATAATTCTAAGGGAAAAAGTGGGATTTGTAAAGCTACAGTTCTGCTAAGATTTTTATGCATGGTGAAAGTGCATGATTCATAGATAGATTTTTACAAGATGAACCTCGACAATAGCGAAAAGTTGGAAGGAGAGAAGAAGGAGATATTGTTTGTCTAAAATTTGTGCGCCGCTCACGCTACCCAGCTAAACGTTTTTTAAATTTGTTAAAGAAAGAATATTAATAACACATCACAACACAATTATTTGGTACAAAAGGTGTCTGTTGGCTTCGGCCCCACTCATGTCTTAAAGGACCGGGTGCCTATGGTTCCGAGATTGGAAAGAGTACCAACATAATAATATTTAGTGCTTTTATAATATTAGCCTATTACTATGTTAATCTAAGTAACAGTAAAACATTGGTATTTCCAGTTCGTCTAAAATAATTTTACTTAGTGTCATCATCATCATCATGGGGTGCCATCTTCAAATTGAAGTTCGGAGGTCAGCATGTAGTAACCCTCGCGGTCTTGCGCCGCACTTTCAACTGGTAGTACCGAAGTCCGGTCCAATCTCGGATGTCATCTATCCATTTCCTCTTGGGTCGGCCTTGTGCTCTTTTGCCAGGGATCTTGCCCTCGAGTATTAGTCTTAAAAACTCATACTGGGTTCCTCTCTATATGGCCAAAGAAGGCAACTTTCCTTTTTAAAATAGCTGACATCAATTCACGTTTGCATTTTGCACGTTGTAACACTTTAACATTTGATGTAAAACTGGTCCAAGATATTTTAAACATTCGTCGTAGGAGCCACATTTCAAAAGCTTGTAGTTTGTTGCAGCTGTCTTTTCTTAGGACCCATGTCTCACACCCGTACAATAAAGTGGACCAGACGTAACATTTCATAATGCGGTGTCTTAAGGGAAACGAAATTTTTCTTAGTGTGTTTATGATAATACACTTACTTTCTATACTGCAGTTAAAATACCTCCACTTTCCCGTGGCGCTTTAATGAATAACTTTCTTCTCATTTTTTCTAATCCTCTTTCCGCATCAGTGGAAAAGAAACACACCTTATTGTTGCTCAGTCAGGGCCTAGGCTTAAACTGGCTATCGTGAGAAGACGCGGATCGTGACCGTGCGACGAGTAGTCTCTAGTCTTTTAATAACTTGCATAGAAAATAATCTATCCTTCTTGGGTCTTAGGCCTCGACCTGACACAACGAGTTCAGGCATCATCATCACTACATATTATAAAATAAAGTAGTTTCTACCTATGTATGTTTATAAAAACTACAGCAGGAAGACGTGGACCCGGCTTGACCGGTTTAGGACCTACCACGGGAAAACAAATTACCACCTTCACAAATGGGGTCTAAAGGGTCACCACACTGCGACCGCGGAGCTCCTGACCAAACCTTATCGCATTTTGTTAACAAATGCCCTCTTTGCTGTTTTCTGGTGGTAAAGTTAAATTGCACAAGTATACTGCTGATGCAGAGAGCTGGCTGGAAACCCTACACGTTGACGTATGATCCAAGCAGGGATCGCCATACGATAGATGATTAAAACTACGTATCAGATTTTGAAGATTTTTTTTAATGGATGAAACCGCTTGGCCGGCCGCTAGTAGGCGATAAATCCGTCGAGGCCAGCAAATGTTGCCACCGAATTACCCTGCGTCTTACTTAGTCCACAGCGAATAATTCCCGCTCTTTAGTGAAAGTGCTTGCACGCGCACTAAATTACTATAAATAAAGCGTGCTGATGTCAGAATTTTGTAAACTCCAGCTTTTATAAGCTTTTCTGTTTCGACTTGGTGACAGTGGCCATTTTTTTGTGTCTGTTTCAAAAAGAGTGCCTAATATGACCATGACTCGTAGGGAAACCACGAACCAAGCATTTTGTTCCACTTACAACAGCTATTGTTTGTGAAAAGTGCATCTTGTGGCTGTAAAGTATATTTTTGTAATTTCATTGAATTACCTAACTAAACAAACCTTTATTTTACGCTAGGCGATGAGACCTCTCGACTATTCTTTGAAAAAACATGGTCTAAGACCGAGCAGAAATAAATTAGGCTTCTCTAAAGATTACAAAGGACTTTCTAAGCACTAACATCAAAACATCGCCTCAGGGCAGATAAAGCCAGCAAATCTTAGGCGGTTCTCACACGGGTTGTATGGCTTTCCGGTGATTTGACGAATCCAGTTTTTTTACGAACGGAGTTTATGATACATCATACAAGAACCGGGTATTACACATCGAATAGCGGCTGTCACAGGTTATCACGATTTTGGCAGTGGGTGGCAGTTAAGAACCGCGTTATCGTCCGATGCTTGTGCATTTTGTTTTAAGGCCGTAGGATTGGAACGATGTTATGCAAATGGTAGGTGAATGCAGTTTAACTGCCGACAAGCCTTTGAATCAATTACAGTATAGTTCGTTTGGGAGCGTATTATGGAGCACTGTGAAACAACCCTTTTGCCAGAAGATGCCCCACAATACATACACACATCACGCCTATATCCCTTGCGGGGTAGGCAGAGCGTAAACCGCCGTACAATATGGACATTTATGACAAACATTTGAGGGTCATTCAGATAACTGTGTATCACCATAGTGACAGGTTGTCAGCCCATCGCCTAAAATTGCAATTCACATGTGGCCCCCAAATTCCTCAATCGCCTTTTACGATACCCACGGGAAAGAAATGGGGTGATGCAATTCTAATTCCACACTTTAAAAAATAGGTATCCCCATTATATTGAGTACTAGCAGCCCGCCCAGCGGTTTCACCCGCCGCTAACAATTTCCCCCGGGGAATAAGACAGTTTAATATAGCCTATGTTCATCAGGGATAATGTAGGATTCTAAAAATTTTGACTTCGATTTGAAACAAATATTGTTTTCAGATGGTGGTGGCGTAAAGTTACATGCCGTGTGATTAACCTGGCCAACCCCATGGCAGTGCCTTTGTTTATATTTTTTTTTATCCCGCCGGAGCCGGTTTTCTATTAGGTCATAACAAAATTGTAATAAAAAAAGAAAATTGTGTGATACAAATTTCTTTTTTATGAATGACGGTTCATGACGTCAATAAGTGATAATACTATCCTACATTGAATAAAGAATTTCAATTTCAATTAACGGTAAAAGAATTTTTTAAATCGGTCCAGTAGTTTCGGAGCCTATTCAATTTAAACAAACAATAAAAAAAAACCTGTTTCTAATATTAGTGTAGATTATATTATTATTATTTTAGTGTGATGCCGGCTTAGAATAGCATCACCCCATTTCTTGCCCGTGGGAGTCGTAAGAAGCGTCTAAGGGACTCGTGGGTGTGTATTGCAATTTAAGGCGATGGGCTGACAACCTGTCACTATGGCGATACACAAATTTTCCGGATGACCCTCAAATGTTTGTCAGACGTGGCGTAAATGTCCGTTTTTGCGGCCGTTTACGCTCTGCCTACCCCGCAAGGGATAATAGGCGTGATATGTGTATGTATGTATTATTTAAGTGTAGATTTTTTTAATGCATTATTTAATGTTTTTTGTCGTCTTTTTATACCGAGTAAGGGACAGCCCTTCGAATACTGATAGGGGGTGCATGAAACATAAAACTGGACAACTTTCCCCTAGAAACATATGTCAGGAAACGCCAAAAAAATTACATTCCATACAAAATCACAATCAGCTGACTGCATTCACTATGGGAAGTCAGTTTTTTTACGCTTACTGAAATATGTTTCTAGAGGAAAGTTGTTCAGTTTCATGGTCTGCATGTACCCTATCAGTATTCGGAGGGCTATCCCTGACATCCTTTAATACAGTAATGATTAAATGTAATCATTACACGGGTACGAATAATGTGGCGTAGTTGGTACATTTTTAAATGAAAAAGTAGTTATTGTGGCATAACTGTAATAGTTAGACATATGGTATCGCGGACATTATTATAGTGTCTTATAAGGTACGTCTGGCTGTGCATAGAGGAGTGTTAGTTCCAACACTTATGTATGGGAGTGAAAGTTGGGTATGGCAGAAAAAGCATGAAAGTAGAATAAATGCGGTAGAAATGAGAGCGCTAAGAAGTATGATTGCTACCTCAGCAATAAGGCCGCCTAAATTGTACCGATCGTTTTTCATTTTTTGTATCTGTTTGTTTTGTGTGTTTTGTACAAATAAAGAATATTGTATTGTATTGTATGATTGGAGTGAAATTGAGTGACAGGATAAGGAATAGCGTGATTAGGGAATGTTGCGGTATAAAAGAAGACGTAGTGACTGGTATAGAAAAAGGAATGCAGAGATGGTTTGGTCACACTGAGAGAATGAATGAAAGAAGATTAACGAAACAGGTGTATATGGCTAGTGTGGATGGGAACATTGGAAGGGGAAGACCAAGACGCACGTACTTGGATCAGATCGGGGACGTTCTAAAAAAAGGTCAGGTCAAGAGTACCCTAAACCGACGAGCATGTATGAAAAGATTGATGCATGTTGAAGAAGCGAAAGAGGTGTGTCAGGATCGTAGCAAGTGGAAAGATGTAGTCTCTGCCTACCCCTATGGGAAAGAGGCGTGATTATATGTATATGTATGTATGTATTATAGATATTGATGTCCTCTATAAAACTGTAGTACACTACTTTGCTCTATTGTCAATAATTTCCACAGCGTAAATTATTACCACAGCGATATTATTTTGGTCCATTTTTCACACGTTGGGTTACATTATCGAAATTTTCACGCGGATCCCTATTTTTTTCTCGTATAAAATATAGCCTATGTTCATCAGGAATAATGTAGGATTCTAATGGTGAAAGAATTTTTAAAATCGGGCCAGTAGTTTCGGAGCCTATTTGATGCAAACAAACAAACAATCAAATCTTTCCTCTTTATAATATTAGTGTAGACGAAACTGTAGAACGTATAGGCGTTATTTGTATGTATTTATTTGATATTAACCAAATTCACAGCACATAAACAGCTATATAATACATAGCCAATTATGAATTTCGACATATTAAAAGCCAAAGGGTAGATTAAAACAAAATAAGAAAATATATATATATTAGTAAGTATAAGATATTTATTAACATTTACATCATATCACCCATTATTATACACATTAATTTCCCGTGTTTCCCGTGGGAGTCGTACGAGGCGGCTAAGGGACTCGAGGGTGTGTATTGCAATTTTAAGCGATGGGCTGACAACCTGTCACTATGGCGATACACAATTTTCCGAATTACCCTCAAATATTTGTTAGACGTGGTGTATATGACCGTTTTTGTTGCCGTTTACGCTCTGCCTAGCCCGCAAGGGATAATAGGTGTGTATTATACACAGGAATTATGACTGGCGATTAAAATAAGTCGTTAAAAATTAAGAAAGAAAATTTAATCAGTATTTGGATAACAATAATCGGGTAGGTGAAGTACCTACTGTCTATCGCAGATTTTCAAATTCTTTAAATATGACATCAAAAGTTACATTACGTTAAGTTAGGAATACCATAAGAACTACTGAAAAAGTGTTGTGACGACTGTTAAACTCGTTAAAACTTTATATGACAAGCATTTTAACGTAAGCTCGTTAGAGTATTTAAATTGTTCTCTACAATTACAATAAGTATAAAAGCGTGCAAAAACATTTGTACCTACTTATTACGACGGTATCGATTTTATAGCACTCGTATACCAATTACCCGAACGCAATTTAAAATCCAACAAAACGCAAAATATAAAAAACTAACACGCGAAGTACCACAACATATAATTTTAAAACCCTGCGAAACACATAAAAACTTAAAATACTTAAGGTTATTAAATAATAAAATATTAAAAATGCTTTTATTGCTTCCAATCTTTATAATTGCAATGTAAGAGAGAACTCAATTAGATTTTTTTCTTAAGCCCCAAGTACTAAGAATTGATTATACCTCTAAGTCTAGAAAAACCAGTGATGGCATTCGTTGAGTATTTTTAGAAAACTAGTCAATAACCTGTGCATCCATACTTATGAGAAGCTTAGATTTAAATGCTGTGTTCACACTTATTACACTATACAAGTGTTTCTTTTCTAAACATGCTTTTCTACTCGAAAGTATTAGAAAAAGTACCAAAACTTCATCACAACTTAATCGTCATTTTACGGTCTCTCTGCTCACTCAAGGCACAGTAAAGTTACAGTTTTAGTCACACCTCTATTTTAAAAGTAAGCGTTTATATTTAAAAAGGACAACACAATAATTACACACAGAACGATTCTGCCCTGCCGAATGAACTCTTCACGACCGAGATCACAAACAAAATAACTCACTAAAACTTACAAAGACAAAAGCACACAACAATCCTCGCAATCACTTTCTGAGCAATAGGGTGGTGGAGACATGGAATAAACTACCAGAAGATGTGGTGTCAATTGAAAAATCGATTGGACAAATTAAAATTCATAAAGAAATCCAAACAAGAGGACAGCAAGATACAGGTATAATCAGTTGCCACAACTGCTGCCTGTTTAAAGATAATAATAAAAAATCTTTGTTTCAGAACCGATCCTGGTCTCCTGACTCCGAGTGGCAGTCCACCTGGCAGCATGTGGCGGGGACCAGGGTGTCTCTATACGCAGCCTACTACGACGAGCGGCTGCCTCAGCGCTACATCAGGATACTTGCTTATTTCCAAGGTAAATAAAAATATAATACCGACCTACATAACGGCTCTTGACCCCCTTCCTGTCGGACCGAGTTTGTAAGCGGATGGATGTAGTCAACCCAAAATGGCGGTCAATGGAGGTGCCTGGGAGTCGTCTCATGGCTAACATATAAATTTAATCAATGATATGATTTACTCTGTACAATGGAGTAAGTTAAGTAAAAAATAACATAACACCAATACCCCCCTATTAATTATACACTCTAGTTTACCCACTATTGTCATGGTTTTTCATAGATTTGGAACAATAAGTAAGGCTCAAAATCACTGGTGCACATGCTGTACCGGGGTAGATGAGACCTTTATTAAGCTTTAATACGGCCTAAGAATTATTTTATTGCTCATATGCACGCACCTTAATAACTAGGAGACATGCTTGTCCCGACCGCGATCCTCATAGTTACTTCCTGGGAAAATCAACTCAACATTGTAGAATCACTACCACACGCAATTTTTTGAAATAGATAGATTGATAAAATGTTTATTGCATTAAATTACAACACACACATACATTCAACAAAGAACAAAACGGAAACAGTATTGGCATAAATAGCTTATGTAGTAAAAACAAAATGTTCAATTTAATTAAATATAAATGACTTAAAAAAGGCGGCTGGTAGCGACTGGATGGCGAAAACGGGAGATCGTGCCCTATGGCGTACCCTGGGGGAGGCCTACGTCCAGCAGTGGACTGCAATAGGCTGATGATGATGATGATATTAAATTGAATTATATAGTACTTGTTTGAAGACTTCAGGTAAAATATATTATATTGGTAAATATTTACTTGTGTTATGGTAGTATGGTACCTACCTAAAATTATAATGTTAACGTTTACCTCAAGAATAATTAGCGAATCATAATACTATTGGAGAGTGGAGGAATATTGCATTAAGCAAATGCTTTTCATAACAAGTTATAGAGTCGTGCAGTATAGTATACTTACTAAAACTTAACCGGTAAAAGACGTAATTTATTTATAAATACCATACAAGTGAATATTCCACGATTTATTAACATTCCAATGTTGACAATTCATTAATAAAGGCTCACAAGCATGTGCACGGGTAAGAGGGTAGTTGCTTCAACCGCGCTCTAAAAATGTATAACGTTTCTTTTCATCGCGTTTCATTTTCCATTGTAGCAAATCATTTTCATATAATCTGTCTGTTGACACTCTCTGTAGGCGGTTCACCCACTTTTCGCCCGTTGCTGCGTATTTTTGAACGCATCATAACGCATGCGTCTTTCAGGCGAAAGGAAATTGTTTTCCAAAACGGCTATAATAATTTCGTTCATTTTTACCTAAAATAAAAGATATTAATAATACTCATATATTATATATAATATTTTGTTTTCGAGTTTATTGTAATTCTGCATATTACACGTGAAAAGTATTAAAAACCCTTCAAAACGCGCGGAAATCTGATAAAGTATTTCTGACGCAGCGGCAATGACAGGGACAGTCACTTGACACTACTTAGCGCCCTAATATGGTCATAGTACAAATTTACATGTCAATAAAATAAAAAATGAATTACAATAAAAATCAATCACATTTATTAAATAACATTAACTGATTAAAACTTCTAAACTACCCAACGTCTAATCAAAAATCCCACCCTGAAGTGTACCTGGCTCAAACGTTTCCATTACGCCGGCAACATTGCTGCGCTGGATGGCCAGAGAAATATGCTGCACCAGGTATGCTCCAGAGCGGGCAACACAGCGTTCATAGTTCGTATGCAATGTTTAGTATGAAAGCAGTGATTAATGCAAAGAATTAGATGAATTTTATTGTTTTGGACCAAAGCAGAACAATACCAATGCGGACGGTCAAAAGCCTAAGCGCATATCTAATTAAGGTTAATTAAAATGGCATGTTAAGTCATTAATTATGCAATATGTTTCACGATGTCTTATTGGAGCGCCTAGAGCAAAAAGTCAGGTGTTGTGTGTTGAGTAATTAAGCACGGGAAAAAAACGTTGTAAAACTGAATAAATAGGTATATAACGAAATAAAACTGGTAATTTTTTATTGCACAGAATATACGAAGTATAAGGGACAGCCCTCCGAATACTGATAGGATGCATGCAGACCATGAAACTGAACAACTTTCCTCTAGAAACATATTTCAGAAAACAAAAAAAAATAACGGCCTACCATACAAAATCACGATCAGCTGATTGCATTTACTAAGGGAAGCCCAAATCTTTTTGACGTTTCCTGAGATATTTTCTTACGAGAAGTTGTTTAGTTTTTTGGTCTGAATGCACCCTATCAATATTCGGAGCTGTTTCTTACACCCTGTATATATAAAGTGGTATTTTAGTCTATGTTAAAATAGTTGAATTATGCAAAGCTATTTTTTTAAAAGTTTCTGCTGCCTATATTAAACAATATAGCAGGTAAAGATGAAGACGAATGAGCAAATAGTACAAAAGAAATATATGAACAGCACTTTGAGTTATAATATAACATTAAAGGGCTCAACCTATTATATTCAGACTAACCAATACAGATCGATCCCTAGTAGTTGTTTGATGTACTGATGCTGTGTGCGTTTAACCGCATAATTCAATTTATTATTTTTCATTTTTAAATCCACAATTAGTGTGCGATCGTTGTTTGGATTTAAAAGCTAAAATAAAATAAATCTTGAGGCACACGCGCAGCACCAAAGCCTTACAAAGTAGCTTTAAATAAATAAGCTATATGGGCCAATAAAGACATCGAGAAATCTCCGTAGCTGATAATCCGGCACCATAATTATTGGGAACATGATACCAGGCGAAGCAAACATGGTGCTATCTTCCATCGCAACCTGTGCCTCCTCACTTCTTCGGGAACAAAAAGTAAAATGGTGGTGGCAAGCGATATAACTTAGAAGGCGAGGACGAGAATTTTTTAAATCCTTATGTGTAGACCCATAGATGCGATTCCTTCTTTTTCGTGTGGGACACTGATTCAACGAACGACCCGGTGAACCCTAGTCGCAGCGCGCTTTTTAACCGCCTAATACTACTATAGTAGGCCTCTCACTGTTGTGTAACTACCGCCGTCTAAGTCATCATAGACAGTAACCGGGGCCGACGGCTTAACGTGCTCGTAACACGGCACCATATTTCTTACGAACAATCAGGTGGTACATACAGCTTGCAATGTCTTAACCAGGCTGGGAACAAATGCACAAAGTGATTTTATCAACTTTGTGAGTGGTCCACCGGAAATATAACCCGGGACCGTTGCGCCGCAGACAGTCGCACTACCACTGCACCACATCGGCCGTCAAAGGTGCGATAGAACAAAGTCAGCCTTTTGAATTATCAGCAGCACATCTACTTACACATTTTAGGGATCAATAAATTCTCGCTATAGTTGGTAAATGTAGATCCTGTAACGGTGACCGGACCTGAAATAAGCCAGAACAAGAACAGGACAGTTATTTTGTACCATAGTTTTCAACCAGGTATGACTAAATCTTCTTTATTGTACGCGCTTTTGACTGCAACTTAACTGTTTATAAAGGTTTCTTCGAAATAAAAACAAAACTCGTTCACAACAAAGATTATATCTAGTGCAAAGCCTCAAACGTATACGTATGTACCTTGAATACCAAATCTTAAAACACTTCCCGTGTTAGGTATACATTTTTTGAAAACTTGCAAATTTTCAAGCACGGGCAGTATTTGAACCTGCGACTTTCGTCATTACTAGTGACGACGCCTTCGTTCCTTGCCCGCCAATTATGCAAGTTTATTTTAATGCCAGTAACGCATGACACGGCTCAATCTACCGGGTTAGTTTTGTTATGTACCTAGGCTAGTTGTATGGTTTTACGGTACCTAATCGGCAGATTTACTTTACAGTCCTACAAGTACAGCAGGTTATAATCGGTTAAATAAGATGTTATCACACCTACATTCGTACAATTTTTCGTTCAGGTGTTTATCATTATCCAAATTAGAAAAAAGGCTATAAATTTAGCCAGTTTAATGATTTCTTAGATGCTAAAACATTTTGAAATGTTGGTTCCTCTGAGCACAGCTTATTGTGCATAAGGAGTGTATGATATGTTGTTGTTGAACTTGTGTGTACCTTAATGTTTTCGCACATTTCATTCAATTGATTTTAAGAAAGAAATTATTCTCAAAGAAATTATTCTCATATAATATTTTTAAAATGGTTTAACTACAGAGTCGCAATAATTTCCTCAAATCGATTCGGTTTCATTTTTGCAAATTGATGCCTTGTTTTTGCAGACGGCTTCATCGGGTCACGTGTGGCTGTGGTCCAATAAGTCACGCACTTGCTCTCATTAAAATATCACCAGCTAAATGTATTTAAATTGAAAGCCTTTATTTTATCAGGATCAAAAATTTAAAAGTATCTACTACTCGTACGTATTACCTACACATGGTATAAAGAAATTATTTGGTAAATAAGTTAGTTTCAGCTTTCAGCATCAGTTTTTTTTTTTGTGTAATTTGGGAAAACGATACAGATTTTGGTTAAATATTCAATCAAGTCTTTTTAGGGTTCAGTACCTCAAAAGGAAAAAACGGAACCCTTTTAGGATCACTTTTTTGTCCGTCCGTCGCGTCTGTCCGTCTGTCAACGCGTAGAGATATCGAGTTGAAATTTCAACCATTTACTCAAACCTACGACCGCTAGCAGTTGTAAAAAAAAACTTAACATTAAAAAATATACGGCCGTTTTTGCTGTAAAACAAAGCGGGGTTTTGAACTTTTTAAGGGGAGCAAACATAAGAGGGTACTTTCCGTGGATTAAAGATTTTCTACCGTTTCAAAAAAACGTCTCCTGTGCGGTGCGAGGCGAGGCGACACGGCGCGAGAGCAGGCGATAACACTACACTCATTTGTCACAAGCGGCGTGCACGCGCGTACAACGTTCCTTTAGATAAACTGTATTGTAGAGTCCGACAGTATAGTGCCCTGCTACTTCGGTATTTAAAGTTATGGTATGGCAGGCTACTGGACGCCGATAAAACCTGGTACCGTGCCTACCTATAACGCACCAACATTGCTTGCTTGCAGGTTATTTTGTAAATAAACTAAAGAGGTTAGTACAAAAAAAGTTTGACAATGTTTAAGCTTTTTGACAGCGTATAGAAAAATATTTCAAAAACACGTGGAACTTTTTTGTATTAACACGGAAAACAGACCGAAACAATTTCGCTCCGAAACTTGTGTCCAATAAAGTTTTATTGTATAATGTCGTTAAAGTTTAAGACTAAATATTATTTTAAATTTTATCTAAGATAACTCTTTAGCTTCTTTCTCGGTGATGAATTATTACCTAAATTTATTTTAGCTTTTAATTTTGCAATTTCATACTGTCGTTAACAGATAATTAACTACGCACCTACGGCCTGACCGTTTAACTACTTATCCAGTAAAAAGCTAATTATCTCAATCTAAGTGCCTTCTCCTATTTATGGTGAGTTTGATTGGGCTCAATTTATAGGTAGTAGGAAGTTCTCTTCTTTCGAGGAACAGCGTAATAAAGCCCCGTTGTAATGATCGTCCTACAGCACCGCCTGCGCCGGCGGACCGCGCACAAGCCACCCGCCGGTAAATCGCGACGAATTACTATCATTGTGAACCCGCTTTTTCCCGTTTCCCCTTACTCAATCCACAACTAATACTTAAAACGGTTCCCGCATTACAAACACTATAATTTTGCACACAATTCTATTCATAAGTCATTCTTCGAACCGCACAGCCCTTTCAAGTTTAATTTTGTTTGTTCGCAGGTCGCAATTTCTCAGAGGAGCTATTGTACTGCCAGACTCGACAGATAAACCCTTACGAGGATTCAGTGGAAGTAGTGGCGGCGAGGCCTTTAGAGATATGGTACCAACAATGGGACGTCACGTCGAAGCAAGTGGAAACACCAGTGCTACTGTCCTGCCCCTTGACAGGGCCTTTGTACTTCCCCTCGATAGTATCGGTGGTCACTGAACCGTGCGATGACCCTACCAACGCATTTTCCATACAACCTAGTCTAGACGCAGAGTACAAAAGAAATTTTACGATTTGCGTTAAAGACTTGAATTTTAATAGAGACATATCTCAGAATCTTATTGAGTGGATAGAAACGAATAAGATTCTAGGCGTAGATATGATCGATATGTACATAGATAGCATAAGTAAAGATAGTGAGAATATTTTGTTGCATTATAGTAGTACAGGTTATGTTAGGGTATTTCATGTTCCTATTATAGATAAGCCGAAGAGATCTCTATGGCAAAGGAGAAGAGATCACATTATAACGTACAACGATTGTTTATATAGAAATATAAGAGAATCCGTGTATGTAGTACCATTAGACATTGATGAAGTAGTACTTCCTAAAATAGCTAACACGTGGGCTGAGTTAATTGAAAGATTGAAATACAATGGGTGGGATCCAGTCCACAACTCCGCCATATTAGTGCAAAACGTGTTTTTCTTTGAGTTTATGCAAGGAGTTCACTCATACAAACATAAGAAATTCCATAATTCTAAAAATAAAATATACGCTAAAAGAGATAACGTCCGAATCAAAAGAACAAACAACGTAGAAATAGGAGAAATAGAATTATTAGATGACACAAATAGTATAAGTAACGAAGTCATAGACATTAGTGAAGATAGACAAATCTACGAAAAGTACAAAAAGAGATGTGGGGCAGAGCTCCCCGTGCCAAAATTGGTGAAGCACACATTGAGATCAGCACTAGTGAGTCCTGTTGGGTACTACGGGAAGAGTTTGATGGTGACGAGGAAGGTCCTGACGGCATTCAACCATTACCCACTGGCGAGTTTGAGAGCAGCACCTTTCGGTGGCTGGTCAGCACCGTTTGAAGAAGTTCAGCTCAACCATTACAAGGTACTAGCGTACTTATTTCTTATCTAATTTTGACACTTAATCATTCGTCTATTTTCTTAGATAAGAAAAAGAGAATAGAGCAGGTTTCCAGTTGCCTTTTGTCTCGATTTTTTTGCCAAGAACAAGATTTTTTTCTGTTCTCAAGTTTTTTTAAGTGCTCTATTACTATTATTTTCAATTTATTATACTCAAACGTCACTTGCAAATTTTCTTTCTTTATTTATTTAACAAGAAACTGGCAGAAATAATGGTGGACGATAGCGATAACACCGTTAGAAACATTTGAACATTTTGTACTACATTTCTTAACAATAATTAATATGCCAGAAAACCATGAGAAAACACGACCAACCCTCTTTCTCAAGATCCAACGCTGGGGTCAATTAACTGTAATAAATAAGAGAATATGTCACGTTTGTTGTAATTCTCTGGTGAAACGTCGTGTCTGGTCCTTAGGAGTCGTGCAACACGACGGTGGTGGCGGAGTGTACCCGGTACGGTCGGCGCGCACGCATGGACACCGCGGCGCTGCGCCTGCGACGACGACTCACGCGAGCCCTCGCCAGCGCCATCTGTACCACAATAAACAAACATACCTGAATAATAAAATGTTGTTTTATTTTCTAAAGCTCCTTGTGATCACATCACAACGATCCCTGAGTCATATCAGTTGTGGAATGATTAGTTGCATTAATTAAGACAGCTAAGTCAGCAATTTTTAATGTCATAGGTACGAACAAGTTATGCCGTTCACATCAATCAAATTTTTCTATAATTTCAAATCCTAAGCGTTGTAACACATTTGCGTATAATGTCGATTTTTAGATAGTATGGGATATGACAACTGGCGCGGAAAACCTTCGATGTCATATTCAAATAACATGAAAATTCTGATAATAAACTATTATGCGTAGATGTGTTGCGATGCTATTATAAATAGAATCAAGACAGATGAAACTAAATCCAAAAGGATATCCAAGAAAAAGATAAATATTTTTTATGAACACTGATTTTCACACTAGCTTCATAATTAAGACATGAGTCCAAGCATCGAAGTTAGAAATCTCGGCGATACACACCCCCTGGCGAGCCCTGGCATTCCTTTATCTATACATCAGAACCACAAATAAAATTTCATGGCTCATAACTAAGGTGAAGAAAAAACGCAATTCCTTTACAAAAGAGAAGAAGAGAATATGAATTATGAATATAAAATTACTAGTCGGCGGATAAGAATTGCCATATAAAGATGTAGGGGATATCTTGGAGATGTTTTAGTGGGGGCACGTGCTCGTAGAGGCAGGAGAAAAGATGAACATTTAAATATTTATGAATATGGGCAGAAGGCGTCCATCAATTGATGTTGTAGCTCATATCGTGTGATTGATAGCCTGGCTCGAATGGATTCGCCGCATAGTTTCAATTCCTGCAATGGAGTACGCGAAATGGTTTGACAAGATAAAATATGAGGCATGTAATGGGTATGTATGAGTACCTCTGTTACATTCTAATTTTACTATTGAAATTGACACAGATTCTTAAAAATATCCCTGCATTCAATTGCATAAAGAAGGTCAATGTTGTCGTAGGCATTAATCAGATCAAAAGATAAACGGCAAACAAGCTACTTTCATCCGACCACTCCGGAATAAAAAGGCATTTCTAGCAGAGCATCAATCAGCGAGATGGATCAGATAACGCGTGACGCAGGCTCATCGAATTATCATCGACTCATGATCGAATTATGAGCAGGCAACACTCGCTCCGGTAATGATGAAATTACCAGCTACAGCCCGACTGCTCAATTTACAAGTGTAATCGAGTGTGACGAAATAAATCGGTAATGTCCCTCTAATGATGGCGGATGTAGCTGGCCATCTTCAAGTGTAGGCTCGCATAGTCACGACATTACCTATAATTGGCAATTAAAGTCTAATGTTTCCTGTTTATATGTTAATGCTGAATTGTCGAAAATTTGATAATTTTGAGAACATTTTAGTCGGCACTTAAGTATATGTAAGTAGGTTGGTGTTTCATTTAATATCAAATCAATAATTTCATATAGCATAGAGGCTATTTTCTTGCTTAAGACTTCAGTAGACCTAGTAAGTTCAAAACATTTTTAGATTTCCACACAGAAATTACATGTTTTATCTCCTAAGAGCCATTTATGCACTTATTTTACTTCGCGGCCCACTATAAGGCTTTACACATTTTGTGCCCTTAAGTTGATAAAATAAATATCAGAATACAGCGGCAATACTGTAGGTATCAAAAGCTTATGTTAATTCCATACAATCGAGATGTGCAAAAGCGCATTCCAGACAAATACAGGCAATCTATAGAGGTGTAAAAGTGTGCATTGGCTAATAAAATGTTGAGAGCTTCGATTTCAAATAGGTTGTGGTTGGTAATGATATTATAGGCGGGAATTTACAGACAGCGCGATGTTCAAATCAGAAGTGCAGAGCTGTGTAGGTAAATATTTTGAAAATCTTGAAAAGATACCCTTAATCAAAACTTTGCCTCGTTAATTCTTTCATCAGAAAGTTAAAGTATGAATAAACATAAACAATTTTATTCTACTTCTATAGAGTGGGACACCAACTCGACTAAGGACCAGATGGACCCTGGTATCAGGGTTTACTGGACTCTGTCTTGTACAAAAACACTATTACTACGTTAGTATTTCTATTAATATGAAATGTTGCGCCAACCGGGACCCCAAATAAATTGGGATAAGGGCAGGCAGATGATGATGATAAGATAAGAAGACAAGTCGATGAGACTTAAATTTTTTACTAGACACAAACACAAACAGTGTTATTAGTGTGACGCGCTTTTAGGCAGTAAAATATTGTATATACGATTTGGCACCATCAAAAACCTTAAACCACGTCAAACTTTTTTTGTAATAAGACCGAAATATATTGTACGTATTTTTAAAGTTAAACCAAGCTTGTTACCCAATCTCCGATGTTGTTTGCGGCAATTTACTGTGATTCTGATATTTAAGTGCCTACTTTTCTCACTGCTAGCTTGTTAAGCTCGGCTCGTGTGGTCATATCTGTCCCTACAATTACATTTTACGAAGCCCTCAGGATGTGCCATATCGTGTACAGTGTAATTTGCTACTAAAACGACATGATATTAAAAACACACCTACGTTACGTAGGTTCAGTCGCGTAGTTTCTGATTGCTTGAAATAAGATTGTCATCATAGATTTTCGGAACGAGTCTAAAGCGACTCCTGTCCGTTGCTGCGTATTTTTAACACACGGTGACGCATCAAACGACATGACAGTTGCATCCGTTGCGCACCATAACGCACCGTAGCCGTATTTGTATGGGAATAAAATCGGAATTCGCAATTCCCTTTCGTCTGACAGACGCATGTATTATGGAGCGATAGAAATACGCAGGGACAAACGATAAATCCACCCCCTCCTTCCTCCGTCCGTTCTGTCCTTCTTCCACCCCCATTAGGTTGGCTGGAAGAGATCTGTTATAAAGATAAGCTCGCCTATGTATTTAATTATAAGTTTAAACATTGTAAGCTTAATAAAGTTCAATACATGCGTCATTTATTGTAATGAAATTTAAATTGAAAGTCACCTTATTCAATGTAGGATAGTTTTTTCACTCATTCATGATAAAAAGAAATTGTATATCATGGTTTTTTATTTTATTTTAGAAAACCGGCTCGGGCGGGATAAAAAATAAAACTTAAGGCACTGCCTCGGCGCATGTAACTTTACGCCATCACCATCTGAAAACGACGTTTGTTTCAAATTGCAGTCAAGATTTTCAAAGCATGTTAGACGCTAGCATTGCAAAGCAGACCCTAATGATAAAGAAAAGCTACTGACCAAACTGACCTAAACCGACCTGTCATTCATGATTTGCGTCAGTTTGTATAAGTTTCAATTAATATTTTCACGATATTAAATTTTAAGCACTTCAGTAGAACTTTCGTCATTCACGCCTCCGTATATACCACCAAACATCTCGTTTGGTTATCTGTTTATCTCCCGGTTTGAGTTGACTCGCTCGCTTAAACTGAACTGATTCATTTGCGGCAGTTGAGATAGCATCGGTTAGTTTATTCGCTTGAGTCAGATCATCGATAACTTGATACCGATGTTACCCAAGGTAATCAATTACTACTTTTGCGGTACAGTTGACATGAAATTAAGAAAATGTATTAATAATAGTATAGCATGGTTTCATACAGTTTTCTGCGGTTTTCACCCAATCGGCCTCGGTATTTTACCCATATTCATCAGTAAGTCATGAATGGTAAATACATACATCAGCCAATTGCAGTCCACTGCTGGACGTAGGCCTCCCCCAGGGTACGCCATAAGGCACAATCTCTCGTTTTCGCCATCCAGTCGCTACCAGTCCTTCATGGTGAATATAAAATAATATTTATATAATAAAATATATTATAAATATAATATAATAGTATAAGATCCAAATCAAATAAAGTTCATCTGTTTTAATGAGTAACCGAGCTGCTGATACAAAAGTTTTCAAAATATGCCAAGTTTTTTGCAGTTAGCTGTACTCACTGCTCTTCAATTCACTCAGCGATTTTTTTATAGCACGTGTGCCGTGAAATTAAGCACTCGTTATAACCCAATAGGACACAACATTCATCAGCGACTACCACAGTTGCAAAAACCATTGTTTATTTATGATTTGATACATACGTATGAGTATTTTTCAGTGGCAGATCATTACATGTTGTCATATCTCATCTTTAATAATTTGAATTTGAATTTTCCGTGTGATGCCGGCTTAGAATAGCATCACCCCATTTCTTACCAATGGGTGTCGTAAGAGGCGACTAAGGGACTCGAGAGTGTGTTTTGCAATTTTAGGCGATGGGCTGACAACCTGTCACTATAGTGATACACAGTTATCTGATTGACCCTCCAACTTTTGTCGGACGTGGTGCTAATGTCCGTTGAACGGCCGATAACGCTCTGCCTACCCCGTAAGGGATATAGGCGTGATTTATGTATGTATGTATGTAATAATTTGAAATTTTGACTGAACTATTAACTACCTACGCAGGTGACTTCCGAATCTGTCACTGGCTGGACTTGAATTGAATTCTTAGTAGACTTAATTTGTTTACACTGAAAATCAAATCATGTTAGGCTAATGAAAGACGGTTAAAAGAATTCTTATGGCAATCATCCATCGTTCGGGTGTCTTCCAGTAAATAAGCTCTACCAAAATAAAGCTGATGGTAAATATCATCACAGACAATGAAGCATCTGATCAAGCTTTGTATCAGATCGCTTCTGTGCTTCAGATGCCGATCATAATCATTATTTATTGTTTATTCACTGAGTAACTACCAGTTAAAACTGAAGGCAAATTCTGAGTGACGTTTTGGTAAAAGAAACATTTCTAATTAATAACGATTAGGTGTACGTCGGTCCATAATGGATTTTGAATCATAAAAGTATGTTTACTTAGAATTGTTGGACATAAATCTTGTTTAATATATAATACGCACATACACTATTTCTATAGTTTAGTTTACAAGCAAAAAATATTAATAAAATTTTTGACCGTTTCATGTGTACAAAAAATACAAAGATTAACGACACAACAGGACAACATATTTCTACTGAGAAATAACTTCCAGCTGACCTACGTAAAGTGAGACTTAATAAGACAGGCGGATTAGGCGTGCACAATTGAATTATAAGATAAAATAAGCCTGCACACGGTAGTAGGTAGTTTTTTCTAAAAGGTACCTACTTAGGTAGGTACAGCTCAAATTACATACGTAACTAAATATAAATATGAAAATTCAATTAAAAAATTATTATTCAATTACGGACTTACAAAAACCAATTTACTTGTATAAATAAAATGTCAAGTCGCATGATAGATGTCTTGTCCAATTTTACCCTGATTTATTACTACGAAGCCTTTTCACTGTCCATGGTAAATAAATGAGCAATACGAGTGTGATCTGCTTTTTTTTTGTCAAGCAGCCTACGGGTTGTGATATCGTGATGCTACCGTCATTCACAAGTTCAAACAAATAGAAATTCCGCGACAGAAGCAGGTTTGGACGCGTAAGCGTTGCAAATACACTTCAACAAATATATTTGCGATTGACCAGACAGAGGCAATCAGTCAGTCGGTTTATCAGGCGGTCTCCTGTGCATCAGATAAACCCACGGACGGAATAACACGGACGCAGCATAGAAGTATGCAGCAACGTGTGGGCGGTGTGCTTAAGCCTGGGCCGAGCGAAATCCGACCGTCCACTGGCGCCCGCCCATGTTTTAACTAATATCTCTTAATCTGAAACAAATATCAAAAATCAAAAACGGACAAATTGTTGCCATATACGATAAGTTTATTCCAAAATACAACAATGAGCTTTTTCGTGTGTTTTAAATTTTAAATGTCCAAAATGGAAAATGGTAGCCACCGTTTTTCGTTTTAGTGATTATAAAGACGCATTACAATGTTAAAGCTTATTGTTGTACCTACCTTAAAATAAGCTTATCGTATAGGACAACAATTTGTCCGTCTTAGATTTTTAATGTTTGTTCTAGATTTTGAGAAATTATTAAAAACAGGAGAGGGCGCCACTGGACGGTCGGCGCTGCCTTAAGGACGTAATGAGAAAGGCTTTTGTAAATGCAATTCTAACCATTTTTAGGGTTTCGTAGTCTAGTACAAACCCTTATCATTTCGTCAACTGTGTCCGTCTGTCCGTCCGTATGCCTCACTATAATAACTTCAGTTTTGTACCTAGTGTCATTTTGGAAGAAGTAATATCATATTGACGCTGTTTAAACAGTACTTACCCAAAGAATAGCTATGCCATTTTGTCATACTTAAAAAGTAAAAACCGTATAAGTAATAATAATTGTACATTAAGTACGTAACGTAAGTGTGTAGTAGATATTATACTATAAATTAAACATGGAGTCAAAAAGCAAAGGCGGGACCCGCAATGGGGATTGTCCCGGCCGACTATAGCTCATCTTATTTTCATTTCAAGTAGTGGCTGTTGTAATTTATAAGTAAATGACATCTTGAAAATATAGAATGGCAAAGCAAAATCTCAGTTCGTTTGTGTTGCCAGGTGCTCCGTTTTAACACATTTTCCGCTATATTATCTTTTGCTATTTATTTACAGTTTATTGCACACAAAAATATTACAGAAAAAAAAAAACAGAACATAAAAAAATACGACACAACAAGTACAGCTTACTTCCACGTAGAAATTTCTTCCACCTGACCCTTGAAAGTGCGACATTATAAAGAAAGGCAAAAAAGACGTGTACAACCAGCAGCGTTATTCTTACAAGAAAAAAAATTACTTAATAATGTTATTTGTAGTAAAATATAGGGTGAAATTTTACTAGTGACAGATAGCTAAAACCTCAAGACAGGCTGGTGATAAGCAACAACTTTCCCTAAGAAACATAGGTCAAAAGATATAATAATCGGTACTATAATAATATTATAAATCTGAGAGTTTGTGTGTGTGTGTGTGTATCTATGTATGTTTGTAACCTCTTCACGCTCAAACAGATTGACCGATTTGGATGAAATTTGGAATACAGGTAGAGTATAACCTGGAATAACACATGGGCCACTTCTTACCGCGAGAAAACAACTATCACCACAGGAAAATGAGTGGCAGCGGGTAAATGGCTGGGCGGTAATCTAGTACGAAATAAACAGCTCCCATACAATGCCGACCAGCTGATTTGAGTTACTATGGAAACTCAGAACATTTTTGTCATATTACAACCTATTTTCCTTGGATAAAAGTGTTTCTATCTCCAGCCCGTCTTGTGATTTCGCTATCGGTCACTAGTAAAATTTCACCGTTTATACTAGACTTTTGGACTGTTTTGTATGCTCACTATAAGTTTGAACAATAAAATCTTCGTATGGAATATGACAGCGAGGACAAAATCTATAACGCAAATCAAAATTCCGTCTCGTGTATCCTAGTCTTGTTCCGACCCAAACACGGTCAGATTCCTTCGTACCAAATTGTCACAGAAGCAAAATAAATTTTATCTGCGAATGATTGAGCATTGAAAAAAGGCTTTAAGCAGCGAGAATGCTATATGAGTATACATACAACGCGATAATTCAATAAGATACGAAGGTGGAATCCGAAATCAAGAACAACATCCTACGAAAACAGTTTGGCAACATTTTCTTGGTGCATGTGCATCATAAAAAGACCATTTTGTATTGAAGCTGTCGAAGAACACTGATGTTAGCCATAAATCATGGTCACAATGCGACATGCACTTTCGTTGCGCAAAATAAAAGGTTTTATCATACGCGATTATGCACTCTTGTCCTTTTTGAAGTTTGAAGTATGCTTTAATAAATAATACTTATGTCTACTTGCGACGCCATTGTCCACAGTTCGCGAGCTTCCCGATTCATCATGGCACAAAGGTGTTTTGTCTGTTGCAGTAATAGGTTTTATTTTTTACTTTGAGAAAATATCTGATGCTATCCTCAATCGAACATTTTTGTGATGCGAGTGATGTTACAATTATTAGTTACGTTGAAAAAATCGAAAACATGCCAAGTATTCAACCACCAAGGAAAACAGTTTAAAAAGAAAACTACATTAACATGAATTTTGCATATCTTTTATTTATTTTTCATGTACTCTACGATTTTAGCATCGGGGCTTTGAAACCTAAACCTGACTATTTGGTGTGATTTTAGGCTCACCCGAAGAAGAAATAAATAATACTGAAAGCAAATACAAGTTCAATTACTTTTATTATATCCTTTGGGGTCAAAATCTCGTCGGGCGATCGGTTCATTCTTGAAGTCCACCTCATTTTTTGTGGTGAGTTCTTTACAGGCCTGCTATAAATACTACCGCCACCCGACTCACTGTGAACTTTAACATACACATTTAGAAAAATACTTAAGAGAATTGTATTTGTCTAGTAAAATGAAGCAAAAAGATTGTATTCTCCGCGTGCCGGCTGCGCCCGCGCCGACGCCGCGCCGGTGGCATTATACAGAAATGCTGAAATAGCAGGAATACCCTCCTGTATACCTCGATTCATAATACTCTAATAATGCTATAATTCTTCCTCAACTACATAGTTGCGTTGTCTGGCTTGACTAAAAACTTTTATTTAAAGCTTAATTCAGTTTAATAGTTTGAAAGTGATTGCACCATTACTTACAAACACACTTTTTGTCCGCTGGTGTTTATTTAAGTGCAAACAGTACATTTTTTTAAATGTATTGTTCGTGCGGACACTGGTAAAGTGATTGCCACTAGGTTGCTACTGGTTTAATTGATGACGAGACTGAATTTTAAAATGTCCTTCGGTTCTGACTGCTCCATGTGTGTGATTATAGGTTTTACTTTACCGCTATTATGTTTTGTATAATTTAATGTATACTCATAGGGCTTACCAGGCTTATAAATATATGTGTAAAAATACATATGACATCAAAGCTGTTCCGGGATAATTGTCATATCTCTAGAAGATCCGTCCTACCATTGACTGCTCTGCTGACTCACGCACGATGCATATCTAGGAATAGCACGCGTTGATGTCTTTTCTATGTAATAAAAAATAAACGGTAGTACTCACGTTTGACTCCATTTTAATATTACGAAAGTTATGACAATAATAGAATACATGTCTCCATTTCATAAATAACCTACAGTAATAAAGAAAAGTAATAATAGTAATAATTTAAGGCGGTTCTTCCACTTGTCGTCCATCGCTGCGTATTTTAACGCACCGAATGCATGCATCTGTCAGACGAAAGAATCCGCGAATACTGATCTTATTCCCATACAAATACGGCTATGGTGCGTTCACGATGCGTAACGGATGCGTTTCAAGTCGTTTGAACGGAAATAAGATTAGAATTCGCAGTTTCTTTCGTCTGACAGATGCATGCGTTACAGTGCGTTGAAAAAACGCAGCGATGGATGACAAGAATTCACTAGTGATTGCTAAAACTTTTCAACTAATAGTAAATCGAATAATTTCTGCAACTGCAACTTACACTTGGCACTACATGCATCGTCTCACCAACGTGTTATTTATGACGCATCGTCTACGCAAAGTAAATATAAATCAAGATGTTACTCAGCATTGCAGGCGGCTGAACGATGACTTGTATATTGAGAATAAATCAATAAACACTGGAAATGCCACCTCGGTAGTCGAGTCATGCTGAAGAGTACTCCAACGCACTTCAAAATTGAGAGGTAAGACGAATTCAAATCATCTCTAGACCTCCCATCTCAGCTTCTTTATGTAAATCGTGACATGCATTTGTATCCTCTGGTACCTCACAGATTTTGAACCGGACGGTTTTTAAATTAATTAGGCTACCGATAGTAGTTACTCTTGACACAAAGTTCATTAGGTCGTTCGTGCCACACGATGAGCAAGCAAACACAGTTGTCTGGGTCTGGGATAGATCGAAAAACTTGCCTTTTATGTGAATCCTATTTTTTGCAATTAATTTAAACCGTTTAAATTTTTTGCAGTGAACAAACCCAATTTTTCTCACAAGTTTAGATATTTATCTAACAAATAGAACTGTTTCAAACTTTTGCGGTCTCACAATTTGCAATTTTTTACCCAAATTGGGAACAATGTTTGTGGATACCTTAACCGCAGATTTCAAGATCATCAGCCTCAGATTCAAACTACTGAACCATAAAGACAGTTAGACCTCCCATAAGCACTAAGTACTATAAGTTAACCTAAACACACGTAGGTAGCGGACTCATTAGACGAGGCTACATCACGAGTTCCTGAGTCGTAATTGTTTATTTACTCCAACATTCCTTTGCACATTTGCCACATTTTAGTCTGAGGTTGAATTGGTAGGAAAACGACCAACTATTTAAGAGATAAAAATATGGTTATTTTTAATAACTGTGTGGAGGACCATTACATATTTTCTTGAGTTTGCACAGTTATTACTCATCACAATAAAATAATTTTTAATGAATTTAAATATAAATGTAACTTGAAGTGCTGCAGATAGCCTTAGCAATATAGTTTAAAACCACAATTAAATCTCAATCTGTTGTCTTTCACTGGCTAGGCTAAAGAAATATTTACACTGGGAATATGAATATAAGTTCTATAGTTACAATCTAAAGTATAGTAGTTAAAGTTAAATAAAAATCATAACATATTTATTTAATTCTTACATGTTACAGAAACACATAAGTGTGGGAGTCTTCCTTTATGTTCTAAAGAGGAACCAGTGTCGGAGAACTCCGCTTTTCCTCAAACATAAACTAGTAAAATGAAACCTTTACAATTTGTTGTTACAGTTGATTCAAAAATAAAACACAATATTTTGAAAATACAACAAAATTATTAAAAAGTAAATATTTTAAAGAAAATATGAATGATTAGAATTAAAGAAAAATCGGTGTGTGTCGTAAATCTTTTATCCTTTTTCAATTTAAGTTCACACGGAACCAGTGACCCTAAATAAACCTTTGAAATAAATCTTAGCATCCATAAAATCACGCAACACATAATTCAAAATGAACCCTATAAATTATTTAGACATTTATTTCCTAAGCATATCGGTCTAGGTCCTCGGAGCTAAGACTGGGGGGTGGGGGAGGGGCAGTCAATGCACTATTGAAATTTATCGTGCCCTGCGAATCTGCCGGCGGCGGCTCGGTCGGCGACCCGGAAAAAGGCCTTAGTTTGGAGCCTATAATACGATATTAATATAAGGACTGCAACCGAATAAAGAGTGCAAATGCTAGGTTTTTAAATTTTAGTTTTATTCATCATGCACCAACAACCTCAATAATCTATTGATGGACATAAGACTCCCAGTATATACTTATCACGCTTGGCTTTGGCAAGCCCGAGCCGGTTTTCTATTAGGACATACAAAATTGTTATAAGAAAAAGAAAATTGTGTAATACAAATTTCTTTTTTTTACAGTGACGGATCATGACGTCAATAAGTAATAATAAGTACTGTCCTACATTGAATAAAGTAATTACATTTTCATTTTCATGCCGTTGGCAGTGCGGCTTATCATAATGCATTGGCAGGGCACAGTTAGCTTAATACTTTTACGAAAATACACAAACATACATAAATCACGCCTATATCCCTTGCGGGGTAGGCAGAACGTAAACGGCTGCAAAAAAACGGACATTTACGCCACGTCTAACAAAATAATCGAATCGAAAATACATCCACTAGTAAAAATGGCGTGATGCTAATCTTATACGGTATTCCAAGGTATTCAATCCCATCCACGAACTCAAAAAAACAGCAACGCGAATTTCTAACCCGCAACGTTTAAGGTACAATAGAACACAAATAAGGTTCCAATAGAGTCGTGTTCCTGCGGTCAGTGACCTGGGAAGAGCCGGGATAGTTAGCCCGCAGCCTAATGTTCTATAGGAGCGTATTGGGAAGTAGTTAGTCGTATCTGCAAATGCGATCCCGAGAACCCACGGGCCAGATAAAGGAGTCTTGGGAGTGGTATAACTGCATAGGTTAGTTTATACCTCTATAAGTATAGCTTAGATTTGTTTTAAAAGTCTCGCGGTCGTATATTTGGAACATACTTTCTTTTCACATTATCCTTTAATAAATGAAGTTATACTTAAATGAACAAATCTGATCAAATATCAACCTTTATAACAAGCGTATTCACAAAAAGCATGGTAAAATGGCCCTGATTATATTGAAAATATCAAATGCGGTGAACTAAGTACTATCCAAATTGTATGACTCCATTTTCCATTTATTATATTAGCGTAGCACATATCGCACATTTAAATTTTACTGTTACTGAAATAAATAAATTCTGCAATCTTGTTTATTCTTTGTACCGCAACATGAACAGCTACTGATTTGTAGCAGAAATGAGCAGTTAGACTGATAGACTTAAGACTAGGTAAACAAACCACAAACTACCTCACTAATGATTTAAGGTCAAGCTAATGCTAAGCTAAGTGTACCTAAGTTGTTGTTATTAAGGAAAATATAAGCATATTATGTGTCGTATGTAATGTTATTCCTAAATCGGGAAAAGGTAAAACCGTTTTCCAGCGACTACAGAGCGCTGGGAGCTTCTTTGGCCAGGGCCTGGCTATACAAAGAGGGTATGCTGCCAGCTAGCTGGGAACTATGTCTGGTGGGAACGCATTGGGAATTGGGGGCCCATTTTGGTTTTAAGTTTTTCATGATTTGTTGTTTACAAATGTTTGTAAATTGTAAATAATATTTTATGTATGAAAATGATCAAAATTTTAATCGATACCGCGTAAAGCAGGTGCCCCCCCCCCCCCATATAAAAACTAGGATAAGGTTAGGCGGCTCTAATTTTTATTCTATTTTCATTTTAATTTACAGTGATTAATTTCTAGGTAAGTTTGTCAAATTCTATCGATATTTTATCCCATTGTGTGTTATTTTTCTATGTTAACCATCCTAAAGTCCATTAAGTTTGTCTTTTTGTTTATCTCTCTTTAGTAAGACCATTATTGCCCAAAGTAAACACTCCATTTTCCCATGTGATGTTGGCTTCACCCCATTTTTTCCGTGGTTGTCGTAAGACCTTACGACAAAAGGACTAAGGGACTCGAGGGTTACATGTGTATTGCATTTTTAGGCGGTGGCCTTACAATCTGTCACTATGGCTATACACAGTTTCATGAATGACCCTGAAATTTGGCGTAAATGACAGTTTTTACGGCCGTTTACGCTCTGCCTACCTCACAAGGGATAATAGGCGTGATATATGTATGAAAACTCTAGACCCCTCTATCGCCAATACTAATGGCGCTACAATTTCGCCGTAGCCTGCGCCCGCGCAGCACTCCCAACATTTTATATCTGAGAGCCGACATTAGCGCGCCGATATAAGCGTTCGGTAGATTAGGGCCTGAACTAAGTACCCGCACCCTTCCTGGTTCGACGCACGCGGGTAAGCCGTGGGTGTTGTTTAGACAGCACCGAGGGGTCATTAAAGGTTTGTTTTAGAAAATTGACGTAATGTTTCAAGGAAACACTCAAGGAAGAATGCGTAGAGTAAATTTTTGCCCTCAAATTGGGATATATATATTTTTTTTTATTAAAGATGGGTTTGCTCTTGACTCTAGTCTAGGTCATAGGACAGAGACAGAGTCTAAGATGGAGCGAGCTCACCCAAAAGAAGCCCTGACGGAACGCAGCAAGCTACTTGGCGCCAGACTTCGGTGGGATGGTGGTCGCGAGCCAGGCGGCCCCTTATCTTATCTTACCTTAAATTAGTGCTGGCACTTTCTGTGAAATAGGTTTAAAAAAGGATAGGAGATATTTCAGTCATGTCATGTCTTATAATTTGACGCAAAATACATGTTATATGTCAAAATAGGGCGACGATGAAAACAATGGCGACTAAGGTGACAAGAACCTAGACCTATTGACCTTTTTAAACATGACAGGACTGAGATATCTCCTGTCCTTTCCAAACCTAATTGAGGTAAGATAAGAGAATTGATATCCCGAATTGAAGCCTATAGCTACCTATCTTTCACAGCACCGAACTTCCATGTGGAAAAAAATAAGATAATTGAAAAAAAAATGTTTACTTAATAATCAAAATTACTGATAGAGATCCTCTTGTGCATAGAAATTGAATACGGGTAAAGTTTCTATAGAATAAGTAACACTACTGAGTCATAATTTAATGCAATATAATTCAGCGACAAACATAAACGACACTCGTACATTTCTCGAGAAGCTTATTGCATCTAATAGGCGTGAATTATTTTGTACCTACTACCTTTCCGCTTGCGATCCCGCTCATTGTAGGTACTTAGTTCTCTCAATAAAAGTACCTACTTATTAATATTTTTTGGTATCTGCCTTTGACGTTAAGTAGTAATTGAGTAGTGCGTTCTTAAGATTTCTCTTTTCTCTTTGCTCTATGGAACCACCAAAAAAGGATGTTTTAAACTTACACGCAAAAGGGATTTTAGGTACAATTGTCCATTTAAATTTTTAGTCCCTCTGACGTGATATTAATTTTGTGGATGTGTGTTTCTGCTTAGAGGAAATATACTCGAGCCCATTACCTACATAGATATTCCACTTAACATAGGTAGTTTCTTCGTGCGCTATGACAATTATTTAGATCTCGCCGCTCTCGAGAAAGCATAGCGTACATTCCTGAATCAGAGACGGAGTTCACAATGAGCAAAGCAATAGCAAATGCACAAATTACGACTGGCACGCGGCGCGCCTATTCAGATGGCTCACTTAGTACATAGCAACTACTACTAAGGCGAGTGTGAATGGCCTCGAAAGTGGCGCCACTTCACAAAAAAAAATATCTTTATACAAACAATCTATCAGAATGTCCGTTGCTCAAGTTTTTAGTATTATCCTTAAGTAAAATTAGAACCTGCAAACTCACAAATATTCGCTGTAATTAAATTATGACAAAAAAATACTAAAAATTGACACTTTTGGTACGAATTGCTCGCCTTGAAAGGTGTCGGATCTCAAAAAAAAACGTCGACTCAACTGTTGTATGAACTTTTTAAATATACCTACCTATTAGATTGCAATTGCAAGCTGTTATAACTTTGAAAAAGAGTAAGGTGTGATAGGTGTCTAGGTGTGCCTTCTGTTAACCTTTGTATTTTATTTCGAAGTGCACAATGAGCTCGCAATGGAAAATGCGAAATGGAAATAAATCTGCGCAGACGCAGCGAGTGTGTTAGATCGGCCGAATGGATCGCGCAAGCTGGGGGCGTTTGCGCGTGGACCTAAGAAGCTTCCAGGGACGTGACAAAAGAAGCTATTCTATTCCATACATTCTTTCTTGACCAAAGTAGGTAGGAATACAATACAATACAATATTCTTTATTTGTACAAAACACAACAAAACAAACAGATACAAAAAATTCAAAAAGATCGGTACAATTTAGGCGGCCTTATTGCTGAGATAGCAATTTCTACCAGGCAACCTTTGGGTGAAAAAAGAAAGAGTATGTATGGTTAAGCGGGATAGTACATAGTACATCTACATATACTAATAAACTATTTTTCATATTAATGCATATAAGTACATTACTTAAGTTAAATAAACTAATATATACTAATATGATAAACTAATATATAAAGATGTTTAATTTAGCGTTGCTATGCTGGGGTAAGTTAGGTATTAATGACGGTCTATGAATGCGCCGCGATACTCAATCGCATGCATTCGCTCTGGGCATATGTTGTCCCTTTCTCACTCGCGGGGCGAGGGTGGCGGCGTGCGCGCGGGCCGCCTGGTAGGCGCCAAGCGGTGATTTCTGCACCGCACTATCAGTCACTCAAAACCGTTCGGACGGGAGGGTATCGCGTATTGTGCGGATTTCCCGCCACGCGTTTTGTGATGCCGCGTGTAATGGACGATTCAATTTGAGATCGCGCGTGTTGATGCATCGTATTATTGCGTTTCTCCTGGGTTGTACTGGAATGCCAGGCTTAGTGATTGTTGGATGTCTCGACGTCTTCCACGTGAGCGTCGCGTTGAATAGGCATCAGGTGGCCATATTGGCCCGCGTTTGTACGGCCCAAATTCGGGTTGGGTCACGCGTAATGACTAATATCAAAGTGGAATACGAACAGAAGCTGTGAGTGGTTTGAAGTGAATAACGCGCCAAGGCTGTAGTGGAATGCTGGATGTCGATACCTTTTCCACCCAGCCCTGTAAGTACCCACGGAATCCCTATTTGATCCATTCCCTGAACTTCCTTTCTCCGTTGGGTATTTTATGCATTTGGACCGGCGACGTGACCGTAAGTGTCGAACCTAGTTGTTTTAGTATAAAACTGTTTCTTCATGTTAATGGTGTGTTCCCTTTAGTCATATTTGTTGTACCATTATCATTGTGACTCCTTAGTACGAATTGCGGAATTCGTGGGGTGATATAATTTGGAGGTACTTACTTATAATCTAGTGCTTATACGTGTGACGTAACGCCAGATCGGCAGACGGTATTTACTACAGAATTGAGTTATGTAAAGGTCAGAACACATCATTTGCCAATTTCACTCAACTTAGTTAATTAAGTTAAATAGATTTAGGTTCACGTTTAATTCATAGTATGCGCTGCTATATTGTGCAGCGTATGCTATTTAGCGCTGCGTAACGCGGCCATTGTCTGCCTTCAGTTGAACTCCTGGTATTTTACTAGAAATTTACCGGTGTAAATCGCTTCCACTGCGGGAGTTTAGCTTGGAATTAGACAATTTTTGGTAGCAGAGCGTGGTTCAGAAAACCACTAGATTTAAGATTATTTTAGTATAAGATTTTAAATCTACCTACATAAAAAAAAAATATATATATTTATTGTGATTGTAGTGTGTGCCCTGTGTAGAATATCCTATCGGTAGGATCAGGGCCAATCAATTAGTGAATTGCTTGTTATTATCGTTGTGTTTACCCTGTGCGGATATCCTAACGGTAGGATCAGGGCCGATTGTCTATTATTTTTTTTTATTGTAAGGTTCGGTGTTACTTTGAGTTGGTACCATGGCTCCCACAATTACACAGCTTCAGGCAAAAATTAGAACGCACCTAATTTGGTTCGCGACTAAGCAGGCGATGGTCGGTCGCGGGGACCGAGAGGACGCACTCATCGCTTGTGCGCAACGGATTGACGAACGGGTCGCGGAGGTGTTGGATTGCCTCACTGGATGCGAGGAGTTATTTGATGGGACGCCTGATGAGGAGGTCAAACTTACGGTCCGGACGAATGTGACCCAGTGCATGGAGATGGGGCAGGAGATCCAGCAGGCGGCTGCTGTGATCACCAGGCGTAGAGCTGGGGAGCCGGACCCACCCCATGGTCCGCGGGGACCGGGGGTGCAAGTGCCCCTGCCGGCTGTGGCGATTCCGGTCTTCCACGGGGACTACACGGATTGGACCCGATTCCAGGATCTGTTTGACAGTGTGATTCATAACCGCACTGACTTGCAGCCGGCATATAAAATGGCACAATTGATGGCCAAGCTGCAAGGTGAGCCCCATGAGCTGGTAAAGCATCTACCAGTCGATGATGCAAGTTACGAGACGGCTCGCGGTTTGCTGATCGAGAGATACAGCAACAAACGTCTCATGATTGACCAACTCCTGGAACAGTGGCTCACCGTGCCGACCATCACACGAGGGACGGACCTCAGGGCCAAGGTCCTCAACCCTGTCTGCGTTGCAGTGAACGCTCTTGAGAGACAGGGGATGCCGGTGTCAGGCTATGATTATATCCTGGTCCACACGTTGTTGCGCCGCCTGCCGAGCGACATGGCCGCTCGTTTTGAACAGTCACACGGATGTAAGACATCTGATTACCTCCCGACCTTCGAGGAGCTCAAGTCCTTCCTCGAGGCCGAGTGCAGGCGGGTAGATGCCCAATTTGGAGAGTCGCCTCACGCGGAGTCTGCGGCCGCTCGCCGCCCGGAACGGCCGGGTGCACAGGCGCGAGACGGTAAGAGTAGGCCACCCAGGCGATACAATGTCGCTAATTTGGAATCGAGGTGTGCCTACTGCAGAGAGGCGGGGCATCAGGTGACTGCGTGTGAGGAGTTCGCTGCACAGCGGGTGCAGAAACGTCGTGGTGTGGTGCAGCAACGGCGTTGGTGCTTTAGGTGTATGGGGCCGCATCAGGTGCGAGAGTGCCCATCAAGCACCAACTGCAGGTACTGCCAGGGTGCCCACCATCAGCTCCTATGCATGAACCGCAGCGGAGATTACGGAGGCAGAGCTGACGCGGGTCAGCGGACGGAGTCTGCCCTACCTAGACGGGAGCAACGCTCCCCACCCCCTCTAAGGAGGAGTCCTCTTCCACCAAGGTTCCAGGGACGAGGCCAGGGACATCAGCAGGTGATGCCCCCTTCACCACGCGCGAGACAGTCACCACCTCGGCAGCAGGTGCCGGAACGGGGTAGGTGGTCACAGGTCCAAGGTCAGGGGCACCCATCACAAGTACGTGATGCTACGGGCGGGTGCCAACACCAGGGCCAGTACATGCAGTACTCGGCGGGTCTGAACAACATGGTGAGTTCCCATGACCCACGCATGCCTCTCCCCTTGGCTGAGCACCCGCGGCTACAGGCGCATCCACGGTACGCGCGCCTGCCGCAGGGTTACTATAGGCTGCCAGCCATGGCGTACAGGACCAGAGGTCCCTATCAGCAGGAGTGGGACCCACTCGAAGGTGTACGGAGAGAGGGGACCCCCCCCGCAGGACGCGGACACTCCGCGCTTAGATTCCTGCTAGGTAATCGCCGCCTACACGCCAGCTTCGGCCCCCCGGCCAATTACGGTATTGTTGCCTACGGCAATGATTTGGGTATGGGGATACGGTGGCCGCAGCATACAGGTAAGAGCCTTGTTAGATACAGGGGCTCAGGGTTGTATTGTGTCTAGTAAGCTGGTGAGTAGGCTACGCTTAAATATAAGGCCCACAACGGATGGGGCTGTAGGTATTGGAGGTGTAGATGTGCCTGACGTTCGGGGTCAGGTGAACTTCGACTTCACATTAGGTAATACAGGTACAGGGGTCAGCTATCATGCCTCAGCAGTGGTGCTGGATGAAGTGGTAGGGAAACTTCCTCAGGTTCGGTTACCGTCAACGGTACGAGGGTTAACCACAGGCTTAGAGTTAGCTGATCCTGAATTTGATACTCCTGGTACGGTGGACGTTCTCCTCGGGTCAGACGTCCTCGGGAGATTCTGGTGTGGCAGAAAACGGGTACTTCAGCAAACTGGTTTAGTGGCCGTTGATACCACAGGGGGGTATGTTATTTTTGGCCCAGTTTGGAAACCTCAGGACCTACCAGAGGGCGATACGGTTCTCTATGGTAGTGTGTTGTCGGAGGTGCTGCAGAGGTTTTGGGAGTCTGAGGAGCCACCCACAGCGGATAGACGGAAGCCAGAGGATGACGAGTGCGAGCTGTTCTATCAGTACAACACTGCACGAAGTTCGTCAGGTAGGTTTGTTACCAGGCTGCCATTTCTCCCAAACCGCCCCTCCTTAGGTAGTTCGCGACAGATCGCGGAACGGAGACTACTGGCTATGGAGAGAAAGATGAAGCGAGATGCAGCACTTCGGCAGAAGTATATCGAATTCATGAGGGAGTACCTAGAGTTAGGCCACATGTCGGTGTCCAGCATAGATTGGAGGTGTGTCGAGCATTACTATATACCACACCTGGCTGTTTTGAAGTCACCGGAGGCGAAGATACGGGTAGTGTTTGACGGTTCTGCTCCTACATCGAATGGTGTGTCTGTGAACCAGTGTCTGCACGCGGGTCCCAAGTTGAACCGGGACATTGTGGACATCCTCACAGATTTTCGGTTGCACCAAGTAGCGTTCGTCGCAGACGTCAAAATGATGTTTCGCCAAACAATTATACACCCGGATGACCGTCGGTACCAGCTGATTTTGTGGCGTGAGAGCCCTGACGAGCCGATGGTCACTTATGAGCTTAACACGGTAACGTATGGTCTGAAGCCAAGTCCGTTTTTGGCAGTACGCACGCTGCGAGAGTTGGCCGCACAGGAAAGGGTAAGATTCCCTCGAGCCGCAGCAGTACTGGATCGCGACGTCTACGTGGATGACATCTGCACGGGTGCAGATAGCGTGCAACAAGCACTGCTACTACGAGACGAGCTGATCGCGATCATGGAATCAGGAGGTTATGAGTTGCGGAAATGGCTGTCCAGCTGTCCAGAGCTCCTGGCCGGGTTGCCAGGTGAGTTCCAGCAGGACCCGCACCTTTTCGAGAACCCGGACAATCCAAATACGTTGAGCATCCTAGGGGTGCAATATAGGCCAACGCATGATGTCTTTACGTATCAGATCGAGCCAGACCTTTTGCAGAAGACTTGGACGAAGCGTTCGGTATTATCGACGATCGCCAGAACTTTCGATCCTAGCGGGTGGATCGCACCGGTGACGTTCATGGCGAAGTGCTTCTTGCAAAGGTTGTGGATAGCAAACTTGGGTTGGGACGACCAGCTCTCCGGAGAGCTGTTGAATGATTGGACCAAGTTTGTGACCACCTTACCAGGGATCGTACGCATCGCCATACCTCGCAAGTTGCTCCCATCGGTGGGATGTAAGGCTACCCTACATGGGTTTTGTGATGCCTCGGAGCGAGGGTACGCGGCAGCTGTCTATTTGCGGACAGTCAGTTCAACGGGAACTGTAGACGTGCGTCTAGTTATGGCCAAGAGTAAGGTGGCTCCGGTTAGGACAAGATGGACCATTCCAAAGTTGGAATTGGCGGGAGCAGCGCTTCTCACGCGCTTGCTACATTATGTCGCTAGTAATCTACGCGGTACCATCAATTTGGATGAAACGGTGTACGCATGGACCGACAGTAGGATAGTTCTGTGCTGGTTACAGACGTCGGTACATACTCTTGAGGTTTTCGTGGCAAATCGGGTGTCACAGATTAAAGGATCGGAAACTCCGTTGGTATGGAGACACGTACCGGGAGAACAGAACCCAGCGGACTGCGCCTCACGGGGATGTAGGGCCCCTGATTTGGTAGGTCACTCACTGTGGTGGGGACCTCAGTGGCTGACTGAGTCACCTGAGAGATGGCCATACAATGAGTGCGGGTCGCCGCTTGGGCCACCTGATCGAGGTTTGCGAGTGAACGTAGGGCAGATCGTACCTAAGCCTAGTGCGGCTTTCTTGCTGGAACGATACAGCTCCCTCGACAAACTTCTAGGGGTGACAGGTTGGATCAAACGGTTCGTGAACAACTGTAGAAAACCTCAAGCAGAACGGAACTTGGCACCTGTCCTCTCGCCTGCGGAGCGGAATGCGGCTCTAAGTTTATTGGTTAGGGTCGTCCAGGCGGAACATTTTGAGGAAGAGGCCAGGCTGCTCAGGGATGGCCGTGGAAAGCTGAAGGGAGGTCTTGTGCGCCTCAACCCGTTCGTGGACGAGCATGGAATGCTCCGGGTTGGAGGTAGACTTCGGAACGCTAACCTGCCCTTTTCAGCACGGCATCCGCTGTTACTCCCAAAGAAGGGACCTTTGGTAGAACTTATAGTTAGGGATCGTCACCAGAAAAACTCGCATGCGGGCTGCAATGCACTTTTGGCTATTCTGCAGCGCGAGTTTTGGATCTTGTCTGGACGACGTACGGTACGGAGCATTGTGTTCCGGTGCTTGCCTTGCTATCGGTTGAAGGCAGCCACAATGCAACCTCAGATGGGAGACCTCCCACCGGACCGGGTGACGGAAGCCTGGACGTTTGCGGGTGTGGGAACGGACTTTGCGGGGCCTTTTATGGTAAAGGCATCACGCCTTCGCAACGCGAAGTCAATCAAGGCGTATTTGTGCGTGTTTGTGTGCCTAGCAACCAAGGCCGTCCACTTGGAACTCGTGGCCGACCTCACTACGGAGGCTTTCTTAGCAGCTTTAGATAGATTTGTGTCGCGAAGAGGGCGACCAGCGCTGATCAGGTCGGACTGTGGTACCAACTTTAAGGGCGCTGATCGATGTATGAAAGAAATTATAACGTTTTTATCGGAAAACGAGGAAGCTATCGGCACGAGCCTCTCCCGTCAGGGCATTAACTGGGTGTTCGATCCACCAGGATGCCCCCACTGGGGTGGTATATTTGAAGCGGTTGTAAAGTCCGCTAAGACGCATTTGATGCGCGTTATAGGTTTAACGATATTAACCTTTGAGGAGCTAGCGACCGTGTTTTGTAAAATTGAGGCCGTTCTCAATTCACGTCCTTTGTGTCCGCTTAGCTCAGATCCGAATGATCTGGAGGCCCTGACACCAGGGCATTTCTTAATTGGCCGACCACTTAACGCCTTGCCAGAGTACCCCTACACAGAGGTCAGTAGCAATCGTTTGACGCGTTATGAGTTGCTGCAGCAAATGTCTCAGAATTTTTGGAAGCGACGGTCGCTTGAGTATTTGCACATTCTGCAGCAACGCCTTAAGTGGACGGACAGAACTGAACCCCCTCGCATCGGAGATCTCGTTCTGGTTAAGGATGCCAACCTGCCGCCACTGCGATGGCGCAGAGGGCGCATTCTCAACTTGTTCCCAGGTAGTGATGGCACTCCTCGAGTCGCGACAGTTCAGGTAGGGGATTCAGTTCTTAAGCGAGCAATAGCAACGCTATCTCGTCTCCCCAGTAGTGAATAGGCCTAAGGGATTCGGCCTAGGGCGGGTGAATGTTTAATTTAGCGTTGCTATGCTGGGGTAAGTTAGGTATTAATGACGGTCTATGAATGCGCCGCGATACTCGTTCGCATGCATTCGCTCTGGGCATATGTTGTCCCTTTCTCACTCGCGGGGCGAGGGTGGCGGCGTGCGCGCGGGCCGCCTGGTAGGCGCCAAGCGGTGATTTCTGCACCGCACTATCAGTCACTCAAAACCGTTCGGACGGGAGGGTATCGCGTATTGTGCGGATTTCCCGCCACGCGTTTTGTGATGCCGCGTGTAATGGACGATTCAATTTGAGATCGCGCGTGTTGATGCATCGTATTATTGCGTTTCTCCTGGGTTGTACTGGAATGCCAGGCTTAGTGATTGTTGGATGTCTCGACGTCTTCCACGTGAGCGTCGCGTTGAATAGGCATCAGGTGGCCATATTGGCCCGCGTTTGTACGGCCCAAATTCGGGTTGGGTCACGCGTAATGACTAATATCAAAGTGGAATACGAACAGAAGCTGTGAGTGGTTTGAAGTGAATAACGCGCCAAGGCTGTAGTGGAATGCTGGGTGTCGATACCTTTTCCACCCAGCCCTGTAAGTACCCACGGAATCCCTATTTGATCCATTCCCTGAACTTCCTTTCTCCGTTGGGTATTTTATGCATTTGGACCGGCGACGTGACCGTAAGTGTCGAACCTAGTTGTTTTAGTATAAAACTGTTTCTTCATGTTAATGGTGTGTTCCCTTTAGTCATATTTGTTGTACCATTATCATTGTGACTCCTTAGTACGAATTGCGGAATTCGTGGGGTGATATAATTTGGAGGTACTTACTTATAATCTAGTGCTTATACGTGTGACGTAACGCCAGATCGGCAGACGGTATTTACTACAGAATTGAGTTATGTAAAGGTCAGAACACATCATTTGCCAATTTCACTCAACTTAGTTAATTAAGTTAAATAGATTTAGGTTCACGTTTAATTCATAGTATGCGCTGCTATATTGTGCAGCGTATGCTATTTAGCGCTGCGTAACGCGGCCATTGTCTGCCTTCAGTTGAACTCCTGGTATTTTACTAGAAATTTACCGGTGTAAATCGCTTCCACTGCGGGAGTTTAGCTTGGAATTAGACAAAAGATATGGAAGAGGATAATAAGAAAAACAATCAGTGAAAAGAGAAAAGAAATAAAATGAAAAACGTGACAGCTGTAAATAAAAAACATACATAAAACATAACTAGTAGTATTCGTATACATACATGCTTACTTAATATTAAGAGAGGTAAGAAAATGGTTTTTTATTTTTTCCTTAAAACAGGAATACCTTTTTCTATATTATATGAATACGTATACTTTCTTTCTATAGAACAGAACTCCTCATAAAAAACGACTTCACATTTCCCTAGCTAGCTAATGACAGATTCAAACACGCTGTTCTCTGACTGAAAGTGCCTATTGTTTTCCGATACGCAAAGATATTCCTTTCCATTTATGGACAACGGGTAACCGTGAATTAATTAGGCGCTGTATGTAGCATACCTCAGACACGTACTGGAAAGAGTTGGATTAAAAAAAAAGGATTTGTATGAAATAAGACAACTCGCGTGGAAAATCTTTGCTGTCAAATCGTTGGATGGTTTTGTTCATTTCTTATTATGCTAACAGTTAATAGTATAGAAAATTACAGTGGCAATAGGGGACAGTTGAGTGTCGCTGGCATTACAATAGCAAAAATAAGAGAATCGCGGCCGATAGAATGCAGGTGTAGCAGCCAGTATTGTTTGTCCATGCCCTCTCTTTTTCCAAATCATTTGAACCCAGTACAGTGCAGCATAATAATTGAAATAAAAGCAAAATGGTTATTAGAACCGCGTTCGGAGGCGTCAACTCCTATTTCACTTACTGTGTCCGCCCACTCGCGCATATCGGCGCGCACGCATTCTTCTAGCGTTCTTTGTACAATAGGTAGGTATAGTCTGTGCTTGTGTTGATACTTCTTCGTTTGACAGCTAAGGTAATATAATATGAAATTTTCTAGCCAATCTTCAATTGTACTTAGATGGCGCTGAGCGTAAAACCGTATGTAAATAAATCAAATGTATCGTTATGACACAAATTTTAAAAATTAAACATAGCTTCGACTTTAGTCTGAGAACAGCATTTGAATCGGTCACTATCTAGCTACTCTACCTATAAAAATTCGTTTTTTATGTAGAGCTCTGTTCTATGGATAGTAAGGTAGGTAGTACGTACTCTTATACCTAATATAGAAAAAGGTATTCCTACCTACTTTTTGGTGAATAAAGAATGTATGGTCCCTGTAAGACATTTACAAAAAAAAAGCTCGAGAACTGTCACTTAGTAAAGTCCCAAATACCATTAGATAAAATTGTAAGTTTAGTTTACGCAAAAGTATTTTGTACTTTCCCTAAAAGTTGCTTATAGAAAGGTTGCTAGGTTGGTTGGTAGGTAGGCTGCGTTTAACGTTCTATAAAATTGTTGTAAATACTTATGACGGATATTTTATTCTCGTTGGTTCAAACACCTTATACCACTTGTTTTTTCTTGACGTGATAAAATTATAATTTAATAAATTCAACTTGGAGCATTTTCTTAATACATAATGCATAATGGTTCACTGAGAGGCACAGTTGCACAAACTTTCAGATCTATCTAAATCGAGATCGAATACCTGGAACTGCGTAGTTAGTAAAGTGAGACGATATTAGAAGATTGATAAATAGTTTTATTTTAAAATCCGCGATGTATCTCCCTCATTTGAAGGTTCATATTTCATTTAGGTACCATGTATTGTGACCGTGCCTAAAAAGGTAGCAAAGATTACTCAAATAAAAACTGCTCTATTAATCTAACACATGTTTACATTGTTTTAGTTGTAACATCTTAAAAAACAGGTATAACAGGCGGATGAGAGCAACTAAGTGTAACCTTCCTGTAAATACACTTTAGTATAACTTTAAACTAATACGCAGGTGAATCCTATCCTCTACATAACTGCAGTTCTTTTCTTTTTCGTGTGGGACACCGAGTCGTACAACGACACGATGAACCCTGATGTCACAGTTTTTCAACCGCCTACTACTAGTAGTAGGCCTCTGACATGGTTGTGTAACAACTGCTGTCTAAGTAATCATAGACAGCAACCGGGACCGACTGCTTAACGTGCCCTCCGAAGCACAGAACCATTTCTTTTTGACAATCAGGTGGTTCACCCTGCGATGTCCTAACCAGACCGGGAACAAATTCACAAAGTGATAAATATCAACTTTTGTGAGAGTCCCACCGAGAATCGAACCTAGAACCTTTGCGTCGCAGGCAGTCGCACTATCTCTGCGCCACATCGGCCATAACTGCAGTCAAAATAAAACATTCTCCGCGTTATTACAAATAAGTTAGACGCGCTTTTAGTCAATGTTTAATATTTTTTATATACGATTTGAGTGCCGTGTGAGGCTTAGAATAGCTTCACTCCATATCATTACCGCGGGTGTCGTAAGAGGCGACTTAGCGACTCAAGGAATTCATATGTGTTACAATTTAAGGCGACAGGTTGACAACCTGTAACAATAGTGATACTAAATTTTTCCAGAAACAGCCCTCAAATATTTGTCAAACGTGGCGACAGCGATATCGCTCTGGCTACCCCGCAAGGAATAAAGGTGTGATATGTGCATGTGTATGTATGATTTGACGCTGTCAAAAACTTTAAACCACCTATTATTGCAACTGGCCCTCAAACTTTTATTTAAAACAGTCACGTCAGGTGAAGAAAGCGAAATGGTTCCCAATGTTCCCATCATTACCAGAGCTCCTCTTGTCTTTAAATGCGGTGTTTATGGAAATCACCCGCGTTCTCGTCAACTTTTTATGCATCAAAATGTTCGTAAGTAGCGGCCATTTTGTTTTTTATAAACCTCAATGAAAAAACACAGGGTTTCTTATTTATTTATATTTATTAGGACAGACAACCAATTTGCTACCAGACTACTTAACTTTAAACACTGCTGCATTCACTGAATTTCAGTGGCCTATGTTATGAAACTACTGGCTAAAAGTCTACAGGTGAAATTTGTAGTATATTGCGTGGCCGGTTAATATTGCTGGAAGCATAATGGGCTGACTACACAATGAACATCGAATTTCACCTGTAAAATTGTAGCCTGTAGTTTGATAATATCGGGTACAGGTCGTTTTTTATAAAGATATTCAGCTGAAATTGTCACATGTCATACATCTTTTGACCGCGACCGAACTACTTAAATAAACGCAGGACTGAGAGTTCCGGCCCTTACGTAGATAAGGGACTTAGCAAAAAGGTAAAACCACTTTATTACCTATTAATTTTACTTACGTAGTTTATGTAGCATCAAAGTTGTGTTAATTTACCTAATTAATAGTTAGATACAACATATTATACCTGGGTACGTAGAACTGAAATTGATTATCATAAAATGTAATTAAAAACATAAAATACCTACACCTAGCGAGTTTATTAATTGTGTAACATGGTTACATAGAAGTTGTAGACTTTGGTCTTCCAAATAAAAATAACTTTGGTTAATTATTTAAAGTTGTCTATAAGTAACTATCAGGTCTCGTCTTATGGCCTGAATTCAACTATAAGTATTCGGAGGGATGTCCCAGGTCCCTTACACCCTGTACATACCTGTACAATATGAATAAATAATAATAATAATATAATATCAATAAATTGATATACAGGGTGTAACGGAGCCCTCCGAATACTGATAGGGTGCATGCAGACCATGAAACTGAACAGCCTTTGCTTTGAACAGAAGTTGTTCAGTTACATGGTCTGAATACACCCTATCAGTATTCGGAGGGCTGTCCCTTACACACTGTATATATATGTGTAAAAAAAATATACAATCTTTTGCAATGTTCTCAAATTGATTTATATTCTTACTCATAAATATCCGATAAATATATATATATACATCCATTTATTGATATTTATCGGATATTTTAAAATATTGTATATTATTTTTTATGCATTATATATACTACTAGCAGCCCGCCCAGCGGTTTCACCCGCCGCTAACACTTTCCCCCCGGGAATAAGACAGTTTAATATAGCCTATGTTCATCAGGGATAATGTAGGATTCTAAAAATCTTGACTTCAATTTGAAACAAATATATTTTTCAGATGGTGGTGGCGTAAAGTTACATGCCTGTGATTAACCTGGCCAGTCCCACGGCAGTGCCTATATTTTTATTTTTTTTAAGCCGCCCGAGCCGGTTTTCTATTAGGTCATAACAAAATTGTGATAAAAAAAAAGAAAATTGTGTGACACAAATTTCTTTTTTTAGAATGACGGTTCATGACGTCAATAAGTGATAATACTATCCTACATTGAATTAACAATTTCAATTTTAATTAACGGTAACAGATTTTTTTAAATCGATCCAGTAGTTTCGGAGCCTAAAATCAATCCTGTGTCAAAATAAAATCCTGTTTCTAATATTAGTGTAGATTATATAATTATTATTTTAGTGTGATGCTGGCTTAGAATAGCATCACCCGATTTCTTTCCCGTGGGAGTCGTAGGAGGCGACTAAGGGACTTGAGGGTGTGTATTGCACTTTTAGGCGATGGGCTGACAACCTGTCACTCTAGCGATACACAATTTTCCGAATGACCCCCAAACATATATCAAACGTGGCGTAAATGTCCGTTTTTGCGGCCGTTTACGCTCTGCCTACCCCGCAAGGGATAATAGGCGTGATATGTGTATGTATGTATTATTTTAGTGTAGATTTTTTTACCGTGTGATGCCGGCTTAGAATAGCATCACCCCATTTCTTACCCACGGGTGTCGTAAGAGCCGACTAAGGGACTCGAGGGATGTGTATTGCAATTTAAGGCGATGGGCTGACAACCTGTCACTATAGTGATACACAGTTATCTGATTGACCCTCAAACTTTTGTCAGACGTGGTGTTAATATCCGTTTTACGGCCGTTAACGCTCTGCCTACCCCGTGAGGGATATAGGCGTGATTTATGTATAAAGATGTTTTTAATGCATTATTTAATGTTTTTTGTCGTCTTTTTATACCGAGTAAGGGACATCCCTTCGAATACTGATAGGGTGCATGAAACATAAAACTGGACAACTTTCCCCTAGAAACATATGTCAGGAAACGCCAAAAAATGACCTTCCATACAAAATCACAATCAGCTGACTGCATTCACTATGGGAAGTCAGTTGTTTTACCGTTTCCTGAAATATGTTCCTAGGGGAAAGTTGTTCAGTTTCATGGTCTGCATGTACCCTATTAGTATTCTGAGGGCTATCCCTGACACCCTTTAATACAGTAATGATTGAATGTAATCATTAAATGTAATCATTACATTACTGGTACGAATAATGTGGCGTAGTTGGTAAATTTTTAAATGAAAAAGTAGTTATTGTAGCATAACTGTAATAGTTAGACATATGGTATCGCGGACATTATTATAGATATTGATGTCTTCTATAAAACTGTAGTACATCACTTTGCTCTATTGTCAATAATTTCCACAGCGTACGCGATATAAGATATTTTTTTGGTACATTTTTCACACGTTGGGTTTTATTATCGAAATTTTCACGCGGATCCCTATTTTTTTCTCGTATAAAATATAGCCTATGTTCATCAGGAATAATGTAGGATTCTAATGGTGAAAGAATTTTTAAAATCGGGCCAGTAGTTTTGGAGCCTATTCGATGCAAACAAACAAACAAACAAACAAACAATCAAATCTTTCCTCTTTATAATATTAGTGTAGATTTTATGATGATTTATTATTTTGAAATGGTAATTAAATAGAAAAATAACCTTTTATGTTTATTTTTATTGTCTATAATCAAATAATATGGCGCGGATCACACTTGACGTCCGTTTTTGCATATTTCTAGCGCATCCGTAACGCAAAGACAATTGTAAATTCTGATTCTATTCCCTTACAAATACGGCGACAGTGCGTTCGGATGCGTCTGTCACACGACACATACGATGCATCTGTCAACGTACTGTCGTCGCCGTATTTGTATAGGAGAAGTATATACTCTGTTGATACTGCAACTTATATAATAACCATCGAAAACATACAAATCGGCGAGTCAGACTCGCGCACAAAGGGTTTCGTACCAATATGCATAAAACTGACAATAAAATCACGTTTGAGCTCAGTTTTTTTTATTGTAGTTATAGCAGCAACAGAAATACAGCATCTGTGAAAATATCAACTCTCTTATCATGGTTTATTACATATGTCTTAGTAACAGACAGACGGACAGCGAAGCCTTAAGAACAGGGTTGGGACTTTTTAACCCTTTAAGTAAAAACCGTTTGCGACGCGAGATAGCACAGATGGCCAGTATCAGTCGATATGGTCGGTTAAGCAATAGATCCTGCGAACCAGTCCTAGGCCGGGAACAGTTAGAGGTTATTTATACCCACGGCGATATGCTTCCTGGATAACTGTACCAGATGTAACTATTTGTAACCGTAGGCTGTGAGCAATGGCTTTTCTAACTTGGAGATAAGTAGGGCTGGTCGCATTTCTAGTGAAATAATAGGGTTAAGTTCAAATTGAAATTGAAATTCTTTATTCAATGTACGATAGTATTATCACTTATTGACGTCATGGACCATCATTGTAACAAAAAAATGTATCACACAATTTTCTTTTTTTATAACAATTTTGTAATGTCCTAATAGAAAACCGGCTCGGGTGGGTAAAAACAATAAAAATAAAGGCACTGCCATGGTTCTGGCGGTGAACTCACTCACACATGCCTCACAGTGTTGTGTTACGGTATTTATCAGTTTATATGACATAATTTCATAAACGACAGCCTCAAAAACATATGTCTTGTGTGAAAACCACCTTGGATATTGCATTGCATGTCACATGTCGCCCTTTTTCACACGACTGCCCAACCAAAAAAGAAGTATAATGTTTTTAGAGTTCATGTACATGTATTTAAGTGCGACTCTTTAAAGGACTGAAACTCGTTAACTACTGAACAGATTCAACTGCGAATTGTATCGGAAGAATCCTTATATTATTCCGAGTGTCATAGGCTAGGCTATATTCCAGAAAACAGTCGTGTTTTTATTTTTTTACGTGTTACGGGATCTGTTGATGCTAAAAACCATTTTTTGCAACAGGATCCCGTGAGATGTTCCGATCAAATTAGTTCTTTCCCAATACCAATCTTCACGAAGCGCTTCATGTAGCCAAAGGCAGGAAAAGATGGGGAAATATAATCTGGATGAATTGGTTTCAAAGGGGGGATCACGACCCATAGTAATGAGGAACACGACGAGAAGTAGAGGAGTAACGGAATAACGTTCCTTACTTTTCAACAACTTACTAGTCAAATGGAGTACTTTTAAAAACGATTGTTTATATTATAACAGCGCATTAGGTATGATGTATAATAGCTAGTCTACATATAGTTAATTTGTCATGTATAAGTTGGTAGGTTAGCGACAAAAACATCAACCCTACATAGTATTAAGGCGAGCGTGTATTCGTGAACGGTCTGGACAGTGGGTAGCAATTTAGTAATTTACTGGGAATATCCCAAGGGAATGTTCCTAGTAAATTCCTAAGTGTCCGGGAAAATGGGGAATATTCCCCAAGTGTTTATTATTTTAACTGTTAATATTTTGGCCTTAATTTCATAGGCAAAGTGGTATATTATTACGAGCCTAAGCAAACCGGTATCGTTCACTTGTCAAAATGTACCCTATACATGCATGCAGCATATTATTACTCAAATTGGTAATCTGTTATCCCTAACCACAAAATTTTTCTATAAAATACCTAAAATAATCGTATTTTGCGACAATCTGTTGAATAGTCACCATAATATTAGATTTTGTGATGCCTTCTCACTTAACTACTTCATAAACACATAATACGACTTACAAAATATAAAAATTGTTGATTGAACAAAAAAAACACTGTACAATTTAGTAAAATTAATTTTTATTTTCAATGGATCTATTATTCCTGGGAATATTCTTCAAGCCCGGGAAAGTTACTGGGAATATTCCAAGTGTTACCGGGAACAGCACATTGCTACAGTGGCGCCATTTTTTTTATTAATTATGGGTTTGCTCTTGACTCTAGTCTAGGTCATAGGACAGAGACAGAGTTTAAGATGGAGCGAGGTCACCCAGAAGAAAACCTTTTTTTATTTAAACATACATACATTCCATCAGAATTTCCGTTGCTCAAGTTTTTAGTATTATCCTTAAGTAAAATTAGAACCTGCAAACGCAATGAAATATTCGCCGTAATTAAATTTATGGCAAGAAGTGCCTAAAAACGGCCACTTTTGGTCATAACTTTAATTACAGCGAATATTTCATTGAGTAAGTAAAGATAAAACTTTTTTTGGTGAAGTGGCGCCACTGTCGAGGCCGTTCACGGCTACACTCGCCTTAATGGAAGTCTTGTAAACCGAAGTGCGTAGCGGTGCTGGTCATTTAATAGTAATAGTAAATATCAACTTTGTGAAAGCCTCACCGAGAATCAAACCCGAAACTTTTGCGTCGCATGCAGTCGCACTACTACTGCGCCACATCGGCCGCCTTTAACACATAGATATCTCGATTTTAGTCCAGGTTCATTATACTTCTCATAAAAAACAAGACACCTTGCAGGTTTGTGTTTTGTTATTAGAAAAATGTGTTTATTTATGTATAAATGTCTGATATCGAATAATAGATTACGCTAGTACTATTAATTATACTGTGATAATAGTAAGTTTATGTGTTATTAATCCCAATGAAATTTTTCCAAATTCAAATTAAGGTTTTTTTGGTGAATGTTCTCCTGATTATGCATTTTCTATTTACTCGTAGTTATAGTTAATGAAGAGTGCACTGTATTTGATCAAAGAAGATGTTACACCATTAAATTATCATCATACACACACACAACACAAACCACGCCCATATCCCTTACGGGGCAGGCAGAGCGTCAACGGCCGTTCAACGGATATTAACACCACGTCTGACAAAAGTTTGAGGGTCAATCAGATAACTGTGTATCACTATAGTGACAGGTTGTCAGCCCGTCGCCTAAAATTGCAATACACACCCTCGAGTCCCTTAGTCGCCTCTTACGACACCCATGGGTAAGATATGGGGTGACGCTATTCTATGCCGGCATCACACGGTCAAATTATCATCATATCTAGAGGTAATAAGCTAAAATGAGGTAAGAAATTTTTATTTTATTATGTTAAATTATTAAAGTATTGTATTTTAGTTTATTCGTTTTTATGAAATTTAAGTACGATTATATTTAGTTTTTTAAATATTTTTTTTTGTATGTGCCCGCCTTGTTTCTTTCTGTTTATCTTTTGGTTGGCCGGTAGAGAATGCCGCGTGGCATTAGGCCCGCTCTTTGTACTTTCTGTGCAATAAAGTTTAATAAATAAATAAATAAGCTTGCCACAAAACAATGATTACCTGTTAATTTGGACAGAGCAATTTTTTTTTAATCTTGTAAAATTTCCATGCGCGGGCAGGATTTGAACCAGCTTCTTTCCTCATTACTAGTGACGACGCCTCTTCCATCTGGGCTACCGCAGCTCGTTCCTTGTCCGCCAATTACGCATAACGCCGAACCACAAAGTAAGTATTGGCGGCACAGCGCGGCCGAACTACTAACAACTAGTAATGACAAAAGTTGCAGGTTCGAATCCTGCCCGCGCTTGAAAATTTTTATGTCTAACATGGGAAGTGTTTTAAAATTTAGTATTGGACTGTTCATGAAAAAGTAACTACACTACCAACTTGCCACACCGTAGAAGCAATGGTCTGAATGAAAACCTACTATACGAACACTACGAATAACATTCGGTCAAAAACTTGTAAAAGCCCTGGGGCACTCTTTATGCATTTGTATTAAAATTTAAGGTTATAAAAGGGTAGATAGATAGACAGACAGACGTACGTAAGATTGCTTTCACACACGCCACCGGGCTTCCGGCGCGCCTCCAGCCATGCGCCGCCGATGCGATGCGGGCTGACCCGAGCTAAGTTCCGGTCCCTTTTTGGAAAACGGAAAAATGAGCGGAGTCCAACCGATTTCACCTTTTTTCGATCTTTTGATGATAGCTCAGTTAAAAATAAGTTATTTGAAAATTGAAAACAATAACTTACTATAGTTTTGTAAAGTGATCATTATGATAACGAACACTTAATTATTTCGTATTCATTTTTCACACAGCACGCCTTATCGTGGTTTTTTAGAGGTAACTTTGAGATTTTGTTCTATCAAGGCAAATTGTCAGTATCTTGTTTAGTTTTGGACGCAATATAATACAATATCATATATCCCTAGGAATATTATTTACTTATTTCAAAAAAGATAATTGCATTTTGAACTTGGATAAAAATTACTTTAAAAAATTGACGCTTTTAGGTTTACTTAGCCCCGTAATTACACATTCACCGAGCATTGCAAAACAATTTAAGAGGGTCCATACAACGTCATACAAAAATTATAACCTTAGATAAATGATTGGTTCGCTAGCGCTCACGCGAGGACCAATCTTTCATATTCAGATTACAACGGCAGTGCCAGTTACGTAGTACGCCGCCGCAAGCCCTGCGACATGTGTGACAGCAACCTCTTCTACTTTATTGCTCCCTTTCTCACGAGTCATGTCAAGCCACGTGATGATGATGGATGGAAGTTATTGTACATACCTTCTTTTAATGAGATGTCCCCTACAGATACATTTACTTAATTGCAAGAAATACCTGAGATAGGTTCATCAGTGACATACAAAAGGAGAATGTAGGTAATCACACCGTAATTAAAAGGTGCGTTAATTGTTTAGGTCAAACACCTGTGTATACTAAAGTCAGTCCTGGAATTTCGGATTGTTTCAATAAGGTAGTAACTGAGGAACTAATGGCGCCACCCAAGATGTGTTTTTTTCTGTGGTTGGTCGAAAATGTGTCAATGTCAAAATTCTGTTTCTTCTGATTGTTTTTTTTTTAGCAAAGCCGCTCCAGCTGCCATCTGCAATAAGCTTTTGAGTTTCTTCCCCATTTGTTATCAAATGTGTCGAAAGTATTCAATGCGTGCGCCTGAACTTTAGTAGTTATCAAATCTGGTATCCATTTTACCAGTAGGCAGGTTTATTCAGGGTTTAGAAAGTTACAACATAATGATAGCCCAGTTACCTAATTCAGAACCAAATACTAAAACGAAATAAATTTTCGACATCTAAAAGAGTTCAACGCGATCTGCACAAATCAAATAAAGAGAAAAATATTTTTGATGTTGTCACTTACCCATTTAAGATTTTTTAAGTGTTCTATATTAAATGCTTATTGCCGGTTCTCTCACTTGTCGTCCGTCGCTACGTATTTTAAAGCACCGTAACGCATGCGTCTGTCATAACTCAGACGAAAGGAAATAGCTAATTCTTATTCGCATTCAAACATGGCTTCGGTGCGTTTACGAATGCGTCTTTGGCGGTTCTCTTACTTGTCGCCTGTCGTTCCTTTTTTTATGCAACGTAACGCGTGCGTCTGTCAGATGAAAGGAAATTGCGAATTCCAATATTATTCCATACAAATACGGCTACGGTGGTAAACCCGGTGCGTTGCGTTGCGGTGCGTAACGGACGCGTGTCTCAAACGACTTGACAGAGGCATTATTCCATTACCACAAAGGTTGATCATGTTCCAATGTTGATCAAAACTTCAAGAAAACTAGCTAGAACAACCTATCAGTAGACAATATAATGCACAGAGAATACATTATGTTAAGTAAACTGGATGCAAATGTCCAGGAAGCTGGACTGTGAGAAATAACAGTATTCAATGAAACAGCACCCGCAGACCTAGATTCCGAGCTTGCCAGCAACACCGTTAGAACACTGAGTTACCTAATAAAGCAGGAAACTTAGGCTAAGTAGCCACGTAACAAGTTAGGGCTGGATAAGGGCTGGCAAAGGAACTGAACAAATCTTTGAGTCACCTTGAAAAATATTCAAGATTCAAGATGAATATGATATTATGAACAATAATATACATTGTAATTGAATTTCATTAATACTAAAACAACAACATGTCAAACTATAATGATAACCTATATTAATCTTATAACAAATAAATAATTAAATTAAAATAATTGAACAATAAAAGAAAATAACATCAATAATAGTAAAATCAAATAAATTGGTGCATATTGAAGAGCAAAGTAGTCAAAGTGTATTTCAAGATTTGGTTACAGCATTGTATAATTTACATATTTTATAAGTCATCTAAGGAATAGCAGCACCTTTCCAGAAGCATTGCTTAGAGTCTTGGCTTAGATATATACAGAGCACCGATACGTCATGCGATCGCCCGACTTCTTTTCTCTATGATAAATACCTTACAGTAGGTACCTAATGGTAGATATTCTGGCAAGCAGGAAGTAGCTAGGTATAGCAGGAGTAGACCCGCAAGCAGGTGGTCTAGCGTCGAAGTACTTAATTCAGCCGTAGAATTTCGAATGCTTAAAAATGACATCAAAGTTTTCCGCACGAATGTTATCCCATATTCTAAATAATAAGCAGTGTTCCACCAAAAGCTGTAAGATTCTGTCTGATACAGTTACCTAGCAAGGTATCATGAAATCATACTAGCAGAAGTCCACTGATAGACAGAGGGCCTCCCGCCAATGTCAGTATTCTAAATCATAATCTCCCGTTTTCGCCATGCAGCACGCTACTAACCACACTCTCATCTGGTCGAAAGTCGTCCAACCAACGCTTCGGTTGCCCATTTGAGTAAGTATGTTCAACTCGAGAATTTCACCTTACTCGTGGCTATCTAACTCACTCGGTCCCATCCCTATTCCAGTAACGGGACATAATCAGCTGTTTACAGCTGATGTTTTGCAGGATTATGCAAACCATCAGCTGTGGACCGCAAGGTCGCGTTCCGTTACAATTTTTACCCGACTCAAGCAAAAGAAAGGGATTTTACAGAAGTACCGTTTGACTATACATGGTGTACGAGACAGCCCTCCGAATACTGATAGGGTTCATTCAGGCATTCCCATATAAATCGTTTTTTTGTCGTTTTCTGACATATTCTACTAGGGGAAAGTTGTTCAGTTTTATAGTGTGAATGCATCCTATCAGTATTTGGAGGGCTGTCTCTAAAACCCCATACATTTAGCTTTTTTAGACCAGTATGAGCAAGTACCGGACTTTGGATTTTGTTTTCTTGAGAAATTGTAGAAATTAAATGATTTTAGAATAAACGGTATAGTGAATGATTAGTTAACATTATTTTTGTATTTTGTCGAGGGCATATTTTGGTAGAATCAATCAATCAACTTTATTCAATAAAAGTAATACAACTATGCGTGCAATGGTTACATATGTATGTGCTTAAAATAAAAAAGTACTTCTTCCTATTGTTAAACGTGCCTACCGTAGTTGGATTGCATTTTTAATCTTTTCCCCTTTTGGACTGTAAAGTACCAACTGATAACATTATGTCCGCTCATTTCCAATACTGTTGACATGTCTTAGAAATTGGCATGGTTCTAACCTAAAGCAATTACATTAAATACTAATGAACATGCAAATGTGCAATGCAATATTAGTGTCAATAGGGTGATTCATCTACTTTATAATCTTACATGCATTAAACCACGATTAGACTTGCTTGATTTAGTTTCTATTAAAGTAAAATTATTTCTGGGCAGGGTTTTGGGAGATTTTCTTGTTCAGGGGGTCCGGTGAATAATATGCCTGTGAATAACACCTTTGAAAAATCGTGATAGTTACGTGCCGAGTGATTAACCTGGCCAGATCCGAGGCAGTGCCTTTATTAAAAAAAATGCCACCCGAGCCAGTTTTCTATCAGGACAATACAAAAAAATAAAAAAAGGAAGAAAAATCGGTAACAGTAATTTATTTTCTTTACTATGACGAATCATGACGTCAATAAATGATAGTAAGTACCTACTATCCTACATTGAATAAAGTTAATTTCATTTCATTTCAGTTTGTACCTAGGTACCTACCTATCTCATAATTATCACTACATTTTGGTACTTTACTTCATTTTAATAATCAAAAACACTTAGATAAGCAAGTCATTTATTATTATCGACCGGTTTGACGATAATGAGATATATAAATAGTTTCGTAATGATGTAACGTAATAAATTCGGGCAACTAGCTCCATCATATTTTTTATGAGGGAAGATCAGGTATTTATGTAGGAACTTACGGAGACATTGTAGTCATGTCTGTGTAGTACTTACGTACCTGCTAACTAACTGCCTAATCGTACCGTAGACAAATATGTACACATACATACATACATACATATATCACGCCTATAATCCCTTGCGGGGTAGGCAGAGCGTAAATGGCCGCAAAAACGGACATTTACGCCACGTCTGACAAATATTTGAGGGACATTCTGAAAATTGTGTATCGCCATAGTGACAGGTTGTCAGCCCATCGCCTAAAATTGCAATACACACCCTCGAGTCCCTTATTCGCCTCTTACGACTCCCACGGGTAAGAAATGGGGTGATGCTATTCTAAGCCGGCATCACACGGCAAATATGTACACAATCCTAAACAACAGCTCTCGAGCTATAAGGAATGATGGTGGGTCCACGCATGTGCCACACGATGATCCTCGTCCTCAGCAGTATCTAAATAGGGAATTTTCTTTTTATTTATTTTAATTTTATCTTTTTATTTTTTCCGAGTCGCTGGATAGATGGCGTTGTGCTTGGTATGTTAACGTAAGGAACGGATAACACATAATTTTTCAATATTTTCACTTAAATATATGAAATCGTAAAACGAATCATAATTAATCATTGTTACATCACTGGTGTCACAAAAATACTTACTTTCATGGGTTACCCTGCATATAAACAAAAACAACATACAAAACAGAGTATTAATAAATAACCAAGCGCGAAAAATGAGGATAGATTCGGAAAGAACAATAATTACTTCTTTTCATGCCTTTTGGCTTTGGCATCTAGAAACGTGGTCAGTTCAACGCCATCTACAAAATACTCAGAATAAAAAGTTTTTAAATTCTCAGAAAAAAACTCCCTATTGTACTGGGATCTGAAGTCTAGTTCTGGATTTTAGACCCACAAGCGAAACAGCTACCTATCTATGACGGATAACGAATGTATTTGCATGCAGTCCTGTACCTACAAAGCTTGTCTATGTGGTCTGCGTCGTCATAGCTTCAAGACTTTGGTACCTACATAGCTATCAACTAATTTTGCGATTTTACATTATCACACAACACAGAGATCTTTTCCGGATGACCCTCAAATGTTTGTCAGACGTGGCGTAAATGCCCGTTCTATGCGGCCATTTACGCTCTGCCTACCCCGAAAGGGATTATAGGCATTATATGTGTATGTACGTACACAGAGACCTTCCTACCTACTTACTTTTAATCTTGATTTATACAATCTATTTAGATACTAGCAATCCATCAATTTGTATTTGTAATAATAATTCATCTAAAAAAAAATGAATTACAAATTTCATTTCACAATTGCTTTTGCGTGGCTATTTTCATGACCCAAGAAAAGTGGGTATCGTGGCGCATCGTGTGGCAGCTCCGTAATGTCAGTTTTTATGCCAGGAGCTGCTTGGTTGGTGGTTAGGAACAGTTAGTAAGACGTATGTAGGTACTATCAGCCAGGAACTGTAGGCACGTCAGCACCGTTGGACGCTTCCTTTAGCTGTTCAGTTTTTGTTACCTGTTGTTGTCCTTGCAGTGCGAGTTTACTTTACTGTCCCTGGTCAGCATGTTACGCTTTTTCGTAAAGTAGCTGGCTAGTTGAAAAACTCTGACACACTGGGTTCATCCTGTCATTGGACAACACGGCACACACATAAAAGTAGAAGAAGCGGATATATCTCCTCAATCTCAAGCAGGGACGTTAGTCGTTAGATTAGACAGGTATGGATTGTAATGATAATAAGTAAGTAAAATCTACTATTAGGTATCGATTCCAAAAACGTTATCTGAAATAAAATTCCTCCCTACACATACTTTCTCAAAATAGCTGGCCAGGCTGGCCAGTCTAATAACCGGCACATTATAGATACCTACTTACCTTAATTTCTTTGTTATAATCACTTTTCATGCATTATGCCATGTCTACATACCTAAATAACATTATAAACGTATTCAAGTGACAGAAATAACACCTAGCTATAATTAGTAGGTATTCTTTGACCTAGCTAAGCATTATTAGATAGCATCTATTTCTACTCGTCAGCTATTTACAAGACATTGACTTTTATCTTTAGTACCTACATGCTGAGTCATTTATCCTCGTTTGATTCACTATTTTAAATTAGAAAGGCAAAATCGAAAGTATGACCGCGACACAATTTCATAAGATGCAATTTAAATTTACATTTAAGATGCGTTGTGAAATCCACATAGTATTTTCAGGCCAATATTCGCCGGTTCCATGGTGTAATGGTTAGCACTCTGGACTCTGAATCCAGCGATCCGAGTTCAAATCTCGGTGGAACCTGTTCTTTTTACTCCTAGTTATTTTAATAGATAAAGGTATTTAACTTTATGATTATGTTAGGACACAGATTAAAATAAAAGTATGGATAAGATATGATTATATTATGATTTTATGTTCGATTAGATAGTGAGTGTGACCAGCGAACAACAAATACGTATCCTATCCATCACCATCAACATACTCCCATCATAGTCATACATCTCTTGTAGGTAGATGAGTATGTACCTACATACAGTCAAACTACGATTATCAAACCATGATTGTTCAAACCGTTCAAACCTTAGAGTTCAAACCCATCAAACCATAAGGACGTTCGTTGAGTCGGTGTCCTACAGAGAAAGAACGTCCTTTTTTACTTCACATCACTCAGCACACTACACGCCATCATCAAGATTATCACCCTTGAAACCACAGAAAGCAATGAAACCGTATATGGAGGGTTTCCAAGGAAACCGCTTCACAAACACAAACATTTATTGTGACATGTTATTTGCTGCCAAAGCTACAAGTTCCAACAATAAACGTATTTTAAACAACATGCATCTAAATAAGTTAAAGATATTAATGATAGGCCCATCTAACGTAAGAACCAGTTCATCAAATTATTATGATCTTAATCGTAAGTGCATATTATGTCAATACAAGCAGGGTTTGTAACTATTTCAGAGTGGGAAAACATTCATAGCCAATTTTATATCAGAGTCGATAAATATCGAAGAAACAGGGGCTCCCAGACCGACACAAGGGGTGAGGATTGTTGAGTTCGAGCTTTCCAGCTTGAATGTCAATGGCAAGGCTAAGAATATTGACATTGAGCTGTGGGATTGCAGCGGAGACCACAGGTAAGCATTTCTTGAGATATCATAGAAGATTTTAAACGTTGACTAAATTAAATGGGATAGGAACCACAATGTTTTTTTATGTTGTGAACTCTAGCACTCATTAGCACGCAACGCATCACTCTATCTACTTACTTATATTTTTAGGGTTTCGTACCTCTAAAAGTTTTTTTTAACTCTTATAGAATCACTTTGTTTTCCGTTTGTCTGTCTGTCACTACCCTTTATTTCGGGAACATGTTAAGATATCGAGTTGAAATCAAAACTAGGTTTATTCCTACTCAAGTCAACGGCTGCTTGTAATTGTAAAAAATCAACTTTAAGTCACAAAAAGATGCGGCTGTTAGTGCTGTAAAAAACACGTCTTTTGACCCTAGGGTGAACCTAGAAGTATGTAATTTTGCGAGTAGCTTCTTTTGAAGTACCTAGGTACTTTAAGTGTAGGAAAATATATATATTTTTAAATATGTACATCTTATGTTTTTTATGGGTGCCGAAAAAAATACCATATTTTCAAATTAGGCTAAAATTCAAGTCGGGTAGGCACATATCATATGTAAAGGCGAGATTCATATTCAGTCATATGAAATGCGATGGTGAGTATGTTACAGAACCCTCGATGCGCGAGTCCGACTCGCACTTGACCGGTTTTTAAGATGTTTGTCTCGTGTACTAAAACTTTAAAAATATATTATTTAATTTACAAATTATACTTACTTTCTAGATTCCTGTACTTACACAACTTGTCAAAACCTTTGGAACACCTTTTTTGTACGGCTAGTAGCGCCATCCGTAGATTTGTAGCTGCACTAGTAACAAGCTAGTCTTCCTCGGTGCGGTTCGGTGTTGGTACCTATTCAGTGCTACGTGGCTACAAGCTACAACTCTCCTAGATTTTGCGCTCCTATATATAATTCACTATGTAACTATTCATTCATATTTATACAATTTACATAAATAACCTACTTCCTATAACTAGAAGCTAGTGATGTGCCGCGGGAACATTCCCGTTCCCAGAAACTTTCCAGTGGGTATATTCCTGGGAATATTTCCACGTGCCCGGGCAAGTTCCCAGTTAGTGGGAACATTGATATTTTTATATTTGTGGGTTTGTTAGGTTTCTTTTACCTTATTTTTTTAATAATTCAATTGATAAAAGGATATAATATAAATACAAAAATAAAATTTCGCTTACACCCGGCAGTTTTAGGCAATTTGAACACGATAGTACTGTAATTAGATATAATAATTAAACTGAAAACAATAAAATGCGTTGTTATTTCATTCGCTTTTTATAGAAAAAGGTAATATGTATCTTATTACTTCGAGCTCAGTTTTAGTTTTCTTTTCCTGTGCGTAATTTATGGCTCAAAGTCCCGAAATTATCTCGATCAGCGTATTGTATTAAAAGCAACAATACAATAGGTAAAACCAAAAATTTGAACTTCTATTATGTAGCTCTGCGGTCATTTGTTAGTCATAAAACTAAAAAGATCAGCATCAAAAAACTTACCTGAAGAAGGGTAAACGGATGTTTTCTGATATAATAGAATGCATGCAAGCAGAATATGGCTAGTTTTATTGCGACTTTAGCCAAGGAAACAACTGTTTTCAACATGAACCCAAAAAACAAAGTGCATAATCACTTCGATGAAAAATATTAACAATTCAATAAGCGTGCCTGTTAAAACAAGATGGGGTTGTTATTTGTTCTCACTAGAAAGTTTCATCAAATGCAAATTTGTCTTTCAAAACATGCCCATAAATGAAGAAAATAGAAAACTAGCTCCATTCAAAGTCAGACTTCATGGCAAGTCAATACGGAATGAACTAGAAGAGCTCTCAGAATTTTTAAAATTAACTGTTAACTCTATCTTAAAACTCGAAGGAGACTATTATACCAGGCCATACGCGAAATGTGTGATCTTTTCAGTAATCCTGTGACACATGAACTACTTAAAGAAGATTTTAAAGAGGTGAACATAAAAGCCTGTCAACTTTGCTGCCTGTATTTTAGATCCGAAAAATCAAGTTACACATCTTATATCCGAAGAGCATTTACAATGGTGTAAATTTATCATAAATTCCATTAAAACCAGCAATTTAGAAATCACTATTTACAAGAACCAGACTGACATATTTCAAAAGGGATTTGTGTGGGAAATGTCGAAAACTACTGAGCCTATTACATGGTGGTAATCTCTTTACCCACAAAAGAAAAAATATAGCAGCCAAAATACTTTCTGTTCCGGCAAAATCCGCTTCAGTATAAATATTTGCAACCTTTTCTAACATCCATTCAAATAAAAGAAACAGATTGACTACTGACAGAGCTGGTAGAATATGTAATAATTCGCATAATTGGAAACTTTTCAATAAAGTGCTAAAAGCGGACACTTTTGGTCTAATTGCCATAACTTTAATTACAGCGAATATTGCATTGAGTTTGCAGGTTCTAATTTTATTTAAAGATAATACAAAAAACTTGAACAAAGGACATTCTGATAAATTGTTTGTATAAAGAGAAAATATATTTTTTGTGAAGTGGCGCCACTGTCGAGGCCGTTCACGACTACACTCGCCTTAATACCAAGGAGGTTGGAAGCGTTTGAAATGTGGCGCTGGAGAAGAATGTAGAAGATCAGTAGGACAAAGAAGAAGACAAACGTAGAAGTCTCCTTAAGACCAAACTAAATAAAAGAAGGAAGATGATTGGCCACATGCTACGACACGACAACTTCATATAGAACATTATTAAAGGCAAAGTAGGTACAAGGAAAGAGAGGCAGAGGTAGACCTAGACGCACCTTCTTTACCCAGATAAAGGCAAAATGTCAATGTCGTGTCGTCCTCCTCCTTGCATCGTATTCCTCACTGCTGAGGGTCGTGATCTCTATGAAGAATCTTTTTCTGGATAATGTCGCGCCATCTTCCTCGATCTTCTGCTGCGTGGATAGCCTCACTGAAGTTGGTGTCAGTGTCTGCGCGAATTTGGTCTGTCCAGCGCAAAGGGCTACGTCCTCTTGGCCTTTTACCCTGTACTTTTCCAGTGACACATAGCTTTTCTAGGTTGTCTCCTTTCTTTCTAGCGATGTGCCCAAAGTACTCGAGCATTCTTTTCAGACAGATGGTGGAGAGTCTTGTTGTATGTCGTGTCGTATCATGAGTCAAAGGACTTGCAGAGAAGAGGAAAAGTTGAAAGTTATTCCACCGACAAGAGTTAGACTCTTAAAATTGAAGAAGAATTTAAGCACGTATTATTTGCTCTTTCTTATTGTTCAAATTGTGATTTAGCCAACATTTTTCAATGTTCGTTACATATTCGATTGTCTGAGCAAAATTTTAACGGGAACGACGGGACTGTGATTTGTAAAAAAAAGTGAATTACCTACTCCTGATGACTGTTTTTATTTGCACATAAGAACAACTTGTCAGATGTAAATGTGACAAATTAACAAGCCATATAAATCATAGGATTTATATTGTCTGTGTTTTGATTTTCATCTTAATATATAAATATATCCGATATTTTATAATATTATGTATTACGTATTTAGATTCTGATTTAGCAAATTTAGCTTCCGATTTAGAACTAGGTATCTCCTATATTCAGTATTTTTAATAAAAAATAAATAAACATTTTATTATATAGCACTTATTAAAAATGTAAGCAATTATTTTTATGGCAATAGCAAACAATAATTTAGTTATGTGATTTAGTATAAATAGACGCATAATTATTACAATCAATCATAAATTCTACTATTATAAAAATTGTATGTTGTTTCAACCATATGTTCCCAGCATTTGGGAATATTTCCGGGCACCGGAAAGTTTCTTTTGGGAATGTTCCCACTTGGGGCATATTCCCGGGAACGGCACATCGCTACTAGAAGCTCTTTTAAACTGACGCTTGTTAGATGAAGGCTTAGGAAAACTTTTATACTTACTCCCTACCCTGTCTTACCTAGAAACGCCTAATTTAGTAGGTATTTAATTTAATTAAGTACCTATCTGACGTAGTTATGCCCTTGGATAAACAAACTTACGTCACTTCTTTACATTGATGATTTGAATGAAATTGAAGTTACTTAATTTATTTCAATACCTACATACATACAAACTTCATTCCCAAGATTACGCTACAAGACGACGCTATAAAACACACTCCTTCACCTAAAAATTCTTAACTCGATAAAAACAATCGATAATCTGTACCTACTTCAATCTCCTTCAGCAGAATTTCGATAAATAAATTGATAAATTACATTTTCATAGAGTTGTGATGAGGCCTAGCCTAGTATACGTCTATAGACTAGTTGCTTGCTTGTGTGTGTGGTGCGCGGGCTGCAAGTATATATCTACAGGGAGTAACAAAAAGGGTATAACAAGCCGAAAGTACGTCAAGGTACTCAAGAAACTCATATCAACTTCCCCTATAGAATATGGGCCGAAATATTAATAACCTCTAATACAAAATTGCCGATCAGCTGGTTAATTTACATAGTAAGGAGTCTTTTTCCTCATATTTCGACATAATTGTGTTCCATGGGAAAAGTTGTTCAGTTCCATTGATCTGCTTTCGGCTAGTTATACCCTTTTTGTTACTACTTGTATAGATATAGTGCTGTGTGCGAATTTACATAAAACTGTTTTAGATTCGAATCGTGCTGGCCAGCTCTCCGTTTCGGAGTTCAAGGTGTTATCCTCGTATGCTCCCCTAACACAGCAGTGGCGGCAGCCAGGGATCTAGAACTGCTGTACAACTACTTCGTGTCCCAGCCCAATCTGTCTGCCAAACAGTGTGTGGTCTTCTACAACTGCACTGATGACGCCGACGACGTAGACACTTTGAATTTGTGTGAGTTTTTTTGTGTTACTTTCAAAAATATTTGAGGAGCAGTATAAACGCATTGAAATGGATCAGTGTAATTTTTGATTCGGTACCTACTCCCAAGTAGGTTTTAAAATGTATTTGATTTTATATGGGTCTCAATAGTAGAAATAGAATAGAAATTATGTCAGTCTTATATTTTGGATCCCAGTTCTGACATAAAAATTATTGTCTTTTCAGCTCCAACTTTCTCTAAGGTATCTCAGGTGGCGATCAATTTGAAAACTGGAGGCAACCGCCTGAAGATTGACTTCTCTAATTACATCTCCTCAGTTTTGCACGCAATAAATAAGGAAATCTAAACCAGTCTCTTATTTCAGTATACTTACCAAAAGGTGTGAAGTTTAAAACATACGCGTTCACTGAAAAACATCCATTCATACTGATGATTTCCTGTAAACATCGTAGATGGTCATGTGATATTCTGCTAATACTTAATATTTTTCTAAAAGGGGTAAATTTATAGTTGCTTGAAATCAATAGAATAGTCTTAAATAAACATAGATTTATTTCATAGTCGAATAGGCTTTTCTCTAGTTACTACTTATTACAAATCAGCCAAATATTGATGCTACAATCAATAATACAACGAGTTAGGAAGATGAATTAACATTATTGCTTGCACAGTCCTAGCATACTGAGTATTGGCATTCAATTCAACTTAAGCTTTCCTCAATTAAAATATATTACAACTGCAATAGGTACACTTGACTCTCAACAAAGACAAAAAAACAAGCACTCAATAGTTTGCCGCACAAGAATTTATGTATCGACAACATACTTCCGCTCAGTCTTAAAATATTTGGCTCGTTTGAGTACCTTTTAAAAAACTTACCTATTTATCATTCATTCATACTTTACATACGCTTTTACTGGCAATGTTCTTAACAATGAATTGGTTTGTAAAAATCTTATCCTTTACACTTCTACTACTTTGTACAGAAAGTCTTATTAGACGGTTATTTAAAACTGATAAAAATCCTCTTCCTTAAATTATTACTGCCATCATCACTATTTTAAAACCGTGATCACATCTTGTAATATGTGGAAGGATCGAACACTAACCTATATTTTAAATAATTTAAGTTAATAAGTATAATATTTGATTGAAAGATTAATTCAATGTCTTTCATTTTTCCAATTACCTCGATCATTAAAATTTTTCCTGTCTCGATTCCCTCGGCCAGATCCTCCACGATTCCACCTTTCATTACCTCGACCTCTTGGCCCTCCTCGGTTTGGAAACCTCTGATAATTTGGATCCCCATCCATAAAGTTATTACCTGTATTGGGACCATTAAATCCCATATTGTTTGGAAAATTATTCGGGCCAAACGCGTTAAAGTTATGGGGAATGTTAGGAGCAATGCCTAACAATCCCGGCGTAGGCCCTCCTCGAAGATCAGGCATTGCTTGATTGTAACCGTGCATAGGTCCCACATTCAATCCACCAACATTTCCCATGTTCATAGGTGGCATGCTCATCATATTTATGTTGTTTGCATCCATCACACCACCGCTCATACCGAAAGGATTTCCAGTAGGACTAAAGTTGATTGGAGTTTTCAGTAAAGCTTCTTTAGGTTTAGGCAAATAAGAAAACTCACCATTTTCTCCTAAAGCGACACCTAAATTCGTAAAAATACTACACAGGACAGTATTATTTTGAATAGCAAGATTATCGAATTTCTTACCGGAGGACTTTTCTTGATGATACTGTTTTATCATTTGCATTACGGGCATCAGATATTGATTTACACTTATCTTCTGCGTAGAACTTAAATCTTTAAACCAATTAGAATTCTGAAGTACTGTCTGTAAATCTAGTGAATTAGATTTCTGGTCTTGACTAGTGTTTTCAACAGTTTCGGCTTGTTTTCTACGCGGATCAATTCGTGGCCCAGTGGACACAGGCTTCGAAGGTTTTTCACTGTCACTATTAGATTCATCCACTGAAAGTCTAAATACCTTTCTCAACCTCGGATCTAACAAAGCTTGTGACTTAGCCGTACTATTTCTAATGTCTGTATAATCCGGCCGTGGTATATCAATCGGTATCAACTTAAAGGGTATCGGTGGATGGCTATTAATTGAACCATCAATTTCTGACGCCGGGGTATAATTAGGTATAGCTTTGAATGGTAGACCAAGTCTTAAATCGATGTCACCACTGCTGGTACTCGCTTGTCGAAGATCTGTGTCACCAAAACCAGGAAAATCAGATTTTCTTAAATCTACGTCACTTCTCCGACGTCCATCGGTAGGTTCACCTTCAATGCACTCATATATGGATACCCTTGGAACCCTCTTATTCAATACTTTGCTGGTATCAGCGCTTTTTCCTGGTGATCTTTTTGACCTTGGATCCCTTGGTTTATTAGGGGCACTAGGTTCTGAAGAATTTTGTGTTTGAATTTCATGCAAATTTTCAGTTTTAATTTCATGTAAATTATTTTTCATATTATTTAATAGTTTCGTTACTTCAGCGCTAATATCAATTTTTGAAAGATCGCCAATTTTGCTGAGAAATGAAGATGGTTCTATAACAGGAGGTGTAGGTTGTTGTGGTGACATGGATGCTGGTAATGGCGAAGACCCAGGAGATTTCTTTTTGATACCCTTTTCTTCGTCACTTGAATACCATTTCTCATCTATTAGTAAATTACTTTCTTCATCATCATCAGTAGTAGACCGACGATGCCTTTTATCAGGGCTCCGAAAGATTGGTTCAGGCCGAAGAAATCGTATATCTGTATCGCATTCTTTTTTAGTATGGCTAACCATAGGAACATTATTAGACTGTTTTGTGTCTTCATTTGAAAATGGAAGAACCCTGTGGTCTACGTCTTTAATTTCATTGGGAATTTGTTTCGACTCGTTATCAAAAGTATCGTTGGAAATGTCGATATTTTCTTTATCTTTAGAAGCGAATTTTAGGGCATCTTTTGTATACTGATCTATATCTATCATATCCTTTCTTGGTGGATCATTGACTTTTCTTGAAGCAGAATCATCGTTATCAGAACGCTTGACAGGTGGCTGGAAGCGCATATCAATATCCTGACCAGGGAGTCCAGACGTCACAGGTGCGTTGGCTATTGTAAAAGCTGGAGGAGGAACTCTTAAATCCAAGTCTTTCGATTCTGTCATTTGAGGTATAAGTTGAGGTGGTTGCTGCTCTGAATTTGTATTTATCAAACCTAATTTCTGTATACTCATAGTATTCATTTGTATTTCAGTAATTTGTTTCAATGATATGCCAATACTATTTAATTGCAACACAGTTAATTGTCCTAATTGGTCTAGAGTTTCAATTCCCATTTTCGATAAGTCCGAAATTTGACGAGGCGTTAAAACTCCCGTTAGATTCTTGATACTCAGGACGTTTGTGGAGCTCGCGTTGCCACCTGGTGATAAATTAATGTTAAAATTTTGATTAGAACTACTATCGTTTTGCCATCGAGACTGCCTCACTTTTGATGACACCTTAGGTTGTTTATCGTTGCCAAACTGTTGGATCTGCGAATTGTCATGTGAATTTTGAGGATTAGGTACATTCAACTCAAAAAGAGATGGTAAGTTGTTTTCCTGCCTATCTGGATCGGGAAATTGTTGCATTAGTTTTGCCTGAGTCGTGTGTATCATTTTAAGAGCACCTTCTCTATTTAACCTAGGAAAATCTCCTAAAATCTCTTTTGGCGCTGATTCTATGTGCTTCAAAAGAATATTTTTAAGATTTTCCGTAAGTGGTTGACCGTGCGCAAATTTGCACTCATCTTTGTATATGCAAGGAAGACCTGTATGATAATATTTACATGGGAAATCGGCATGCATATACAGACACTTGTCTCTTTTAGCGCAACAATCCATTAGATAAAATTTACATAACTCCATTTTACGAGGGGGCTGGGCGTCATGAGAATAAATACAATCATCACCTTTGTGGCACTTTCCTTGCATGAAGTACAAGCATACACCGTCTGGGTCTTGCATTGGATGTGCACCTCTTCTCCAATCGTTTGAATTTTTCTTATTGTTACGATCCCGTTGTTGTCTGTTTCTTTGTTGCCGATGGTGCTGGTCGCGATTACGAGATTCGTTACTGCTGTCCGAAGCATACGAGTCTTTTTCATCTTCTGGATACATGTCTGCCGGCGAATTTCTTTGCACAGGAGATGCTCCTCTTACACACATCATCTCACTTTCATCCATTTCATCGGTGTATTCTTGTTTCTTACGTTTTTTACCAGGGCCATCTCTATTATCATATTTTTTTCGTTTCCTATGTCTTCTACGTTCTTCCCCACCATCATCGTTATGGGCGTCTTTGTCATCATTTTTGTTCATAGCTTTTCTGATTGCTTTCTCAATATTACTAGCAAAATCATCTTCATTTTGATCAGTCATTTGTGTTGCTGAATATTTGCGATACTTCTTATTTTTATCTTTAAACTTTTGATCCCCTTTCGATTTTGATTTCTTTTTCTTACCTGATTTTGGAAAATATTGCTCTTTCGGTTGAACTACTTCTAATTGTTTAGTTTCAGGCTCGGGTAGTATTTCGTCTGTCTTACTTTCACTATTGACTTCAACTATCTCCTCACCATCACTTTCTATTTCTCCATCCTCTAAGTCTTCGTCTGCATTCACTGCAGGCTCCGCCGTAGGCTCTGCCATCATAAAGGTCTCACTGAAACGTAGAAAAGGAAAACATGTTAAACACTTAAATGGTAAAAAAATGTCATCTCATTCATAAGTTTCAGTTAATAGTAGATTACGGTGCTATCTGTACAGCCACTAAAGATAGTAGTTGATAAACTGAATGCATAATTTCATAGGTTTTTATCGAAGTAGACATGCATAACACAAATTATAATATGGGGTGTAAGGGACGGTGTGCCGCAAAATTTTGCAGGCAACTGAACAACTTTTTCCCGATCAGCTATATGACGTTTCGCACTCATTATTAAGATTAAAATAGACTAGGTCTTAACCTTCGTCTAATATTTGCCTTATGCGTTTATGACCATTATGTTAATATTTTACTTGGTAGGTATATAATGATGAGGACGGTAACATTATAGTTACGTGTTACGTAGTTAACGTCTTAAAAAATTTTGCCTATCGGAATTCGCTTATTATACATACATATACATATTAACCCTTGCGGGGTAGGCAGAGCGTAAACGGCCGCAATAAAAGGTACATTAACGCCACGTCTGACATACTTGAGGGTCATTCGCTTATTGCAAAGTCCCTATTCATGTAATTACCTAAAAGTTTCAAATTAATAAATGCAATGAAGCCATCGTAATAAGGACCTTTGGACCGGGTACAGTACAAGCAGGCATGAGCTACTAAGTAAGTATATTTTATATATTATATATTAATTTATTGTAAAAAAAATATAAAAAAGATAATAAATATTGCTACGTGACGCGCTCTCAAGTACTCAAGTAAAACGTACAAAAAGTTGGTGGTGATGATTCAAATTCAAGTTGAAACATCGATCATTATGAATCATGTTTCTATTGCACTAAATGCAGCTGAAATAAGTATTATTGCATAAAATATACATGGTATTGTTGCAACACGCGTAGGAGCGGATTTAAAGCTTCGACAAGTTGGTTCTTGATTGGCAGGTATAGCAGAAGAGTCCTATCGAGTAAGTATATAGAGTTCCTTAAACCCCATAGGTAATTGAATTACGTATCTGACTGTTGAATGATAGATTGAGTGAATTGAGTTGATGATAGCCCAGTAGAAAATCAAGCAAACTCCCCGTTATTTATGGGCAAAGCTGAATAAATAGAGCGCTTTTTTTAACTCTTAAGAGATGGCGCTAGGTGCTCGCTTTGTGGCAGTTAAAATAAAACCTAATCTTCATAATTCTAGACACAAAATTTTAGGATACCCATATTTTCGAAAACATGATAAAATAGCATCCAAAACAACAACAAAATGAGAATTCCGTAACGCACTAAAATGATGATTTTTTTTAACAAAAATACAAAAAAAAACAAATAGAAATTTAAGGGCTGATCTCTGCAATTTTAGCCCCGGGGCTTTAAAATCTACACCTGACTATTTGGTGGGGAGTTAGGGCTCACCCGGAGAAGTTCAAAATGGTTCCAATTGTGCATAGCGACCTACATTCGACAGCAAGCGTAACTCCTAGAAAATGGGGATCATAATTATTATCTCTAGACCGGTCATTACATAACATCGAATGTCACTACATCGATGACACTTAATCGAATGGTTGATACATCGAAAGTCACTTCACGCTACACCGAAAGTAAAATTGTATTATGAGTTTAAACTTTTCTGCAATTTAAACAAATAGAGGTCGTCATGTCGGGAATGTCATTATGGAGTTCAGGCAGAGCTTTAAAACTTGACATTATGCGTTTTGCATATTTGGTAATTTTGTATGGTGAAAACATGCCCAGTGGTGTCAAGGAGCGAGGTCTGTTCAGTAGGGCAAGCTGACGTCTCTCTTCTCCTGATCCAGAGTCAACATAACAGGCTTTATTCGACTGATACCTGTCAAAGTCATACTAACAGGACGTCAGCAAGGGAAAATTTACCCTAATTGTATGGTACTAGTGAACACATGTTTAACCCTGATAAGAATTCATATAGGTAGGTACCTACCACTTCCATTTAACCCTAATTTACCTACCCTACGATACTAAAACCTTCGCCCCACGTTACCCTTAATCAAAATGCAAGTACCTGCTTTCTATGTCAAATGATTTTGCTATTATGTGATATTCGATGAAGTGATTTCCGATGTAAAGTGCTTGCAGTGAAGCGATTTCGATTAAGTATGATGATAACTGATAGATAAGGGAAAAAAGTTTCAAAATGCTGTGCTTATGCCCGAATTAAATCACAATCGCTACTTCAACTAAATCCAAATATTTAAATAACAAAGGTATAAATAAATACCTAACGATTAAGTTAATCCCAGCTGTAAATGAATATTTAGGAATGAATTAGTTTAGAACTAATTAATTTATATAAAAAGTGTTAAAAAGAATAATGTTAAATAATTTACCCCTATAAAATAAATATTTTAGGACACTACGTATAATAGCATGACGTCACAGTATTCTCATGTACAAAGAATGCGAGCTGGCAACGTCGCAGCGAGTAGGGTAGCCATTTTAGTTCGTATAACCCGACTGAATAAAGGAGATGAGGCTCACTTTTATACTGTACGAAGTAAACATATATGTACTTTCCACACACACATTCAAAGAAGATATTTTTAGAAAATTAAAGGTAAAATATATACCATGATTTTGCTCTACATATAGGAAAAAAATATTTGAAAAGGGAAACAGTTGTTACATAACGCTATTACGGCGGTTGCACACCTTTCACAAGGAAACACTGTAGGCAGGGACATACTGCGAGTTATATTTCACAAAAATCTGAAGAAATAATAGGTAGTCCATTTTCCTGATAACTGTCTTGGCATCGTAGGTAGGTAATGCAAACTATTAGACAAAAGAAATGCGTTAAAAATCTTTTACGTAACGAGATCAACTTTGTGTTGTTCTCATAAATACTATACCTAATATTCGTCGAAACAATAAGCATTGGGAATAAATCTCCAAAATTCACAAAGTTATTGCTGCGCAGTTAGAAATTCAACATGTATGGCAGAAATCAGTACAGTAACTGTTCATAGCCACCACTTTCAAGTAATTAGTAGATGGAGCTCAGCAAAGCAGGCAGTGGGCGGCCGTTCACATTTCACAATGTCTTGTGCGCTGCTGCGCTCTCGCTACGATTTGATGACGTCAACCTTCTAGAACGGCAACACGCTCGTGTGCCGTCCCTTCGATCGAGGTCACGAGAACCGTACGATACGAACAATGTACACTCACACAAGCACACTCTATGTAGTGAAAACAGATACAGGCGTCTTTTGATGATGTGACACACAAGTGCAATACGCAACAGTAACTACGCATTTTGGTCGGGTTATACGAAATCGACTAGGATGGCGTTTTTTGTGAAATAACCTTATTTTGTAGGCAACGATTTAGAACAAAAAAAAGGACTCTTCTCTATTTTTGCCAAGACACCTACTTAACTAAATATAGAACAAAAGGTATGCAAAATATGTACCAACACCAAAATACCATGTCCCAGGCAGAAACAAAAAGAAAAATATTACCCACCTACATCGATAAATGCAATTATAAATACCTGATTTAAAAAAAACAAATGACAAGATGAAATCAAAAACTATAAAACATGCAATTTTGCCCTATATAAAAAATATATAATGCACTGTTGCCAGCTCGAACGTAGTTAGTGCCATTATAGCTGCTGGATTGCGCCATCTTATGCAGCGATCGGCAATAGCCTTTTACAACCTTTTAGATAGTCCGACTTAACAATTTCGCAGATCATCCATCAGCAGATACAGGCATGAAACGCGAAATTTGTATTGTGGAAGTGTATGGTTGTTGCACGTGTAATTGTTGGATCTTTAGATCAAGCACTTTTTGTAATATAAGGACACGAATAGTTTTCGGCCTACGGGAAGTAAATAATATTAAGTGTTACCAATCTTACATTAACGATTCACTATGTGCGACTACTATACGCCATGTAAATGTAATCTTTCATAGCATTGATGCATAAAGACGTAAAAATGTGAGACGCAATATTGATTTCGGACTCAGGCGTCGACTGCAACGAAACAAAAGCGAAATGATTAGTTCCATACTTTACACACCACAACTTCCGTAGCGCTAGTGCTGCATATGGTGCTGCCATCCAGGATCAAGTGTTGAAACTTTTAGGATAATCAACTTCAGTTCCGGTTGGTTATCGCACTAATTATGAAAAAAAATATGTTTTAGGGCCAAGTACTCTACAAAATCATAAAAATAAGTCATATTTAAAAGAGTTATTTCAAATTCTTCAAATGTAATTATTTTCATGTAATATTGCGCAAATATACTTTATTGAGTAGTGTAATCGAGAGTGTAGTCAAAATGTAGCCAATAAAATAAAATAAAAAATGTAGCCATTAAATTAAAATCTAATAAAACTTTAACACATTTTGAAGCCGATATTTATTTATTACAGAACCTATTGTATACAAAATTAACATTATTATAACAGAATGAATAAGCAGTGATGAACAAAGCATTCCAAATTTCCAACTGAGACTATATTTTTCAATAATGAAAGATTTTCGAACGATTATTTCAATGTCACGAATGTCATGTCACTTTTTATAAATTTGTGTTAAGTCAGCATTTCACACTCACGAACGAAAATAAGTTTTTCTGTAATTACTTTTGTGATTGTGCTTACTATTGTGTGTGATTAATGATAACATTTAAATTGTACTACGGACTGCTTGTGTTTTTTAAATACATTCTTTGCGTAAACAGCATGTGAAATCAAAAATATTTATCAGGAACACTAGTGTAAGAAATTGCAACTATGTCCGAGCCAAATAATCCTTTTGTGGGCTTATTAGGGGTGCCGGACACCAATGCCACTGCCAACACAGATTTCAACTCAAATCCTGCTGTGAATGTAAATTCCAAGCAGTCACAGGAAGTTTTGGAATTAGAAACATTAAATAATATTGTGGAGCATGTTTTTCACTTTACAATCAATCCTAAGGCGGTCGAAGGCCAAGGGTCAGAAAGACAACTGGTTTACTTGGAGGAGCTGGCCGAAGCAATGAAGCCCCGCATCCATATTGACCTGGAGGCCTTAGAACAAGCATTATTTGAAAGACTGCTGTTGCTAGACATTGAAAGCAGTGTTATACCTAAGTCAAATCGGGGATTAAGGGAACATGTAGTGCAGAAACTAGTTTTTCCATATTTATTTAGTTCTATGCAAAACTTGCAGAGTTATGAGCATATGGTAGATTATAAGAATGCCCTAGAAAAGATGAGAGAGCTGATATTCAGAAATGCAGTGACCGCTTTGAAACAGCCTGCTTTGTTTGAGGGACAAGACTTTACTGTGCAATTAGTTGAATTACTTCAACATATTGACCCTCAAAGCCAAACATTCTTTATTGATATTGTGAAGGCTTATGCTTCTGATGGTAAGAAACATATTTTATAAATGCATTAGCTTTGAATAAAATAATAACATTTATTCATGTATGTGTTTGAGAACTGAACTGGTTTTGGTATATTATAATTTTACTTAGTTGTTGGGATGACCACCCATTGTTCAATAATACAGCCATTCCTGAGTGAATTCTGAAATTTATTCCATCAGGTTGTATTCTATAGTATTCCCAATTATTCCATTTTACAGGTGAACAAGGAGTTCAAGAAGAGTTGAAGAATGTAATGATCCCAGTATTGAAGAAATTGCATACTGAGGTCAATAAATCCAACATTATCAGTCTGCCAATTTATATATTACCATCCATTCAACTGTTTGCCAGTAAGTAAACAATATCAAGATCAAGTATGTTGTATTTGTTGATAATATATATTAATAGAGTAAGCTTATTTTTACCATGCTGAAGTACCACATAGTTTACCTGCAAATAACATATCCTCTGAGTCTTTCAATGGTTGACTGGAAGAGATCCCTTAGTGAGATAAGTCTGCCTTTGTGCCTCTTGTTTTTAAATTTATTTCTGTATGTGTTCTTTTAAATGTGTCTGGTGGTACAATAAAGTTAATACATATATATACAATAATACAGTTGAAATAATAATATCCATAATTTCTATTTAAATAGACTTATTAAGAGGATTTCAGAGTGGAACTAGCACCCTCATCGCAAAATAACAATGAAAATGTAATTTATCAAAAATCTGCTTCTACAAGTATATTTACCAAATGTCATAGGAGGAAAAAAAGTTAGTTACAGATAGATAAGTGCTAAAAGTGGCCACTTTACAAAGGCACTACTATTATTAAGGTCACATTCTGCAAAAAACTTACTGTACTTCAATCTGACAGAAGTGGATTTTCGATTATCTTTTCATTGGATTATGAATTTCTAAGTGATGAGGTTGTACTAGTTCTTGTTAAGAATTCCCTTAATAAATTTACATACACATATTTATTTTTACATTTATTTCAAGTTGAATATGTAAAAAGAAAAGAACTACACTCATCTCATAATGTTCAGATTACAAATTTGATACTATTTGTATAAAGACTTGCTTTGCATTCTGTGTACTTAGTTGATTTTTAAGTTTTTTTGTAGAGTGTATATCAAATAATGTTTGCAACTTCATATAATTAGGCTTAATATGACAGCATTGCATAAACTACTTTTATAGCACATGGAATAAAGACACTTATTATCTACATTTTGTGTTTAGTATGTAAATAAAGCCATTGGCTGTGCACTAACATATTATAGTTTATTGAATACTTACAACCTACATTTGAACACAGCTGTTTGTTGTTCCAAATAAATAAATGATAAGAAATTAGAAGAAGCAGACTTATTCATAAGAGCCATTTTTACTAGACAACCTTAACAATAACTTAACTGAATTGTTCAAAAATACGACATCTACCATTATTATAGCGAATTTCACTAATAACTTACAATTGCATTTAACTATTGTCATTGATTATTCTAGGTAACCCACATCTAGCTCCAATTCTAATGGAGTCATGTGAGCCTAAAATAGAAACTAATGGGAGACTATATCAGGATTCGGTTATTGGTGCCCTACTGAGTCTTTCCGTCCTGCCCAGGACCACCACTGCTTTACATGAATTCTTTGATAACCCAATGGACCAGGTAGATTTTTCACTAATTTAAATTTAATAATTATAGCATTCACCATAAAATTGTATGTGTATTTTGTTTGTCCATTTAGTTTTCTATGATAGGGTGAAATTTTACTAGTGACTGATAGCGAAAACTCAATTTAGGCTGATGATACCCTTATCATAGTTCCATGGGGAAAGTTATCCCTTAACTTTCCCATGGAACTATGGTTGAAATATAAAAAAATTACCTCCCATACAAAGATTTTTCTCGTATTTTGACCTATGTTTTTGGGAAATTGTTCTTTAACCCTTATCGACTGGCCCGATGGCGTAGCGAATAGTACCCCTGCCTGCTACGCCGAGGGTCGTGGGTTCGATTCCCACAAGACACAAATATTGGTAAAGTCAATTTTTAATTATTTATATTTAGTCTGGGTGTTTCCTATGTTTAATATGTATTTATTTACAAAAAAAAAGTCTTGCATGTATTAATATCAGCTATCTAGTTCCCAGAGTACAAGCTTTGCTTAGTTTGGGGCTAGATGGCGCTGTGTGAAATTTACAGGATATTTATTTATTTTATCCTACATTCCATATCAGTTATCACCATAAATTGCATCCTATATAACATGTGCCTTAAAATATTTTAGGCTAGCAATTCAATGATAGAACAATCAATATGGAATGCAACATCACATCTAAATAACAATTTGCACAAGATATTTCTCTTGCTGCTAAAAGGAGGGCCTCAGATGAGGAATAGACTTTTGACCTGGATAGGAAAGTGCCTGAAGACAAATGTAGCAAGAGGAAAGCTTTGGAATGTCCAGGTAAGGTTTAGACTATTTTGTTATACAAAATATTTTTGTAAATTTTCTACTAAAGCCGCTTGCTTCGGAAATGTTACTTATATTTTTTTTGAACTAGCTCATAAAGATTTTAATATATATGGTTCATCATGGGGAACTTCACCTTATCCATGGAATAAGTATGGTGCTTATAACTTTAATTTTAACTTTGTAACTTTATTTCAATTTCAGGCTGGTGAAATAAGTGCGGCTACATTAACTTGCGTTCCAGATGGATTCATGATAAATCTAGGTGCTGTTTTACTACAACTGTGCCAGCCATTTTGTACAACCCATGATGACCCTAAATCTTTGAAAATTGACCCCACATATGGTGCTGTACTTGTAAGTATCTTGATATCTTAATATTTTAGCCACAATTTAATCAGACAAAGACTTGGCTGAACGCAATAAGCGTTTGCTTTGTACGAAATATAAAAAGATAAATACTTTTATTTTGGATTTTTCGTGGCATAAATTTGAGGTATATTGTCTGTTGTTCTCTTCTTTATTACCGTAGGTGTAGTATAAAGCGCTATCTAACAGTTTGAAGACGGAAAAATTACTAACTAGTGTGTATAGAAGCCGCAGCTGCGCAACCTACACCCTCGATAGTAATCAGTCTTATTCTTCGCGAGCAAAATTAAATTTTGTGAAAAAGTCATATTGATACTGAATATTTCGACAAAAATAGGAAAAATATCGTATAGTTACATGTCGAAATGAACAAAAAATAACAATTCTTCACTCAGATCCCGTTTAAATTTTAACTAGAAATAGTATAAAAAACCGCTTAAGTTTATAATGTAGTGTTTTATTTCTCATTTAAGCCAGAGGAGTGTGCTGCAAAATCAGTCCACCTAGACTGCTTGCACAGCGAGACGTGCCTGCTGCCGCCGCGCGAGGGTGAAGACGGACAAAGCCTGAAGAGGCCTACCGCCGAGACTTACAACTTCGTCACAGAGTGCTTCTTTATGACACACAAGTGCATTGACTTGGGTAAGCAAAGTCACATACGGGGTTTAAGGTTACATGTAGACCATGAAACTGAACAACTTTGCCTGAGAGATGTATATCAGTAAACATAAAAGAAATACTTCCCATAGTAAAGTCAGTCAGCTGATCGTGATTTTGTATAGAAGGTAGATATTTTTGTTGTTTTCTAACATATGTTCCTAGGGAAAAGTTGTTCAGTTTCATGGTATGGATGCACCCTTTAAGTTCGGCTGTCCGTTGTACCCTGTGTTTATTGCAGATGTATCAATTTTATTATAAGTTTTTTTTTACTCCTATTGAAAAATATTTGAAATCCTTCCCTCTACACTTCACTCAACTGAGTATAAAAGAAAAAATTTACATTTAATGTCAGTTTAGAAAATACACCCATTTCTCTCCTGTGGGTGTCGTAAGAGGGACTCGACGGTTACATGTGTTGTGCAATTTTAGGCGATGGGTTGGCAGATTGTTACTATTGCGATACACTTTTCTGAATGACCCTCAAATGTTTGTCACACGTGGCGTAAATATCCGTTTTTTACGGTCGTTTACGCTCTGCCTGCAAGGGATTATAGGCGTGATACATGTAAGTTTATATTACACTAGCTGTTACCCGCGGGTTTACCCGCGTACTTATAAAAACTATCCTATGTGTTAATCCATGTTACCTTCTATATGTGTGCCAAATTTCATTACAATCGGTTCAGTAGTTTATGCGTGAAGAAGTTACAAACAAACATACTAACTTTTGCATTTATTATACTACATTTTCGCCCAGTATTGCCAGGGGCATATGTGTTATACCAGGTTATCCTCTACCTGTGTTCCAAATTACATCCAAATCTGTCAATCCGTTTGAGCGTGAAGAGGTAACAAACATACATACATACACACAAACTCTTATATTTATAATATTAAGTACGGATTAGTAGGACTCTTAACACTTGTGCTTTTCCTAGGCGTACGGGTGTGCGCTGAGAAGCTGTATCGCTACGGGCAAGACCTGGGTCGGGCACAGCGCGCACTGAGCGACGTCGCCGCCGCCGCACACCACCTCGTCGAGCCGATGAGGCAGCGGACGCAGCAGCTCATGTCCAAGTATGATATCACCTGCTTACCATGTGCCGGCCAAGTGCGAGTCGGTCTTAAGGGTTCAATGACTGGAGCTTACATTCATACAGGGTTATTTTTTATTCACCCCGGAAATTTTACAGGGTGATTCTACTCATGATTCTGAACAACTTTTATTATGGGGTCACCTGCGAAATCGCAAAAAAAACAGCTGTTCCATAGAAAAATTCATACCTACTCGAACAAAATGTATGGAACAGCTGTTTTTTTTGGCGATTTCGTAGGTGGCCCCATAATAAAAGTTATTCAGAATCATGAGTTAAATCAACTTGTAAAATTTCCGGGGTGAATAAAAAATAACCCTGTATGTATGGTGTGATTATTATCAAACATACCACGGGAATACTTGATGGTACAAAAGCATGTACAAGTATGATATCACCTGCTTACCATGTGCCGGCCAAGTGCAAGTCGGTTTTAAGGGTTCAATGACTGGAGCTTACATTCATATCTATGGTGTGATTATTATCAAGCAACATACATACATCAGCCTATTGCAGTCCACTGCTGGACGTAGGCCTCCCCCAGGGTACGCCATAGGGCACGATCTCCCGTTTTCGCCATCCAGTCGCTACCAGCCACCTCTTTTAAGTCATCGGTCCATCTGGCCGGAGGTCGTCCAACACTACGCTTGCCGAGGCGTGACCTCCACTCGAGAACCCGTTTACTCCACCGTCCGTCGGTCCTACGACAGATGTGCCCAGCCCACTGCCACTTCAGTTTGCTACACTTCCAGATTATCAAGCAAACCACGAGAATATTTGATGGTAGAAAAGTACTGCTACTAAATATAAATTATTGAATCGACAAAACCGGCCAAGTGCGAGTCAGCCTCACTCACGAAGGGTTCAGTACCATTTTTCATATAAAATTTTTTGTTTCCTGTAAAATATTTATTTTCATCTGCTTTTGGTATTTTTTGTTACAGCGACAACTGACATAAATAATCACTGATTCAAGTTCCTAACAATCACGGGTCATGAGATGTAGTCTCCGTTCCATTATCAATAAAACAAGGAAAATCCTGTTTCTCTCTCAGATACTTATTTAATTAAAATTTACAGTATTTGTTGTTTTCGCGGCAACGGAAATACATAACTTACTCGCTTACTGTCACAATTTATGAGATACAGCCTAGTAACAGAAAGACAGCCGAGTCTCAGTAATAGGGTCCCCGTTTTGACTCTTAGGGTACGAAACCCTAAAAGTGCTGCAAATAATAGGGTAATGGGTATTGAATAAAATACAAGACTTAGATGTTATAAATGTATGTCCAAAAGTAAAATATTCTCATTCATCGTTCTTAAAAATATGCAAGACCGGTTTTATTAAAGCTGGTTTGACTAAAGAATAAAGAAATAGGACAGTACTAGTATATATGTCGTGGGCTTATCGTTAGATTGGCCATATCAAGATATGCCCAGGCACAACGTGATACTCCGGCACATCATGATCTGGCCATCCAACACAGGGCATATCGTTCAACGCTTTACGTTTGGCGATTTGGCCAGCGATACTTTAGGCATATCGATTATGTAGGGTGTCCAAGGTTTTAGCAAATAAAAATAAAGTTAAGAATTAAAATGTTTATTCAAATTTAAAATAATTATTGTTATATTAAAATCTGGCACATAAAATCACAGTTCTTTGGAGAGAAAATAACAAAACGTCTATTTGAGGCAAATTAAGTATCTAATTAACAGTAAAGTTTAATAAAATCTTAACACAACCATCACGTAGAGAACGCCACGGTCGAGCAACAGCTAGAATTAAATTAAAATATTAAAAAATAATGAAAAGTAATCTTTGTCAGAAGTTTCCATGACATCATATTTTGAACTCCAATAATAGTCCGAAGAGACCCGCTGCATTGTCACCCTACTTCTCTTGATTTGTTCAATAACCTAAAAAAAATGGAACTTTAGCGTACAAACATTAGTTACTTAATAAATCTAATAACTTTAATACATAATGACATGAGAGAAACGCATCACCTACACATAATACGCAAAAATAAACACTTGTTCAGCAACTAAATACTAAGCTCTAAAATACGTAGAGAAGTCCATGGTATTATACATTGTGCGAGGAATCTTTATGTCCCTCATAGAAATCAAGTAACTGATGGTAATATTGTTCTTTAAATGCATTTTTTGTTTCGTTTTCACAGTCCATTTTAATAATATCAACACATTCACTTGTTTGTAACGCCGCCATCTTCCACTCGCGTAAACAAAGCGGAGCGCGCGAAGACAGCGCCACTATCGGCGCGAAATGCAACTACTTCACGATCTGCCGTGTGGTTAGCTCGGAATATCGACAAATACGTTATTCTCGTCGATCTGCCCAACCTTTTCCTTGGCGCATCGCGACATGCCCGGCTGAATCACGATGTGCCGGCATTTCAAGAAGTGCCCGGGCATATCTCGATCTGGCCAATCTAACGATAAGCCCACGACATATATAAGTCTACTATGTGTTTCTGCTTGCAGATACGTGAGCCTCCACTGCGCCCTCCTCCAAAACGAAATGCTCACAAACCTGCACCGGCTGCACTCGACGACTTGCACGTGGCTGGTGCAAGTGGCAGTGAGGCCCGACCCGCCGGCGCCGCTCGCCAGCTACGCGCCAGCAACACTGCTGCCCGTCAGCATGCCCCTAGCCGCGCCCGCGCCCGACACACTGAGGTGAGCGCAGTGACACCCGACCCGCCGGCGCCGCTCCCAGCTACGCGCCAGCAACACTGCTGCCCGTCAGCATGCCCCTAGCCGCGCCCGCGCCCGACACACTGAGGTGAGCGCAGTGACACCCGACCCGCCGGCACCGCTCGCCAGCTACGCGCCAGCAACACTGCTGCCCGTCAGCATGCCCCTAGCCGCGCCCGCGCCCGACACACTGAGGTGAGCGCAGTGACACCCGCCGGCGCCGCTCCCAGCTACGCGCCAGCAACACTGCTGCCCGTCAGCATGCCCCTAGCCGCGCCCGCGCCCGACACACTGAGGTGAGCGCAGTGACACCCGACCCGCCGGCGCCGCTCGCCAGCTACGCGCCAGCAACACTGCTGCCCGTCAGCATGCCCCTAGCCGCGCCCGCGCCCGACACACTGAGGTGAGCGCAGTGACACCCGACCCGCCGGCGCCGCTCCCAGCTACGCGCCAGCAACACTGCTGCCCGTCAGCATGCCCCTAGCCGCGCCCGCGCCCGACACACTGAGGTGAGCGCAGTGACACCCGACCCGCCGGCGCCGCTCCCAGCTACGCGCCAGCAACACTGCTGCCCGTCAGCATGCCCCTAGCCGCGCCCGCGCCCGACACACTGAGGTGAGCGCAGTGACACCCGCCGGCGCCGCTCCCAGCTACGCGCCAGCAACACTGCTGCCCGTCAGCATGCCCCTAGCCGCGCCCGCGCCCGACACACTGAGGTGAGCGCAGTGACACCCGCCGGCGCCGCTCCCAGCTACGCGCCAGCAACCCTGCTGCCCGTCAGCATGCCCCTAGCCACGCCCGCGCCCGACACACTGAGGTGAGCGCAGTGACACCCGCCGGCGCCGCTCCCAGCTACGCGCCAGCAACACTGCTGCCCGTCAGCATGCCCCTAGCCGCGCCCGCGCCCGACACACTGAGGTGAGCGCAGTGACACCCGACCCGCCGGCGCCGCTCCCAGCTACGCGCCAGCAACACTGCTGCCCGTCAGCATGAAATAAATGCAGGAAATAAATTTCAAGAACTTGTGTTATCGTGGTTCCACGTAATTCGAATTGCGAGCGAAGCGAAGTCTTTTGTACCATTTTAAAATAGCTACACTGCGCTAGACTGTCATAAAATCCGTAAATAGTTGCGCAAAACCAATAAATGAATAACTATGTTTTATTTTTATTTATATATTTACAGATGCATACCAGAGTTCGTATTAGAAAACATAGTGGTGCTTATAACGATGGCTCGCCGCACGCAGGGAGCTTTGACAGAAGAGGCCGACATCACGGGCTTACTGCAGCCCGCGCTCACTCTAGTGCTCACTTTCATGGGCGATTCCGGGCGAACCTACAACCCGCATTTAAGGTGAATATAACTTAGGAATACGCCATCGCTAGTGGGGAGTTTAGCGTCAAAAAGAAGCTTCAATTACCACCATTCGTCACTTGGCACCACTTTGCACCACCCCCAGTTTTGGTCAATAAGTTAACAAGTACCTTCATGCCGATTTGTGCATGTGCATTTGTGCGTAGTCACCTCGAATATGCCTCTACAGTCTGGAACCCCCAGTATGAGACTTACAAGTCACGTATTGAGGGCATTCAGAAAAAGTTCTGGCGTTTCCTAGACTACAAAGCCCGAGTTAAAACTTCTGGTTACCTTCAGAGATGTAAAAGGTATCACTTTTTGCCTCTAGAAACTAGGCGTAATATTAGTGACATATGTTGTCTAGTTAAAATTCTAAATGGCAGTATAGACAGCCCAGAACTTTTATTAAAAATTTATCTGCGGACTAATCAACTTCGGTTTAGACAGCGCCCACTGTTGTCAGCAACTTCTGCTAAAACAAATTATAGGAAAAATTCGTTTCTTATCCGCACTTGCCGTGCGTTCTGTGATTTACCAAAAGATATTGACATAGATATATGCTGTACCAGTGTTTCAGCCATAAAGCGACTTCTAGCCAGACATGCATTCGAAAACATGTAGTTTTTTTAATCTCCTTTTTTTTTCACTGCTCTTTCCTTTATTTCCAAATTCCAAAATTTTCAAATGTATTCAAAATTTCAATTTTTTACTTTGTTCAGCGGTAATACACTATAGGTGGAGATTTGTTATTAGTCCGATATAATTTATTAATCTGGTCTAACTGTTGTATAAAACTGTTAATCTCCCAAATAAAAAAAAATTAAAAAAAATTTGCAGCTTTCTAGCACGATATTTTCAGCTTTGTAACCTAACCCTGTCGCTACGCGACTTATGCAGGGTGACAAACTTCTCGTTTACTCAGACAACTGAACGACTTTGTTCTACCACATTTTATATTACTTAAATAAATTGGTTTGTTTTTGCGAAAGTGAATCTGGTTGTTCACCTTTACGTAGTCGATTGTTGTGGCTTCAACTAATTACTAGAGATGCACCGACTATGGTTTTGGCCGACTAGCAGACTAATCGCATTAAAATCAGTCGACTAGTCTGCGGAGCCGATAATTACTTCGGTGATGTTTGGGTAACGCAATCGCGCCTGTGCTCGTTTTTTATCAGCCTTTCTTCAAATTGGAAAAGCTGTGGTTTCATTTTGAAGATACCTAATAAGTACCGTTATTTGCCGACTAAAAAAAATACCGGCTAGTCGGTGCATCCCTACTGATTATGACTGTCTGAGGCTCTTTTTCCATTACTCTGGTCCGTCACCGGATGTGGGAAGTAGACTTAAGAAAAATATCGAAAAACGATCAACGCTTTTCCACCTATCCGGTAAAACACGGACAGTAGTTTAATTATTTAGTATTTATTTTTGATTACTCTTCGTTCGTGCCATCAGAAATGTCTCCTGCCGTCAATCGTGAACAACTCCTAGCGATTTTGTTATATGCTAGGAGACAAAGAAGGTATTTCGCAAGCATGCATAGTTTTTGTACATCTGTCACTTCGGACCGATAAAATACTATTTCGTTTCGATAAAAAGCGAGTATAGTAGTTTAATTGATTTCTTCTTTTTCTTTAAATTATCGTGTATCGGACCGGAGTAATGGAAAAAGAGTCATATAGTTCTTATGTTTGTTTTCAGAGCCCGATTAGCCGAATGCTTGGAAGCGATGTTACCGAACGGCGCTGACGACCAACAGCCGCTTAGCAGTCTCGCCTCCTTCTACAGGGAACAACTGTTCAAAGAACATCCACATAGATTGCAGGTTACTTCTTGTGATATATATGTTTGTGATTTCGGCAATCGTAAATCCAGTGGGCAAAAGTCGTTTTTATCCACTCGATGGAGAAAAGTGATTTGAATTTCGAACATCTCATTTTATCAGAATTAATCCACAAATGTGACAATAGCAGCGGTGCGTTCTGAAAACTATTTGAGCCAGTCATTTCTGAATATTTGTACATATTATGTAATATTTCTGAACGAACCTTGAAAATAATAATTTGACGAAATTTTTTATTTTGTCTGAGGCATTCGAGTTGTACAGCCATTTTCCCAAACTTGACATTGGCAGAATTTTCTCACTGGTAGAGGCATTGATCTACAACAACCCTAGATTACGCGCGTACGCTCAAAAGGTGGGCCGGTAAAGTAGTGCACAATTAGCAAGCGAGCACTTCTTTCCCACAGTGCGTGGCTGGCCGCTAAACTGTTAACATGACCAAGTACGGGCTAACAAATAAGGCTGAATTCAATAGATTATGGTGAGGTTCGTTGTGATATTTTGAATCAGGCGGACGCAATGAATCTATAAATCGCTATGTATGACTGTATAGTTCAGTAGGTGACAAAATTTTAGCGTAATTTTGTATGAGGCGCTAAATCTAGGGTTGTTGTAGATCAATGGGTAGAGGTGAAAAGTTGTGTGTACCACACGAGAGCAAATTCATTCGCATCTCGTACTGTTGAATCCCTCACTGAGCTCAGGATACAACTTTTGCCCTCTTGTTGTACAAATAACTATTAATCATTTCTTACATTTCAAGGAAAATAGACTAATTATTAGTCAGTTCATTTTGCTCTCATCTTCTCATCTCTTAACAGCCACAACAGTTCAGTTATTTTTAAACTTACAGTATATTATGTGATGTGAGTTGATAAATGACAATAATATGTACCCTCTTAGCTAATTACAAAATCCATACACATATTCATAATTTTCAAGGTAACCTAAATATCTAAGAATCTGTCGCAAAATTTGCAGCATTGTAATTTATTTATTGTTTTATTAAGGATGGGTTTGCTCTTGACTCTAGTCTAGGTCATAGGACGGAGACTGAGTCTAAGATGGAGCGAGCTCACCCAGAAGAAGACTGTTCACTCTTACTTTGAAGAGATTAGGGTTGTATGCGTTTGGAAACACAGACGCAGGTAGCGAGTTGAGTGTGTAATATTGTGTTTCAGTTGGTGCCGTGTTTGCTGGATGTGTTCGTGGGTATCGAGATGACGGGCCACTCGGTGCAGTTCGAGCAGAAGTTCAACTACCGCCGCCCCATGTACACCGTGATGGACTTCCTGTGGGGCATGGAGGAGCATAGGGAGGCCTTCACGTGAGTCTCAGCTCCACTCACAGTTCGAGCAGAAGTTCAACTACCGCCGCCCCATGTACACCGTGATGGACTTCCTGTGGGGCATGGAGGAGCATAGGGAGGCCTTCACGTGAGTCTCAGCCCCACTCACAGTTCGAGCAGAAGTTCAACTACCGCCGCCCCATGTACACCGTGATGGACTTCCTGTGGGGCATGGAGGAGCATAGGGAGGCCTTCACGTGAGTCTCAGCCCCACTCACAGTTCGAGCAGAAGTTCAACTACCGCCGCCCCATGTACACCGTGATGGACTTCCTGTGGGGCATGGAGGAGCATAGGGAGGCCTTCACGTGAGTCTCAGCCCCACTCACAGTTCGAGCAGAAGTTCAACTACCGCCGCCCCATGTACACCGTGATGGACTTCCTGTGGGGCATGGAGGAGCATAGGGAGGCCTTCACGTGAGTCTCAGCCCCACTCACAGTTCGAGCAGAAGTTCAACTGCCGCCGCCCCATGTACACCGTGATGGACTTCCTGTGGGGCATGGAGGAGCATAGGGAGGCCTTCACGTGAGTCTCAGCCCCACTCACAGTTCGAGCAGAAGTTCAACTGCCGCCGCCCCATGTACACCGTGATGGACTTCCTGTGGGGCATGGAGGAGCATAGGGAGGCCTTCACGTGAGTCTCAGCTCCACTCACAGTTCGAGCAAAAGTTCAACTACCGCCGCCCCATGTACACCGTGATGGACTTCCTGTGGGGCATGGAGGAGCATAGGGAGGTCTTCACGTGAGTCTCAGCTCCACTCACAGTTCGAGCAGAAGTTCAACTACCGCCGCCCCATGTACACCGTGATGCACTTCCTGTGGGGCATAGAGGTGCATAAGTCTTCACGCAAGCTTCTTCTACTGTCATGTGAGACAGAGGCTACGAACTATCCCTTTAACCTTGGTGTCATGGTTTTTCGACCGCTCGTGTTATGTGGAATATGCTATAATAGTGCGTGCTGGAGCAACACAATACATACAGATGCCAACTTATATTATATGAATTATGTATTAGAAGGCGGTTGTCACAAGGGTTTATTGGGTCTTTGGTCGACTCGGTGATTGAAGAAGAAAAAGAACAATACATACGAGCGAAGTGAGCTGGTTGTCTAACGCGAAATAATTTAGAAAAGTGCACACCAAAAACAATACATATTGCGTCATACGCGAAATTATTGAGAGAGGTGCAGACCAGTTAATATATATTGTGTTTTACGTGAGACTTTTGAGAGAGGTGCAGACCAATACAATACATACTGCGAGCCAAACGAGTTTGCAGTCTTACGAGAATAATGAGGAGCTGCTTTACTGCGTTACACACACACACACACACACACACACACACACACACGCATATCACGCCTATAATCCCTTGCGGGGTAGGCAGAGCGTAAACGGCCGCAAAAAAGTAACGTTTACTCCACGTCTGACAAATATTAAAGGGTTATTCGGAAAATTGTGTATCGCCATAGTGACAGGTTGTCAGCCCATCGCCTAAAATTGCAATACACACCCTCGAGTCCCTAAGTCGCCTCTTACGACTCCCACGGGAAAGAGATTGGGTGATGCTATTCTAAGCCGGCATCACACGGCATAGAACTGCGTTACACCCACATAATATCTAAATTCAAGCCGGTGACTTTTTGTAACTATATTTTTTTTTTACAGGCGTCTAGCACGAGAAGCGGAAGCAAACATGGAAGCTGTCCACCCGCCGCTGTTCCTGCGCTTCATCAACCTTCTGATCAACGACGCCATCTTCCTGCTGGACGAGGCATTGGGCAACATGGCGCAGATACGGACCATGCAGGCTGCTCAGTTAGTATCTAGCTAGAACGATCTTTCCTATACTTGAAAATATTGCTTGATTTTTAGAGGTTATAGATTTTTTATTTTTTTATTTATTCATACTTTATTGCACATCGTACAAAAGGCGGGCCTAATGCCAGACGGCATTCTCTACCGGCCAACCAGAAGGTAAACAGAGAGAGAAAGAAGCGGGTGCACTAATGAGAAAATAACACTAAAGGAAAACAACATGTCAAAACTACTATTACTAAAATAAATACCTACCAATACATAGTTCTTATTCATAAAAATATACTTACACAAATACTTATACCAATAAATAATACTTACACTTACATACATACTCAAATATAAACAGAAATAAAATAATACTTTTAAAAACAAACATACAACTACGATCACACGTGAGTGGGATATTTACACGTTATATAAAAGGAAACATCCTGGCGCATTCAGAAACAATTATCTAACAACGTTGTCTGTTGTCTCAGTGACATACGTATGCACGAGTGAAGTTGTTGATATACAATGTTTCTACACTTCAGAATGGGTATTTTTGGATGCACGTAATTACGTTTTTGAATACGAGAAACTCTTTATTTTTATGTACAATGATTTTTATTATATTATCTAGATTCTGGTCGCAGAAATCCACGATTGAAGAAAGTTTGTCCAATAGATTTATTTTTCGAAATTTGGTCTAATTTACACTTTTCGCGTGGTGCATCAATCTTATGAACACAACACATGTTTTTTTACGAATACGATACGTCTTGTACATTGCTAGATTCTTGTCGTACAGTTTTTGATAACTTGTTTATTTGGCGAGAATTTTCCAAAAGGGTGAAAAATCGTCTAATCTAAATATGGCGATTCCGCTCTGTTCTCACACACAGGATTTGCCATAAGTGGGAAAATGAAAAAAAAAATTAAATAACATTATTCAATGTAGGATAGTATTTTCACTTATTGACGACGTCATGGTCCGTCAAGAAAGAGAAAATCAAAAGTTCGAGGCAGGCCCTTAACTGACTCCTACTATTGCAGAGAATCGGGCGAATGGGCCCGACTGCCGCCTCAAGAGCGCGAACAGAACCTCGCGAACCTAACGCACACCGGGCAGATCGCGCGCTTCGACAACATCCTCGGGCGCGACACGATCCGCACGCTCGTGCGCCTCACCGCGCACGCGCCGTTCGTCTTCTGCCACCCCACGCTCGTGGAGCGCATCGCCTCCATGCTCAACTACTTCCTGCTGCACCTGGTCGGGCCCAACAAGAAGAACTTCAAGGTGGGTGGTTCCTCCCATGGGGGAAATACAGAGTGCATAGACCAGGAACGCCAGAAGAACTTCGTTTGCAAAATATGCGGTCCAGATTCTGGCTTTTGATACGTGTTGCGGTCGCCCCTGCCTACCTCATATAAAAATTTTGAAAACTTTTATACATTAATTTTCAAGCGCGGGCGGGATTTGAATCTGCGGCTTTTGCCATTACTAGTGGCGATGCTTCTTCCATCTGGCTGGGCTACCGCAGCTCGTCTCCTGCCCGCGAATTTTGCAAGTGTATCTTAATGCCAGTAACGACTCCATATCCCGGGTACCTACCTACCACTAATAATACTATTTGACGTTTCCTGAGATATTTTCCTATGGGAAATTTGTTCAGTTTCATGGTCTGTGTGAACCCTATCATTATTCCGGAGCGCTGTCCACTCCGTATTCTATAGGATTGTTATTCCTAAAGTAAAAAGCGTAATTACATTTCGCTACACTATCTGTTAATAGTCCTCCAAATCCTGGTTTATGGCTGAGCAAACTATCTTATACCGAGTATTTTGTGAAGCTTGATAATCCTCATCATAATCATGTTCATTTTGGTGAGTATAATTTTAAAATCAGCTCCAGTTTATTGTAGTTTTTTTTTTACATTTTCGCTCTTATTTAATAGCTCCATCTAGTTTTTACATAAACTTTGTGACGTACGCTTTATTGTTTATCTCACACTCGTCTCATAATGTTCGGATTACAATCTCGAAAACAGTTGTATAAAGACCTGCTTTATGCATTCTGCCTATAGAAATTACAGTTTCTTCTCAAACGCTGAAGTATTACGTCTAATGAGAAGGTACGCCTTTCAATAAAATTGAAAAATGAAACGAAGTATTTTTGCCAATAATCAAATTTGTCTTCATCTTCTGCCGCACCTGTCATATGTTGTTGTACGGTTGTTGCTCGTTTTTTGTTGTTGTTCAAATGTTGCTCAGTTGTTGTTCAGTCACTTACTTGACATCTGAACAAACTGCAAAAGATTTTTTCCAAAAATTCTCATCAGGCCATATAACGTGTATTGAATTTGACCTTATATTGGATCTTACAATCGCCGGTGCGGAAGTTTGAAAGGAGGTTGGAACAGACACTGGCATTCTAATGCCCCCTCTTATATGACAGTTGCTTAAACTACTAATAACTCATCAATATACTTTTGTCCAGGTGAAGGACATGAAAGAGTTCGACTTCGACCCGGCGAGCACAGTTCTAGACATTTGCCGCATGTACGTGGAGCTCGGCACCAACGAGCGCTTCTGCGCAGCCGTGTCGGACGACGGCCGCTCCTACTCGCCGCAGCTGTTCACGCTCGCCGAGGCCGTGCTTGGTGAGCTGTAGTAATGGTTATTTGTACAACAAGAGGGCAAAGGTCATTTTTGCTTTGAGTGCTAATTTCGAATCCCGAGGTAGCGAAGGATACTAAAATTGAATCACGAGCGTAGAGAGTGATTCAAAAGTTGTATCCTGAGCTCAGTGAGGGATTCAACAGCACGAGATGCGAATGAATTTGCTCTCGTGTGGTACACACTACTTTTCACCTCTACCAGTGAGAAATTGGCTGTACACAGCTTGAATGCCTCAGACAAAATAAAAATTCTTGTCAAATATTTTTTTTCAAGATTTGTTCAGAAATATTACATAATATGTAGGTACCAATATTCAGAAATGACAGAAATATTTAATAGAACAAAACGCTTACAAAAAGAAATGAATAATGTCAGAACGCACCGCTGTCATTGTCACGATTAGTTCTGATAAGATGAGATGTTCGAAATTCAAATCACTTTTCTCAATCGAGTGGATAAAAACGACTTGCCCACTGAATTTACGCGTCAAAACTGTTCTTTTCAAGCTGGAGAGGTGAAAACATGATTTCGGCACCGGCACTCTTGTACTCAACGGCAACGATTGTCGCATATTATTCTCAAGCTCAATGCTTCGTCAAAACAGACCCCTACAGAAGCAGTGTTTCTCGATGTCAAATATCAAAGTTAAACTCAGTAAATGTTGTCTCTGTAGTGCGCATCGGCGGCGGCGGGTTGATAAGTTCCCTGCAAGAGGTGGCTGGTCGCGTGGCCACCCTCGCGGAGCAGCGGCAGCGCGACGAGGAGCTGATGGCCAACGCGCCCGAAGAGTTCCTCGACCCCATCATGAGCACGCTCATGCTGGACCCCGTCATCCTGCCCAGCTCCAGGACCACGGTGGACCGCACCACCATCGCCAGGTGAGCCACTCTTGTATTATGCCACATTCAGACCCTCCCGTCGACAAATGTCACAGTAGCGAAATGTCCCGGTGTCGCTAAAAGTCCCTGTAGCTGAATGTCACCCTCTCGCTTTATCTATCTAGGTGTGTGTGTGCCGGAAACTTGTGATGAATACGCACATACCTACGGCTTGTGCCTACGTAGTATTGAACTAATATAGAAGTGAGCAGCGCGTGCATGTGAACGGTTACTCCCGCTGCTACCCGTCATGCCGCTGCCACTTCCCGATGCTCCGGAGAGTGTCAGTTTTTCGTGCGCGAGTCAAAGGAACCGTAGCACGAACGAAAATGGAATGTCCCTATCTCGCTCACTCGTATAGGTGCGAGAAGAGTATAACGGCAGTGTGTGAACACTCACTCGCGATGATACTTCCGCGAAAGTATTTCGAGCAATATTCGCGACAGCGGCAGGAGCATGTGCATGGTGTGAACGTGCTATTAAATCACATTTACAGCCACTACTAGACATGGGCTTAATGCTATTATAAGCGGCTTCACACGGCACCTCTATTGTATAATCAATTATTATTATCAAACGACAAGCTGTCTTAAATTATTATTATAATTAGCCTATCAGATCCTGTATTGCATCATAATATTTATCTTCCTTTAACTTATCTCCGTCCAGACACCTGCTGAGCGACCAATCGGACCCGTTCAACCGCTCGCCGCTCTCCATGGACCAGGTAAAGTCCGACACGGAGCTAAAGGCGCGCATCCACGCGTGGATCGCCGACCTGCGCGCCGGCAGCGCCAACACCGCCAACGCCAGCAACAGCACGGTGGACAGCCAACAGTAACATGTATGCACTGCCCACACTTTTGTACCTTAACCATGGTATCAGGTCGGTTCTGACCATTCGATAGATTTTGGAAAGATATAAGTAAGTGTTTAAATTGTATTGATTTGACATTTAAAACCACCGCAACTTATAAAGAAAGATGTTAACTCACAGTTTTTGTGTTGAATCTACCAAAGCAAATATAAGTTATGAAGGAAAAAATAAGCTCTTTTGGTGTTAATTGCCGTAATAACTTTGGTCCAAAGTTTTATTATCATTATTTAAAGACACTGAATGGTTTATGGCATAAAACCTTATTATGGACTTAAATATGAACTTACGACGACGTTGGGTTTGATACAGACAAAAGCATTTTCACAGATAACTCACTGACATTGCTGTAATAGAACGCATATAAATTGATGGTAAAAATAAATAAAAAATAAGTACTTGTGTACCCTAAATAGTAGTCCTTTACAAAATGTATGATGGCATGAGAGAAACGCTCATCACAAGCTACGACAATTGCTTCTTAATATTTGCAATAACGAATTAATTTCGAAAATTGAATAAACCTAAAAAAATTCACGCAATTTTTCAGTTGGGTAGCGATTTTAGTAGCTTGGACTAGAAAAGACAAAAAAAACATTGATTTATTTTTGGTGGTATGTATGCAGTACATAAAAGAGTTAATTAATACACTGTAGTACTATAATTTAGGAAACTACTTTAAATTTCTGTAAATCGAAATGGTAGGTAAATTTTGATTTGGTCAGGTGCAGTTACGTTGTTATTATTATTTTTTTCAAATTGTAAATATCTTCACACAAGTGTTAATTGGTGCAATTTATTTATAACGTTGTAATAATTGTTTTTTTTGTTAAAAGTTTAATTTGACTTATTTAAATAATGTACCATCATTCATTTGGGTTAATATGATTCAATACAGTCGTCGGAAATATTACGTATTTTCTTTTTATAAACTTTCCCATGCCAAAACTTATGATAAGAACCTTTCCAACGCTGAATAGTCATTTTCACCACAAGTCTTTCTTATAAGGCGAGTGTAGCCGTCAACGACCTCGACAGTGGCGCCACTTCACAAAAAAAAGTTTTCTCTTTATACAAACAATCCATTAATTAGAATATCCTTTGCCCAGGTTTTAAGTATTATCCTTAATTAAAATAAGAACCTGCAAACTCAATAAAATATTAGCTGAAATTAAAGTTATGGTAAATAGTACCTAAAACGGCGACTTTTGGTATTAATTGCCATAACTTTATTTACAGCGAATATTTTATTGAGTTTGCAGGTTCTAATTTAACTTAAGGATAATACCAGGGGGGTCTCACTCCACGGTTTAGGTATGTTCCGCCGGCGGGTTCCCTACGGGGACTAATCTCCGCGGGTTGTCACTTGTCGTCGCCAGACCGCCAGTGTACCTGTAAATATAGTGTATAGTCTATGCCGCTAGCCGCCGCACTGTTCGCACGCACGTGCTGCTCGTGCGCACACTTACTTGATTTTTTTCTGTGTTTTAGTACGTTTATTCGTTAAAAAATCGATCGGGTCGTCGACTCGGTGTCCCACTCGATACAAAGAACAGTTAGACACAAGAATAATTAATTGTTTTTCTATATAAACAGTAGTCATTAATAATTTCGTTTAGGTTTATAAATATTTACAAATCTTACAATTCCTTCCGTAGATTAAGTGAACAAATAAGATATTATAGCAAAATCAATAACAAAAAATCTTCGTGCACGAATAACATGATGACAAGTTACAACCCTTGGAGTTCGCCGGCGGCTCAGTCATAAAACTGCGATGCGCAAGGGAGATTGAGCGTTCGCGCGCGTTCATAAGTTTCAATTTTGTTTGTGGGTACACCGAGCGTAGGTATTAATTTATACCTAAACATGTAATTTCTTGCCGTGTGATGCCGGCTTAGAATAACATCACCCCATTTCTTGCCCGTGGGTGTCGTAAGAAGCGACTAAGGGACTCGAGGGTGTGTATTGCAATTTTAGGCGATGGGCTGACAAGTGACAACCTGTCACTATAGTGATACACAGTTATTGGATTGACCCTCGAACTTTTGTCAGACGTGGCGTAAATAACCGTTTTTCACGGCCATTTATGCTCTGCCTACCCCGCAAGGGACTATAGGCGTGATATATGTATGTATGTATGTATGTAATTTCTTAGGGAGTGATTCTTCTGTACGTTAGTACTATTATATATTCTGTGATAATACTAAAAACTTGGGCAACGGGTATTCTGATAGATTTTTTGCATAAGGAGATTTTTTTTGTGAAGTGGCGCCACTGTCGAGGTCGTTGACGGGTACACTCGCCTTAAGAAAAATTACATGATTTTAGAATAAAATCCCGATGGCTTAGCGGAGAGTACCTCTGCCTGCTACGCCGAGGGTCGTGGGTTGGATAACCCACAAGATACAAATATTTGTTTAGTCATTTTCAGATGTTTGTGTTTAGTCTGGGGTGTTTTCTATGTATATTATGTATTTATTTTCAAAAGAAGGTGTATAAGTATTAATATCAGCCATCAAGTTCCCATAGCAATTGTTGTTCCCATAGTACAAACTTTGTTTAGTTTGGGGCTAGATGGCGCCGTGTAAATTGTCCAGGTTATTTATTTATTATTAATAAAAATAAATAATGACAATAAAATTTATTGTATGAAAAATGGGTAAGTTATGTACTACAGCGGTATACAGCGTATCTGTTGGCGACGTGAGATTCGTGCAGGCGGCATTTCTTCGTCGGGTGACATTTACAACTGTAACAAGTAAACTTTTCATTTTAAAAACACATAAATAATGAGTATTTTATAGTTATGTTCGATCATTTAAATCATTCTAAAAGTCGGCAGACATCTAGCGCCACTTTCAGTGTAATGACCTGTCTGGTAATATTTATCCACTTTACTTTAACCTTTAACTGACGACCTGTCTCACAGACGTCAATATTTTTGTATTAAAAATATTTTCTGAAATACGCGGTGCGGAGCTTCCCCTCTCCCGCTACCTTCCTCTGCCGCCATTTTGAAGCCGCAGTCGACGTCGTTGCAAGTTACGAGTGCACAGGAGACTGTATCGGAGTCATCGCCGTCTCACAGACGTAAGTACGGTGTTTATGTACAAAACTTTATACGTCTTTCAGTCGTCACCTCAGTATTTGTGTGTCGTCACAAGGTCGTCACCCATAGTGTCTCCTGGACGTGATGTCGGTGTATACGCTTTTTACAGAATTACTAAGAAGAAGAAGACTGCTACAAAGAAGCAAAAGACTGCTTCAAAAGAGCGGGAAGCACCCGTGGTGAATGAAGCGTCATCTAAAAATACTATAACGAGTTCGAAACCTATAATTTTGAAACTCTCCGCGGTTGTAAAAATTTAGATTTCTGCGCCGCCGAAAAGGACTCGAAAAAATATTAGAGCTAAAAGCTTGTTATGATCACTGACTATAATAAAAAAGACTAAAGGTGGCATGGACGAAGTGGACAAAAAGTGATCTAATTATTCGTGCTATCAAAGGACACGTAGTTGGCCTATGGTTTCGTACTTCAGATTGATAGATCTGAGTGGTGTCAATTCTTATGTGCTGTGTAAAGAGTGCACCAATAAAGTCAATATGAGACGTGGCCCTTTTCTACTTTCTCTTGCACGGAAATTGGTTCTACCTGAAATGAAGTTACGCGTGTACAACGAAAGAATCCTACGCGAATTACGGCTTACTATAGAGCGAGTTATTTATTGGACCTACTGATATGCCTGAGCTTACACCTCCAAAACAAATCCCGATCCTGATTCAGGTATTCGAAAGACTTGTGCAATATGTCCCAGTAAAATGAAAGGCGAACAAAGTACTTTTCAATTCAATTTGTTTATTTAATAAATTTGTAACATAACAGTTAATAAAAACCAAATCGTTACAAATATAGTCAGTAGGTAAATAGTTACATAAAAAAAGAATACAATTCATTTGGTGAAAAACAATTTCATGATTATAAATAAAATTTCATAAGGAAATGTCAAATTGGCACACTAGTCTCTCTTACATGCATCTCATACATTCTCTGACACTCTCTCATCACACATGCAATCCCACTCGCAAACAAGTCACACTGCGGTGCTGCAGCGAGTACCGAGCCGAGCAGGGCGCGCGCGCGCTCCACCGGGCTGTGCCGGCGGTGCGTCGTGCGGCCCGCGGCCCGCGCCAGGACGCTCCGCGGACGGTCGCGCAGTCTTGATGTTGTATGAGTATTGGGTACAGATATTTGCAGTAATACTTCGACCAGTGCTGTGCAATCTATTTTGTTTCTAATTATCCCTAGCGTAAATTTGCTTAGGGCAAGAGACCTTCTAACCTCTAATGTTTGGTATCCTAGATGACCCTGGACGTAGAGAGACGGATAAAGATAGGGGTAGTAATTAAAAACTTTTCTAAATAAGTTTCGTAGGAATTTCTTTTGGACTTGCTCCAGTATAAGAATATATTTTTCCTCATGCGGGCTCCATACTACGGTATTAGTTTCAAGAATGCTGCGCACGAGTGCTCCGTACAGTGCAAGAAACCAATGTGCCTTACTTGCTGCCTTCAAGTCTGCAGTGACTGCAAAGTGCGAAAGTGAAATGTGCCAAATATATACGTTGTCAATTTTTTTATTTTTGAAGTTAGAGGTTCTTATTTCGTTTTATTTTGATAAATATTTATAGAAGTAAGGATTTTAAAAGTCACTGTATGGAAACTTATGATTGTTCAAAAAAAATTAGGACTGAACTATGTACCTAAATTTCGTAAGCCAATTATGCGATATCATAAATAAATGTTGATTATTTTTAAATTTCAAGCATAAATTAATATTAATTATATCTTATTTCGTTAGCTAAGGCCTTTATCTAACAACTATAAAAATTATTAGTCGTTGGCACGCTTATTCACGTTTTTTTAAATAATTTAAATTTTTACGTCTGTGGGACGTAACCGCGGCGTAAGTGTGCCTTTTAGAACAGGTTGTCAGCCAAAGGTTAAATTACATACATACATATAATCACGCCTCTTTCCCATATGGGTAGGCAGAGACTACATCTTTCCATTCCACTTGCTACGATCCTGACGCATCTCTTTCGCTTCTTCAACATGCATCAATCTTTTCACACATGCTCGTCGGTTTAGGGTATTCTTGAAGTATCAACCGCATCAAAATCAGTTGCGTTTCGTAGTTTTAAAAATCTAAGCTTACAACGGGACACCGCCTACGGGAAGCGACATTATTACACGACTGCCCAACCAAAAAGGAGTGAAATGTTTTTAGAGTTCATGTATGTATGTAAATATGTATGTCTTGCGTGTGCACCAGTAATTTTGAACCCTTATTTAAAGTTAAGAACCCATGAAGAATAGTGGGTATACTAGAAGTTAAAGGACTGAAACTCGTTAATCACTGAACAGATTCGAATGGGAATTGTATCGGAATAATCCTTGCATTATCCCGAGTGTCATAGGCTAGGCTTTATCTCAGAAAGCAATCGTGTTTTAATTTTTTTAAATTTATTATGGTTGTTTTATACTACCTATGTAGCGATGATTTAATTAGAGAAAACATGGTACAGCAGAGCCAAATAATACAATCTTGTCTTACACACATAAAATTGATCGGTTATAAATTTTATACATATAAACAGAAGACTCATTGGTACTTACAAACTATTAACCAGGTACACCTGCGGAGTGTCATAGATCATCCAACCGCATGGCGTGCGGGCCGGGCAGTACCGCGCCGGTGGTGACGACATATTGTCACCATTCCCTTCTTGCTGATCAACTCTCTACAAACAAAATAATTTCAACCAGGGATGATATGGATATGAATAACCATGCCAACGAAAGAATGGATGCTCGTTCTATTCCATTTGCAGGCCTCGTATCAAAGCCAAAGTTATTACAAACATGCACATATCACGCCTATTATCCCTTGCGGGGTAGGCAGAGCGTAGACGACAGCAAAAAACGGCAATTTTCGCCGCGTCTGACGAATATTTGAGAGTCGTTGAGAAAATTGAGTTTCGCCGTAGTAATAGGTTGTCAGCTCATTAAAATTGAAATGCACACCCTCGGGTCCCTCAGTCGCCTTTTACGACTCCCACGGGAAAGAAATGGGGTGGTGCTATTCCAAGCCGTCATCACACGGCCAAATAAAATTATTATAAAGTCTAAATATTGCTTTTGGTGTTTTTAAAAAGATTAATTAAGGAAATAAATTTTGGATGTGCTATAGTTATTATGCACTCACAGTGCTATATTATTTTTATAAATGAAAGTATGAAATTGAAAAAATGTTGTCCCCACCGGGACTGGAACCCAGGACCGTTGGGTACCGTCTACCAACTGATCTACCGGCGCCTCGACTGACACTTCCAAATTTTCAATCTTTTGGTACTCTTCTCGAAGCGACGTACAAACAAGCAACATCTGGTATAAGTTATTGTAACGAATATTTAAATGTACAATTAACTGTTCATTATGCACTAACAGTGCTATATTATTGACATAAGTGAGAATAAAACATTTACAAATGTTAGCGCGCCAAATGTACCCACATTTTATTCCAAAGCCTTTATCAAACTATGAATAGATTAAAATCAAAAATTACCTTTTCATCGATAGGCGAACCCGACACCACCGTGAACACAAGCGCAAAAACTAGAAACTCCGCTATCATTTCACTCGTTTTCATCTCACATGAGCGCTATACCCAAAAGTATCTTGTCAACTAGCCCTTATCTAACATTCGGTCCTTTATTTTTAACCTATGTGGCCTTAATTGGTAGTTGTAGTACAGTGAATGCAATATGTTCGGGAATTATTGTCCAGCACAAACCTGTTCTTTAACAATGGAGTTTAAGGCCCTTTTCAAGTCTCATATACCTAGTTGATTAATTCTGATTAGATCCAGTTGCTTTATTGAGTTGGTTTGATTACATGTCGATAACCCTTTGGTACGATAATAATATCTACAAGCTAATAGCGCGATGGAAAGTTTCGTTCTTTTAATTATTAGATATCATATAATTCGTGATAGTTTAGAAAAAACAACGTCAAAATCAATCAATTATTCATGTTTTTGTGACATGTGACATGTTTTTGAAACTATACAAATATTACACGAAATTATTAAATTTCCGTACCTAGATGACTTATCGATGGCGTGACGATATTGACGCCCATTTACAGGAGTGTATGACGGTGACATTAGAATGGAGGATTGCAGGGGAGGCAGTGGGATCAAGCAGGCTAATTATAAATAAATAAAAACTTAACGATATTTTTTTGTATGACTCCCGTATCCTGATAAGAGCTAAGTACTAAGTAAATACCTATTATGTGACCTACAAAAACATTACACATTATCAGATCATTACACACGACACAGTTCATCTCGACGTTCAAGGTATAAAGATGATGATGAGCCAACGCGAGCGCACTGAAATTTTGTAAATTTTGTAGGGAGTGCACAGTGCCACAGTATGCGTCAAAAATTGTCCAAACGAAATATTCAGCACAAAATGTGCAGTTATGATTTCGCGTAATGACAAGGATTGTGCCAGACAATCTATCTATCCTTGTCACAATTTCTCTATTGCTTTTCCGTAATAGCGGATATGAATTGGTTATAATTTTGTTTTTCTTGTTTAATTGAGTTTTTGATGAATAAATCTGGATCTTTTTAAATTGAACATTAAATAGGAAATTGTTATTAACTCATATATCTTACATTGTGATATAATGACGATCGGATCACCACGTAGTGCAGAAATTTTACTATCACGTTTCTGTTACGCACTATACTACACATTTTGCACAAAAATGTACACGGGCGAACTTAACGCCAAAGGCGTTATCTCCCAGTCTACCCTAGGGCATGTGGAAAGGGTCAAGGCAGGTGCATTAAACAAAAAAACATTAGAAAGAACTTAGTAATATGCACATACGTATAATAACAATAAACAATCAGCCTTTAGTCGTAAGACTAGGTTCTCTGTGTTGCGGACTCTCGGCGTAATGCTCAATTACCTTAGATTACCTAACTTAAACTTGACATGACCTTACATCATCATTGGCCTCACACGTCTGTGACAGACGATTTAAACAGTGTCTGAGGCAGACACTGCGTTGCCTGGGACGCAATTATGGAATACGCAGGGCTGCCCAGGACCTGCGCCACCCTTTCGGCCTTCCTGGCTGGATCCGCAGGAACGACTAGTCGATACGTGCGGAGCCAGGTCGGCTGCAGGAGTCTCCCGCGCGGTAGATCTCTGTCACACGCGCCTGACGGAGACCCCGTTCCGCGTTTAAGTAATTGTGAAGTTGGCCTCTCCAGGACCGTTGTGTTGGGTCGGATTTATCCCTCAGTCGCTTCTTACGACCCCCACGGGAAGAGATGGGTTGGTGCTATTCTACTCTGCCGGCACCACACGGCTACCTTACAACGACATGACTTACCTGGTAAAAATTGCGAAATACCTACGTCTCAATTCACCAATTAATAAATAATAATATCCTTGACAAACTTAGGCGTCCTCTGTCTCTCCTCTGCTCTCAGATCACACTCGATTTGTATTGAACAATTTTTGTCGCATATTGTGCACACCCGTTTTGCAGGCGCGGATTTTATGGCCCATTAATTGCGCGGTTTGAGTGCTAAAAATTTGAAACGGTGTTGGGCGGTTCCTTTTGACTAACTAAATAATTTGAAACTTCGTATATTGTTTTTCTTTTTACGTTATGGATAAATTCTCGAGCAAGTATGAGAAAATATACATTATTTAATATTATTATGTTATGGTGAAGCTGTGTGTACCGCCCTGTGTATGTCGGAAGTGCAGCAATCGTTCTTAATGATGCTTTTATTGAGTGACAGGGCAGTTTGTATTAATGTCCCCTAATTTAAAACCGTTTTCGCCCAGTGTCTAAGGGACTAATGTACTCTTGACAGCACGGTCGACGTGACTTGTGGCACGTAGGTACAAATCAGTATATTACGGTAGTTTTAGTACCTTACATTTTTGTAAATAGGAACAGCTTTAGTTAAATTCGTAGTCTACTACAAACCCTTACCATTTCGTCAATTCAGTCTTTCTGTTTGTGTGCCGCGTCTTTATAACTACGTGCACTTACAAGCAGACAATTTGACAAAATCAAAGATCGTATTTAACCAAGTTATGAAATGTATGCAAAAAAATATAAAGGCTTTGGAACCCGGCCTATATAAGTAAAAGAAGACAATTAACTCTTCAATAGGGCGAATTATAACTAGTGACTGATAGCGGAAACTCAAGGCTGTTTGGTGATATGGAACAACTGTTACTCATAAACGTAGGTCAAATACGAAAAAAATTTGGACCTTACTCCGATCAACTGATTCAATTTACTATGAAAACTAAAAAAAAATTGTTATGTTTCAACCTGTTCCTTGGGGAAAGTTGGACTGAAAATGTCATCATCACCAAGACCATTCTTGACATTTCGCTATTGCACAGGTGAAATTTCATCCGTTATATTGAGTACGGTAACGTTCCACAGCTCTCGTAAAATTAAGATAAGGTTATCCCAACTTATATAAAATAAAATTACATAAATGTTCCTGTCTCAAGATATTTGCTTTTAAAAAGCGCGTTTTTGAGAGATAATTTGTTCACGCTTTAACTGGTGTAAATGCTAAAAGTTTTATAAAAATATACAAGACAGCTCTAAATATGAAATTACCGTGAAAACTATACGTAGGTAACAAGTTTTTTTTTTGCGGTTGGTAACAATACAGCTGCCATTTACAAATATAACTTTGTAACACTGAAAAAACCAGTGCCGTGTATTATCAATCTACAGGTACAGGTCCACCATTACAGGCGAAAATTTGCCTGTAGCGCACTTGTAGTTACAATTTACAGGTTACAGGCGTTTTATGAAGACACTTGTAAAGCTAACACTGTCAGTACCGTTCCAAAATCTCGACTACAGGTAAATTTTACAAGTCGATGCACAACCCTATCGATTCATGATTATAAAAACATTTTGCAAAATATATAAGATATTACACTGAAAATTATTATTTTGATAAAAAGGAAATCAAAAATGAAATCAAAATATTTCTAATTAAAATTATACCTCTATTATTGATAGAGTACGTTTAAATACTTAATAATAATAATTTTCAGATTTCAATTTATTGCAATAATTCACAATTGACGATAAAGCTTTGTTTTATTTACCGCCTCGAGCAAAATAATTTGGCAAGGAACGCATTTTGAGTACTTTTGAACATATTGCATAGATTTTTATGCAAAAATCTTGCACTTAATTACCTAGGTCAGATGACCTGTAAAATTATTTACAAGTTGTAAGTTTTTACAGTTGTAGTTTACAAATCTTTGGATGAACACCTGTAAAAACTAGCTCGATTGTGTTTTTAAAAGCAAAATCTACCCTATGGCTTGTCGATGAAAATCTACAGGTGCCTGTACCTACCTGTAACTTGTAAAATTGTAGACCTGTAGCTTCATAAAACGCCTGTATAACTGTATAACTTCATAAATTTTCATGAGTTTTGCCGTTTAAATATAAATTTTGGCACTTTTTCGCCTGTAGAATTGTAGTTGTACAATGATAGCATAGGACACATAGTTTTTTTGTAAGTTGGCAGTAAGGTTATTTTGAATGATACCTTAATTATGGGCATGTCTTACACGCTCTTGTTTTTTTAAATAACTTAAACGTACGTTTATTAACGTTTATAAGCCAACTAACCAAGCAAGCCAAACTCAAACAAAATAATATTCAGGTTTAGAGAAAAATACGAAGAAAAATTCATGCTCGTTTTATTAAACTTATCATTTAAGTTTTACATTATATTTCTAAAAAAATCTACATTAATAATAATACAACATTACTACACATAAATATTAAATTCACTACAAAATCTTACAAAATAATTGTCTCCTTGATCCTGTATTTATGTTGACAAAAGTTAACAGTAAATTAACTTTAGTCAACATAAATAGGGGCATCCACAACATTGCACGATTTAAGTTGACCTAAATTATAAAGCCCGACCTATCCTCACCTTGGTGACATACGAAACTGAACAACATTTTAGTAGCTGTCACATCGGACCTATTACAGCTCGGGTACCTTTAGTTGATCATAAAATGATGCATTATTTTGGCTGGTTTAAAAAAGCTTCTAAAAATGTGCTTCGTTACTCGCTCGTTGCAGTTGATAACATACTATATAAACCATTGATAACTGGAGAACTTAATATCATTTAAGTAATATACAAAAATCCATAGCAAGTTGGTACACTATTTCATAATCTGGATACTTATACTTGTGGCTTCTAACCAAAACTTATCTTTTACCTTCGTTTTCGGGCTTCGACACAGAAAAAGTAATCATTACTACATTCAAGTAGCTGCACTTATAAAATAATAATAATGAAAATAAATTAAAACTATAAAAATAGGAACTTCAACTTACGGGCTTATCCATCTTTAGCAAATGAAGGACAAAATACCGCAAACTATACTATGTAGTAAGTACTTTTCGTTTATTTATTAGGAAGTGTAGTACCTATATTATGCAAAAGTCATTTCAGATTATGATAAAGTAAAATATCAAATCGTTGGCATTACCATTATTTTCTAAAGCTGTAAACTAAGTATGTATAACAACATACTGTTTCACTTATCAAATTATTTAGTTAAGTAGTTACATTCTAAACTGAAATAAAGGAACATACGTGAGTTTATTAACGTTCAAAGAAAAAACATGCTTCTTTTTTAGCTATTTTGATTTATGTAGGTAACTATAAACTAAACAATTTTTAATCGAACTACATTCTGTAAGTAAGCATCAGTCAGTACGTGTTCTTTAATCTGATCCAGCGGATTTACGTAAAATTACAAGAAAGTTGTTGTAAGGGCACCACATGCTCTGAGAGCCTCTTAAGTGGGCACTTATTTGTTACGTCAGTTTACAATTTTGGAAAATAAGTTGTAATAATAAAGGAAGATGTTTAAAATAACCTATATACTTCAGCCTACATTTAATAAAAAACATATCGATATTGTCAAGGCGGAAAAATATTAACAGGTAAAACTGTTTTCTGTGACGCATAATGAACATCATTCTTGAATGATCTTTTATGCTTATCTGTAAAAAAAATGCTCATTGTTTTTAATTTTGGGTCTTATCTCGTGTCCGATGAACATTCAACGAAGCTATCTATACGGGGTGTAAGGGATGGTGTAGGTACCAAAAACTTTGCAGGCATGTTAAGGTCAATAAACTGAACAACCTTTTTTATGGAGGCTATGTCGGTATGTGGTTAGTAACGAGTTCTTTTTTACCTCCCATACAAAACTCCCGAACAGCTGACTGACTTTCTATGGAAACTTAAAGAATAATTCGTTTTTAATCCCCACACAAGGTTCATGGTAAAAGTTGTTCAGTTTAGTTTCATGTTTTGATCATGCCTGGTATTGGTACACCGTCTTACACTCTGTATGTATACAGGGTGTAAAAAAATTAGCTAAGAATATTTTAAGGGGTGAACCAGTTCGTGAAACTGAACAACTTTCCCCAAGGAACATAGGTCGAAATATGAAAAAAAAAATTGGCCCTCCCATACTTAGTGTGTTACCCGGCCGGGATAATTTGTATGGGAGGACCAAATTTTTTTTTCATATTTCGACCTATGTTCCTTGGGCAAAGTTGTTCAGTTTCACGTACTGGTTCACCCCTTAAAATATTCTCAGCTAATTTTTTACACCATGTATATAGCCCAAGCTATAACTCACACAAAGTAGTATAAACCTGACAACCTGTGTAATAATGATGAATATTTGATTTCTCAAAAAGTGGAATAGACTTGACAGACAATGTTTGTTGCTTGAACCTACAATTGGATAGAATTGTAGATCATTCTGGAACTGGCTTGTAGAGCCGGACATATGGTTGGGTCTACCACCTCGGGTTGGAGCAAACCACGCCTGTCCAGCGGACGGTTGTCTTGACCTATGTTGCGCTAGTAGGTACTAATAATCCTGTGTGTATGTTAGCTCTCAGTGTCGGCAATGACTTCAGCTTCAGCCCCCGGCGGCATGCACCGGTAGGTGATCACTTTCCCGGAGATGTCCTCCTTCCACGGCTTGCATTCTGTCTCCGTGCTGCATGAACAGCTGAAAAAAGTGAGAAAAACAATACATAAAAAATATTCACTGCCGTGTGATGCCGGCTTAGAATAGCATCACCCTATTTCTTACCCATGGGTGTCGTAAGAGGCGACTAAGGGATTCGAGGGTTATGTGTATTGCAATTTTAGGCGATGGGCTGACAACCTATCACTATAGTGATACACAGTTATCTGATTGACCCTCAAACTTTTGTCAGACGTGGTGTTAATAACCGTTTTACGGCCTTTAACGTTTTGCCCACCTCGTAAGGGATATAGGCGTGAATTATGTATGTATGTAAAAAATATTCAATGCTTGTTTTTTATCTACGTTTCAACACAAATGTTACCTACTAGGTTTCGACCCATGTTCCTAGGGTTTCGTTCCTAATCACAGTTATCAATCCATATCCAGTTTACAGTATTGGTCCCTTGTACAACTTCAGCCGACGATGCACTACTAAAGGGTGTGAGGGACAGCACTCCAAATTTTGATGCACCCTGCATTGGGACCATAAAACTGACCAACTTATCCCAGAAGAAAATATTTCAGGGAACGAATTTTTGACCTCCAATACAAAATCACGATCAGCTGATTGCAATTACTATGGGAAACTAATTCTTTTTACGTTTCCTGAATATATATTTTCATGGAAAGTTGTACGTATTCCCTATAAGTATTTGGTGGGCTGTCCATTTCACACCGTATATTACCCTATGTACCTAAGTAATCTAATAAATCATAGATTTGCGTAACTAATTGCAAGAATCACCTAATATTTATTGTTTATCAGTACCTATGGTTTGATTGCAAAAACTCGGACGGAAGTCGATTAAACAAAAGAAGCTACATAACTACTCAGAAATAAAGAATTACGGAAACATCTTTCTTGTCACTTATAATAAAATGATGATAACAGAACAGCTATTCATTCATCAATTATAATTTTTCCAAATAAGCCTACGACATGCGATATGGAAGTTTATATTTTAGGTTTGTAAGTAAGTAGGTATAGATAGTGGCCTGAATTCGGGAAGTAAATTTCCTCCTACTTTCCTTAAATTAGCATTGTCACTTTCCGTCAAACAGGTTTAGGAAAGGATAGGAGATATCTAAAGTCCTGTCATGTTTAAAACATCCAATAGTTTCTAGTCATTTCTATCGCCATTATTTTCATCGTCGCCATATATTTACAGAAAACACATATTTCATGACGGGTGCGACTGTATGCACATTTTGTGTTGAACATTTTCGTTTGAACAATTTTTGTCGCATATTGTGCGCACCCTTTCATGACTAGGATATTGCCTATCCTTTTCCAAACTTATTTGACGGAAAGTGACAACACTAATTTAAGTGAAGTGAATTTAAATCCCAAATTCCCTAATCTCTTCAAAGTAATAGTGAACAGGTTTCTTCTGGGTGAGCTCGCTCCATCGACTCTGTCTCTGCCCTATGACCTAGGACTAGAGTCAAGAGCAAACCCATCATTAATAAAAAAATAAAAAATTGAGGCCAATCGTTTTGAACGATTTTTACGTTCTTGATAGTTGTTTAATACCTATCAGCAATTTTAGTTTAAAGCACCGCCGTTCCAATAAGTCGTATTGACAGCCGTCAGATTCGTGATAATAATACTATGGCAGAGGGTCCATTTCCTTTGTTGACATCTCTCTTAGAATGGAGATGACAGCTGTCAAATACGACTTATTGGAACGGCGGTACTTTAGTGACGTTTAAGATCATAAAATTTAATTTATCACTATATTATATCAACACGTTTTAGTTTTATTTGCACGTTGATAAATATGTATTAACCTAAATCAAAGAGGCCGCAATGACGTAGGTAGTAGGAGTAGTAGGTACGAATCGTTGTGTGTGTTCGGAAGCAACGACCTTACATTGATAAACAATAAACTGCTCATTAATAATATAGACATTGTAGTAGTAGTAATGATTAGTTGTAGGTACTTTATAAAATATAATGTTTTTCTGTATCTGTCAGCTGATATCAATATCACTGTTTGTGTTGTATCTTTGCAGTTACGCGTAATAAGTACTCATAATTTGTAAATAATATTACGTCTTACAAATCTCTTTCTCAATTAAATTACTTAGGTTGTACTTAAGAAGGTACCTACTTATCCACAAATTTTGCTTATGTATGTAGATTGTGGTCAGGTACTACTCACTTTCCGGTGTTTGTCAAACTTTTGCGTTTAGTTTAAACTATTAGGTCACTTTTTAATAAGTGAGCCGGCCGATGTGGCGCAGTGGTAGTGCGACTGCCTGCGAAGGTTCCGGGTTCGATTCTCGGTGGGACACTCACAAAGTTGATATTTCTTTGTGAATTTGTGCCCGGTCTGGTTAGGACATTGCAGGGTGAACCAACTGATTGTCCGAAAAGAAATGGTTCCGTGCTTTGGAGGGCACGTAAAGCCGTCGGTCCCGGTTGCTGTCTATGATTACTTAGATAGCGGTCGTAACACAACCATGTCAGAGGCCTACTAGTGGTAGTAGGCGATTGAAAAACTCTGACACCAGGGTTCATAGGGTCGTTGAACGACTCGGTGTCCCAAACGAAAAAGAAGAAGAAGAAGAATAAGTGAGCTGTACGGCGTTACGCTATATATCTATATTACAGTAGCTCCGTTTGATACTGAGATTATTTTGTGATATTTTCTAGTTAGGTCTGCCTGTTTTATCCCTGGACCTGGAAAAGAAAACTGAGACCAGAAAATTTCGATGGGCTGCCTAACTGTATTGTAATTAACCTACTACATATCTACGAGGATTCGTATAAGAACACGTGGGAGTCGTAAGAGGCGACTAAGGTACTTTAATGTATGTATTGAAATTTTGGGCTGACAACCTGTCACTATGGCGATACACAATTTTCCGAATAACCCTTAAATCTATGTCAGACGTGGCATAAATGTCCGTTTTTGCGGCCGTTTACGCTCTGCCTACCCCGCAAGGCATAATAAACGTGATATGTGTAGGTTACGGTTCTTTCCATCCAAGAATGCATGACCCTCAAAACGCTAACGGACGGAAACGTTTTTGTTAGTCCATTGACACAGGCAGGCGTGACTCTAGAGTCCGCGCCACAAGATGATTCCCACAGACGCAGCGATGTCGTCGAAAAAATATCTATCATCGTTTGGAGTTCAAGTGTTGCCAACTTAAGTTGCTGCTAATAATACAGTATGCAACAATGGTTTGTCTGAATTAACTAGACGTACCGTAGCAGGCACCAACGCAACTTGTGTGGAGTTGTATTCTTACACTATTCGACTGTAGGTTTCTATAAATTAGGTTCTTTACTGAGGGCTATTTTAGTAAATTTTCCTCCGCTAGACTCGTTTTGTGGCCTGGATTCTCTACAAGGTAATATCTGTAAGCAGATGACGTCATGTGGAGAAATGTTCAGGCATTACCACTGAAGCACAAAGTAAGTATTGGCGGCTGCGCGCCGAATACAGAGAGCTCACTTCAAGCAAACGTCACGAAAGTCTCCACAATTTGACACGCCGCCGTTTACAAGGAAATCCAAACCAATCCAAACACACTTGTAGTCGAGTGTCAACCGCGTTTGGTGCGGACGTGCAAAATGAATTCACACAAATATAAATAGTTTTATTAGTATACGATGTGATTTGTACAATGTTCCTATAATATTTTGTACCAACCTAAATAAAAACTTGCTTACATAAAAGAACAAACAGGATTAATAACTCTAATCAGTATATTTGTTTATATTTCTTTCTTACTTAAATAAAGGCATTTTTCATTTTTGATGTAGGTACATACATTATACATACACATATCATGTCTATTATCCCTTGCGAGGTTGGCAGAGCGTAAACGAAACGCCACGTCTGACATAAATTTGAGGGTCATTCGGAAAATTGTGTATCGCCATAGTGACTGGTTGCCAGCCCATCGCCTAAAATTGCAATACACATCCTCAAGTCCCTTAGTTACCTTTTACGACACCCACGTGAAAGAAATGGGGTGATGCTCAGTCTCAACAGCCCCAGAGCAGATATCTACCTACTCGTCATTCCCCATTTCATAATAATTTGTGCTATGTAGGTAGTATACGTAATGTAAATACAGGTAGTATCAGAAAGGGTAAGTATATCAAGCCGAAAGGAGGTCAAAGTGGGGAAATGGGGAAAGTTGTTCAGTTTCATGAGCACCCTTCGGCTTGATATAGCCTTTCTGTTACTCCCTGTATGTGTAGGTACCTACTCCATTGAATAAAATCGGTAAGAAAACTGTGGCAGCCCTTGCCAAAAGCGGAAATAATCGAAAATAGAGCCGAGTGATCATTCTGTACATTCTCTATTTTGTGACTGAAGACTGGCGTCAACTAGATAGCGTTGTCCGTGGATGTGAGGTATCTACCATTTCAGTACCTACTACAGATTCTGGTTCACCCATATTTTGACGGGTGCGCACAATATGCGACAAAAATTGTTCAAACGAAAATGTTCAACACAAAATGTGCAGCAAATATTACGCGTCAATTGACGAGTGTCAACTGAGAGCAGGATACAAATATGAAACTCGCCTTAGTGTGACAAGGATAGATAGATTTTCTAGAACAATCCTTGTCATAACGCAAAATATTTGCTGCACATTTTGTGCTGCATATTTTTGTTTGAACAATTTTTGTCGCATATTGTGTGCACCCATTTTGACGAGCCGCGGTTAGTATCCCAGTGAAAGGAGGCGCCGCTAATAGGTACTAGCTAATAGGTTCGAATCCTGCCTGCCGTGTAATTTAGCAAAATAATACTTACTATGAATTAGTGATGTTGAACTCTATGATCTTGGCTTCATTGAAGGTGGACCACGCACACGGTGTGGCCAGGGAGCAGATCACCTTGCCCTGGGATGCAGTGGTGCTGATAGGAGCCTCTTCAGGGTTCAGGATCCTCTGGAAGTTCAATTACATATTAAGAAATATTGATAATCTCGTTAGCCTTTTTAGTATGAATAGTTAGTTTCTAGGAAAGACAATCAGTTTAAACTGCCGCAGACACAATATAATACAGGATTTGGTTGATTTATTCTGAATCATATTAACAAAATTTGTGTATGTATACCTACTTAATACTAAACTAAGTCGTCTAGTTTTTGAGTTAAAGGAATTTAAGCTATTTTGAAGTTTCAGAGCTGCTTTTAACATATACAAATCAAAATATTAACCTAATGTAAAAAGAAAACTTAACTAGACTCATATACTCATGGATATTGCGAAACAACAATTAATAATAATAAAGTTATCCTCATTAACTATTAAAATGCTTAGAAAATATACGCATGTTATTAAAATAACTTAATTTTGCCAGTGTATATGCTGAAATATTTTTAAAGTTGTTCAGTTACATAAATAATGTTCATTTCAAAAGAGCTTGATACTGAAAACTGTGGTACATACTTTTTACTGTTCAGTGCTCGTATCATTCTTATTGTGAGGAATAAGCAAGAGCAAAGTTCAAAGTAAGACGTCATAGAAAGTACTGAGTAAAATAATAAATACACTGGTTTACCAAGTGAAGTAACATGTAAATAACAGTTGTGCAACATTTAAGGCGAGTGTAGCCGTAAACGACCTCGACGGTGGCGCCACTTCACAAAAAATAAGTTTTCTCTTTATACAAACAATATATCAGAATGTCCGATGCCAAAGTTTCAATGCCCAAACTCAATGAAATATTCGCTGCAATTAAAGTTATGGAAAAATGCCTTTAAACGGCCTCTTTTGGTATTAATTGCCATAACTTTAATTACAGCGAATATTTAATTGAGTTTGCAGGTTCTAATTTTACAGGACAGGACATTTTACGGATAATACTAAAAACTTGGGCATCGGATATTCTGATAGATTGTTTGTATAAAGAGAAAACTTTTTTTTATGAAGTGGCGCCACCGTCGAGGTCGTTGACGGCTACACTCGCCTTAACCTGTCGGTAGCAGATGAGCGGCTTATTACCAGTGTGAAGCTGATCATCCGTATTTATGATCGGGCTACCTAATGCTTTATGTACCTAATGCTGGATGTCTATGAAGTACCTACTTATCTGTAAATAATCTAGTAAGTTTTTGGTGTATAGGTAACTAGGTAACACATTTCACATTTATATTGACCTAATCTGTAATCTAAGAAATAATGACGGCGGCGACAGTAATTTGAAACTTGTCAACGTTTTTTCCCACACTGACTGATAAAGCTAATGCGTAAAATACCAACGTTTATTGCGTCTTGGAGACGGAAACCGCCGCGTTCGCGCATCGGAAGCTACCAAACGACACGTTTTGGTGACATGCGGTCATGCCGGTCATGCGCAATTCGTTGATTGAGCCCTGACGGCATCTAGAGCACCTAGAGGTCCGCTCATTCATGCGACGAGTGAGAGGACCGCGGTATCTTATCATAACGAGGGGGGCGGGTCGGAATCAGCGCGCGCCTAGTACAAGCTTCTCGTACGATGTGCGCCCTTGAGCGTATCCGGAGCCCACGCTACCACGACTCGGCCCATGAATGGATGACGATGACGACTCACGTAGACCGGTGCTCATGTAAACAGGAAGTTACGTCATCTGGGTCACTGACCAGCGTTTTCGAAGGAAGATTTTCGGTAGTAAACAGAGGGTAAATAGGCGATGTCGTAGCCTCGTTCGCGCTGGCTATACAATGTCAAGTTTTCCGTTGAAGAACGGGACTTGCGTGAGTCACATACACGTGGACAAACAGAATGGTACACGCGTGGCTCGGCCATCAGAAATAGAACCGGCGGCACCCTTCAACTCCAGACAAGCGCTAATGCGAAGCAAGATGTCTTTTTTCTCTCACTGACTAAACTACTTAATGTAAAAATACGCAATAGAAGTGCATTATGGATTTCACGCAATCGAACTTTTCGATCGATGGACTTTTTCGTTGCTCTACCATCGCTCTGCCCTTTGCTCTACCAAATTACGGTAGCCACAAATGTAGCTATAAATCACGTAGTGTTGTAGTATTTGTACTTCTCAATAGTCGAAAATCTCATATTGAACTACGATTTTAAACTATCGAACCGCAAAAACACTACGACATATAGCTTCGTCTGTGACCACCTTTTGTCTTTACCAAAATACGTTTTCAAAGAAGGCAGGTTATTGTAATATGTGGTACATATTACCTTACTTGTGTTAGATTTTCAATTCATATCTTTAAACGACACACTCGTACTATATCAAATCGTTAACTATGATTTAGTGTAGGTATATTTGTGAATTCGTCAAAAAACAGTCAACTTTTCTGTCTTGTTCTCGATATCATAAACCTTATCTAGAAAAAATATATTTACTCTTTATGGACACCTTGTGGATATACGTTATTAATTGAACACCACGTATTGAAAAAGAATAAGAAAGTATTAAAAAACTTAATGGCTTTGCAGCCATCAAGGAGTGCATTGCACTAGTGAAGAATAAAAGTTTTTCTCCTAATAGACAGCACGTCTACGGCTATGAAACGCTGAAATATTCAGCAGGTGCGGCCACGACCGTGTCTGCATGACTACACCGCTAGTTATAGTTGAGACTGCGTTTTAACCGACTTCAAAAAATAAGTTTATCAAATTATTTCGATGTGTTTGTCTCCAAAAACTTCTGAGCAATTGTACAGTCGGTTGTAACACATAAGGTACCAGGGGTACTCCAAAAGACCTTTATTATTTTTGTCCTCAGTTAATTAATACATAATATTTTTTTTACTAATTCTCATGAAAATAGTGATTTTGTACTTATACATATTAATGCTCGGGGCAAAAATAATTCAGTTCTTTTGGAGTACCCCTGGTACCTTATGTGCTACAACCGTCTGCACACAACTTGAGAAGTGTCTATTGCACGGACCCACCATTCTCCTGCCCAAACCAGCCCTGCCTTGCTGGGGCTGATTGTAAGTATCTAGGTATGTATGATTGTAATATCACATAGGTTTATCAAAAAATAATAGAACGATTTCGATTAGGTACTCGTGTGTTTTTTATTAGTTTATGAACTGTCTAGTTTAACATGGCGCAACATGTTACATCCAAATCTGTTCAGTGATTTACAACATACAGCCTATGTGACGTCGGTCTACATTTTGTTAAACAACGAACGACTTGTTTACAGCTTAGTTAGTGCGGTCGGATTTTTTACCGTTTCTTGTGCTATTTCCTAGCTTCAACATACATCATTACTATGAACTTCTCTCTGAAATGGCATCTTTCCCTCCACTTCAACTATCTCTATGCTACTTATCTATGTTGCAGTTTCAGCGCGAAAGAATGACAAACAAACTTACTTTTGCATTTATTTTCACATTTTTGATATTAAGTTTGTACATATTATCGACTACTAATACGTTCATTGCAAAAATATGGACTTCTATAGGTTTATGCAGTCAAATCTGTTACTAAAATAAATCAATACACAGTCAATCAGTTTTGTAAATAAAGTGAATAAAATTATTAGGTATGGAATTGTATCCATTGCTAATTTTAGAAAAGTTTGAATATTATATAATTAAAATATTATAATATTAGTTCTAGTACTTTTTAAAGTTTTAATTAATCTTTGCTAAGCGATAAGCAGAATAATGCCAGGATTATTTAATGGGCGTGCATTATGTTCACCTTAAAAGTGGTGGCACCTTTGCATCAGGAACAAGTAAGAATTAATTTGAGTATTTTATTTTATCGGTAAGTGATAGGTTAGTTATTATTTTTTTATATTTTTATTGTATTAACCCTTTACTGAATACAGTTCCAAATATGGGACACATATCAAATCCATTAAAATACTCGGATACACGTCATATTTTTCTCTAGTTTTGATTGGATATCATAGCTAAATATGTATCCAAACGTACAGTGCAAAGAAATATTCGCGATCTACCCGTATCTGGGTTATTTTTCGGTGGAATGATGAGAGTTTGGCGAAACATGCCTTTTTCTGTTTTTGGGTGCAAAAACCAGTGATATTGAGAAGAATTCTGCTAAAAGAAATGCAGAGTTTTTGTTTTTATTCAAAAAGGTGTTGTATCTTATCGGTGACTATAAAATAAATAAGTAAAAGCCACCAAAACATACTCAATTATTCGATCAATCTTTGTTCCTAATATGGAACACCATGCAGTTATGGAGTTTTGTTCCTGCCAGATATGGAACACTATGCAGTTTGTGTTTTACTTGAGACTGGCCAGATTTGGTCCTACATGCAGAAAAAATACAATACAACATAGGTATGTCGCGGGGTATTGGGCACTGACCAGATTAGACTGAAGATCAACGCCAACGATGCAAAATCGAAGGATGTGGTCAAAAATCATACATTAGATGTATCAAATGTCAGGTTTATCTAAGTTTTAATAAAGATAGAAATTGTTTCACAAGTTTCCACAAATAATTTTGTTGTTGATGGTAATTTCATTTCTTCTCCAAAAAATATGCAAATGAAAAAAAAAACATCCAAATGAAACACTTATTCGTAATTAAGATAAAAACTACATCACAACCATTTGTTTTTTTGATTTTCAATACATCCTAAATAATAAATATATATATAACTAACTATTTAATCCTTATTGCATATTGTTCCATATTTGGTAGGCAGTGAAGAATAATCATTACTGCATGTTGTTCCCAATGTGGCACGTATAGATTTTCATACTTTTCAACTGTTTTTCACGTTCGTATTTTTTTAAAAGCTTTTATTTAACTTGCAGTGTATGTAAGTATGTAAGTATGTAAGTAAGTAAGTAAGTAACAATGTTTGTTCGGTGCAAATCTTGCAAGTTTAATTTGAACCACTTCTCGGTATCCGATTGAGTTGAAATTTTGCATGTTGGTCCAGAACCGATGACAATGCATGTTAATCATAAATTTGACCTGATGCTGCTGCCAGGATCGGCTCCGTACGAGAGATCTCCTCAGCGGTTTATAGCTGGGACACAAAATTTTGTATACGAATTCGTTTATTATAGGCAGTTGGTAGGCCCACCATGAATTAGACGCTACATCCAGGGTTGTCTTCGAACTATGGAACTCCTCAATATTCAACTGCTGGGACTTGCAATTTTGTATACGAATTCGTTTATTATAGGCAGTTGGTAGGCCTACCATGAATTAGACGCTACATCCAGGGTTGTCTTCGAACTATGGAACTCCTCAATATTCAACTGCTGGGACTTGCAATTTTGTATACGAATTCGTTCATGATAGGCAGTTGGTAGGCCCACCATGAATAAGGGTCACGTCAATAGAAGGCCTCCTGATAGAAGAATTAGACTGTTCGAAATTAACTGGGACTCGGCCATGTAATAATAACGCCATCAATGAAATGAAAAGACTAAGACATATTACAAGCTAATTCTTCTATTAGGGATGCCGGAGGAGTAGGTACCAACCTACTTCTATAGAATATAAAAGAGATAATTATACTTTATCCTAATGTTAGTTTTCCCCGTGCCTTAAGTTTTTCTATTGAAGGTCTCTCCGTTTTATAGAAAGACTTTCGTATTGATTAATAACTATCGTAACATAAACTAAAAAATATAAAATAAAATTATGTAAAAAAAACTTTTAAAACAAGCTTTTATTTAAGTGCTCTGAAAAGATGAAAATAAAATTTTGAATGACATTAACCACATTCATTTATGACTTTACAGAAATGAAAATATAATAAAAGCTTGTCGCGAAACTTTCAATTTGTGATTGAAATTTTGTAATAAGGTACGCACCTAACTGTAATTAGGTAGTTTCTTCTAGGCATCGCGACAAGCTTTTATTATATTTTCATTTCTGTAAAGTCATAAATGAATGTGGTTAATGTCATTCAAAATTTTATTTTCATCTTTTCAGAGCACTTAAATAAAAGCTTGTTTTAAAAGTTTTTTTTACATAATTTTTTTCCATTATTTTTCTTACGTTTCTTTTCTGCCATTTAATCACAAGAATTAATTTTAACATAATTGAAAAATCCATGCGGTAAAGGGTTAACGCGAACTTTATTGAAAAAAATTAATTTAAATTGATGTAACTAATACGTCATATAAATAGGTAAAGTCGCTTTATATTATAACGAAACAAAACAGTAGCAGGTACAAAAAAGCATATACTTAACTTGCAAATAATGGCCTTGGGGTTATTGATTGATAATGCATTTACACGTTATTGGAATGTTGAGGTAGGCATGGTAGATAAGTAAACTATACATCAAGAATAAAATAAATAGGTACCTATTTATGTAACTTGAGGGTAAAAAATTATAATAAAACTAATTAATAAATTTCATTGCGCTGAATACTGTTTATCCATAATTATGTTTTCTTCTTTTTCGTTTCGCACACGAAAACCCGAGTTTTAGATTATTTTGCAATTTAAATTAAAATAAGTATATTAACGCAATAAATTGCGTTGTTTGTACCTACTTCATTATATAAAGCCATATTTTGTTTAAAAATATGGATAAATGATGTAGAGTATGATTTGATACTTAGAGGTAGGTATGATAATAAATTAGGCTCGTCGTAACGTTCGCAAATCAGTCACGGATCAATTTCGCTTACAATTTATAAGTATTACGCCAATATTTTGCAGTTTTAATATGTGATTTTACTAAGTTAATCAAGACGACCATTTAGCTTGATGATAATAAAATTTTGGTTCGGTATTAAAACAGATCAGTATTCCATTACCAAGTCGGCTCCATAATTATACCAATAAGAAATTACACTACACTATTTTCGAGTATTTGACGAAAAATAACAATAAAAAGCACTTACCCTTTCCAATGGCACCATAGCAGCAGCAAAAGCACACAGGGTAATTAAAACTGCAATACTAGTCTTCATTGTCACTGTTTTATAGTTTTTCCTAAGGTTATCCTGTAGAATATTTCTCTTCGATTCCGAAGAAAAGTTTGGTCGCGAAAGTTGGTTGCGAAATATAGTTTACGCGTCGAAACCGTTGTGTCGAATGAAGCCGGGGCGGGCGGCGCGCGTTTATATAAGAGGCTGCCTAGCGCTGCGGCTTAGGGTTACTGCAAAATGGTATCGCTACGAAAAAACAAGATTGAAAAACAGGAGACAAAAATTCAGGTGAGAAAATTTTGGGCGACAAGACATTAACTTTACATTTCCTATGTTTATTTTTGGATAGTTTTATGCAGGGATCGTTTTAGGTTAAGGTACAGGGTTAAGCTACCGGTATAATAACGGTACCGGTATACTTTTTAAAGGTAGACGGATAAAGGTTATGATAAAGGTTATGGTACCGGTAGAAAATTACGGTATCTTTATTTTATACCTGTAGCGTTATAAATTTATTTAACCTTTATTTAACCAGTATTAATTTTGATATCGAAAAATGAAGTGCGCGCGATGTATTTAAGCGACGTTGCCAGACCTAAGTTCCACGCAGTTTACGTTTCCTTTGTTTCTATGTTGTCGTGTTCGCTTTCACTTTGGGCGTTGGCCCCACGTGCTTTGCTTGTCAAAGTGAACTGATGTTTCATGTGTTTGGCAGGTGTCACTGATACCTGTCAATTATGATATGGGGCTGTCACTCACGGGGGTGAGTGACAGCCCGGGTGGGCCTCCCCTGACATATCTTACCCCCCTGCACCCCCTCCAGTTTAAAATTTCACCCCCCTTAAACACGCCGGACTTATTTTTTTGGGCAGGGCAAGTTGCCCCCAACCTCGTCCTCTCACAAAATTTTTGATCGGCCATAACTTTTGAACCGCTTGTTACATTTTGAACGGGTTTTCACCGAAACTCTTTAAAAAGAGGGTGTGCGTCGAACCTCTCCCCCTTGCCCCCCCGTACCCCCCGCCGAATTTTTGACCCCTAAGTTCTTGGGAACAGCTGGTCCGATTCGCACCGCGTTTTCTTCAACGGCTGCGCCAAAACAAGAAAAACTCATTTCGTGCACCATAAACCACCCTGCCCCCCCTTTCCTGTTGCCGCGTCCCAAAAACCCCCTTTTTGGGACCAAACTTTAGAAGCGTATTTCTCGGGATCGTAGAGGCATACAGACCAATACGGACCACGAAAAGCGTGCAGGTTGATAATCAGCACCTATTACGACTAAGCTATCGGTCTAGCGCCTCGGCACGGACCTTTTAGCCATGTCAGATGACGAGATTGCTGAAAGCAGGGCCATAACATAGGTTTTGGCCCAGAAAAAGGCTGAGCTGCAGTTGCTGCAGGAGATGGCTGCAAGCAGCCCGTCTTCTTACAAATGTCTCGGTATCCAAAAAAACGACCGTGCTAACGGCTATGAGTGGTGGAACCCTGCGCTAGACCGCGTATGTAGGGGAGTCGCGGCAGCGCGCCGTAACTAGCAGAGTGCAAGAAAGCGACGCAACCCTAATCATGGAGCATTTACTCACCATTCTTCGGGCTAAAAGAGGTCAGTACAAAAATGCAATGAGGACCGCTGAAATCAACCATTTTCGCTCGGTGGCAGATTCTGGGAATGAAGACACATGGGGGCTAGCGTATTGGGCGGACTCCTGAAGGTCGCGTCCACCCATTAATGTGCTCCATTGTGTAGACCTGCTTCAGGCCTACACCACTACTGCAGACGGAACAATGTCTGGATTGTTGACGGCACGCTGCCCGAATGACGTCCCCTCTAGGGATACGGCGTACCATCGCGCGATCCGTGTCGCTGCCGCGTGTGCTCCATCATGTGACGACTCCAGAACGTCAAGTCTTAAGACGCTCGAGAACATCATCAAGGAACTCCCGAACACTGCACCTGGTACGGACGCCCGACAGCCCATACAGCCCGAATCATCAGGCACGCCTGGAAGGTTAGTAGCAGTGAGATGCTGCTCATGAAGACGCGTTGCTTGCATGTTGGTTCTTCCCAGACGCATTGAAGGTCAGCCAACTTGTTGTTCTTTTCAAAGGAAACGGCAAGCCCCCATCTGATCCGAAAGCCTACAGACCCAATAAAGTTTAAAATAGTTTGTAATAGTTAGTTGGGAAAGGTTAAATCTGTTAAGTATTATGTTGTCATTAGGTAGGTAGGTGTTGAGGTAAGCCAGGGTCAAATGGTAGCTCCGAAATATCGCATGTGTTGTATAGAGCAATGAATTTCCCTTCGAAAAATCCCTATTTGAAGACCAAAAATTACAAGATTTTACAGATGGAAATGGATTTAAAAAGCTTAATCGAAGAGGCAAGCCTTAAAAAGTGCTCTTGATTTTGATATTCTCTCAATCAAGTTAAAAGGTGTCACCGAAATATACCATATTAGTCTGATAATGCAGTTATTTACCTGATGCAAGTGATTTTAAACTTTGTGGGAGGGGAGGGGGAGAGGTAGGGAAAGGGTATGGCAAGGCGAAGCAGTTTATTTGGGAAATGAGCGAAGCAGGGAGAACGGTGAGCAACGTGGGAGCAATGAAAGTAAAATTTATGTATGAAATTTTCGATCATTTTAAGGTCAAGGTCAACCTAAGGGCAAAAATTTAAGTAATTAGTAATTTAAGTGGTTTTAAAGGGGATTTGAAAATCTTGTTATTTTTTTGATGCGACGACGTACCGTTTTCGAGATAATTGCACTTACTTTTATTTTGTTGTTTATGTCTACCACCTAATATGAAAATCGGCTGTATGATGCAGGTTTAGAATAGAATTACCTCATTCCTTTCTCACGGGTGTCATAAGAGGCGACTAAGGGACTGTATTACAATTTAAGGCGACAGGCTGACAATCTGTCACTATTGTGATACACGTTTTTTTCTGAAACGGCACACATATATTTGTCAGACGTATTTTATTATACCGTATTTTTCAGCCGTTAACACTCTACCTACCCCGCAAAGGATAAAGGCGTGATATGTGTATGTATGTTGTATTAAAAATAACAATTTTTCTGTGACATTATTAATATCCTCAGTCCAGTCCATTCATTATAATTATAGCCTACGCTCTATACCATATCAAACATACTGAAAGATTTGTCACCATACACCGCAGAGCCACCGGAGTTCGACCCAACCGCTCTAAATAATTCGTTGCATACATTATCTTGTAAGTAAAATCGCACTTGCCGGCACGCGCTGCGCGGTCGCGACTGCCGTCGCCTCAGCCGCTTGGAAATTTCGACTGCGCCGCGCAAAACACAATTCGTTGCATACATTTCCTTGTAAACTCGCGACCCTTAAGAATAGCACCGATTTAAATGTAATTTGGCACAAACATAGGTTAGACAGTAAGAAAGGTCATAGACAATTTTTTAACGCAGGAATATTAACAAACTACACATTTCATGTATAGTATGGTATTTTCGGTGATACCTGAAAGAGAAAATTTCAAAATCAAGAGGACTTCAAAGGCTTGCCTATTCGACTAAGGTTTTAAATCCATTTCCATCTGCAAAATCTTGGAATTTTTGGTCCTCAAATAGGGATCCTTAGAAGGGGAATTCATTGCTCTATACAACGCATGCTATATTTCGAAGTCACCATTTGATCCTGGCTTACCTTAACCTCATCAAATTATGACGACATAAAATTAAACAGATACAGCCTTTCCCAATTAACTATTACAAATGATTTTTAACTTTATTTACATTCATTTGGTGGCACTTCAGTCAAAATATAACCTTTCAATTTACAGCCAATCTAAATCTTCCGACCTAGTGCCACTTTGGAACCTTAGGAACCTGAGCCTCAAATGATCCCACTTATTTATTTACTATATGATCTGACCGAAAATCATGTACGTTGATCGATGACAAGTTTTGATGCACACGACTGTACGCACGCTTAATTAAAGTAGTACTACCCGTACGAAACGAACACGACTACTTCTTACCCTGCCCTACCAAGCTACCTAGGCACGACGCGCCTTTTTAATTCAAAAGGATTAGAAGAATGGCGGCTCTGTCAATTCAACACGCGCGGGCAAGCAATTTGCTTGATGCGACATTCGCCCTTAGACCGCATGCACGGAACGGCAACGCAGCGTAGGCTACGGTGGCCGAATTGTCGGAGATGACCTTGCAAAACCCTTTTGATAGCGGTTTTGGTACCATAAAAATACCGGTACCGGTAAATTTTCGGTAGCCACAAGTTTCCGGTTCCGACACTTTATGGTATCGTAATATTTCGGTATGACGTCATACCGTTTACCGTTTCAACCGAAAAAATTTCGGTTATACAATCCCTGGTTTTATGTAAGTATATATTTTTTTACTACCCAGTGTACCTATTGTTGAAAAACTACTTACGTACACGTATTTAATTGAAAATGTTGTGTATTGAAAATAGTATTTTTTTTCTAGCATTATTTTATGAGTATGATGCACCGAGAAATGTCTGAGAAAACAACGTTTCGTTTAAAACGTAACAAATGTTAAAAAGTAAGCATCTTTCCACTTTTAATTTTACTGAGTAGGTACATAATAAATATTCTTATCGAATATTGTGGCCTCATGTTATGTTATGACATGTTAATAACATCATGAATTATTTATTTAAGGGGTGCGATGTACGACTTAATCTGTGATCTTCACATGTTCTAACTTGTTAGGATCATCATCATGGTCATGATCAATCTTGTATATTTATAGCTTTATAGAATATTTTATATAAGACATATGCATATTAATAGATTTTACGGCATGAGCCGGATATCCAATTAAAATAAAAAGCTCGTTTGAGATTTTTCATCGACTTACCTACTTTCTTACTCATACATAACTTGGAAAAATTAAATAAAATTATAATTAATTTTATTTTAAACTAAAATGTATTTAGGTATCTTAATTATGAAAATAAAGTTTTAATTTTACAATCGCTCGACCCAACCCTATAAAAGTGTCATGCCAGTGCTCACATGAGATTTCCAACAAATAACAAATCTCAACGCCTGGTCAGCAGTATTGAAAGATATCGTATTTTCTCATTGGTGCAATGCAATGCTATTTACATGAATGAGCTTAAAGATAAATCGCCTACGCCTACATTGATAAAATCGACTTGAAACTCACAACCACTCTACATTCTGTACCTAAGTCTGTGCATGATTTTTGTTACAGAAATATTTAGCTACAATACGTTTCCACAACGAACGATTTCAGTTATAACTAAAAAGATAGATTAAACATTAAAGATTTTGCCTTTTAAGTATGATATAAAACGCTTCAGGTTTTACCTGTAATGTTTTATATTATTACCTCAATAAACGACTTAATGGGTAGGGATTGGGAACTGCTGGCTTAGTAGTTACCTACCGTTTGGTAAGAAGAAAGGGCAGTTAAAAAACTTTACGACGTTCCGCCCTAATATTGGTAATTTAATCTCACACATACATATTCACAAATCACGCCTTTTATCCCTTGCGGGGTAGGCAGAGCGTAAACGGCCGCAAAAACGAAAATTAACGCCACGTCTGACATACATTTGAGGGTCATTTGGAAATTATGTATCGCCTTAGTGACATGTTGTCAGCCCATCGCCTAAATTTGTAATACACATCCTCAAGTCCCGAAAGAAATGGGGTGAAGCTATTCTAAGCCGGCATCACACAGCGCACAATTTAATCTCGCACTCGTGCTATCGCGCTCTTTGTTTTTTATCAATTTAACCCGAAGGGAAAAAACCACCAAAACTCCCAACTCTTTCTTATCATCATCAATGATTCTATGAAGTTTAAAGGTTAGAGTCACGGGTTAGAGTCGTTCGGGGTAACCAAGCGCCGCAGTGGGTAAGTGAGAGCATAGCTTAAGTATATCTCGGAAACGGGATGCGGGGGGGGTGTGTCTTCAAGTTAATCAGTGGCGATGGGAATAATATACCATTATGTTTTTTTAGTAATAAAATAAAATGTATAATTAAATAATAAAAATTGTGTTTTAAAAAATATTACTACACCACGGTTTTAATCACATCAAAAACACGTTAAATTATATTTGCTCTTATACATACTTTGGCAAATAATGGTCAAAAAATATCTTGTACATTTTGACATATGATATGGATCCAGTTATAACGTTAAATTTAAAATTGTGCTTGTGGTCGGGTAAGTGAGCGCATTTTTGAAAAACAAATCTGTTGAATTGAAACTAAATGCTTGTTTTAATTATTTTAATTTTAGTAACACCATCGTACTTCAAAAACATATTTTCTTATAATTTCGGTTTGCGACCTTGCTACTTGTTCCCGTAGAGCTGCGCTCATTTACCCATAATAAGGACCAAGAGAGCGCATTTTAAATTAAACTTCATAATTATCGCAATATATTGAAGAGTAATGAACGACTGTAATTTAATATAGCCAGATAAATGCCTCATCCAAAATACACACGATTGTATTCCTATATCCTAAAATTCATACCTTTTTTGTTACAGAGATGTAAAGACAAAACTGCGCCCAGTTACCCCGAATGACTCCACCATGTGGAAATCCTCGCCTACATTTATATACTTTTCTTTTACTGGTTCCTTTTACGCAAATACAACTTGAATCCTGTAAAAATAAAATGATTGTGAGTTTCTTTAAGAGCAATCCCAATCCGTGACTTAATATAATTTTGTATGGGCATTTCACAATTTCCTGAAATCGGTAATCATTTGTGGTTATTACTTAGTTGATTTAGGAATCCAACATAATTTATTTACGCAAAAATAATTATAATAAGAAATCTTTTAAATTCTTTCAGAAATATAGCAAAACTTTTATAATCATTATATTTTTACAGCATTTTGTCTTTACTTTGTACTCGTCTCGACTACTCAAACATATTTAAGGCGAGGATTTAGCGCGAGCAAGATTTTAAACCAGTTTTATTTAGACAATTACAACCATAAAAATTATGAAAAAAATATATGTCATTGTCGAGGATGTAACAGATAACATACAGGTACCTATTAGTTACACAATTTGACAACCTTACTCGAAATAAAAAAAAAACAAAGTTTGTTCTTTTTTTTTCAATATTATGTTCACATTTTGAAAGTTATTACAAAAAAATATGCTATAATTTAGATACATACCTTTTCTAGTATGAATACCTTAATAAGACATTGTAACGGTATTTCTCTAGTTTCTATGACGGAAGAACAGTGAAATCTTGCGATAACTTGGTCGAAAAAAGATTGTCTGTTTCTCTGGCGCAGCGCGAATGAAAGGGATAAACTTTTCAGGTGAATCAGGGCTTTAATTATAATCCTATTGTTTTCATTATTGTCACATATGCGCGCCTAATAATTTGCAGATTATCAAGTATATATTGGATGGGAAAAGGTCAGGATAGAGAACAATGGAAAAACCTGGAGGAGGCCTAAGCTAAAAAAGAAGCAGACCAATAATGAAAAAGTAAAAAAATGTGAGTAGGTAATATAATTATTGTCTTTAAGTGCTAAGTGCTAAATATATATTTAGGTCCCGGTTACGTATTTTTTGGATTTTGGTTTGAATACTTAATGTTGGTGTAAATGAAGACATTTTCCTTCAAAAAATTATATTCCCAAATTGCTGTAAAATTCTATATTTCCGGAGTATTTTTTTTTCTTGAACTTTCGGTTCACTTTCTCGGCGTTTTCACAGTTATTTAAAAAAGAACGTTTCTGACAGTAGCAAAAATTCTGCAAGTTTGTAAGTAAAATACATTCCTACCTATTTCAGTTTAAATACCTACTTAACATACAGTTTGATTGTCTTTTATTTATTATTATATAGGTATATTTATTATGAATATTTATTAGAATAGCATCACCCCATTTCTTACCTATGGGTGTCGTAAGTGGCGACTACGGGAGTCGAGGGTTGGATGTGTATTGCAATTTTAGACGATGGGCTGACAACCTGTCACTATAGTAGTACACAGTTATCTGATTGACCCTCAAACTTTTGTCAGACGTGGTGTTAATATCCGTTTTACGGCCGTTAACGCTCTGCCTACCCCGTAATGGACATAGGCGTGATTTATGTATGTATGTATGTATATTTATTATGTATTTACTTGTTACAGCTTGTACTCAATAAACTGATTTAACTGATAGAGCTACTTTGACCTCAAAGAGTTAACTACCTTTTCAGAGATAAATATTTACTGTGAGTAAAATAAATAGAGTACTATATTTATGATCTACATCTACACTAATATTATAAAGAGGAAAGATTTGATTGTTTGTTTGTTTGTTTGTTTGTTTGTTTGTTTGTTTGCATCGAATAGGCTCCGAAACTACTGGCCCGATTTTAAAAATTCTTTCACCATTAGAATCCTACATTATTCCTGATGAACATAGGCTATATTTTATACGAGAAAAAAATAGGGATCCGTGTGAAAATTTCGATAATGTAACCCAACGTGTGAAAAATTTACCAAAAAAATATCTTATATCGCGTACGCTGTGGAAATTATTGACAATAGAGCAAAGTGATGTACTACAGTTTTATAGAAAACATCAATATCTATAATAATGTCCGCGATACCATATGTCTTACTATTACAGTTATGCCACAATAACTACTTTTTCATTTAAAAATGTACAAACTACGCCACATTATTCGTACCAGTGTAATGATTACATTTAATCATAACTGTATTAAAGGGTATCAGAGATAGCCCTCCGAATACTGATAGGGTACATGCAGACCATGAAACTGAACAACTTTCCCCTAGGATCATATTTCAGGAAACGTAAAAAAACTGACTTCCCATACTGAATGCAGTCAGCTGATTGTGATTTTGTATGGAAGGTAATTTTTTTTGGCGTTTCCTGACATATGTTTCAAGGAGAATGTTGTCCAGTTTTATGTTTCATGCACCCTATCAGTATTCGAAGGGCTATCCCTTACTCGGTATAAAAAATGACGACAAAAAAACATTAAATAATGCATAATAAAATCTACACTAAAATAATACATTATACACATATCACGCCTATTATCCCTTACGGGGTAGGCAGAGCATAAACGGCCGCAAAAACGGACATTAACGCCACGTCTGACATATGTTTGAGGGTCATTCGGAAAATTGTGTATCGCCATAGTGATAGGTTGTCAGCCCATCGCCTAAAATTGCAATACACACCCTCAAGTCCCTTAGTCGCCTCCTACGACTCCCACGGGAAAGAAATCGGGTGATGCTATTCTAAGCCGGCATCACACTAAAATAATAATAATATAATCTACACTAATATTAGAAACAGGTTTTTTTTTACTGTTTGTTTGAATTGAATAGGCTCCGAAACTACTGGACCGATTTAAAAAATTCTTTTACCGTTAATTGAAATTGAAATTCTTTATTCAATGTAGGATAGTTTTATCACTTATTGACGTCATGAACCGTCGCTCTGAAAAAATAAATTTGTATCACCCAATTTTCTATTTTTTTTTACAATTTTGTTATGACCTAATAGAAAACCGGCTCAAGCGGGATAAAAAAAATAAAAATAAAGGCACTGCCATGGGGCTGGCCAGGTTAATCACACGGCATGTAACTTTACACCATCTGAAAACGATATTTGTTTCAAATTGATGTCAACATTTTTAGAATCTGACATTATCCCTGATGAACATAGGCTATATGAAACTGTCTTATTCCCGAGGGGAAATTGTTAGCAGCGGGTGAAACCGCTGGGCGGGCTGCTAGTTCATTTATAAACAAGTACGTCACAGAAACTGTTAAGATACCTACTGTGCATATCTATACTTAATCTATTATTTTGAACTAACCGTACCCTTGAACTCTTAACAGAAAGTCGGTGTTGATTGAATTATTTAATAATACTTATTTTGTAGTTCTTATTACGTCTTAGGCTTTATTTCTAGTAAATGGAAAAACCACTATGTATTCATTTACGTATTTTAATATTAAATAGACGTAGGTATAATCTTTATCTATGTATAATGTAGGGTCTTTCTGTTTAAGATTTTCAAATATTTTTTTTGCTGGTATAAAATAAAGTCCCGTGTCCTGATAATGTCATGGTGTCCCGTTGAATTTAAAGCTACACAAGAAAGAAAGAAAAAATATTTATTCAGTAAACAAATAGGCATAACTTAAACTAATACACGATTACATTCGATACTGAAAAGGGTAACTTGCTCAGCATGTGTCACAGTCCAAGACTGCAACGCTGGTTTTTAGCAGTACCCTGGAACTTATAACTAGGATGAAGTGATACGGTGCTGAGATATTACATTACTAAAATATTACAACTATGGACGGACAATATAATTAAAAAGAAAAAAGTAACAGAATACTAAAAACAAATAATAAAACAAAATATAATAAAATAAGACTACACTGTTAAATTAAAACTCTTCCTATTAAACTTTACATGTGGCAGTCACAAGTAGCTTGCTCTGTCTGTAAATTAAGGCAATATTGTTTTAATTTATCTGAAAAACTGCGGACAGACAAAAGATTATGGAGAGGTGGAGGTAGATCATTCCAGATCTTTGCAGAAGCGTACTTGTAACTACCCTGAAAAGCAGTTGTTTTGTGCCTTGGTATTTTTAGAAGTGCGAGCCGGCTTCGGGAAGACCAAAGTAGACCTTCGTACAAATACTCAGGTTTACGTGTTTTAATGACCCCAACACAATAGATGTTGATTCGTTTTTTTAAACAGATAGAGTGATTCAAAATGAGGGTTTATATGTTTCATATATGCCGGAATAGGGTCACACTCCCACGGGGAAACAGGTAGCAGCGGGTGAAACCGCTGGGCCGCTAGTAAACATTTTTTTTGTATTTTTTTCCTGAACTTGTACTTCAAAACAAAGCTACTTGCATAGTTCTAGATCTTCGGGAAGTAGTGCCCTTTGAATTTTGATTCCCTTGAGAGGTTCAGAAATACGCGTTTTGCAGAATCTGTTCAGCATAAACATTTGTAAGTATCTTTTTTTACAACTACGCGCGGTCGTGGAGGTCTACGGCTTGTATTTGTATTTTTTTTTACATAAATGGCTTTAATTTCAACTCGTTAGCTCTCTACGCAAAGGGTCGTGACAAATGGACGGACGGACGGACATGAAAGTAATCCTACCTATAAGGGCTCCGTTGTTTCCTTTTGAGGTACGGAAACGTAAAAAGAAATGATGTGATGTCGTATGTCTCACTATATTTAAATACGTCCATACCCTTTGAAAACTGTTGATTTCTACGTAAATAATGGAACCTTGATATATTTTGTCAACGCCAAATATTTTAAGGATCAGAAACTTGTTGTTTCTGCGTCTCCGTTTTATGTCCACGCGAAATGAATACCATTTTTAATTATTTCGAGAGATTGACTGAACTTTGAAACAAACTTTGTACGCAAATGCCTTCTCTAAATGAAAACCTACACTTTATAATGTATTCATTTTTGTTTCACTTACAAGATTTTACATTATTATATAATATCTTTGTATTTTGAAACTACTATAACATTTAAAAAACATATAATTTTAAACATAGGCTATCCTTTGACATAAAAAGTTTTTTTTTTAAGTTGCAGTTTTTGTCTTTGACGCTATACTACGTTAGATAGTAGGTATATTTATAGCGAATTAACATAATTTGTTACTAAACGATGGACTTCCCACGCAGGAATATCGTCAAGACCTATATCAGAGTCGCGCCACGCTGCAGACCGGTTTGGTTTGGCCCTGACTTACGACGAAGCCCTTAAAATTACATCATCTCTCGCGATCGTCATCCATCATGCAGATCCTTTGCAGTATGGTATGCATCGTATCATAAATTTACTCGTAAAGTCATTAACTAAAAAAATACCGCACCTTAAAAATACTAAAGCAGACAACGAACGTGGACAAGGAATATTTTTAGAGGGCAGTCAGTATCGAAGTATTTAAATCAAACACAGATAAGTTTTTGTTTGAAATCCTCGATTTCTAGAAATAAAGTTATCAGTTAATGAAGCTGTAGTAATTGTTCTAGAAACCATACACTGCTACCTCAAAAGTTAGGACGCAATCAATGTTGCGAGCTGTCCCAATTTGGTTCCTAAATTAATTGAATTCAGTTATAATCTACGACGTTCAAAATTTGTAGAGGCGTGGCTTGTCCATTTATTTAGTGAGTTATGTGTGTGTTTGATATCGTGGCATGATCACGCCATACTCGCTGCGTCATTATTACTCATTATGGTTATTGATTTCGGTCCCATAGACAGCATGATGATAAGATTGATCTGGGAGGCAGAAAAAATATAGGGTGCGGACTAATGTCTTAAAATATATGCTTTTGTAAGTAAACTAGTTTCTTATTGACTTAGTTGGTTTGGATTTAGGTTCTTTTTCATTTGTGTACCTAATAGTAAGTACCTACGTTTTAAACATCTTCATGGCTGAATTTGACGAATGTCGCAGTGGTAGTAAGTGCGCTTGCCGTCGGTGCAGAAGTTCACGGGTTCCATTCGATTCCCAGACTGCATAGATAAATTAATTTAATACTAAAAAAACTTTTAGGGTAAAACTTTTTGGGGTAGTCAGGGTGTTCTTTGTGCGTGTTTCAGTGTATGTTCATGTCACTCCGATATGCGGAATCCTATTTGGGGCTATGTATTTACTAGTTCGTGTCTTAGCTGTTTTTTTATTTGTTGTCGGTCCAGAAGCCGAGGAAGTAAAAGTGATAATTTTATTTTTATGACGATTCAATGAACATTGCGTGGTCAGTGAGCTTCGATACAAAGAACAAAGTTATCCTTACAAGCTGCGCAATGTAAATCGAATTGTCATTTTAAAATACAAATTGTCAGCTTTATTTAACGACCCCCAGGTACCTTTCCTTGACGTTTGGGGGCCGGTGCATATCTCATGCAATTAGGGCGTGGCCGTCCGTTTCCTGACGGTAGTGGCCGTTGAATTGCATCATCTAGCGTCACTCCGCGTCACGCGATCATCTCAATCAATCTGTGTCACTCAGCGGCTTGTGCAATGCAGAATTTGTTTATTTTACATTCTTGTAAATTGTATCGATTTTCTAGGTCATTTTGAGCTACCGAGTGGTAAGAGAATAAAACATTTAATTTGTCGCTACAAAAAAACATTACCTACTTAATTACTACGACTCCTTAAGTAGGTAACTTGACTACTCTTGTTTTAAAATTGGTCTCGCCGCCCAAGACCAGCTGATACGATTTCTATTGATTGTTCCATGTCAAAAACATTTCGTACGGGAAAAGGACGTCGCTAGCATATTTTTGTTATTTTTAAAATAAAAGAACTTATTAATAATTATGTACCTAATAAAATATTTTTTTACCAGCATCATCATAAACCTAATCTATGGATATTAATATAATAAAACAGTAAAACCCGTGTGTCTGTACACTAAACAAATTTACGAAAATCTAATCGGGGGTGATGTTAAAAAAAATATCATCTCATCATGATACATCTTTTCTTCTCTGTCTATTTGTTGGTATGTTTGTCCACGCTATTCTCCGAAGCTACTGGACGGATTTGAATAATACTTTTTTCGGGTATAGCTATTAAGCCTGGTCAACATCTAGACCACTTCTTACCGCGGGAAAATCGCTCATTCCCACGGGACATAAGATTGAACGTAGAATAATTAGCGCACTAGGATTCCAGCTTATGTGTAGGTATGAGAGATAATAGAAATGTCCCTATAGCAAAAGTTGTTTAACATAATAGGCCCCTTCTCCTGGCGCTTAGACATCTAGGGTCTGGAGTAGGTACGAAATATGGTCCATAAAATAAGTTGTTCAGCAGGATAGGCCGGTACTGCTGGCACATTGATATCGAGGGTCTGGAGTACCTGATGTAGACCACCAGGAGCCCGGCTAAACAAAACGAGATACGGAAATGGCTCAAATGCATTTTTTTTACGTAAATAGGTCCTAGCAGTAATATATAATAAAGCTTGATTTAATCCGTACTAATAAAATAAATCTGAGAGTTTGTGTGTGTGTATGTATGTCTGTTACCTCTTTACGCTCAAACGGCTTGACCGATTTGGATAAAATTTGGAGCACAGGTAGAGTATAACCTGGAATATCACATAGACCACTTTTTACTGCAGGAAAACAACTATTACTACGGAGAAATTAGTGGCAACGGGTAAATCGCTGGGCGGAAATCTAGTATGATATAAATAAATTAAAACTTATATTATAAATTTATAAAATAAAACAAACATGATTTTAGTTAAATAAAATAAAAATCAGTCTTAAATTCCTCCTATCGGCAAAGGTGCCCAGCCCATAACATAACATGACATAACATAATATATTATCTGCACCAAACCAAATCAGGCTCGGAAATCTTTTTTTTTTTCAATGAAGGAGAAATTTACAATCCACACATTGCAACTGTTTACATAGTAAGCTAGTAGCAAAGGTGTTTTTTATATTGATGCTTAATCATGCTATTTAAAAAATACGGGTTTCCAAAAATACGTACCAAAGTTGGCTGAGATTAGCTGAGATAGAGTCACCTTGGTTACTCGAGCATTCAGTCATGTTTCTTGGAAAATTTAAAATGAGTTAAAAATTAATTTCACCGTAGTAGTAGGTACTTAAGTAAAGAACCCACTATTAATCATAGTCACAGCAAAAATATTTTATTTTATTAGTTTAAACGGATAACAACTGAACAGACGTACCTATTACCAAGACAATAGATAGGTTTAGGTAACTGATCAAAATATATATATGTTATTGTCAATGGTCTAATAGATAACACACACCTATCAGTTACAAAATTTGGCAAAGTTTACTCGATAGAAAAAAATCCAATGAACTAAATGAAAATTAAATATATTACAAAAAAATATGCTATAATTTAGATACATACCATTTCTAGTACAAATACCTAAATTATATTTTAACGGTATTGTACTCTAGTTTCCATGCCGGAAAAACCGGAATATTTCGCGAAAATTTGAGCTCAAAATGAGTGTCTGTTACTTTCTCTCTGGCGCAGCGCGAATGAAACAAACAAACTTTTCTGGTGAATCAGGGTTTTAAGGTGGCATTCCGACTTAGGTTGTTGTAGCGACCCGGCGCAAATCAGTGCCCTATGTTATGAGGCTACAAGTCTACAGGGGAAATTATTAGTACATTGCGTAGCCGGTTCATATTCCTGGTATCATAATGGCTAACCAACTACGCAATGAACATCGAATTTCACCTGTAAAATTGTAGCCTGTAGTTACATAATATCAGGCACAGGAGTTCTTATGAACAGAAGTAAATTTGGTCGAGGTTTCAATTAAACTATGTCTGATAAACGAAAACAAGAACTAATCGATGATGAAAAAGATGATGTAATCAAATGTTTTAATTTATAGGTTTTAAGTCAAGAATCGATAAGCAGCTTAAAACTCGTAATTCTTACCAGTAAATACTTACATTTTGAAAGCCATAATGAATGGGCGGCTCGACCATACTGCTTTCAGAGTAGCTTGGCGGCGCGACCATACTGCTTCCAGAGTAGCTTGGCGGCGCGACCATACTGCTTCCAGAGTAGCTTGGCGGCGCGACCATACTGCTTCCAGAGTAGCTTGGCGGCGCGACTATACTGCTTCCAGAGTAGCTTGGCGGCGCGACCATACTGCTTCCAGAGTAGCTTGGCGGCGCGACCATACTGCTTCCAGAGAAGCTTGGCGGCGCGACCATACTGCTACCAGAGTAGCTTGGCGGCGCGACCATACTGCTTCCAGAGTAGCTTGGCGGCGCGACCATATTGCTTCCAGAGAAGCTTGGCGGCGCGACCATACTGCTTCCAGAGTAGCTTGGCGGCGCGACCATACTGCTTCCAGAGAAGCTTGGCGGCGCGACCATACTGCTTCCAGAGAAGCTTGGCGGCGCGACCATACTGCTTCTAGAGAAGCTTGGCTGCGCGACCATACTGCTTCCAGAGAAGCTTGGCGGCGCGACCATACTGCTTCCAGAGTAGCTTGGCGGCGCGACCATACTGCTTCCAGAGTAGCTTGGCGGTGCGACCATACTGCTTCCAGACTTCCAGAGTAGCTTGGCGGCGCGACCATACTGCTTCCAGAGTAGCTTGGCGGTGCGACCATACTGCTTCCAGACTTCCAGAGTAGCTTGGCGGCGCGACCATACTGCTTCCAGAGTAGCTTGGCGGCGCGACCATACTGCAGTTAAAAATTTCTCATAATACGTTTTACTGTTACCGCTATGCAAATATAATATTGATAATAATCACACCACAGATATGCAAGCTCTTGGGGATTAGAGACACCTCAATAAATCTGAAGCCGACTTAGTACTTCTACTACTAAAAGTTTTCCTTCTGCGAGCACCTTTGAATCTGGTGTGACTCGAGCGAGATGTGCACATTTGGTTCCAATTCTGCGGCATCTTTGAATCTAGTTTAATTCGTTACAAAAGAACTAATCACAATCATCACTACATAGTATAAAATAAAGTCGCTTCCCGTTTGGTGTCTCCTTATATCTGTAGAAGTACCCAACGGATTTTGATGCGGTTTTTTTTATTAGATAGATTAACTTAAGAGGAAGGTTTATACATACATACATACATACATAAATCACGCCTATATCCCTTACGGGGTAGGCAGAGTGTTAACGGCCGTTCAACGGATATTAACACCACGTATGACAAAAGTTTGAGGGTCAATCAGATAACTGTGTATCACTATAGTGACAGGTAGTCAGCCCGTCGCCTAAAATTGCAATACACACCCTCGAGTCCCTTAGTCGCCTCTTACGATAACGACACCCATGGGTAAGATATGGGGTGAGGCTATTCTAAGCCGGCATCACACGGCGGAAGGTTTATAATTATAAGTATAATTTATTCCGGGAAATTGTCACATTCCCATGGGAAAACGGGTAGCGCAACTGGTAGTAAACTTTTGACCCCCTTTTGACACCTTTAAGGATTAAAATTTCAAAAATGCTTAAACACGTATTTGATTATTTTAAGTTATGAGTCTAATCAGAAATTTTGAAACAGATCACATTTAAGATAAAAAACTTTCATACAAACTTTTAACCCCCTTTTCACCCATTTAAAGGTTAAAATTTCAAAAATGCTGAAACACGTGTTTAATTATTTTTAGTTATTAGTCTAACCACAAATTTTGAAACAGATCACATTCATTTAAAAAAACGAACTTTCGTACAAACTTTTAACCCCCGCTTGACCCTATTAAGGGTGAAAATTTCAAATAATGCTGAAACACGTGTTTAATTATTTTAAGTCATAAGTTCAATTACTAATTTTGAAACGGATCACACATAAGACAACGAACTTTCATACAAACTTTTAACCCCCTTTTCATCTCTTGGGGGATAAAAAAAACGAAATTTAAAGTAAAGTCGCTTCCCACGTCTGTCCCTGTCTGTTCGTTTGTTTGTATGTATCTTCAAAACCACTTAACGGATCTGGATGAAGTTTTCTTAAAAGATAGAGTAACTCAAGAGGAAGGTTTTTATGTATGATTTATGTCGGGAGAAAGTCTGTTTCCCGTGGGAAATCAGTTAGCAGCGGGTGAAACCGCTGGGCGGGCCGCTAGTAGACAATAAGTCATTAAAAATGGGTAGCGATAAAACATTACGTGAGTATGGATTGATAAGTATATGTGTGTGGCTTGAGCCTATGATTCTAGTTGAAATCAAGATGACACTGTACATTCTATAGGTACCTACCTTTATTTGTCAGTAAGTACATTCATTTTCAGCAATTTTCAGGCACCTTACAATAGGTAGGTTATCATAATTTTATTATTCAGTCCGATATGTTTTTGATGCACCATTAACAGTTACTTAAGAAACTATACCAGCTTACCTAGTTACTACTTATATTAGTAAATTCCTGACCTCTGTTGTCAATGACGTACAGTAATTAGGTATCGAGTAGGTACAGTAAGTAGGTATCAACATGACCTAGTATTTTCCACAATCAGTATCAATAAAATGTATGTGTAATATTAACGTCATTGTAAAAGAAATAGATAAAGCTCGAATGTAATAGGTTTATCTGTTATGTGTGTGATGGACAAACCAACTTTGACTCATAATGAATGAGATAACGACATCCATAGTTGCGGGATTCCTACATTTTCCACGAAAATTCAGACATATGTATAAGTGTATATGTCTAAAAACGTATGATAATATACAACACATACAAAGATATTAGCTTTGTGTTGCCTGATGTAATAACTAAGTAATTGTTTCTCAGAATAATGACGACGCAACAAGTTAAACATCTTATTACTATTATGCAGAATAGTAAACTAATTCATAAAATCAAGAAGTAATTAAGTTCTTCGCTAAAAGTTGTAGGTTTAAAATACAATAAATCGGCCAAGCGCGAATCGGACACGCACACGAAGGGTGCTATAATGTATAAATAGCATGAAAGTCACGTTTGTTGTAGGGAAGACCCATATATCATACATACATATATCACGCCTATTATCCCTTTCGGGGTAGGCAGAGAGCGTAAAAGGCCGCGAAAACGGACATTTACGCCACATCTGACAAATATTTGAGGGACATTCGGAAAATTGTGTATCGCCATAGTGACAGGTTGTCAGCCCATCGCCTAAAATTGCAATACACACCCTCGAGTCCCTTAGTCGCCTCTTACGACTCCCACGGGAAAGAAATGGGGTGATGCTATTCTAAGCCGGCATCACTCGGTTGCCGACCCCTTTAATATAATTTTTATTCTGTTTTTTAATATATGTTGCTATAGCGACAGCAATAAAACATGTTCTGTGAAAATGTCAACTGTTCAACTATTCCTTTCATGAGATACAGGCTTTGAACTACTGACTGGAATGGGAGCCTTTTAATATTTTTATTTTATTGAATTTTTTTGTATTTGTAGAGCGGCAATATAAATACGTCATCTGTGAAAAGTTTTCTCCGTTACTATCACGTTATATGAGATACAGCCTGGCGAGGTGACAGACGGCCAGACAAACAGACAGACAGCGAATTCTTAGTAATAAGGTCACATTTTGACCCTCTGGGTACGCAACCCTAAAAAACGAATGCAGGAACGGTTATACATTATTTTAGTTTGCATACAATCCATCGTAGAATATTACATAGACACGTACAAAAAAAGAAATGAGAGTTCTTCTAGGTTTTTTGTTAAAGGTGAAAAATCTGTTTGAAAGAAAACTTTATGAGTATTTTAATTTTACCACAGCCAGTGGACAACTAATTATTCCATTCCAAGAAGGCATATTTTTGACTTGCTTGAGGTAGCTTTCAGAAATAATTTTTATATAACCAAAATTGCAATATTTAGTTATGTGTATAAATTTTTGGTACAAAATAGTGTCACGCCATATCTAGAATTACTTATTGCTTACACCAAGCATTAAATATCTAATCATGTGATGTAGGTATTCTACTTAATATTATTGCTTACTTTTACCTACTTGTACGTTCGTTTGTTCGATCAATGAATGAAGTCATTTAAATACCTACTTACCTAAATAAATTTTGTCAATAATACATACACTTTATTTTGTCAATAATACATATACTACACTTAAAATATGCTTTTGTTTACTGTAAGATCATTAAAAATTTGGATGATTGAGAATTATTAAGAATATTAAACTATGTATTAAACTAATATGCCGTGTGATGCCGGATTAGAATAGCATCACCCCATTTCTTTCTTTCGTGGGAGTCGTAAGAGGCGACTAAGGGACTTATGGGTGTTTTGCAATTTTAGGCGATTGGCTGACAACCTGTTACTATGGCGATACACAATTTTTTGAATGATCCTCGAATATTTGTAAGACGAGGCGTAATTGTCCGTTTTTTGCGGCCGTTAGCGCTCTGCCTACCCCGCAAGGGATTTAAGGCGTGATATATGATGTACCTATGTATTACACTAAAAGTAAAAGACATAAATAAACTAAAAGTGGTAAATATTGGTAAATGGTTCAAAAATTCTGTCAGGTCAAGATGTTGGATGATGATCCTCTCCAAACGAAATTTCGTTTGGAGAGGATCAAATTTGATGAAATCCAAATTAAATAAACTTTTACCACAAAAGTTTACTTTACTTTTTTTTATTTTAATGGCTGTAATTGTCAAAATTTAACTGTTTTAAAATTCTTGCTCGCGCTATATCCCCGCCTTAACTATTTCGTTTTAGACTGCCAGTCGAGGCTTATTAATAGGGTCCCGTTCTAACCTTTTGGATACGGAACTCTAAAAGGCCAGCAAGAATTTCTAATATCACCTAGTTGAACACCTGGGATGTAACTGATACGTTAACCTCGTTAATTATACATTTTCCAGACTCTAGTATAATAGCTGTAGGTATAAACATACAAATCAAACCAATACGAAAAATACATGACGTAATCACTAACAAAAAATAGAAAATAACTGAGAAAATGTACCTACACGTGGCAAGAAAATAAATTATTAATGTGAACAACCGTTCGACCCACGATTTCCTAGAAAATTTAATTTCCATTCGCATGATTCAGCACGAAGCGGAAAGTTTTCTTCCTGCCAGCTCTGAGAACCCACGAGTACAGTAATTTTTCATCCGTAATATTTTATTTAAAACATTTGTTTGCTTCAGTGTTCTTCTGAAACAAAAAAAAAATATATATATTTGCAAAACATACGTTCCGTAGTATCCCGACCAATGATTACCCTGATAAAAGTATCCTGACAAAAGCACGAGTTTTAAACAAATTTGCTCTCGCGTGGTACATACACGCAGTTGTTCATATCATCTAGCGAGAATTTTACGTACCTAGTTTTAACTAAATTTTTATAATATGTTGTTTAAAAGTAACATAATGCAAAACATGTTTATAAAGATGTAGCAAATTTGGGACTTTGCGATGATAGAAATTTAAATTTTAGTGTTTTATGACTAACGCAAATGAGAAAAAATTCTACACTTTTTTTGCTTCTCAAAATAAGGGTATTAAGAATCAAAATATCAGTTTAATACTAACTTTTCCACTCTCGGTCTTGAACAACAACTGCAAAAAATAGTCACGGCATAATCAATTAACATGAATGTTATCTAAACTGAAACATAATTTTAAGTTGTTAAAAAAGGGGAAATTTTGAAATAAGGTTTCATAGTTTAAGTTTTTGTGTTTTATGGCCAACGTAGAAGAGAAAGTCTTCAACATTTTTGTAAATATGCCGAGAGAATATTCAAAGAGAATATAGGAGCAAAATCCACGTTTATTTAAGTAAAGCTTTTGTGGTCGAAATCTCGGCGACGTGTGGCAGACTTCCGATGTACCTGCACCCACCCACACCTGTATGTATGATCTAAGTTTAGTTTCTAATCCTAGTGTGTTCAGTTCAGTCGTAGCTCATTAGCTTCTAAAGCCTTGTCAAGCTCACGGCCACGGAAAATGTAATAAAGGGGCTTCTATTCCCGGAATAGCTTTAATGACGTTTCTTGTAATCGCGTGCAGTCGAGTGCAACAAGCAAGGTGCCACGTTGGGACAAATTGACATGACACTGATTAAATTCTGAAATGCGTAGCATGAATTCAGGCTGCTGGGGGTAAAAAGGACCGGAAGCCACTAACACAGCAGAAGATACTAACACGCACAAAATAAAACAATAAACACTAGCAATAGGACGCAATAAAACGCTTTATTTAATCAATAGGATTGTATGTAAAGTAAGTAAGTATAGAATCTGCTTGTTTAGTAAAATTAGAATGAATGACCCATAGAAGACACTCAGAAAAAAATATTGTGCAATCCTTAAACGGCTACCTAATTTGAAACGTGACTCTTACGACATTCCTACTGCTTTCAGTTTCTCAAAAGTAATGTAAGTGGGTACTTTGTTGATTTGATGTTGAATAAATCAAATAGCAATGCGTTTAATACCTATATATTTTAAAACAGGCTCGACAATATGACATGCCAAACTTGACGGATGCTTGCAGTTCATCAGTCATACGGTGACCTTTGCATGTGGACGACTGCTTTTTTACGATTCTTGGTATTGCATGAATAACTTCACACACGTGTGTATTCTAAATATTTTCCTCTTTCGCCCCAGATAAAAATAAGCAGTTTCAACATTAAGCATCTACTTTGGATAGTAGGTACATTAAGAAATGTGTGAATCACGGTAAAATATAGGTACACAGCACAAAATCGAATGATGCTGGCTGATGCAACATGATTTCATACAAACATTCACTTATGTTTCCGAATCTTTTCCTCCTTTGTCGGGGTAATTATTTTAATTGTGCCAGCTATCTATCGTACGATAGAGAAATGTAACATTCGCTGTAATCTGTAGCTAATTAGTTGGACGGAGCAAGCGTGCGCACGTGCGCCGGAGCACGGTGCCACTTCGTCTCGTCGTGATGTCGACTCCACGCAGCCGAATATCGAACTTTCACCACTCGTATATGGCTGAGTTTAGCTCGCCTACCGAATCTGTTGGGAAGGTTCAGACGTGGCTACGAAAAAGACGAGGACTTCAACTATTGAAGCTGCATCTACTGTAGTCTGTGAACTCTGTGATGATACGCACGCGCTGATGAGTAATGTTATGTTGTGCAAAATCGCGACCCAGTCAGGGCGTTGGCGTCGAGGCGGCCTTTAATGTATGTCCTTTGAGAAAAAAGAACTAAATTTTGCTTTGAACTTTTGTTCTTACCTACTACTAAACTACTTATAGGTAAGTATCAGCATATTTCAATTCAAATTCAGGGCATAACTTTTCTTCGAATTTGACTAAGAAGATATTTACGGACGCTCGCTTTATATTACCTGTGGTGTCTCTCTCTAAAGTGAAGAGAATACGTGAATATCTTTTGGATCAAATTCGAATTAAAGCTTATGCTGAAACACCATACACAAAATCTCGATCTTACACATCATGTACGAGGACTAATGATTCAACCCACCTATTTTCATTCATACCTGACAATTGAAGGAAGGTTGCCCAGAATTTTAAATGAAATGTGGTAATATAATATAAAAGTCCTATAAAAAGCAGCGAGCGCTCCAGGCATTTACTTAGCCTTCCTAAATTATTTTTGAGAACTTGCAAAATTGCACCCCATGCAGGATTCCGCAAGGCACTTTAGCAATCTCTCAAAATTTGTATACTCAACACTGTAGTTTTTAAAAATAGGTACACCTCCTAACTAAGTCCCATACTATCTTAATGTCCACGACACGAATGAACTATACGCAGATGTTTCGTATAAAAGTTCTGGCGAGACGAGACGCCTTTTCCGTGGCCAGGTTTTGATAGATGCGACGAATGCGATTCCCCACGCGCCTCAGATGTCGCCGCCGCCGCCGCTGGTGGACTGATTGAGGGCCTGGCCAACTGCCAGTGGTTGATGGCGGACGGCAGACCTTCACACACTCAAACAAATCCAATTTTACCATTTTACGAGTCCGCGCGATGAGGTGGTTCGCCAAAACAACAATAAGACCGTAAACATGTTGATATATGTCCGTCTGTCTGTCTGCCAGTCTGCGCCGCAAGGCGTGAATCACTCCTTTCAATAGAAACTGGCTAGGACCTTGAAGAGGGTCTAATCTAACTTTACCCAGAGTTACGATCTTACCCTCTGTAATTAAGTTAAATACCTACGTTTTATTGATATTACGATTTGATCTTTACTTTAGTAGGTAATCTTACGTGTATTTACTCGATGTAATTAAAATATTATGAAAAACCGGCCAAGTGCGAGACGGAACGGACTCGCCCACCAAGGATTCCATGACATGCATATAAAGCGTAGCTCTTTCATAATACACCCCATTTTAACCTCTATAATCTTAGTTTTTGTTTATTTATTTACCGTTTATTGTACACAAAAACATTACAAAAGAAACACATACGAAGAATAACGACACAACAGGATAACTTATTTCTACTAAGAAATTTCTTCCAGCTGACCTAAGTAAAGTGAGACTTTATTAGACAGAACAGATATTTTTTTCTTGCCAAATATATCATAGTTCTATAGGTCCACGGGAAGTCGGTAGGTAGGTACCCTCTGAATTAGTTTACCTTGATATTGTAGGTTACATTATTCCGGACATAAACATTAACCCTACAAGATGTGGTTGTACTCAGCGATTGACCATATCCGACGAGGAAAATGACACTGTGATGAATTAGTTCTATATTTGTTCTATCTAAATATACGTAACATTTAATTTGTTCCGTCCTTGTTTCCCGAAAAAAATACTTTGAAGGGATTCGTTAGCCAGCGATGTACTCTCAAAATAGTATGTTTAGGTAAATAAGATTTAACTAGGTAATTAGTTCTATATTTGGTCTATCTAAATATATATCAAGTTCATTACATTTCATTTTAGTTGTCTTAAAAATCTGCTTTTTGATTATCGTTATCCAGCGATGTACTTTTAAATTAGTTTGTTTAGGCGAATAAAATCTACCTAGGTAATTAGTTCAATAGCAACGTTAATTATATATTCACTTTTCTCGCATACAATTCATTCGTTATCAAATTATTAAATATGAAAAAATATAACACAAACACAACTTAAATCCGTTTTATTGTGCTGCTTAAAAATTTTATAACTGTCATTTAAATGCCTCCAACAGCCTAGCCAAGGAGCTGGGTACGCCGGAGGGCGTACGACTTGACCAAAAACGGAACTTCAAACAAATCCGTGTTGTAACCAACCTGTTAACCATAAACAGTATCTAAGTCGTTTGACAACCACGAATCGTATCTACACTAATATTATAAAGAGGAAAGATTTGATTGTTTGTTTGTTTGTTTGTTTGCATCGAATAGGCTCCGAAACTACTGGCCCGATTTTAAAAAATCTTTCACCATTAGAATCCTTCATTATTCCTGATGAACATAGGCTATATTTTATACGAGAAAAAAATAGGGATCCGCGTGAAAATTTCGATAATGTAACCCAACGTGTGAAAAATTTACCAAAAAAATATCTTATATCGCGTACGCTGTGGAAATTATTGACAATAGAGCAAAGTGATGTACTACAGTTTTAAAGATGACATCAATATCTATGATAATGTCCGCGATACCATATGTCTAACTATTACAGTTATGCCACAATAACTACTTTTTCATTTAAAAATGTACCAACTACGCCACATTATTCGTACCAGTGTAATGATTACATTTAATCATTACTGTATTAAAGGGTGTCAAGGATAGCCCTCAGAATACTAATAGGGTACATGCAGACCATGAAACTGAACAACTTTCCCCTAGGAACATATTTCAGGAAACGTAATTTTCCTGATTGTGATTTTGTATGGAGGGTCATTTTTTTGGCGTTTCCTGACATATGTTTCTAGGGGAAAGTTGTCCAGTTTTATGTTTCATGCACCCTATCAGTATTCGAAGGGCTGTCCCTTACTCGGTATAAAAACACGACAAAAAACATTAAATAATGAATTATAACATCTACATACATAAATCACGCCTATATCCCTCACGGGGTAGGCAGAGCGTTAGCGGCCGTAAAACGGATATTAACACAACGTCTGACAAAAGCTTGAGGGTCAATCAGATAACTGTGTATCACTATAGTGACAGGTTGTCAAGCCCATCGCCACATCCCTCGAGTCCCTTAGTCGGCTCTTACGACACCCATGGGTAAGAAATGGGGTGATGCTATTCTAAGCCGGCATCACACGGTAAAAAAATCTACACTAAAATAATACATACATACACATATCACGCCTATTATCCCTTGCGGGGTAGGCAGAGCGTAAACGGCCGCAGAACGGACATTTACGCCACGTCTGACATATGTTTGAGGGTCATTCGGAAAATTGTGTATCGCCATAGTGACAGGTTGTCAGCCCATCGCCTAAAAGTGCAATACACACCCTCCTACGACTCCCACGGGAAAGAAATCGGGTGATGCTATTCTAAGCCCGCATCACACTAAAATAATAATTATATAATCTACACTAATATTAGAAACAGGATTTTATTTATTGTTTGTTTGAATTGAATAGGCTCAGAAACTACTGGACCGATTTAAAAAATCTGTTACCGTTAATTGAAATTGAAATTCTTAATTCAATGTAGGATAGTATTATCACTTATTGACGTCATGAACCGTCATTCTAAAAAAAGAAATTTGTGTCACACAATTTACTTTTTTTTATTACAATTTTGTTATGACCTAATAGAAAACCGGCTCGGGCGGGATAAAAAAAATAAAAATATAGGCACTGCCATGGGACAGGCCAATCACAGGCATGTAACTTTACGCCACCACCATCTGAAAATGATATTTGTTTCAAATTGAAGTCAAGATTTTTAGAATCCTACATTATCCCTGATGAATAGGCTATATTAAACTGTCTTATTCCCGGGGGGAAACTGTTAGCGGCGGGTGAAACCGCTGGGCGGGCTGCTAGTGTAAAAATAATTTAAAAAGTAGGTAGGAACAGGTTCTAGGACCGCTTTGCTTTGATTGCCGGTGGTCGGCAAATTGGACTCTGTAATCCGATCGATGTTGTATGTACTTTCTTATTTACCTAATCAACTACAATATCCATAAAAAATTCAGCTATTGGAATAGAATTTTAATATTTTAAACTCGAAAATGACAAATTAGCCATGTTGTTGCTTTTTCTGCCCTGAATTCAGAACTTTAGTCGCCCTTGAATCGGATGTTTAGAATAGATCCGCAACTGTGACTAGACGTGACATGCTCAGCTCAGTGTGGTACGACGGGGTCACCGCCCTCAAAGATCAGTCAGACGTTTTCGCAACTGCTATTAGTATATGCCAGTTAATTTAAGTATTAGTTCTTCGCGAAATTGCATAATCTTCACGAAAAATCGCCCGTGTCAGACAGACCCTGGATATTGAAGAATATACCTACTTAGTATCTAGGCTTTACAAAACTCTAAAAAAAGGTTCAAGCTGGGAATATCAGCAAATTTGGCACGAGCATGAATCTTACAATTATGTAGGTTCGTTTAGGATATGCGGTGATTACCTACCTACCTATTATTATATATTTATATCCATGGACAAACCATCATTTTACTATACTAGTACTAGTAGCTGATTTCAATGCGCGTTAAGTAAGTAGTTTGTCTATTAGTGGCACACGTGTTAGATAGGGTTGTAAGATGATCACAGACTGCAGGGCGGCAAGTGACCGCAACCACATACCTGTCTACCCACAATCACACAATTTTATTGCATATGCTGTGTAGGCCTGGGCTCTCAATACGGAGGTCGTTAGTTCGATTGCTACTGTAAGTATGGTGGGAAAAGTATTCTGATTCCTCACCCCAGTACCTACCTACACAAGGTGATAGGTACTTACTTATTCTACCTATTTAGATGATCTTGCGTGCATCCAATTATCGTTATCTATTGGTCACGTCATTAAGTTATCATAGTCAATTTCCAACAATGATTAGGTAGAATACCAAATTTTCAAACACCTCCCGTGTTATGTATACAATTTTTGAACACTTGCACAATTTTCAAGCGTGGGCAGGATTTGAACCTGCGACTTTCGCCATTACTATTGGCGACGCCTCTTCCATCTGAGCTTCAGTTAAGCTGCTGAAAAAATGATTTCGTACATAAAAGTATTAGGTATACCATTTAAATTAACCTTTCCTATTTTAAACAACGTAAATAGTATAGCCCAGAACAAGTTTTAGGTTGGTTCTCTGATTTCGTGCAAATCGCATGTTCAGGTCAATAAAAAAAAAACTATAGTGATTTCCAGCTTTCTACTTGGCTCAAACGAGCTCTTTTGTTGAAAGCTACATGGGCCTGTGTATAATAATGATGCATATTAAATATAATAATTTATAAAAAATAATAACTGGTCAATATGTCACTACCGTCCTGGGTGACAAACACAAATGTGGAAGAGGAAGGTCCGATATACTAAAGAATTGGGATTTTGATAGGCTACCAATATATTTATAAAATCAAACGCATCAATACAAAGCCTTCCCTAAATTTTCATACATACGAAATGAGTATTTCATCAATAAAAAATATATTTTCGTTTCGTCCCCGGAAATTGGTCCTTACCGTCCAAAGACATTGAAATTAAAATACATCCTGAATGCGTGAACGCATCCCACCTCTCCCCGCTGGACCGTGCGGACGCGGCTGTCAGTCGCCCCACACGAGCGGAGGCAAGTAGCTCGGGTTCAGCTTATTAATTTTCTTTAGCATTTTGTGCGCGAAATTTTGTTTGGTACGTTCGGCTGCGTTTTACCGTCTTCACGATTTTAAGGTAAGTAATGTGTTTATTATTTCAATGACACGTTCAAATTAATGCAAATTGGGAGCTTTGACAGGATTATATACTTCAAGGCTATTGCACCCGTACATACGCAACAAGAGATGCGAATGTGTAAAATGTCATTACCGTCTACATCATTACCGTCGATTACCGTCTGTTTTTTAAAAGACGGTAATGACCATGTAAAGACGGTAGTGATAAAAAGAAATACAATATTTGTATGTTCTTTTATTGGCTCATTACATCGTTACGTTTACGTTTTTTCTGTTATTATGCTTATATGCTTTAACCAAATAATAACATAATATTTTGCTTCAGTTTGATTTTGAATCAAAAAAGCCAAGAGTTGCCATAATTGACAGAACTCGCTAAATAAGTGTGTTATATTTGATTGGAATAATACTTAAATTTTATGTTTTTACAAAGAAACAACAGTCCACTGCTGGACATAGGCATCCCCTATTAGGGTTATTATATTGTAATACTCACCACGCTTAGCATGCGGATTGGTAAGCGTGTGCAAGATGTTTTACGGGAATGCGGCTAGCAGTTACTTGCATGATTTTATCCCTTACTCGCTTTTTATGACAACCACGAGTATAATCGGGGCGATGTTATTCTAAACCAGCATCACAAGGCAAATTACGATCTTTAATATGATAAGTGTTACTAAATTTTAACTAAAGACTCTTTTTAAGTGTACCTATTCAGAGTCATTAGCCGAAAAGCAATCATCATTATAGGCCTTAAAAATCTTGACAGATAATCTAAACAGCGTTACTGTGTGAGTGGCATCGCCGCTCGTGGCTAAAAAGACCTATCCTAGAGCCGCATTTGCGTTCGCATTAATCGTCATAGAGAATAGGGAACACGCGCGTGCGAATTTGTCCAGGAGAGCCTGGAGCTCGTGAGGGGTGGTGGCGACAAAAGCTGCGTCATCGGCAAAAAACAGACTATACACGTACAAGTCTTCGCGATTGCGGCGAGATTTGAGGTGCGAGATGTTGAATAAAGCACCGTCTGCTCTTGTGTGTAAGTGTATTCCTTGTTGCGAGTCACCAAAGGCAACTTTGAGCAGCAAAGAAAAATATATGCCGAATGGAGTTGGTGCTAGCACACAACCTTGACGAACCCCTATCCGCATTTCGAACGCGTCGGAATTACTACCGTTAAAACAACAGTGCCTTCCATTCCGTCGTGGAGTGATTTTATAAACCTCAGCAACTTCGCGGGACAAACGATGCTTTCAAGTGCGGAGAATAGACCTTCTCTGCTGACTGTATCAAAAGCCTTGTTAAGATCAACAAAGGCAATCAGCAGGGGGATGTTTTGCTCACGACTCTTCTCCTGGAGCTGTCGGAGTGTGAATATCATGTCTATGGTAGATCGCTGGAAGCGAAAACCACATTGTGACTCAGGATACACGCGATCAGCAAGACTTTGCAGTTTGGTCAGTATAACCCTTGCAAACAGTTAGCAAACGATGCTAAGGAGGGAGATTCCGCGGTAGGAGTTACAATCGCCACGGTCTCCTTTTCCTTTATATCATCATCATCATTGGCCTCACACGTCTGTGACAGACGATTTAATCAGTGTCTGAGGCAAGAGGCTTAGTGTCCTCTCCACAGACACTGCGTTGCCTGGGACGCAATTGTGGAAAACGCAGGGCTGCCCAGGACCTGCGCCACCCTCTCGGCCTTCCTGGCTGGATCCGCAGGAACGACTAGTCGATACGTGCGGAGCCAGGTCGGCTGCAGGAGTCTGCCACACGGTAGATCTCTGTCACACGCGCCTGACGGAGACCCCGTTCCGGGTTTAATTGTGGAGTTGGCCTCTCCAGGACCGTTGTGCTTGGGTCGGATTTATCGCTCGGTCGCTTCTTACGACCCCCACGGGAAGAGATGGGGTGGTGCTATTCTACTCTGCCGGCACCACACGGCTGTCCTTTATATAAGGTGATGATATTCGCATCACGCATATCTCGTAGGAACTTCTCGCTCTCCCAGCACTTACCAAGGAAATTATGGAGAAGTAGCAATACACACTTGAGCTTTAAGATTTCGGTATATATCCCGGGACTTTTTCCATATTTGAGCTGCAGTACGGCCTTCTGGAGATCTCTTACAGTGGGCATGACATCGAGCTCTGACTTTACGGGTAGCTGTGGTATCAAATCCATAGCTACAGGGCTTATCTCAGCTGGACGAGAGTAGAGGTCAGTGTAATGATCCGCCCACCGCTTGAGTTGACGGATGACGTCATGACGGGACTGTCAGTTATGACTGTCCCGTCTATCTATTTCAGAGCGGTAGACTTTTTATGTGTTGGACCGAGAGCCTGTTTGATTCCTGCGTAAACAACGCGAAAGTTACCTACGGCCGCACAATCTTGGATGTTCTTGCACAGTTCCGTCCAGTATTTTTTAGCGAGTTGGCGGTAAGTACGCTGTAGGGACGCTTTAGCTGTGCTTAGTGCATTTCGGGTAGCTTCGCAGTTCAAATGGTGGTCAAGTGCAGCTTTACGCTTCAAGTCAAATAGAGGTTGAAGAAGGTCTTGGTTTTCGGAAAACCAGTCTTGAAATGTATGTCTCCTCTGTCCGAAAACTTCACCGGCTCTTTTGGTGAACAGGTCTTTAATTTTACTCCATTCCGTGTCTATGAACTCGTCCGCATCCCAACTATCTATATGCTGTTGCACTGAAGCAGAAAAAGAATTAACTAACTCAGAATCTTTAGTCTTGGAAAGATCTAAGATTTTTCTTCCGAGCGTTTTGGATGAGTGAATCTTTTTGGGTGACAGACGTACTTTAGACATAACTAGGGAGTGGTCGGTGTCGCACTGTGCACTGTGATACGATCTCGTGTGGGTAGTTTCTTTTAAGTCCCTTCTTCTGACAAGAACAAGGTCTAATTGGTGCCAATATCCAGACCGAGGGTGTTTCCAGGAGACTTTGCGCAGCATCTTGCCTTTGAAATAAGTGTTTGTAACGCACAGTAGAAACTGCGAGCAGAATTCAAGTAGACGCTGGCCATTTTCGTTCTGCTTGCCCACACCGTGGCTACCAAGGCATTCAGGCCAGGCGTTGTTATTCTGACCAACCCGCGCGTTAAAATCTCCTAGGATGTAAAGTCGGTCACCGGCTGGAACATTGGAAACGACTTCAGAAAGCTGAGCGTAGAAGTCATCTTTGGACTCGGGAGATGAAGCTAGGGTCGGAGCGTAAGCGGATATAAGGGTAATCCTTCATAGCCGTGTGGTGCCGACAGAGTAGAATAGTACCACCCCCTCTCTACCCGTGGGGGTCGTAAGAGGCGACCGAGGGAGCCGGAAAACAATAGGGTAGTGCTATTCTAATTTCGCATCACATTGCAACTGCTACCAAGGCTGCTAACTTAACAGATGGACGTCACTGTGTCAATGGGAAAGCATTAGCAGCAGATAGAGACGTGGCAAACCAGCTATGCGGAATTGCAACTCCCCCACTTCAGCCGTTGACACACGTCTATGACTGGCGTCGATTCATTATGATGACTGCTGCTGAGCCATCGACATTGTGCCACTCGCCTGTGATCAGCCTAATATTGATACTTGAAATACTTTCCAAGAAAGTTTAGAGACTGGATTTAGTTCAGAAGTTGTAAAAGATTTTGTTTTGTTTTCAATGTGATTTTCAGTTTATTTTTGCGTTTATTGATCCAGGTATTTATCGGATTTTAGGATTTGTTTCATTTGGTTCAAATATTTAATTTTTATCGTTCACACAATAAAAAATCTTTAATACTAATAACTAAAATGATTTTTATTTTAAATTAAATCATTTCCGGTAAGCATTTATCACTACAATCTGCTAAGATATCATTACCAGTATGCAAAAATCACTACCGTCATATACTGCAGTCATTACCATCGGCCGCAAGGTCATTACCGTCCGAAATAAAAATTTGTATAGCCTATAACTCCTAATCCTATCGGTGCAATTTCATTAAAATTGGTCAAGTTACATAACTTTATGCATATTTTGATATCTATACCTTATTTTTTCGTTCTCAAAATTTTACTGATTTAACTCCGATTTGCACGAAATCAGAGAACCAACCTTTTAACGATTTATAAAACTAATATAGCACTATGAGTGCATAATAAACCAGAGTAAATTTAAATGAATAAGCTGAAATTTCCGAGCATCTTTTGTGAAATTTAAGTTAAATTCGTTATTACTTTTTCATGAACTGGCGATTATTTTATCTCATTATATTGACTTCTTAAACAACGCATAGGTGCATAGCATGGGTACTTTTTAAAAGCTTTTATTTAACTTGCAATGTATGTAAGTATGTAAGTAAGTAAGTAAGTAACAATGTTTGTTCGGTGCAAATCTTGCAAGTTTAATTTGAACCACTTCTCGGTATCCGATTGAGTTGAAATTTTGCATGTTGGTCCAGAACCGATGACAATGCATGTTAATCATAAATTTCACCTGATGCTGCTGCCAGGATCGGCTCCGTACGAGAGATCTCCTCAGCGGTTTATAGCTGGGACACAAAATTTTGTATACGAATTCGTTTATTATAGGCAGATGGTAGGCCCACCATGAATTAGACGCTACATCCAGGGTTGTCTTCGAACTATGGAACTCCTCAATATTCAACTGCTGGGACTTGCAATTTTGTATACGAATTCGTTTATTATAGGCAGTTGGTAGGCCTAACATGAATTAGACGCTACATCCAGGGTTGTCTTCGAACTATGGAACTCCTCAATATTCAACTGCTGGGACTTGCAATTTTGTACACGAATTCGTTTATTATAGGCAGTTGGTAGGCCTACCATGAATTAGACGCTACATCCAGGGTTGTCTTCGAACTATGGAACTCCTCAATATTCAACTGCTGGGACTTGCAATTTTGTATACGAATTCGTTTATTATAGGCAGTTGGTAGGCCCACCATGAATTAGACGCTACATCCAGGGTTGTCTTCGAACTACGGAACTCCTCAATATTCAACTGCTGGGACTTGCAATTTTGTATACGAATTCGTTCATGATAGGCAGTTGGTAGGCCCACCATGAATTAGGGTCACGTCAATAGAAGGCCTCCTGATAGAAGAATTAGACTATTCGAAATTAACTGGGACTCGGCCATGTAATAATGACGCCATCAATGAAATGAAAAGACTAAGACATGGAGGAGTAGGTACCAACCTACTTCTATAGAATATAAAAGAGATAATTATACTTTATCCTAATGTTAGTTTTCCCCGTGCCTTAAATTTTTCTATTGAAGGTCTCTCCGTTTTATAGAAAGACTTTCGTATTGATCATTAACTATCGTAACATAAACTAAAAAATATAAAATAAAATTATGTAAAAAAAACTTTTAGAACAAGCTTTTATTTAAGTGCTCTGAAAAGATGAAAATAAAATTTTGAATGACATTAACCACATTGATTTATGACTTTACAGAAATGAAAATATAATAAAAGCTTGTCGCGAAACTTTCAATTTGTGATTGAAATTTTGAAATAAGGTACGCACCTAACTGTAATTAGGTACTTTCTTCTAGGCATCGCGACAAGCTTTTATTATATTTTCATTTCTGTAAAGTCATAAATCAATGTGGTTAATGTCATTCAAAATTTTATTTTCATCTTTTCAGAGCACTTAAATAAAAGCTTGTTCTAAAAGTTTTTTTTACATAATTTTATTTATCACAGGCATTCAAAAATAACATAGTTAATACCACTTTTAACAAAAAATATTTTTTGACATACCTACCTACAACTCAAATGTGTCTTTATAAACTTCGTTAAACTCCACCTAAAAAATATATTAAATTTTATACGTAAAATAATGGCAACGAGCAGGGAATGCCGGGAAACATATAATCTGAAATTATACTCCCTGGGTTAACCGTGACGCTTGCAGCCAGATGGCAGGTTCGTGGCCGGGGTCAGACCTGATACACTCTGTATGCGTAGGTACTATTATACTTAATTAAAGTTATTGATAAGTTATCAAACATAACTGCGATATTAGTCGTTAAATCAAAACGCTGGCACGTGCTTTAATACCTTTTTATAATGTAATCATTATGACACAGATTATTTTATTAAGAGAAGAATAAGATGGTATAATCGAATACCGTAAATAAAGAAACCAGCTGCATATTGTACGATACGATATATGACTCCTGAAAAACTCATCCTTCTTTTAACATTCAGGTAAAAATATTAGCAAAATGTGTTAGGTTATGCGTTTCATGCTATTAATGCTAATATACTAGGCAATTTTCAACAAATAGTTAATCGTATAAAACTAATTAGTCCATTATATTTTTACTATCACTGTCATGAATATGATATGTGCCATAGTAAGTTAAGTGCCATTTTAAGTTGTTGCTATATTTTTCTACTTTTCGATTGCTACTTATACCTAAACCTGCTCGGCTGACGGTGACGCACTGGTACTATTATCACTACAACGGCCCCATGAATAAATGCGCTCTGGAACACTTAACTATCTCTTTCTGTACTACGATAACAATTAATAAAGGCCGTCTCGCTTGCTCATGCATACTATACGCTATTTGTTTTCGTTGGCTTTTCCTAATATTTTATCACTGCTTGCTGCCTAATTCTAATGAACGATTCGTTATTTTGTTAATTAAATACATGAATGAGAAAAAACTAATATTTATTGATGCATTGTTTCTATACTATTTTAGTTATTATTGTTATAAATGGCTGTAAATCCTACTGGTAAACTAAGAATCTATTATCAAAATACTCGAGGACTCCGCACTAAAACAAATTTATTTTATAGAAACATTTTACTTTGTAATTATGACATCATCATTCTTTCGGAGACGTGGCTTGTCAGTGGGATCCATAACTCAGAATTATTTGACAATCGTTACGTGGTGTGGAGACGTGATAGAAATTACGCAGCCACGGGCCAAAAATATGGTGGTGGGGTACTGATTGCCACTAAGAAGGAATTATCCATCACCCCGCGGCCTTCATTCCATTCAAGTGCTGAGGATTTATGGCTAACGTTAACTTTCAAACCTGATAAGTCTCGATGTTCACTTAATGTTCATATTTGCGTACTTTATTTATGTAATGAAGCTCTTGGCAACAGTTTCTCCGAGCAGCTATCTAATTATTTTTCTAAACTCAACGACACTTGCTTAATGTATCCGTACGACAAATACTTAATTGTGGGTGATTTCAACATGAGTAAAATCCAATGGACACCCGGTAGCAGCGCTGGCGGGGCACTGATCCCATCGAATTACAAATCTGAAAATGAGACCCTGCTTGTTGATGAGCTTAACTGTCTAAGTTTGTACCAATACAACAGTGTTAAAAACTCCTTTGGTAGAATTCTGGACTTAGTCCTATCTAAGGACAGTCTATCTGTATTGGACTGTAGTAAGGACTCATTAGTTCCAATAGACAATGAGCATGGTGCCCTTTTGATTGAGGCAAGTTTTGTCTCCCTCGAGCCTTTAAAAACAGCTCCACATATTCGCTTCTTATATAGCAAAGGCGATTATAGCACCATCAACAGCGAATTATCTAATATTGAATGGGATCAAACTCTGAATTCTATGTCACTCGAGGACGCTGTCAGTTACTTCAATAATGTAGTTGATAATATGCGAAATAAATACATACCATCTAAATTGCTCAAAAGTAATCACTATCCACCCTGGTACTCACCGTCTCTGAAAAAAGCTATTAAAGAGAAATTTAAATATCTTTCTAAATTTAAAACGTATGGCAATCTGTCTGATGAAGCTACCTTTAAATTATTAAGAGAAAGAGTTAGGACACTGGAAGAACAATGCTATAACTTACATATTTCTAATGTGGAAAATGCAATTGAAACGAATCCTAAATTCTTTTGGTCATATCATAAATCTAAGTTAAAATCTAATGACATTCCTAGTAGTTTGAATTACAATAATTTTACCCTAAACTCAGGTGAATCAATATGCGACGGTTTTTCAGATTACTTCGCAACCTCATTTTTGAATACTAGTGCTAATGCCTTATCTTTGTGCCCGGACGATGATCCGTACTCATCCTGCAACATTTCTTCCATTGAGCTAGACCGAATGACGGTTGCTAAGTTATTAACTGGGCTGGATATTACAAAGTCTGCGGGTCCAGACAACCTTCCTGCGGTCTTCCTGAAAAATTGTGCTTCGTCCATTGCTCTTCCTATCACCATCTTTCTGAAGGACTAGTACCAAACTTATGGAAACAGGCATTTATCACCCCGATACACAAAAAGGGACCTAATACAGAAGTCACCAACTATAGACCTATTTCCAAGTTATGCATAGTGTCTAAAGTGTTTGAGAGGGTCGTATACAATCAGGTGTATCCTGCATTGAAACAGTCGTTTAGTGTTACCCAACATGGGTTTTTGAAGGGTCGGTCGACGGCATCCAATCTTACACTGCTGAATGACTACATAACAAAAAATATGGATAAGGGAGGCCAGGTCGACGTTGTCTACACTGATTACAGCAAGGCATTTGATAGAATTCCACACTATTTGCTTTTGAGAAAGCTGTCTAAAATTGGTATTTGTGGGGATCTATTAAGATGGTTTTCCTCTTACATAGAGAATCGTTCCCAGGCTGTTGTCACTAATGGCTACATGTCTAGCTGGGTCACTATTCCTAGCGGTGTACCGCAGGGTTCATTGTTAGGTCCCTTGCTGTTTCTCATCTTTGTAAACGACGTTGAACTGTGCCTCAAATCATCCTGTTTGCTGACGATATGAAGATATTTTCGTCCATTTCTTCTCTAGACGACGCTGCTGCTCTCCAAGCTGATCTACACAGATTGGATGAGTACTGTGCCGCGAACCACCTAGACCTCAACCCGACCAAATGCAATGTTATGAGCTTCTCCCGTAAAACAACCCCTTTAGTATACGACTATAATTTTAAAAACCAAATTCTACCACGGTGTTCCCTAGTGCGTGATCTTGGAATCATTCATGACGCTAAACTTTTATTTGATGCACATGTTGATCACATAGTGGCAAAAGCCACAAAAGCTCTTGGTTTTATTATGCGTAGCTCAAAAGATTTTACCCGAGCTAAAACTATCAAAATTCTATTCTGTACTTATGTCAGAAGTAACCTAGAGTATGCGTCACAAGTATGGAACCCCCGCTACGATTGTTATATATCGCGAATCGAACGTGTGCAAAAAAAATTCATAAGATTTCTTTGCTTCAAAACAAGAGTTAAGTATGATTCTACCCAATACACCAACATGTGTCAAAAACATCATCTTCTGCCACTGTCCATCCGAAGAAATATTGCTGATGTATCATTTCTTTTGAAAATAGCTTCGAGCGCTATTGACTGCCCCGATTTGCTTTCGTCCGTCAGTCTTCGAGTACCTTCTAGACAACTTAGATTTAATGCCCCTATTTTTCTTCCCGTTGCTTCTACAAACTATCGTCAAAATTCATATGTGTGCAGAGCAAGCAAGGCTTTTAATGAACTATCAGGTAATCTAGACCTAGATTTGTTCAACTCCAGTCCCAGTGCCGTTAGACGCCAGCTGAGCAGCAATTTCTTTAACGATTAACGTCTCATCTACATCAAGTGTACCAGTGATGTCGATCTCTATTACCCCCAAATTGAATCCAAAACATGTCAACAAACATAACAATAGTAGGTATATTAGGCTTAAAGTTTTATGTCTTACATTAAAAAAAAATATATATATAAATAAATATACGTAACATTAGTGGCGAGCCGAACTGTGTGAGTGCGAATGTGTGTTTTTTTTCTTGTACAATGTAACTACATGCGAAAACCTGTAATTGGCTGTTTGTATTTACTGTATAGCTATATTTATTTTTGAGCTGTTGGTTTTCCGAATAAAATAAAATAAAATAGGTACATGTAATATCCACGATATTGGAAGGTAGTTTTTTCCAACTGATTGATTCACATGTTGCCGTGTTGCATATTCATGATCATGACAATCACAACTAGCTGTTTTTTATAGGCCTAACGAGGTTTTAGCAGTTTTTCGAAAGGGCGAGAAAAAGCTACACTTTTTCGCTCATTATTTCGCCCTTCACTCAACCTTTCTCTTGCGCTTGTGGTTAAATACAATAAATTTCTGGCTCCAACTATAAAGACGTGTTGGGACGGTCTGAGAGCTCAACTTTATGTCGGCATAAAGGTAAGCAAATGCCAAAGTAACGACCACCGACTCATTTTAAAGATTTGTTCCACCACGCCACGTATCAACCTGAAAATTTTAAATATTGCAATCATGCTCCATAATTTTCTAAGCTTACTAGATGCTCACTTAGTTTTGGGACACCGTGTTGACGTACGTCCCGAATAGTCCCGATGAACACTGTCAGAGTTATCTATTATTCTTACTTACCTCAATGTGCTCCTCAAATATAAGCAAAGTTTTTTTTTGTTTCTTTGGGAAACTTACGGCATGAATAAAAACAGTTGCATTATGCAAATTGGTACTAGGCACTTACGTATGACAATCTTGACAAAAAAAATAAAACAAGCATAAAACATTTTTTTAAAAACACGTCAGCTTTCTGAGATAAAGCCTAGCCTTCTCACTCGGGATAATGTAAGGATTCTTCCGATACAATTCCCATTCGAATTTGTTCAGTGGTTAACGAGTTGCAGCTCTTTGAATAATCACACATCATATATATATGCTAAAACCATCGAGACCAATAGGGGCCCTAAAGTTTTTCAAAAGAAACTTAATAAGAACAGGATGGAGATAAATAAGCTTGCGGATAGTACCGGGAATATCGTGACGGATCGGGACCAGATCATTAAGATTGTTGAGGAGTTTTACGGGAGTTTATATGCGTCCAGAACACCAGAACCGAACCCACCAGACGATGCGGATCCTAGAGCAGTACCTGTAGAACGCTGCGAGGAACAAGACCTGCCTTCTATCACCATAGACGAAGTGCAGTAGGCTCTTAGCAGGATGAAACGCGGAAAATCTTCTGGTGAGGACGGGGTGCGTATGGAGATGCTTCAGGCAGGTGGCAAGCCAGTCCTGGGAGTTCTCGTGAAACTTTTCAACAACGTGCTTTTGTAGGGCCTTACACCTGGCTCGTGGAAGAAAGCTACCATCACGATCCTCCATAAAAAAGCGGACAAAGCGAAACTGACAAACTACCGTCCCATTAGCCTGCTCTCATCGGTGTACAAACTCTTCGCCAAAGTCTTGTGCCACCGACTTACCACTAGCATGGATTACCATTACCAACCCGTCGAACAAGCTGGCTTCCGGAGTGGATACTCGACTATGGACCACATTCATGCAGTCAAGCAGCTGATGGAGAAGTACAAGGAGTACAACCGGCCCTTGTGTTTCGCTTTCGTCGACTACGAGAAGGCATTTGATAGTGTCGAACACTGGGCCGTGTTCCACTCTCTCCATCGCTGCGGTATTGACAAGCGATATGTGGATATCCTCCGGGAGTTGTACGGGACCGCGACAATGCAGGTGCGCATGCACAGAAACACCGACCCTGTGCTTATTGACAGGGGTGTCCGACAAGGAGACACTCTCTCGCCTAAACTCTTCACAAACGTACTTGAGGATGTTATGAAGACGTTGGATTGGAGCGAGAGAGGAGTCAATATTAATGGAATACGCATGTCACACTTTGCGGACGACCTCATCCTTATAGCCGAACGTGTCCCAGATCTCCAGAATATGCTCGCAGATCTGCATAAAGCCTCACTGAAGGTGGTCTTAGGATGAACATGTCCAAGACCAAGATCATGACGAATCGCACTGTACGTATACCTAACATTTGTGTAGGTAATGACACTGTAGAGGTGGTCAGCGATTACGTCTATCTTGGACATCGTTTATCCTTTGACCCCGAGGCTCAGGGAAAGGAGATTGGAAGACGTATCGGACTTGGTTGGGCAGCTTTTGGGAAACTGGACGATGTCTTTAAGTCAAAACTTCCACAATGCCTGAAGACCAAGGTGTATAACCAATGTGTTCTGCCTATTCTCACCTACGGTGCCGAAACATGGACGCTCACTAAGCAAAACATGCACAAGATAAAAGTCGCACAAAGAGTCATGGAGCGTTTTATGCTAGGCATCACCCTCGTTGATCGCGTACCAAACGTCGAAATTCGACGTAAAACGAAAGTCGAAGATGTAGGTAAGCGAATAACAAGGCTAAGGTGGAAATGGGCGGGACACTTGGCGAGAAGAAGTGACGATCGGTGGACAAAAGCAGTCACGGAATGGTGGCCAAGAGGAGCAAAAAGGTCAGTGGGTAGACCAGCTGCCCGTTGGTCCGACGATATCGTCAAGGTAACAGGAAGGCACTGGACAAGGCTGGCACAGGACCGTGAGGATTGGCGCTGTAGAGAAGAGCCTATACCCTGTAGTGGGTGGATGTGGGCTGAGGATGATGATGATGATGATGATGATATATACATACGTACATATATACATGCACTCTAAAAAACCATTGTTCTCCTTTTTGGTTGGGCAGTCAAATGTTATTAGTGCAAAAGATATTTTGGAGCATTGTGGAGTGAATGTCAAAGGTAGTAAAACTGAAAGGAATGTGCTGTATAAAGCTATAGCTTTTAAGTTTTAAACTTATTAACCTAGAATAGCACCAATTCATCTCCGACTTTAATTTCGAAGAATTGTTTTTATGGTTTATATTACTGTCGCTAAATCACGAATTGTAGGTACCTAATCTAGATTCGAAAGTATTTTACTTTTCGAGCAAGTTATGTTGTTATTCAAGCTTATCTTTTACTCGAGTTTAAATAAACGTATAATTGAATTGCTATCAAAATGTTTTAAAAACAATAGAGATTTCATGCTATTCTCTATGAAAATGGATAATTCAAATCGACACAAGGTGGGTCTACCGTACAAAAGGTTTTTTCGTTAGTCAAAACGTAAGCCCTATTTAGTAGCCAGCTCCCAAGCTCTAAGTCACTACTTAGAGCTTTTTTACCCTACTTTTTCTTCTCTACATAAATGACGCCGACTGTGATAATAATTTGACACGATCTGCTACCCCCTACGTCACAGCAACCGTTCCAAACCACCCACAGTCGAACATATATAAGAGATCTGTGCGACAACCAGCGTAATTGCTGTACTTGAAGGGAGTAACTGATTAGATCGGTAAAATTCTGTAGCGAGCAATTAAGACCATTTTCAAGCCGCTTCAATCAAGATCAGCCAATACATAGACTATACACTACTGCTATTGACTGATGTGATCTCTCTTTTCTTTTCGTGTGGGACACCGAGTCGTCCAACTGATGTGATGATGATACATCCAAAGAGCATATAACCACTTACGTTATAATACATCCTAATCATAATGCTTTTAACTACCCATAACTTGACAGATAAGCCCATTGGTTCAACCATGGTTCAACCTCTCTTTGGCCTCTCTCTTTGATGGTAATGGATGGTGTTGGCGATGACAGTGAGGGAATGAATGACATGCCAGGGAGACTGCTTGGATCAAAGGAGATTCATAAAAACGAGGTACCGGTTTGCACCTCGTTACACTATATGTACATTCCTTGTTTTGTTCCAAAAATAGGTTCACTCATTATTAAAAATAAAAATTTCAGTAAAGTTCTAAGAATATAACGTAAGAAAAATATCGGCCGCTATTTTACAATTTAATGTTGAGATTAGCATACGATTGAGCTACATCAAGGTGCTTGCTCTACAGTACGGCCATCCCAATAAGCCATATTTGACAGCTGTCAAATTCGTGATAATGCTATGGCAGAGGGTCCATTTTCCGTTGTTGACCTATGGAAATAAAGCTTATTGGGATGGCCTTAGATCAAAATCTGAATAATGCGGGTAGCAGTGGCTGACCCTCTATTAAAACCAAGAGAATCTACACAGAAGCGTGGGTACCTATCGAAAAATAATTCGCTCGCTTCGCTCGTGGACCTTGTCATTATATTCGGCGCCTACTTGCTGATTACAGCACTATGCAATGCAACAATCTATACTAATATACCTATGCTAATATTATAATTTCGATAGAAACTCTATCTGTCTGTTACGATTTCACGCCTAAACCACTGAACCTTTGATACAATTTGGCATAAGCATAGACAGGAACCTAAGAAAGGACAAAGGCTACTTTTTACCGCAGGAAAATCTATCCATCCCACGGGAAATTGTAATATCGAATTCACGCCGCGCGTACGAAGACGCCGGGCACCAGCTAGTAAAATTATATTGAATTATGTCCTGATCTTGAGTTTCCCTGCTACGACTGTAGTGTAGGTACATGTATCTACATCGTCTTCAGCGGCCCGTAAAAGTGCTTGAGTTTGCCTACTGGTTAAAGAAATTTATTTACTCAAAAAAGAATTACATTCACTTACTTTAAAAAAATATAACTACTATGTGGTGTTAGTATAAACTACTCTGTTGATTACAAAAATCTAAAACATCTGCTAAGTATAAACATATTATTAATCGCTATTCTACTTCCCTCAACCTTTCTTAGTTTTTCTTTTGATACACGGTATCCTTTTTCTTATCAATGCATATAGGTAAGTGGGTGGTCAATGGAGTGGTTTACTCTGATTAATTAATCGTATAAAATGAACTGCGCATTGCACTAATTAACTTTCTTACTATTTACTACGCAGTATCTGCCCTCACAGCTGGACGTTACGTCAGCAAGGGGCCGAGGGCAGTAACGTCGACCTATGACTCTTCATTCACAGATTCCTTATACGGGGTGTAAGGGACAGTATAGGTACCGAAAACTATGCAGGCATGGTGTGACCATGCAACAACTTTTTCTACTATGTTGGTAAACGAGAAATTTTGCGACCTCTCATACAAAATTTTCGACCACCTAACTGACTTTCTATGGAAACTCGAAAAAACTCGTTCTCGGTAGGTACACCGTTCCTTACATCCTGTATAATTATTAATTATATAAGGTCCTATTCAGTTCAAATATTTTTAGTGTGAGTTCTAGTCGTAAAACTGATCAACTTTTCCAAATAAAGTTACATGCCGTGTGATTAACCTGGCCAGCCCCGTGGCAGTGCTTTGATTTTTATTTTTTTCTCCCGCCCGAGCCGGTTTTCTATTAGGATATTACAAAATTGTTATAAAAAAAAGAAAATTGTGTGATACAAATTTCTTTTTTTTACAATGACGGTTCATGACGTCAATAAGTGATATGATAATACTATCCTACATTGAATAAAGAATTTCAATTTCAATTTCAATTTCAGGTCGAAATATGAAAAAAAGATTACTCAGTGACACAATTTTTTAACATATTTGTATGGATGCTCCAATTTTTTTTTATCATATTTCGTTCTATATACCTACTATAGTATTGGGAAAAACTGTTCTGTTTTACAAGTTGTACTCGCCCAACAATATTTTCACTATATTAAACTCTTCATTCTTTCTTTTCGTGTGGAACACCGAGTAGTCCAACGACCCGATAAACTTTTTTTGTCAGTGTCGGGGTTTTTCAACCGCTTACTACTAGTAGGTACAGCTAGTAGTAGGCATCTGACATGGTTGTGTACTTGTGTAACGACGTATTAATATACTGTGACGACGTGACCGCAATCTAAATATTCATAGACAGCAACCGGGACCGATGTCTTAACGTGACCTCCGAAGCACAGAACCATCTTTCTTTCGGGCAGTCCGGTGGTTCAGCCTGCAATGTCCTAACCAGACTGAGAACAAATTCACAAAGTGTTAATATCAACTTTGTGAGTGCCCTACCGACAATCTAACCCGGAACCTTTGCGTCGGAGGCAGTCGCACTACCACTGCGCCACATCGGCCACCACTGAACCTCATATATGTAGGTAGGGTAGGCCATGATGAACCAGAGTACTTGATGAACCGCTCGAATATCTTCGGCTAGCCACGTTGTCGCTCTGTGCAATATTCATAATTCCGCGCGCTTCTAACTCCCCACGTCGCGCCCCAGTTACTGTCACGCTGCGCCGGAGTAAATACCAGTGAATTCAATTTTTGTGTTTTTGGGTGATGAAACGGGATAAAAACGTAAGTACAGTTTTTTGGTTCATTTCGGTTGGGTGCTTTTTATTAAAATATGAATATGTTGTAGTTGTAGACTTAAGATATGGACTTTCTTTGAGATAGGTTCCAAAGCTGCCAAGTGCGTTTGTCTGCCGGTAATATAACCTCAAAGTTGAAAAGGGAGGGGTGGTTGTAATTGAATCACTTTGGGGTGGGCAATGATGAACCATGGTTCAATTAGTGCCACCAAGCGTTAGTTCAAGTAGTGCAACCAAGAAAAAATGTATGAAGCGTAGGAATATACTAATATTTATGCATTTCTTTCAGCATGGATCGGAACAAAAAAGGTCTCGCAGGAAGCACAAAGGGCTGCACTACTGCTGACGTTATGAATGAAGCCATAAATTTCCATCTTGCTGGTGCAAGTCTTAGGTAGGCAGCCAAAGATTATGCAATAGCATATCCTACGTTACGACGCTACGTCTAAAAATATTAAAATGATGCATCAACAGTATTGGAAGCTAATTATGACATGAGAAAAGTTTTTACGGCATAACAAGAGCTTATTTTCCAGGCGTTAAAAAGTGATTTTATTAAACGTTTGATTAATAAACTAATAAGTTTTATTTCTACTTTATCCTGCGATCATTCATTGTTTTCGTCACAATTAATATCATTAGAAACGTATTTATTCAAACATAATTTGTTACCATCGCTAACAAGTCAGAAATCAAATAATCAATCAATTAAATACTAAATTTATATACTTATGTTACCATCACTTCAATTAAGACTACTGATATTTTCAATTAGTACCACGACATATTCAATTTAAACCACCCCCGGTTCAATTAGTTCACCCCCCGGTTCAATTAGTGCACTCCCCCCGGTTAAAAAAGTACCACTGGGTGTACTTGATGAACCAATTCCCATTTTTTTTAAAACCTAAAATAAATCAAAACTGGACGCATAGAAATAGTTTTGAGAAATGCAATTATAAACTTAGTGAAACTGGCTACATCGCTATTGTATTATTTTTTCATTTGAGCTTCACTATAAAAAGTTACATGGGTTTGAATAAAAGTGGTTCATCTTCGACCACTTCACCTATATAGGGTGAAATTATATAATTACTTACTATAATTACTAGTGGCTGATAGCTAAAACTCAAACCGGCTGGTAATAAGGAACATAGGTCGAAATAAGAAAAAAAAATTGGAACTCGCCTACAAAATTGCCGCTAACTCGGGTTTCTGTGGAAGCTCAGAATATTTTTGACATTATTTCGACCTATGTTCCTTGGAGAAAGTTCTTCCTTATCACCAGTTACAGTATCGGTCACTAGTAAAACACCGTATTTATACATAAAATAAATATACTAGATGGGCCCGCAAACTTCGTTTGGTCAGCTTAATACTTATTATTTGTTAGTTTCAATTTTCTTCCTGGAAATTGGGTGAAATGGTTCCCGCCTAGCGGAGCTGATCACCCGTCTGCGAGCTCCGCAGACGTCCCAACCCGAGGAAGAAGAAGTAGTGTCAATTTTTATTAATTTTGGTTGGTGTCTATTCACCTGGCCATCCCAATGTACCCCGTTTTACGTACCCACCTAATGCAGTAATGCTTAATAAAGAAGTATTTATTTTAAAAGATCTTATCAATCTAGCTTGTTGGTGATCCTTTATTCAATAAATAAATATTAATATCTGAACATCCAGCTAAATAAATACCAGAGTCACAGAGTCACCTGTCCAGAAATGGTCGCGCAATGCAAGAAGTTAAAAAGAAGGCTCGTTTAAATAATACATTTATCTACTCTCGTCTCATAATGTTCGAATTATGAATTCGAAAACAGTTGCATAGCATGACCTACTATATGCATTCTGCCTATATAAACAACGGTTTAATATAAATTACAGTAGCGTAATGACTTAATGAGAAAACTCTTACTACGACAAAGTTGAGAAATGAAACGAAGTTTTTTTTGCCAATACTCAAATCGCCATCTTCCGCCGCACCTGACAGTTGTTGTTGTACGGTAATTTTTCGGATGTTGTTCAGTTGTTTTAATAGGTTTTTGTTGTTGTTGTTGAGATGTTGTTCAGTTGTTGTTCAGATGTTGTTTAGTTGTTGTACCGATGTTGTTCAGATGTTGAGCAGTTGTTTAGATATTGTTCAGTTGTTATTCCGATGTTGTTCAGTTTTTGTTCAGTTGTTGTTCAGTTGTTTAGTTATTTGTTGTTCAGACTCGACATCAAAACAACTGTATGTAAAGAATTTTCAAAAATTCATATCAAGCCATATTACGTTCTCGTATTGAATTTGACCATGTATCGTAATGTAATCTTACAATCGCCGCCGGTGCGGACGTTTGGAAAAGTGTTTGAGCTAATTTTTTTAGAGTGTAGATAGTGTATGCAACTGCTATAATTAGGCATAAGAATGCTCGTGTCAAACTATTATCACACACTCGCAAACAGACACTCGCATTCTAATGACCCCCATGATTTGATACGACAGTTGCATAAACTACTATTAGACCCTATTCCAGACGCACTTCTATTATTACTAAGTCTAATTTGACGTTTCTTAAGCCGTATCCTATTCTGCATGTAACTGTCAAACTCAAATGACAAGATTATAATCTCTAAAAATAACTGACAGGATTAAACTTAGCCTTAGCCGATTAGTGCAATTCTAGGAGGTGCAAAATTAAGCAATTTAAATATTTAAAAAGATTAAATTTACTTATCTTAGCGGCCACTAAAAAGGTCCCGCTTAAAAATAGTACTGTCAAAACAAATCGAAATGGTTGCAATGTTGGAGTTTTCTGTGTGATTTTCGGTAAGATAGGAGAGTTCTAAAGTGGGATCAATTGAGTTGGGAGGTCCTAGAGTATCACCGGGTAGGAAAGATCTAAAGTGGCACCAGATCAGAATGTTCTAGGCTGGCACCGGGTTGAAAGGTTTTAAAGTGGCACCGGGTCAGAATATTCTAGGCTGACACCGGGTTGAAAGGTTTTAAAGTGGAACCGGGTCGGAAAGTTCTAGAGTGGTACTGAACGAATGTTTATCTATCAATTTCATCTCTTTTTGGCGATTTCACATAAAAATGCACCAAATAAACATTAAAGCATTATTGCGTACTGCGCTCTCCAATCCCTCTACCAAGCATGGTGTGTTAAGCAAATTCCCCCAAAGCCTCAACAGGGACAGGCCTGTTTCTATAGTTAAATATAAGAATTATTTGACCAAATAATAGAAAAATGCTTTTTCGTGGTGTATAAAAATATTTGTTTTCTTGCAACACTTTAATATATTTTTAAATTTGCAACACTAAATTTTGGTAAAAATAGCATTGTCAAAATCAAATTATATTCCTGTCAAAAACTTCCTAAAAACATGGCTTTCCTGGAATAGCCACACTTAAAATCTCTAAGTTTAGGGATTTTATTTTAGTGACTTAAGCATTAGAAACTTAAAATGATTAAAACGTGGAATCGGCCCTATTATCTACACTTGTCTCATAATGTTCGAATTATGAACTCGAAAACAGTTGCATATAGACCTATTTAGTTTATGCATTCTGCCTATAAAAATTGGGAGTGTCTATACAGCGGGGCGCCCTGCCATATTAAGTGATTTAATCTATGTAGCAGGGCGCACTGTCATATAGCGTTTTATTGCGCCTTGTTAAATCTGTAGGCTGAACCACCTGATTAATGTTCTGTAAGAAATATGGTTCCGTGCTTTGGAGAGCACGTTAAGCTGTCAGCCCCAGTTACGTCATAGTCTATATACAGACAAGACCCGATTCCACGTTTTAATCATTTTAACCTTCTAATGCTAAAATCACTAAAATAAAATCCCTAAACTTAGAGGTTTTAGGTGTGGCTATTCCACAAAAGCCATGTTTTGGGAAGTTTTTGACAGGAATATAATTTGATTTTGACAATGCTATTTTTACCAATATTTAGTGTTGCAAATTTTAAAATATATAAAAGTGTTGCAAAAAAACAAATATGTTTTATACACCACGAAAAAGCATGTTTCTATTATTTGGTAAAATAATTCTTATATTTAACTATAGAAACAGGTCTGTCCCTGTTGAGGCTTTGGGGGAATTTGCTTAACACACCGTGCTTGGTAGATGGATTGGCGAGCGCAGTGCGCAATAATGTTTTAATGTTTATTTGGAGCATTTTTGTGTAGAAATGCCAAAAAGAGATGAAATTGATAGATAAACATTCGTTCGGTACCACTCTAGAACTTTCCGACCCGGTGCCACTTTAAAACCTTTCAACCCGGTGCCAGCCTAGAATATTCTGACCCGGTGCCACTTTAAAACCTGTCAACCCGGTGCCAGCCTAGAACATTCTGATCCGGTGCCACTTTAGATCTTTCCTACCCGGTGACACTCTAGGACCTCCCAACTCAATTGACGCCACTTTAGAACTCTCCTATCTGACCGAAAATCAAACAGAAAACTCCAACATTGCAACCATTTCGATTTGTTTTGACAGTACTATTTTTAAGCGGGACCTTTTTAGTGGCCGCTAAGATTAGTAAATTATATCTTTTTACATATTTAAATTGCTTAATTTTGCACCTCCTAGAATTGCACTAATCGGCTATAGCTAAGTATAATCCTGTCAGTTATTATTAGAGATTATAATCCTGTCATTTGAGTTTGACAGTTACATGCAGAATAGGAAACGGCTTTAGAAACGTCAAATTAGACTTAGTAATAATAGCAGTGCGTCTGGAATAGGGTCTACTACCATAATATGACAGTTGCATAAACTACTATTAAGTAATCTGCAACCTTGCAGCATATGACTACGGTGTCACATCACCGCCGCGCCGCGTCGCCTCACGCCTTAAAATCGTAGTTCAAGCAAGCAATGTATCGCCAGCGCCAATATGAAATTTGAAAAAGTATTCAGTCAGTTATGAGAATCAGCATTCGGCCTTCCACAGATTATAATTGTGTGTTTGTGAGCTACAATTAAAGCTACAATTATTATTATGAAGAGTGAGTAAAAGAAATAACCCTTATAAGTCGCTCATTTTAAAAAAAAGGCTCCCAAAATGCCCGCACATTTACTGAAACTAAATATCAGTATAATATGAATTTTATTGTAGTAGTCTGTGGGCCCTGGGATGTCATTAGTCCACATATCACTTGTCTTGTCAAGTCAAGCAAGCGCGTCAAGCGCTCAAGCGTGTTTCTGTCAAGTCGAGATATTTGTTTTGTGGGAAATCTATATTTGTAATAATTATTTACTAAAAACCACTCCATTCGCTTTATATATATTTAATATAATGTCTCTCGACACAGTGCCAAAAGATTTGAGAGGATTGCGAGCTTGTTTGGTGTGCTCATTAATAAAGGTAGAGTAACACGTAAACGATACAGTTTATAAAATTATAAGGCGCTGATTTAAAATTAAGGAGCTCATTGGGCTCACTATTAGGAATTTTAATAGGTATTGATGTTACAAATTATAATATAACCTTTCCTTCTGACCCCAACACCGGAAGGAATCCCATTTACCAGGCCTAGTAAAGGACAAACTGTGGAACTAGTGCCCAGGTCAAAAAATAGTTCATTGTTTGAATGCATTTTGTTTTTCAGACATTCGACCAGTTTGAATATGATGGGTGTGATAATTGTGACGAGTTTCTTCGCATGAAAAACAATAAGGACAATGTTTACGACTGCACAAGCAATAACTTTGATGGGTAAGTGTAAAAGAAATGCATAAGAACATGTTTTTTTCTTGAAATGTTATTATATATTAGTTAAATACTCATTTTCTGTTTCAGAATGATAGCTGTAATGAGTCCAGAAGATAGTTGGGTGTGTAAATGGCAACGCATTAGTAAGTTTCTATTTAACATTCTTTAAAATCATATGTAAGATACATTTTTATTTAGCTTAACCACTTCGCTCAGGTCGAATTTTGCAACAATAGATTTGTATTGTACTTCAAGCACACATGTGTGCTTTTACGAGCGGAGTAGTTAATATGATGCTGTAAATTGCTGTACCACTAAGTTTGTGTGTATTTCTTTAGAAATTCTACTCTGCACTACAATAAGGTTTTATAATTTCAGGTCGCTTTTGCAAGGGAGTTTATGCTATCTCAGTATCTGGACGGTTACCTGCTGGTGTGATAAGAGAAATGAAGAGCAGAGGCATTGCCTACAGACCCAGGGACACCAGTCAGAGATAGTTTTAAAGTATTCAATAATTAGAAGTTTCATAAGTCTGAATTGTCTATAAATCTTGAATCTTACATTATTTTGAGGTACTAAACAGTAGTACAGAATAATGTTGGATTTATATATAAGTCTTAAATAAATAAAAATGATTTTTTTATTTTTGCAAATTAGACCTGACAAAAGCTTAATAAAACTGCAAGAAGTGAGACATTCTAATCTAATTGATAAAAAGTTGTTAAAATTAAAAAGATAGCAATTAGTTGTAGGTATATATGTGACTCTTTGTGTCTCAGACCAGCCAGCGACTCTACAAAAGGTAATTAACTTCCTGCATCCATTATAAAAAAAATTTAAATCATGATCAATACTTAATTCTAAGGTTCTGTGGTTATTATTACTAGGAACTTACATATTGAGGGATTTTTACAGACCATTATTTTAAGGTCACTGAATATTGAACAGACAGTGAGTAAAAAAACTTACGTGTGTAATGACAAAAAATAACACAGTATCTTATAGACTTGCTATTTAATAAAGCTATGCTTCATAATAAACTAAACAACATCACTTGATAGAACTATAAAATTTATGTTGAATGAAGATTTAGCCCAACGCAGAACAAACCAAACAACTACTTATAACAACACCACCCACAACTTTGCATGTAACGTAAAGCATAAATACCACTGTCCTTAATTTATTTTGTTTTTCATATTTTTAGTTAAATACAATAGGAAAATTTGAACTTAACTTACTATACCTATAAACAAAATGTTACAATATGATACATCATTTAGTTACAATTTTGATACTATTTTCATCATGCTGTAGTTCCTTAAAGTTACACTTGAAGAAACCCCGATGGCCCATGTTCCAGCATGATGAGGGGTTGAAGAGACACATGAAGTTCAATATGGGTCAACTACTACTGCTAGGAGGAATCTTGTGCTCTTTTTCTGTACCCAATACATCAGCATCTATTTCCTTGAAGTCAATATTTTGCTGTTTCATTGCATTCTGAAAAAAGTCAGTTATTAAGAACGGTACATAATAATATTTACAATAGAATTTTAATTTTACAGTTGTGCAATAAGTAAGGTTAGTACCTACTCCTGCCTGTGGTTAAAAAGTTCCCTTGACTACAACAAGAATTTTGGTTTATATTCGTCACTGTAAATAAAAAGATTAATGAAATAAATGTTTCAATTGCGTAGTAAACTATTAGGTTATCTTTACCTTTACGCAATCCTGATAAACTTTGAAAATTGGTGCACACATGGAATCATCGTGGTCGCCTTTTAGAAATTTATCAGTGAACCATGAATTGAAACAGTCGTCATATTTTTTCTTTAATTCTGTACATTCTTCCCCGATACTATTCATTGTTGTTTTCGAACTATTGGGGAAAATGTCGATAGTGAAATCAACTGAAAATCCAATCAAGATCCGCGCATGTCGTTCGGTCGTGGTCGTCGTCAGCCATTGGAATCTCCGAACAAAGAATCCGGACCGTATACCTGTCCCAGTCCCACGATTATCTTCTGAGTTACGATTAGCTACATCGAGACGAGGCTGTATGGTTTTAAGACCTTTGCCTGTCCGATGGATAAATAGAATACAAAAGAATTTTATCTATGCCTGTCAAATTCAAACTGTCATTTTTTTCACGGCCAACTTCTAACGATTTCTATTTCTTTAATTACATTTATCCTTAATATTATTGTAAACATTGACCATTTTATAACCATTTATTTTATACTGTACTATGGGCAAAGACGAAGAAAAGTGAACTTGGCGAATACGAGGTGACGGCATTCGATAAAAATTTGTATTGCTGTTTTTACGATCAAGAATTTATTGAAACTGTTTAGAACATCGTTTAGAACGCAGTTTCGCTGCAATTTTTGTGGTATGTAATATAAGTAATGATATGACTTCAACGTTCATACTTATTCGCTATAGCAAATGTAAGCAGCTTCCCTTGATGTTGATATCACAATATTTTTTTGCTGATGTGTGTCTAAGTGTCTAGTTTCTTTGGTGCGTTCATTACGGTAGTGACCAGTTTAAAACAATCCAATGCTTTCTACTTTCAGAATACACCAAAGATAAGAGCTACTTATGAGATGTTGTGTGTGATCTTAGTAGACTGGTGATCTGTTGAGTTCCATACAAATGAAGATCCACACATTCGATTCTTCGTCGGCATCCAAACTGGTGAATTAAATGCATGGTGAGTTATACTTTTTCTCTTTCCGCACGAATAACCGCAGTATCAGCGTATTTAAACTGCCTACTAGGCCGACGAGGCCGTGTAGCGATCAGCATTTAAGTAGAATCATCTTAAACATCATCCCGGCCTGATGGCTTGATATGCTCTCCAAAGCAATGTACAATTGAAATTGAGAACAGCTACACCGAGCGATAAGTTGGCTAAGTATCAATAGACGCTAGACTACTGCATCACAGAAGGTGTGCGTCAATATAGCATGATGTCACACATTCTTTACCACCTTGCCTATAATAAATGAACTCACGACTTCCCTACACTTATTATATACAATAGAACAATTACAGCCTAACACTATATTAATGTTTCAGAATAGTGCAATTCTATGGGCAGTATCAGCGCTAGACTGATACAGAAAAAAAAATAAGAATCGTATCCGCGCCTCTTTTGCCTACCTGATAAGGTAGAAGGTAATGTCGCAGGTTTTAGACCAAAACCTAGTTTTGTTATCTTTTATATAAGACAAATTAAACTTAATTTTAGTTTAAACATTAGCATGGAGAAAAAATAAGTGTACCATAAAAGCTTAATGGGCTGGGTGGCGTTTTCGTTATTCAGCTCTGAAAACACATAATTATAAACCTGATATAAACAATCTAGGTTTGCACGTCTATTTTATCAAAAAATCGGTTGGTCATGATCAGCAAAGTAAATAGAAACTCAAATTTCTTTGACACACTCAATTATTATTGTGTGGATCTTTATTTATCTTATCCTGTTGTAGTTAAATTGCATACATTCATTGCGACGGACAGAAGGCTCGTACTTTGAGATTTATCTATCGTATCGTTTTTAATAAACTTTTCCTATGCTTTATTTTCAGGCTCCCAGAGTGATACGAATAAGAAACCGGCGTATGGCGGCTTGAGGTGACAGTCGTTTACTTCGTGTTTAGTTTGCTGTAGTAAAATTATTCGTTTTTAGTTTGCTGTAATAAAATTATTTTAAATTATGTAACATTCATTTTATTTAAATTACCTGTATAATAAAAATACCTGTGAAAAATACTACCTATTACTGTGACTACTACACATCACTATTAAATACTAGGAGGTAATAATATAACGTAGCGAGTACGTCCATGGTACATCACAGTAAAATTACACAATCCATGGTCAATTCACGTAGTGGTATATTGTAAGTCTATGGTCAATTCAGTAAGGACTTCATGTACTAAGGCTAGTTGCTTATCTGTCCTTTAGGACATATATATAAGAGATCTGTGGTCGTCGTCGCACCCTATATATAAGTGATCTGTGGTCGCACCGTCGTCGGTCCGGCCGTCACAGAGTATTTTAAATTATGGAGGTGTCTATATAGCGGGGCGCCCTGCTAAATAGACTGCGCTCACCAACCTACCTACCAAGCACGGTGTTACGAATTACCCCCTAAGGACCCGCGGGGAGCCGCGCCGTGTTCCGTCGCGGACACATTAAATTCGTCGCTGACGCCTGCCACGGACTCCCGCCTCTCGCAGCGCTGCCGCCACCGTACAATTTTGATCGCGCGGGTGTACAGTCGATATCATGGATTATTTGTTAATATACTACTTAGCCAAAAGACGACGTAGACAAGAGCTACAGCCAATCCATATTTAACGTCTAGATTGTTGTGTGGAGAATTTGTATCCAAGTTTACGTTATTAAGAGAAGATGAGAAGAAATTTACTAGTTACTTTAAAATGTCAACGTGCTCCGTCACACGGAAACACGTAGCCCGCGGGGCGGGTTCCGCCACGTGCGACGGGGGATCCGCTGCACGCAGCGCTGATCTATGAGATTACTAGAAACAGCACGCCGCGCATCCGCTTAACGTAGCGGACGATATAAGAATTATTTTACCAAATATCAAACGCAAAGTAAAATGCAATAATATGACATGCATGTGCAGGTTCATCTATAAAATAGTTCCATGGTCATGCCATACTTCATGGTATTGGAGTCAGCGTAACTTTTTATAAACCTCTAATTAACAGTGCGCCCCGTTATATACATAAACATAAATAACAGGGCGCCCGTACTATTGACACTTTCACTGACATTTTAATTTCTAGGTTAATTATTTCCATGATATTTCACGCTGAGGACAATATTACTGCATGTTTTCTGGTTTTTTATGCTACTGAATAATTTTTGTGGCTGAAAAATGGGTGATATTTTGAAAGATAGCCGATTTACGAAGTATCTAAATGATCCTAAATATAGACAAATCCCGAAACATGAGCGTAAAGTTAAAATCGACAAACGTTTCCAGTCTATGTTCAGTGACGATAAGTTCAAAGTGAAATATTCAGTAGACAAACGCGGAAGGCCTGTAAATGAGACTTCTACCGAAAACCTAAGAAAGTACTATGACATAGACGAGTCTGAAAGTTCAAGTTCGGAAGATAGCGTGACTGAAGAGGTTGAGGTTAGAAAGTCTGAAAAGAAGTCAACTGGTACGACAGAAGATGAGGTAGCCAGTCAGCCTGGCACATTCGTCCGACGGCCACCGAGTGACGATGATGCTAAAAAAAAGGATGAGTTGGAATCTGTGTTCAAAAATGACAAGTTAAAACGAGGAAAGTTAGATACAAAAACTAAATCAAGGTTATTGGATTTAGACATTGATTATGCTAGAGGCGAAGGTAAGGAAGAATTTTAATTATTATCTCATATTGTTGAATAGTGTTAAACCAATTGCAATTTTCCGAATTGGTTATAGGTGTGCTGTTGACCGACAGCTCTTCAGATGAGGAAAGTACAGAGGAGGAGCAGGAAAGTGATCTGGAGCATGAGTGGGGAGAACTAGACGCTGATGCTGAGACTACTGAAGAATCTACCAGACGGTAATACTAGGTTCAAGCTTCAATTCAATTCACTACTTTATTGCAATATTGTAGCTCATCATGGTGGCAGGAGCAGCCAATTTTTTTATTATTTGAGAAGTTAAGGGTTGGTCCTAAAAGACCAACAGCCGCTGCAACCTGTGCAGATCTATTGTGGCTGATTTGCCTTTTTGAAGGAAATACTATTTTGGAAAATAATTAGAATATACTTTTGTTAGTAACAAAATTACTTCCTTTAGTATGTACAATCTAAGTTCAATTTATAAAACCACAGACTGGACAATCTAATAAATAAAAAAGATGCAAAACTTAAGGCTAAGCCGTGCGAAATCCGACCGTCCAGTGGCGCCCTCCCATGTTTTTTAATAATTTCTTAAAATCTAGGACAAACATTAAAAATCTAAGACAGACAAATTGTTGTCCTATACGATAAGTTTATTTTAAGGTACAACAACTGGCTTTACATTGTTATGCGTCTTTAAAATCACTAAAACGGAAAATGGTGGCCACTGTTTTCCGTTTTAGTGATTTAAAATTTAAAAGACAAGAAAAAGCTCATTGTTGTACCTTAAAATAAATTTATCGTATTGGACAACAATTTGTCCGTCTTAGATTTTTAATTTTTGTTCTAGATTTAAAGAATTTACTAAAAATATGGGAGGGCGCCACTGGACGGTCGGCTTACGCTCGACGCAGGCTTAAGGTTTTGTTCTAAGTATGTTTTCATAAAGTAACCAACAAATATTACAGTAGATCTCAAGAGTTAACATATGACACCCCCAGGTTGCACAGCAATATAATAGCTATACTTGGGGCAAGGCAAACAGAATTTGTCGGACAACTTGGTGTTCCACACAAAAAAAGGAAGCAGACAGCAATATAATAGCTAAACTTGTCACCTAATAAATAACATAAGTTTTATTTAGCAGAAGCTTTTTGTAGGTAATACTGCTTCATACCATGTATTAAAAAATATCTTATAATTTCAATTAACATAACAAATAAAATGTATATCAAGTAGGTACTGGTACCTAGTAATATAAATTTGTGTTTTCTTATATTATTGGCATGAAATTAGCTGATGTGATAATATATTTCTATCAGATTATTTTTTATTGGTCAAGAAATTAGATTTTTTTAATTCCAATTTCAATTATTTAGCTCTTTTTTCTTTTAAATGCATGCAGCAAATACTTAGCAAATTACATGAGATGTTTTTTATCTTTTCAGGATAGCAATCTGCAATATGGATTGGGACAACATAAAGGCAACAGATATAATGGTACTACTTAACTCATTTGTACCTGCAGGAGGTGTTATTCATAGTGTCACTGTAAGTATTCATTGCTGTAAAGCCATTTTAATTGAAAACCTCGGTGGTTTGCCTCCATCTAGCTGTCTCGCCGTTGGTGTCTCATCTTGTGGTCCTAGGTTCCATTCCCGGGGGGCACTCAAAAAGTTGCTATTTATTGATCACTTTGTGAATATGTTCCTAGTTTGGTAAGAATATCGCAGGTTGAACCTCCTAATAATCTGAAAAAGAAAAATAGTTCTGTTATTTGGAGGGCATATTAAGGTTGTACGTCGTCTCCGGCGTCCTACATGAAAGAATTGAAAACATTTTTTTTCATTAATCAAGTACAATATATTTTTTGAAAATTACTTCTAAGAATATGATATTAAATACTGTTTTTTGGGCCTAGAGTTCCCATCAAAAAGAAACCTACTCAATATTTGATGGTCACAAGTCATTGATACAATATGTGGTATCAAAGAGACAAGATAGAAAAGTGGCAAGTTTAAGAAAATTACGTAGTCTAACTGAGGGGCGCCGTCTATCAGGGCTTTCCTATCTTGTCTCTGTCATAACTCGCAATCTCCTTAACTTTGAACCCCTCGGTACAACTCGAAATTTTCACAAATCGACACTTTCAGCGTCTCTTTTTTATCTCGTCATTTACTGATTTTGTCAAAAGTACTAAAATCATGAAAAAATTGTGAATGCAGCTTATTGTGATAATTAAAGTACTTAAATGACCCTCAAATGTTTGTCAGATGTGGCGTAAACGTCCGTTTTTTGCGGCCGTTTGCGCTCTGCCTACCCCGCAAAGGATTATAGGCGTGATTTTCTGTGTGTGTGTGTGTGTGTGTGTGTGTGTGTGTGTGTGTGTGTGTGTGTGTGTGTGTAAATGATAGCTGTCAAAGTATACCTCAAATTATCTCAAAAACTATGCATGCCAGAAGAGATCCTAATTCTAATGACATTTATCTCGTAAACTGCATGCTAGAATATCCGCAATGAAGATCTCTTCAATACCTATAACTTCCTCCAAAGAACTGGTAGTCTAGCACACATTGTTTCTGAAATAAACGCGTTTGTAGTTTGACAGCCAGCTGTCATCCGAAAGGAAGATCTCTTCAAGACCTACAACTTCCTAACAAGAACCTGGGAAACTAATATTATATACAGATCAGGAGATAAACGAGTAGGTAGCATGGTCTTTCATGATCTTCGCCTGTTCTTTGCCAACAAACCGCAAAACAACTAGTTTTGAATTTGATAGCTGGCATAAAAATAAATCGATCTTGTCAAGACCTACAACTCTACCCTGCTTCTGAGGCAGTCAGGTATAAAAGAGACGAATTAGGAAAGTGACATTTTAAGAAAATGACAAAGTAAAAAAAGACGAGTTAGAAATGAGACAAGTTTAGAAAAAGGACCAATTATCAAGACGGCGAGTTATAAAAGAGACAAGATAGGAAAATGACGAAGTCGTCCTGAGGCGGCGGCATAGAAAGGGCGAATACTTTTTGGCAACATATCAGACCTATAAGTCTGATGTAAAATCGCGCTCGTTAGTTAGTAGTTATTTATGAAATGATGCGCGGTCACTGACTAATCAGCATGCACGCATTTCCCCGCCCCCGACCCGCGCTCCTGATCTAGTTGACATGATTATTTTGCTTGGAGAAATTGACTTTGAAATTGAATTGAAATTGAATTGAGGCGTCTATAGGCTTTGCGTTCCCCCATATACGATTTTAGAAAACAACAATACCCGCCCATAATCTGCTTTCTATGCAGTGTGTGCAGTATAGTAAATAATTACATTTCTAATTTTTGAAAACTTGCAAAATTTTTAAGCGCGGGAGAATATTGCAAGTTTTCAAAATTGTATACCTAACACGGGAAGTGTTTTAAATTTGGTTTTCAAAATTCTAATTGTTTTGTACAGGTATACCCATCAGAATATGGTATGAAGAGAATGCAAGAGGAGGAAGTCCGTGGCCCCATTGAGTTGACTGAACATAAGGTGGAAGACTCCGGTGATGAAGGAAATGAAGAAGGTGAGTTGAATTAGCAGAACAAGGAGGCTGGTTAAAAGAAAGATTTATATCACTGCATACCTCTGCCATCCTCTACCTAAATTGTAAAACTAAACCTAGCTCTTGCTAAAAGATATGAATTATAACATAACTTGTTATAACATATAGATATTTTGAGTAAATGTTCACTTTAACTAACTCAACTTATCTTTATGTAACTCCAACTACTAGTTTCTACAGCTATTGTTTCTCGTCTCCGTTTACAAATGGTGGTGGCGTAAAGTTACGTGCTGTGTAATTACCCGGCCAGCCCCGAGGCAGTGCCTTTATTTTTATTTTTTTATCCTGCCCGAGCCGGTGTTCTATTAGGACAATACAAAATAAAAAAAGATAATTGCGCAATTTATAAGACATTTTTTAATACATGGTATGCAGTAGTATTGACTACAAAAACTTCTGTTAAATTAAACTTATGTTATTTATTAAGTGACAAGTATAGCTATTATATTGCTGTCTGCTTCTTCTTTTCGTGTGGAACACCAAGTCGTTATGCAAATTTCTTTTTTTACAATGACCGATCATGACGTCAATAAGTGATAATACTATCCTACGTTGAATAAAGTTATTTCATTTTCATTTTCTCCAGGCTCAGCGTATCACATGGAGAAACTCCGCCGCTACCAGCTGAACAGGCTGAAGTACTTCTACGCAGTGGTGGAGTGCGACTCGGTGTCCACTGCCGACAAGTTGTACGCCGAGTGCGATGGCATGGAGTACGAGAGCAGCGCGACCAGGCTCGACATGCGGTTCATTCCCGATGACGTCACCTTCGACCAGGTAGTTAAATTAAATTGAAATTCTTCATTCGATGTAGGATAGTATCATCACTGTTTGACCATGTTTGACGTCATGAAAATGGGCAGGGAAATAGTAAGTTTTTATTTTTTTTATTAAGTATGGATTTGCTCTTGACTCTAGTCTAGGTCATAAGACAGAGACAGAGTCCAAGATGGAGCGAGCTCACCCGGAAGAAGCCTGTTCACTCTTACTTTGAAGAGATTAGGGTTGTATGCGTTTGGAAACACAGACGCAGGTAGTGAGTTCCACTCTTTAGCAGTGCGCATTTTAAATGATGACTGGAAGCGCTTAGTCTGAATTGGTGGAATGGCAACCAGGTACGGATGGTATCCGGCGGTGCGTCTGGATGTCCGATGGTAGAAGGGAGCTGGTGGAACAAGGTCGTGAAGCTCTTGAGCACACTCCGAAGTACTACAATCTGTAAAAAAACCGACAAGCAGGCAACCTTGCGGCGATGTGCCAGGCTATGTAGCTTGGTGTCCACCAGTTTTTTTTCGCCTATTAGCGTCTTGGCCCTGCGTTCCACCGAGTCAAGAGCGCAGAGGAGCATTTAAACAGGTTACTCGCGCTGCTAATCGTAATGCCGCTGCCACTTCCCGTGCTCCCGCGAGTGTCGGCTTTTCGTGCGCGAGTCAAAGGAACGGCAGCACGAGCTCGAGTGTAATGAGCGCTATCTCCCTCACTCGTATTGCTGCGAGAAGAGTATGAAGGCAGTGTGGGAACACTTACTCGCGTTGATACTTCCGAGGAATATTCGCGGCAGCGGCACGAGCATACTGTGTAAGGCAGGCGTATGTTTCCTACACACATGCCATAGCTTTCGCTACGTGGGGAACGCTGCAGCTTTCCAGACGCAAAACTCCTAGGAAAGTGTGCGGCAGCTCAGCCGGCCGTTTTCCGCCGGCAAACAAATTATTTGAAATACAATTTATTATTCGAGGATAATTTGCAAGTGTGATCAAATATTGTTAAAAGAAGATTATAACCCGGGAACTTTAACTTTCAGGAGCCCCGCGAAATGTGCAATAAACTCCCAGATTTAAAGAAGTACCGTCCGCGCCTGTTCACTACCACCGCTCTGCAGCAGGCAAAGGTATGAAAAAAATAATGAAATTACTGTATTCAATGTAGGATAGAATTATCACTTATTGACGTCATGATCCGTCATTGTAAAAGAAAGAAATTTTTCCAACACAATTTTCTTTTTTTTAAAACAATTTTTTATTGTCCCAATAGAATACCGGCATGATGAATACAAAAAATTAAAGAATTAAAACATTGCAACATAGTACCCGTGCGATAAAAGCCGTAGATCAAGATTCAAGATCAAATACTGATTTAGATCGATTTAGTTTTTTTTCATAAAAGACGACGCTTATTTAAAGCGTATATCCCTAATTAGCTAGCAATTAATATTGACACTGGCCTCAACTCGGGAAATAAATGGTCTTAACTAACGTAAAATTAGCGCTGTCACTTTCCGTCAAATAGGTTTAGAAAAGGATAGGAGATATCTAAGTCCTGTCATAATTAAAAATGTTAATGTGTCGCTATTTCTAGTCAATTTAGTTGCCATTGATTTCAGCGCCGCCTTATTTTGACAGATAACGCGTATTTTGCGTTAAATTACTTAAAAGACATGACATGATTTAGATGTCTCCTATCCTTTTTTAAACCTATACGACAGCACTAATTTTAGGTAAGTTAAGGCGAGTGTCGCCGTCAACGACCTCGACAGTGGCGCCACTAAAAAAAAAAGGTTTTCTCTTCAAACAAACAATCTATCAAAAAGTACCTAAAAACGGCCGTCGGCCACTTTAGGTATTAATTGCCATAACTTTAATTACAGCGAATATTTCATTGAGTTTGCCGGTTCTAATTGTACTTATAGATAATACCAAAAACTTGTCCAACGGATATTCTGATAGATTGTTTGTATAAAGAGAAATTATTTTGTTTGCGTAGTGGCGCCACTGTCGAGGTCGTTCACGGGTACACTCGCCTTAAGAGAATTGATTTCCGAATTGAGTCCACTAACAAATGTACGTGACAGGTGGAGCTGACGTGGGACGCGACCAACCCTCATCGCGGCGACGTGATCAAGGGCGCACTTGACGGGAAAATTGACGATCTCGAACTCAAGGACTATTTGGCATCCAGCAGTGAAGGTATCCAAAAGAAATGGTTCCGTGCTTCGGAGGGCACGTTAAGCCATCGGTCCCGGTTGCTGTCTTTGATTACTTAGACAGCGGTCGTTACACAACCATGCCAGAGGCCTACTACTAGTCGTAAGCGGTTGAAAAACTCTGACACCAGGGTTCATCGTGTCGTTGGCCGACACGGTGTCCCACACGAAAAGAGAGAGAGATCCTTGTTCGCGACATTTCGGTAAAAACATTGAAAATGCACTTTCACTTTATTTAAATAGAGAACAATTTTTTAACTCTTCCTAGTCGCTGGATAGATGGCGCTGTATTTGGTAGGAGACTGACAGTACAAGTCCGTTTTATTATCGATAGTAAATAATAATTTTCGGTGTAAAATTGTGATTTAATAGCCAGGAAGTGGTGCAAAATACTTAGTTAACAAGAGAATGTAACGTAAAATAACTGAATCTACGGAAATAACTGAATTAAAGGCTAAAACAGTGCAAATAAGTGACCGACCCAGTAAATACCCTGTAGCGGCGCGGATTGCAAAGAAATATGAAGCGCGCGCCGCACACAGAATGCGCTGACTTCGCTGGATGCATCTACTGCTGACGAGGCGACGACGACAACGCTGCCTGCACAATGTAAACACAACACGTCATACTTGTCATAGATGATTAGCCAATCAGAAGTCAAGACCTAAAACGCGGTTACGAAGTTTGTCGAAGACTTAGTATAAATACAAAAGCCACGTCCTACCAGATGGGCCGCGGTCCCCGAGCTGAACACCTCGCTCGGCGGGAATTCCCCTTTTCCATCATGCAGCATTGAGCCTATTGGCTACTACCCATCAATCATCCCTACAACCCTACTAATTCATCTTAACATCAGCTGATCGTGCGCGTCATCCACCGCGCGCTGAGTGAAACGTTCGAAAACGAACGACTTATTGTACCTAATTGTTTTACAATTTAATAAAATATATAGAAATGGGAACTGAATATCCGTATTCTTTTACCATAGATAAGCAAACTAAACAATCAAATTGTTCCTCTTCATAATATTATGCGTAGATATACACCCAAACTAATAAAAATGTTCACCTACTTCCAGACGACGAAGAAAATGCAGACGAAAAAGACTCACAATCAGACAACAACGAATCCGACCCGATACAGAAGTACAAAGCTCTGCTAGAGGACATTGAGAAGAAGCAGGATAAGAAGAAGAATAAAGACATGGAGATGGAGATCACGTGGGGCGTCGGCATCAAGGAGAAGGCAGAAGAACTGGTCAAAAAGAAGATCAGTGAAGGTAAGTACCGAAACACGAATATGGCTGCGGGATTAGAAAAGCGTAACCCGATCACTACCCATAGGTGTCGTAAAAGGCAATTCTAGGATAAACCCAGCGAATGAAATGTACTTTATCTACACTCACTCGTCTCATAATGTTCGAATTATGAATTCGAAAACAGTTGTATAATGACATGCTTTATGCATTCTGCCTATATAAATTACGGTTTAATAGAAATTACAGAAGCGTAATGACTTAATGAGAAGGCTCTTACTACGGTAAAGTTGAGAAATGAAACGAAGTTCTTTTTTTGTCCATACTCAAATCTCCATCTTCCGCCGCACCTGACAGTTGTTGTTGGATGGTAATTGTTCGGTTGTTGTTCCGTCCGTTGTTTTATTAGGTTGTTCAGATGTTGTACTGATGTTGTTCAGATGTTGTACCGATGTTGTTCAGATGTTGTTTCGATGTCGTTCCGATGTTGTTCAGATGTTGTTCAGATGTTGTTCAGTTATAAAGTTCTTGTTCAGTTGCTGACTCGACATCTGAACCACTGCTAAAGTATTGAAATTGCGAAAATTCATATCAAGCCATATTACGTTCTCGTATTGAATTTGTCCTTGTATCGGGCCTTGCAATCGCTGGTGCGTACGTTTGGAAAAGTGTTAAACTGAGGTTTTTTTTTGAGAGTGTAGATAAAATAGTGTATGCAACTGCTATAATTACATACACATACACTCGCATTCTAATGACCCCCATTATATGACAGTTGCATAAACTACTATTATTCAATGTAGGATAGTATTATCACTTATTGACGTCATGATCCGTTATTGTAAAAAAATATATTTTTAAAACAATTTTGTATTGTCATAAATAGAAAACTGGCTCGAGAGGTATAAAAAATAAATTAAGACACTGCTTCAGGGCTGACCAGGTTAATCACACGGTACGTAACTTTTCGCCACCACCATCTGTACACGAAATTTGTTAAAAATTGAAGTCAAGATTTTCAAAGCTGTTATTTACGTGCGTATATTTAACCGGACCCCCTGAACAGGAAAACCCGCCAAAAACCTGCCCAGAAGTGCTCCTAGTCTAAATTTACAATAAGCATCTTATAAATAGCAGTATCGCCATGGGTAGTCATGCATTGCGCTTTCCAACCCTCTCAAAAGGCCGTAGAGCGTGGTGGCTGTTGGTTGATGGTGACCGATTTTAATTTATTTGATTATAATCATTACTTTTGTTTTCTTTTTCAGATGACAAAAACCTCACACCTTTCGAGAAAATTCTAAAGAAGAAAAAGGAAAAGAAGAAGCAAAAGAAACTAAAGAATAAAGAGAAAGCTGAAAACGGAGAAGAATCTGACAAATCCGATGAAGAAGATTCCGACGACATTCCCTCCGATGTCGACATGAACGATCCTTACTTCGCTGAAGAATTCGATAAACCAGAGTTCAAGAAGAGTAATAAAAAACCCAACAAAGAGACAAGTGACGTCGACAGTGAGGAGGAAAAGAGGAAAGCAGAACTCGAGTTGCTGCTAGACGAAGACGACGGCAAAGCTCACTTCAGTCTCAAGAAGATCCAAGAAGCAGAGAACGTATCTAAGAAATCCAAAAGGAAAAAGAAGTTAAAAGCGAAAATGATTGAACAAAAACAAGCAGTGCCAGACTTTGAAATGAATTTGAATGATAACCGGTTTTCTGCGTTATACGAGTCACATCTTTTCAACATAGACCCGTCCGATCCGAACTTCAAGAAAACGAAAAATATGGAAAAACTAATTCAAGAGAAAATAAAGAGAAGGCCCGCCGACACTCCGGCTGAGACGACAACACAACCTAAGAAATCGAAATCTGAAGCAGAATTGAGTTTATTAGTGAAAAATATTAAGCGAAAAACAAAAGATGTGGCAAAAAAATAAATAATATTTTTAAACTTGCAATATATTTTAATTCTACAGATCACCTACCTATTTAATAGTATCTAAAATATTACCCAATGATTGAAAATCTGGCGATAATTTCTCAAGCATGCACTGGCCTCAATTTGGAATATAAATTCTCTAAAGTTACCTTAAATTAGTGCTGTCACTTTCCGTCAAATAGTGTTAGAAAAGGATAGAAGATATTTTAGTCATGTCTTACATTTTGACGTAAAATTCGCGTTATCTGCCATAATAAGGCGACAACGAAAACAATGGCAACTAAATTGACTAGAAATTGCGAAGGACCCATTGATATAAAACTATAACGTGACAGAACTTAAATATCTCCTATCTTTTTCTAATCCTATTTGACGGAAAGCGACAGCATTAATTTAAGAAAAGTTATGATAATTTTTATTCCGAATTGAAGGCAATATTATGTTTTCTGCAGGACATTATTTAATATTTATAAATAAAGAACACTGATTGATATGTCGAAAATTTAATAATAAAGTAACTGATTGGAAAAAATAATATTGAATCAACATAATTTCTAAACGTTACCACTTACCAACTAACAGTAATTAAAAACTAACAAAGATTTCCTTGTATCAAGATGAGGTACTTAAAACTAAAGCTTTCCTTATCTCTCGTCCTAAAGCCGCCCCTAGCGGCGGGGGTACGGCGTTACCGATCTGAAAATTAAATTAAATTAAATAAAAAAATGTTTATTAGTCGAATAGATGCATTCGATATGATTAACATTTGACAGTGTTCTTGGCCCTCTATTCATGAACCAACACTCCGTGCTTGTTCATAATGAGTAGCTTTTTTCGATTTTCTTAGCGCCAAAGCTGCATCGAGCGGGTTAGCCGCGCGCGGGCAAGATTAGTTAAAATAAAAGACAAGAGCAGCGCGGGCTAGGCGCCACGCGTCACGCAGCGCTACTAATCTAGCCCATGCGTGCAGCCCGCTCGACGCAGCGTTGGCGCATAAGGTTGTTTTTTGATAAAATCCTCGTAATCCTCTCGTGTGGTCTATCATGCCGGGATCTCAGTGACACGTGTGGGCTCGGGGTTAGGCATATGTGTGGCATGCTGAAATTTGTGTAAAGGGGTATGTGTGGCGTGCTGAGATGTGTGTAAAGAGGTATGTGTGGCGTGCTGAGATGTGTGTAAAGAGGTATGTGTGGCGTGTTGAGATGTGTGTAAAGAGGTATGTGTGGCGTGCTGAGATGTGTGTAAAGAGGTATGTGTGGCGTGCTGAGATGTGTGTAAAGAGGTATGTGTGGCGCGCTTAGATGTGTGTTAAGAGGTAGGTGTGGCGTGTTGAGATGTGTGTAAAGATGTATGTGTGGCGTGCTGAGATGTGTGTAAAGAGGTATGTGTGGCGTGTTGAGATGTGTGTAAAGAGGTATGTGTGGCGTTCTGAGATGTGTGTAAAGAGGTATGTGTGGCGTGCTGAGATGTGTGTAAAGAGGTAGGTGTGGCGTGTTGAGATGTGTGTAAAGATGTATGTGTGGCGTGCTGAGATGTGTGTAAAGAGGTATGTGTGGCGTGCTGAGATGTGTGTAAAAAGATAGATAGATAGATAGATGAACACTTTATTGCTTACAACATACACAACAGAAACAAAATAATACAGAAAACTTAAGACTAAAAGTAAGCAAAGGCGGCCTTATCGCTTGCAGCGATCTCTTCCAGGCAACCTTTGAATTTGAATTTTGAGACAAAAATTAAAAGATTTGCAAGTAGTTGCATAAGCAAATTATCCGTCAAATTATTAAATTTAATTACAACACTTATGTACTAAGTACATTTACAATCATACATAAATACATACATACATAAAGAGGTATGTGTGGCGCGCTGAGATGTGTGTAAAGAGGAAGGTGTGGCGTGTTGAGATGTGTGTAAAGAGGTATGTGTGGCGTGCTGACATGTGTGTAAAGGGGTATGTGTGGCAGACTGAGATGTGTGTAAAGGGGTATGTGTGGCATGCTGAGAAGTGTGTAAGGGGTTATGTGTTGCATGATGAGATGTGTGGAAAGGGGTATGTGTGGTACGCTAAAAGACGCGTTAAGGGGTATGTGTGGCACGTTGAGAGACGCGTTAAGGGGTATGTGTGGCACACTGTCTTGTTCGGAAGCCCTTGGCCTGCTCGACCGTATTCTGCGCGAGCTCACCTGTCTGTGTTTGTCCTGCACTGTGCCCGCGAACACGTAGCCGTCGGGGAAGCCCTGCGAGCGCGCGCACTCCCGCACAGACACCACGCGGTTCTGCTCCGGGTGCAGCACTCGCCCTTGCTTGCCCATGGGCTCGGGGTCCGTCACTGTCGTGCTGAAGTAACCGTCCCAGCATACGCGACCTGGAACAAATATTTTAAGAGTGGGTCTTACTAGTGAAACTTAACAACTTTCGTGGTAATATTTTTTCAAAATATGAAAATGTATCTGAAACAAACCACCACACTAGTAAAATGAGATCGGAAACATATATCTGACACAAAAATCACCGCGCGCAAAACTCGTGAAATTGCCGCGAAACACTCGTGAGGTTGTTGATACTTGCGGGACAAATGTTCCCAAATGTCTTGATGGTAAAAAGATTGAGGTGTTACCGTATAGGCCAGCCCAGTTGTTGTGTCGGTTGCCTGTGTGCGGCAGGCACCAGGGTATGAGCGTGTTCTCTTGCTTGTCATTGGGCGAGCAGGCGCCCCCCGCCGCGCACGCGCACACCCCGCGCAGGGCGCCCGTCGATGAACGACCGTTCTTCTTGTCGTGGTAGCGGTATTGTAGCACCTGGAAATTCGTAGAGATTATATAAGATCCTATTAAATTCATTGCAAATATTTTCACGGTGACGTCTACTCGTAGACTGATGAACTGTCGAAGTATGAAAAAGAAATTGGACCTCCCATACAAAGTGACAAATTTATAAATATTTTTGTACGGGAGGTCCCAATTATTTTTCATATTTCGGTTTATGTTCCTTGGGGAAAGTTGTCCGGTTTACGAGCAGAACTCACCCTAAAATTATTTGCGCTGAATTTAACAGTACCGTGCTGCTGGCTTTGTACAGACCCTTTAGGGTTTTAGAAACGTGTCAGTAAAACCGCTATGTAGCAGTCTCCCCGCCCAAGGCCAGCTGATGGGATTTCTGTGGTTAGTGACGTGTGTGCCGTGATATCTTCAAATTTGGATCGGATTCGATTGTATGTTAGACATAGATAGTCTCTATCTGTTGTTTGCCCAGCGTTGCGACCTATATGATTCTGAGAACTCCCATTCCGGAGCCAAACCAGATTTTCAGAGACTAAATAATGCTAAGAGCGGTGGTAACCTACTATAGATAATATAAGGAAAATATATATTGATGTTTTCTATGCGTGAACTTACTTTGCATTTTGTTCCGTCAGATAACGTGACTGAAATGTTAGGCAGGTCCCGCCAGTCGGATCCAGGAGTCGTGGGCACCCGGCTGATTCTAGCTTGAATAAGCGGCGCCATGTTCTTGCAGATATGATCCCGCAGTTTCACTGTCTCGTCCTTGCTACGGACCAACCGCTGAAAGTAACTCTGAGGCATCGACCCGTAGTCTATCTCTAATCTGCTCGCTCCGTTGCAGATTTCAGGCAGGTCGCTCATAGCGTCCTGTATCGTGCACGTGCGTCTAGGCGCAGAATCGTCCCATTGAATATTCGTCACAAATCTTTTTCCGTCAATCGTTGCAGTCACAGAACATGCGCGTCTGCTAAACACATGAGTAGGCTCAGGGTACGATGGCAGTTTATGACCAGGAGCGGCTGCCAGAATTATAAGGCGTCTCCTAGTTTGAGGAACCCCGTAGTTTCCGGCTTGCAATATTCCAAAGGTGCACTGGTAGCCCATATCCAACAAAGTCCGCAACGTCAATTTTAGAACCATTCCTTTCTTGAAGGCCACGAAATTCCTTACATTTTCGAGTATGAAATATTTCGGTCGGTAATAGTCGCAGAACGATAGGTACGAAGCGACCAAAGAGTTTTTAAAGTTCGAGTATTCCCTAGAGTTGAATCTGTTCATTCCAGAAAAACCTTGGCAAGGTGGTCCGCCACAGAGGAGTTCCACTTCGCCTTGCATGGGCAACCGCAGCCCTCCGGCACTGTGCGTGGCCCCCGACATGGCATCTTTCAAAAGCGCGTTACAATCTTCATTGAAGACGATACAGTTTTTGTTGTTCAGCGAATAGGCGTGGGCAGCCGCTTCCAGGTTTTCGATGGCCCATTTACACTCTGCGATGCCGGCCTGGTGGAGCCCGTCAGATAGTCCCCCGCAACCCGCAAACACGTCTAAGGTTCTCAGAGGCCTCACTTTGAGGTCTTCTAACTTTTTAGTTTCCTGAGGCTTACTGGATTTTCCTTTACCTTTTCCTTTGTCCTTACCTTTCCCTTCTATTCGCCCGACACTCGTAGCGTCGTGAGGGACTTCTACGAATTCACGCGATGATTTGTCATAAGCCATCCTAAAGTAGAACCTAGTGGGATCTTGCTCGAGCCAACTATGGATTGAGTCATGTTCAGGAATGTTTTTTTCGTAAATCAGTTGACAAGGGCCGGCAACAGAAGAAAACGGCACATCCACGATCTCGTTACTCCAGTACACGACATTCAGATCTTCATGTTGCGGGAATCGGCTACAAGTATTCTCGGGTCTGTACATGACATTTACTTTGAGGTATATGTCCTGTGGGACGATCAACGGCCCATCACCCTTAGCCGTAACTGCAGCAATGTATCCCACACAAAAAGGTTCCTCCGTATCAATATTCGACCCGCGCAAGTTGTTGTCGCTTTTCCTATAATACTCTGGAAAAACGTCTTCGTCAACTTTTTCTAGTTTTGGTTTCAAACTGTTATTTAAGGCTTTATTGATGCTATTTTTTAATTTGAAAGTGCCAGGCCTCAGGAATACACCGCAACCTTTTTTGTATTCATAATCTTGCCATTTTACTAGTGACCATTCGCTTCGATTAGTTTCTTTTACAACTTCAGATTTCTCAGGCAGTTTTCCTAATACTTTGGGGATGTTGGTTGCGTCTCGGCGCGTCTTGCGCTCGCACGAAGGGCAGTAGCGGTGCTTTCTCAGTGCATTGGGACAGACGGGATCTTCCGGCAAATCTTCGAAACGTGCTGTAAATCTTTCGTAATATTTATTGTAGAAATATGTTTTACCATCATCATCAAACATGTCACCGTCCACATCTTTACCACCGAGTTTGAACCAATCCTTTGGAGTTTCCCTTCTTTCAACAGATGCTTTGCGTAATATAGATGAGAGAGGAGCATTATTACAACACTTATCCCCCAAGAATACCTCTCTGGGATTTCCCACTTCACCCAAGACTGTTTCAGATGATCTGACAAATACTTCTCCATGAAAGTATCCTGCTTTGGGGTTTAAAGTATCTTTCCACATGTAAACAACTTTAGCAACCAAAGAAGGTATATTTGGTTGAGAGGTTTCCACCATGACATAGTCACCAATTTGTAGTTCAGAACCATCTATTTCTACTTTTTCAAAATAAATTTTGGTAGCATCTGCTTTTAAGGGCTCCCCTATCCAGTTTATTTTCCGGCTGTTTACTCCAGTAAGTTTAACTGGAACGGTGTCTTCTAGTTTGTCGTGTAGTTTCTTTTCCGCCATTTGTTGGTAATCGTCGTCATCTTCGGGGTCGGAGTCGTCAGCCTGCTGCACGGCCATGTTGGGGCATAGTCTCCGAACGCAGGCCTTTTTTGTACGTCCGTGGCCACCGAATTTAGCCATCGCGCGGCAAGCATTGCACTCGCCACAATCAGGCTGTTGGCAAGCTTCACAGATGCCACACCTCTTCCTCCTCAACGCCAACTCATGGTTTGTCTTATCCAGTTGCTCTGTGAAGAAACTTTCAAATGTTTTTCTAACCAGGGGTGTCGTAGTCGCTTTGGTCCAAGCTTTTTTATCGATCTTTTTGTAATCAATTTTAGCTCTCGCTCTCTTCTTCCCGAATTTGATGCCCATCAATTTGATAAGTTCTCTCATACAAGGGAGAGTAATGAGCGGATCGTCATCGTCATCAGCTTCCAGACAGACTACTTGATCACAAACAAATTGAGCATGTTTGTGAAGCATTTCTTCAGTCATCTTTTGGTCCTCGAGATCAGGAATAGTTGCTTCTCTAATGACTTCCAGCAAATCTTCATAGTTAGGTTGCAAATAGTGAAACTCTTCCAGATATTCGACAACAACCTTACTCAACCATATTTTTTCATACAAACTGTTCATCAATGGAGTGTACTCAGCACTTGGCTTCAATAAATTGTATTCCCCGAATTCAGTCGACAATGTAATGCAGTTCCTATCGCCGCCATCAAACCCATGTATAAACCTGTAATGAAAGGAATACATACTGGATAAAAATTGTAATCATGTTGACTTTCTCTATAATTTAAAAATCAACGCATTTTATAGTTTAAATTATTTGCTTTTACCGGCCGCGACATATATAAATACAAATCAAACCTAACAGCTATAGCTCACCATTCAATTATTGGGCCAACATCTTTAACTGGTATTGAATCTTCATCAATATCAGGCAATTCAGAACAGATTGATTTTAAATATCCTGACATATAAATGCGAACATCATTTTCAATCAGTCCACCATCAATGGGACATAAATGACCATGCTGATCAAAAATTGAAAATCCAGTTATGTTTGTTTGTGGTCTTTCTGTGATATCACCTTCATCTCCTGCAAAAATATTTTAAAGATTGGATGTATGCACTTTAAAGAACTAAAATGAGCTGAGTAGCATTACCCTAATTTTGGTCACAAATGAAGGGATAAATCCAGGAAACAGTCAGCAGCAGTTCCTGTTAATGTATCACCTAGCACTGCTCTTTTCAATTCACCAGCCAAGACGAGAAGACAAGTTGTGGATCATGTCCACTATTGTGGCTAGTGGTTGACATTCATCATGAACCAAAATTTAATTTAAAGTGTTACAAACCTGCCGATAATACTAGCTTCTCATTTGTTAATGCAATAAATTCTTCTACAGCATCCTGTGGATGTCCTTGATAGTATACCAGGTCAGAATCATTTAAAAATTGGCCACAAATATCACATGTTTCATTATTGGGAATGTGTCTGTTAATATTTGATTTAACTTCAGAATGTCCACTACAGTTTGTATTGTTTTTATTAGATTCAGAAGTTTCAAAATGTTTTTGGTCTTTATTATTTGATTCATATTCATTACTTTCTATATCAGTTGTTTTAGATATAGAAAGTACACTTGGGTTTTGTTCCTTAACATCCATTATAATATCATCTGTCTTCTTATTGTTCTCAACCTCATTATGGTTTTCAGCTTTAGTTTTATGATTAACTTCTCCATCTTCATTTGTTCTTTCTTCATTATTAATTTTATGTTCATTTAAATGACATTCACCATGTGATTGACCATTATTTTTGTTACTACTGTCATTTGCTTCCAAATTTTTACTTTTATTTTTTATTTCATGTGATTTATCTGTATTTTGATTTGAATCCGATTTATCTTTATTTTTATTAGTTTCAATGTTAGGTTTACTTTCAGAGTCACTGTTATCTGATAGATGGTCAGAATCCACTTTAATTTTTTTCTGCAAAGTAATTAGTCTATATAGGGTGTAATTCTACTAGTGACCAATAGGGAAATCTCAAAACAGGCTGGTGATAAGGAACATGGGTTGGAATTAGAAAACTATTTTGATTTTCCATAGTAACTCAAATCAGCCAATCTGAATTTTTTAATGGGTGGTACAAATTTTTATTTCGTATTTCAATCTATGCTCCTTTGGGTTACTTATCACCACCCTGTCTAAAGTGTTCGCTATATTCTTCCACGAGTTGGGATACTATACTATATGCTCAGAAAACTGAATAACTTACTGCATATAAGTTTGAATATGAAAAAACACATGTTTATGGGATTATTTTTTTGGTATTCCAATATTTTAATTAAATACCTACAGTTTGAGCCACATCTATCACTGGACTTCTGTCTCTCTTCTTTAGAAACATGTTGGTTAATTTTAGTTGATTGCCATTTTCAAGCCGCAGAGATCTTTTACGGGTGCTGGAAAATATTATTATTCTATCATTTTTAATAGATTATCAAAGTTGTTTGTTGACTCGGTGTTCCGCACGAAAAAGAAGGAGAAAGACTAGATTATAATCAAAAACTTATCCTGATTTAAATATTTATAATAAGTTGTCTTTTAATCCACAATTTGATTAAATATTATAAGTAACTTTTTTGATTTAACATACATACATACACATAGCATGCCTATAATCCCTTGCGGAGTAGGCAGAGCGTAAACTGTAGCAAAAGACAGACATTTACACCAAGTCTGACAAATATTAGAGGTTCATTCGGAAAGTTGTGTATCACCATAGTGGCAGATTATCAGCCAATAAAATTGCAATACACACCCACAAGTCCCTTAGTCGCCTCTTACGTCTCCCACGGGAAAGAAATGGGGTTTTTCACAGGAAGGAAGTTACTCCTAAAGCAACATAACCAGTTTTTGAGACAGTGACTGTAAGCACTCAGCAAGATGCTTTCCAAAACACAGAACCATCTACCATGTTGTGGACTATCGGGTGAGAAATGTTGTGAGCGAGTACTTACTTCTGAGAGGATAATCCGGACGCTTTCGACACGGAGGAATTCTCACCCTCATCTAAAAATCCATTGTCCTCTGATGATGGACTTTTGCACAATGCATTGTTTGATTTGTTAGCCAGTCTAGGACTTCTGACTGGGATAGGCATGGTTATTTTATCTGAAGGACGTCAAATTAAATAAGGTAGCAGCATCACAAATATATAAGATGAATAATCCAATAAAATACGATTATTGATTGTAGGAAAAAACGCGCGAAAACCCGGCAAACATACACAAACTGTCAAATTTGACACCTACATCAGTGTGATCAACCTAAAACAATTCCGTATCCGCCCGACATCACAGATCTCTTATATATATGTCCGACATGTTGGGTGTGGGCAAAGTTGTCGTGCTCGAGGCCTCGAGGTCGTTGTGTGGTTGTAGGTACACATATGGCATGGCATGCGGGCTTGCATTCGGGTTATAGTTGGGTTCATTCGAGGTCGTTGTAGTACTTGTAGTTGTAGTACACATATGACATGCGGGCTTGCATGCGGGTTATAGTTGGGTTATAGTTATAGTATAGCAAAATAAGCCGCCAGGCATAGAGAAAAGGTTTTTACTTTATTTAAATGTCAATAACAGCTGATTGTGTGGTGGGAAAAATCAAACAAGCAATTATTATTTTAAAGAATTATCGTCATAAAATTATTGAACGCTCTAAAATCTGAGAAACATGATTTCCTTATCAATGTATAAATATTGTTTCTTGAGTCTACGATCCCAATTCTTGAGGTTATGTTCATCTGTTTCCATACCGGACATTGATGTGGACTACTACTGCAATACAGAAAATGTTTTGGAGATCAAAGAAAATATTGCCAGAAGAAAAGGTGTAGGTGATATATCGCGAGTATTGGAAATGTACAATATCTTCAAACAGACCCCACCATCAGATAACCACTACAAGGCAATTAGAGAAGACTTGTACCAGGCACTTGGTAACTTACCAAATAAAACACATCCTTCTGTTAAAGAGTATCAAGACGAGCCTGTGATATTGCACGAGTTAAACGATAAAAGAGATTTTGGTAAACATACTCCATTAGAATTTAGTGAAATAACAAGGCGGTTAAACTTAATGCGCACAGATAAACTGGGCCAAACTTGTGGCCACAAAAGTTACTACTTTTTAGGAGAACTTGCAGAGCTAGAGGAAGCTTTAATAAAGTACACTGTCTCTGCACTGTTAAAGAAAAACTTTCAGTTTGTGTCTGTACCTGACATTCTACCAAGCAATGTGCTCCAAAGCTGTGGAATGACTGTAAACAGTGACCGAACACAGGTAATGCAATTCACACTTCATAACTGTCCAGTGTATTTGGATTTATTCTTGGTCATTAAATGTTCCAAACATGTGTAATTTTTCCAGATATATTCCTTAGACCCATTACACCATGGCCCTGACTTGTATCTCTCTGGCACAGCTGAGATGTCTCTGGCAGGACTGCTGATGAACTCTGTCCATGATAAGAAGAACCTGCCCCTCAAACTAGCTGCAGTAAGCAGGTGCTACAGAGCTGAGACTTCTAGTGTGATTGAAGAAAGAGGAATTTACAGGTTTGTATACATGGTGATGTCTAAATTTATTTAAATGACAAAAATAAAGTCTGCTGCCTATTCTCAAAATTTAATGTATTGATAATTTTACACATACAAAATTATCATTTATTTGCAGGGTGCATCAGTTTACAAAAGTAGAAATGTTTGCTGTCACAACACCAGATCAATCTGAAGATATGTTGAAATACTTGAGGACAACAGAGGAGGAGCTATTTACCCCTTTGGGCTTTCATATGAAAGTTTTGGACATGCCACCACATGAGTTAGGCGCACCAGCATATCGGTGAGTAAATAATCCCCTCTGTCAAATAATAGCGAGACTGAGAATAGTAAAGCCATTATTTCAAAGGAAGTGGGAGAAATAGCTCAAAAATGCTGGTCTCACCATTATGATGATTCCAAAATTGCAAAAAAAAAAACAGAATACAACTTAGGAATTTATTTATCACGAGCTACAGCCCAATTAACTTGATTGTTTTTTAGCATGCCTTGGCATTGGTCAGATTAGGGTCAAAAATGAGAGTGGCATTTGACATTTATAAACCCCTCAGATGGGTTCCGGGTCAGCTTTTAGACTTGTATTAGTCTAAGCATTAAGCTCTATGACTCTGACTGTACTTGGTCTCCATACAATAATGGAAAATTTCTTTTATTCTTCCCAAAAAACTAACACTCTAGAAGCGAAAAATTGTTTCTTTTATTTACTTGAAAATAGCATGACTTTATTATTAGGGTCAAAGTTGGGAAATCAGAAACTAATACTTTTCCATCAGCATTTTTGGGCAATTTCTTCGACTTCAAAATAATCAGAATCACTTATGCATCTTGTTCTTAAGGTAGTAAATATATAAGTGAACTATTAATAGAAATAGAAATGTTTATTTGTTATCAAAATATCAACTTATCATTAGGTACAGTCACAAATTTAAAAACTTAGATGATAACAAAAAGGTTCTCACTCAGCATTTGCTTATATTCTCATGGTCCTACTGTTATTAAGTTATTATAGTCATAATAGCAGGACTAGACTTTTTTGCAAATACATTTTGATACAGAGGGGCAAATTTTTATACTTAAGGTTGCAAATAGTAGCAATTTAATTTGGTCTTAGTTAGCCATCTTGACTCTATTTATTAATATCTTTCTTTTAGAAAATATGATATAGAAGCATGGATGCCTGGCCGCGATAGTTATGGTGAGATATCTAGTTGCAGCAATTGCACAGATTATCAATCAAGAAGACTGCACATTAAATATTCTGATACTGACATAAAACAAGAATGTTATGTCCACACATTGAATGGTACTGCTTGTGCTGTCCCAAGAATGCTCATTGCGCTGCTGGAAACACACCAAGACCCCAAAGGAAAGATATTTGTTCCTCAAGTATTGCAGCCATACATGAATGGTAAGCAATACATTTCTAAAAATAACTTAGTACCTGAATTGAAATTGTTAAAAATTAAGAAATAAGAACTTATATATTTGTTAATTGTGCATGTATTTAATAAATGATAGATTAAATGTTATGATTCTTCATTGGATTTCTTCTTTTTTAATTCTTTATGTTGTTTAGAGAACTTCTTCATCTTAGCCTTGAGTGAGCCTATATCGACAGTATTTTCTTGGGCTGTTCTGGCCTCTGGCTGCTTCTCTTCTGGGGGTATATAATCCTTTTGTCTCTGCTCATCTCGAACCCGCTTAGCCTGAGCTTGTTTTTCTTCTTTTTCATTGTGTCTCTTAGCCTTCTTTTGTTCATCTTTGAGGAAGTATTCTCCAGTAGCCAATTCACGGTCAATCTTGCTCTCTTGTTGTGGAGGAGGGAATGGTGTGTAAGGCTTCTTTTGTACCTTCTTCTTGGGTTGTTTCCTAGGAACATTTTTACTCTTAAACTTAGGTAGAAATCTGTCCCAGCTTTCATTTTTTAGCTTTGGATCCTTCATGAGTTCTCTTTTAATCATCAGACTCTTTATGTTATACATTGGATGGATGTTTTTCATTGTATCTTCAACTATGCGTCTAACTTGTAACAATCCTTTGTATGGCCCAACTGCAGAAACAGTGTTTCCTTGAACTAGCACATAGCACTCAGTTAATAGCTCTATTGACTTGAGAGTGACTCCATTAGGGCCTATTAAACGCTGTCTTCTTTTTAAAAATGTTTCCTTTTTCCGAACAAAAGAATTTATTTTTATAATATCACATCCAATCTCATCTTCTAAGACACGGACTGCTTGCTCGAAGGGGACGCTTCTTGACAACAGTTTCATCAAATCCCTTGCCTTAATAATGATGTATGGATCCCATGTTTTTCTGGTGGTTTTGACTATAAGGCTTCCTTCTATGAGGTCCAACTCAGCTACTATGTAGTGCACTTTTAGTACTTTTTGAACAAGCGGCCAACATTCTTTTAGGTATTGTTCGCGATATTTGGGAAATAAAGTTGCGAACTTGCTTTCCTCCAACAACCCATGAGGGTTATCTTCGGGCGTGAATTTAGGTATTTTCATGGCCCATGCATTGTTAACTGGGCCTGTATCTTGTATTTCTTCGTCAGAATCTTGATTTTGCATAGCGATAAATTGCTTACTTTCACGTTTTCACTGAAAAATAAAATGAATCGCGTGGTCTATTTCGAAAACGTTTTTTGCAAAGAGAATATAATAGAACTAGCGTTTTAAGAGTTGGGACTCCGAAGAAAAAAAATGAACGACGCAAAATGTCAAAACGCAGTTCCCAAATCATTGCCAACATGTCAAAACAAGTCAATTCTAGTATAGCCAACATAAAGAACACACGTAGTGATGTACCTACGCGACAGCCTGCAATTTATCGATATCGATAACGTAGCTGCCGAAACGGTGCGGCAGCTCAAAATAATATTTTTATTTTTATAATAATTATGTTTCAGCAATTTAGCAGGTAAGTTCCGAACAACCGACTTTTCCTAAGACCCTCAGCTAAACCCGTCAAACTTAGCAACTTTCCCCGAGGATCAAAAGTGATAGACAACATTTAAAAAAATTACCTCCCATACAAAAATTAAGCTGACCGAATAATACTCTATGGGAGGTAATTTTTTTAAAGTTTTGACCTATGCTTCTTGGGGAAAGTTGTTCAGTTTAGCCTGTGGAGCTTAGCGTTTTCGGGAAAGACGGTCGTTCGGAACCTCCCCGTATTTGAATATTATCGAAACAATTTTAACTCAATATTTCAATAACAATAAGTTGCCGAAACATAATTAATGGACTTTTATCTAAGTAAAACAAGCTAAAGGATTTCAATAATTATTACTTTTGTAAAATTCTAAATAAATATAATAAAACAGTAAGTCAACCAAGTGTGTACATTTGTATACTTAAAATTCCGTTCAAGTTATAGGTCTCAAAACAATAGTAAAAAAAATACTGTATCTATATGTCTGTTTTTCCACGTTTCAAGCAAAAACTACTAGACGAATTTTTATCAAATTTTTTATAACTGGTCATTAAATTTTTTACTTCAAAAAAGTCCCACACACCCCATTCCCACAGGAAAATAGAGCAACTGGTTTGGCGGAGTTCATACAAGCATGTCCATGCATTTAATCGTCTACTATTATTAGTGAGGTCCTATTTATTCATCAAAAACTTTGACCATATTTTCAATCATTGCACATAATTTGATTGTAGGGTAGATCGAAGATTTTTTCTTGTACCATTCGTTTAGGACTATATATCGGTACATTTATTCTTCACCTGAAACATATAATAATATCTCATCAAATAATAAATACATTTAATTTAATACCAAATTGTTAAAACACTTCCCGTGTTATGTATACAATTTTGGAAAGCCCGCTTTTTTTTCAACCGTGGCCATGATTTGAACCTGCGACTTTTTCCTTTACTAGTGGCGACGCCTCATCTATGTGGGCTACCGCGGATCGTCCCCTGCCCGTGAACTTTGCAAGTGTATCTTATCTTACGCGGGCAGGGTACGAGCCGCGGTAGCGCAGATGGAAATGGCTTTGCAAATGGTAAATCTCGACGTTTCATAGGGCCCAGAAGCGTTTACTCCAATATCCCCCCGCCCCGAAAAACATTATGTACTCTAACCCAGAACTCGGTTGTAAGGAAATGTTAGAAACATTCTCCATTAAAAAGAAATTTGTGACAAGTGACAACGCATTGTATCGATATCGATTAAACATTATTTTTGGTCGCACTATATAACAGCAACTTCTTCAACTAAATAATAATATCAACTCAAATCAATGTTTATTGCTATAATTACGATGTTTATGAGTCATATTCCAAGCATTATAATGATTATCTTTACTAACCTTTCTTCATCCTGAGGAAACTGAGCCATGAAATGCCGTTTCTGTCCATTCTTTCTTGCGGCTATTAATCCACAAATTTCACATTTCCTACACTTCATTATTCCTTGGTTTAGCCAAATACTAAAGTTTTGTCACTTTTGAAAATGAAACAAAGCAAAATAAACGAGGAACTTGAAAATAATTTCACAAACAACAATTACTTCGTTTTAACATACTTGAACTGCCAGATTATGTCCACAGATCAACAGATCAAATGATGTTGACATTATTGACAAACAAAAGAGAAAGAAAACGGAAATGAGTGAAACAGATATAGCCGCCATGAAAATGCTATTGCGTTTCATACATTAATTTTTGTGTCTATTTTATTCTAGGGTCCACAGCTTATTTCAAGATTCTGCCTTCACATACCTTTTGTACGGTCGCGTTCTAAAGTGGAGTCATAGTTAACACAAACCTCAGAAAACAAGTCGCTCGCACCCGCGGCTACACTCACACAATGACACAAATGACGTATAACATACTATTATTTGACGAACTACCATTGTATAATAGGCTGAGTAGTATTGACTATTTCACTACATGAATCATTAGCTTCGGTAGCGTGGTCAGTAGCACGGTCAAGCAAATTCTTGACCGTTATTGTGGAGACAATGGATCGAATCCCGATATCTTAGTTGTAATTTTTATTTTATCAAATGAAGCAAAATTTAGTAAATTTTGAATTACATTTTAGTTGTTGCTAGATCGTTTGCGAGATAGTGCGTGTGCTAAGTGATTTTTTTTAACCTTAGTTTATTTATTAAACTTCAGTGTTTATTTCTTCGAAATGCATACTATTATCAGTTTGCAGGATAAGCAGCGTATTGTTGCGCTGCAATTATCTGTGGCGCTGCATGATATTGGATTCAATTTAACTCAAATTGCTAATCAGACTGGTCTGGCCGTAAGTATAGTTTTATTTCATTACAATTGTATTTTAAATATTAAAAACTTTGACTCATAGTATGTTGGTAGCTGTGAACCGATTAGTATAAACTTTTTTATTAATAATGCTACTTTGTTTTAGTGGAAGACTGTTAAACGTTGGGTTACACATTTTGAAGAGGAAGGTAGCGTAAAAACTCGACTCGTCTTATTAATGATTCACAGCGGAGGATGATGGTGTAACAATATGAAGAAAATGGTTCTGCCGCTGGTCCAGGCGAATTAGTAGCACAAGAAACAGGGCGTGCAACTGCCGCTAATTATGTTGATATGCTACAGGAAAGCATGCTACCGACGACGCCGACGGTGCGAAATGTTTAACTGTTTATCCTGCTAGTGAAGTTCCTCGTTTTGCATTTGTCCAGGATAAATTGTCCAGTGCATCGAGCTGCCGTGGTGTATAATTGGTTTAGCCAGCACCCAGATATCCAAGTTATTCGTTGGCCAGCAAAATCTCCGGACTTAAATCCCATAGAGAATTTATGGGGTTTAATGGTGCAAAGGTGGGACATGCGCAATGAAAGAACTACAGAAGCTTTAGAGGCTCACTGCCTGGGAGTGTGGGAGAGTACCAGAGGAACAGATATATGCACTTATTTGATCGAGTCTATTAAGTGTTGTTGAAAACAGCGGAGGTAACACCAAATAATAGACCCTATTCCAGATGCACTTCTATTATTACTAAGTCTAATTTGACGTTTCTAAAGCCGTTTCCTATTCTGCATGTAACTGTCAAACTCAAATGACATGATTATAATCTCTAAAAATAACTGACAGGATTAAACTTAGCTTAAGCCGATTAGTGCAATTCTAGGAGGTGCAAAATTAAGCAATTTAAATATTTAAAAGGATTAAATTTACTAATCTTAGCGGCCACTAAAAAGGTCCCGCTTAAAAATAGTACTGTCAAAACAAATCGAAATGGTTGCAATGTTGGCGTTTTCTGTGTGATTTTCGGTCAGATAGGAGAGTTCTAAAGTGGGATCAATTGAGTTGGGAGGTCCTAGAGTGTCACCGGGTAGGAAAGATCTAAAGTGGCACTGGATCAGAATGTTCTAGGCGGGCACCGGGTTGAAAGGTTTTAAAGTGGCACCGGGTCAGAATATTCTAGGCTGGCACCGTGTTGAAAGGTTTTAGAGTGGCACCGGGTCGGAAAGTTCTAGAGTGGTACCGAGCGAATGTTTATCTATCAATTCCATCTCATCTCTTTTTGGCGATTTTACACAAAAATGCACCTTAAAGCATTATTGCGTACTGCGCTTGCCAATCCATCTACCGAGCATGGTGTGTTAAGCAAATTCCCACAAAGCCTCAACAGGGACAGTCCTGTTTCTATAGTTAAATATAAGAATTATTTTACCAAATAATAGAAAAATGCTTTTTCGTGGTGTATAAAAATTATTTGTTTTCTTGCAACACTTTAACATATTTTTAAATTTGCAACACTAAATTTTGGTAAAAATAGCATTGTCAAAATCAAATTATATTCCTGTCAAAACCTTCCCAAAACATGGCTTTTCTGGAATAGCCACACTTAAAACCTCTAAGTTTAGGGATTTTATTTTAGTGATTTTAGCATTAGAAACTTAAAATGATTAAAACGTGGAATCGGGTTTACTAATTATGTAAGCGGCGATTTTTACTTAAGATTCCAATCAGACCCGATCTAGCATACATTGCTGATTATCTTGTGTATTTCATTATAATATATGAATATACACAAAATAATCAGCTATGTATGCCGAAGCGGGCCCGATAAATCGTTGCTCACTCAACCTCTGTTTACCTGCTTACCCGCCTACTATTGCAGTAGGTATTTGTGGAGCATTACATTAGCAATTAAATTATGCTAAAACATCGATATATATTTATATAAGATTGATCATTATTAGTCAGTTATCTTAAGGCCTTGCTTCAATATCTTTTCATTACGAAAACGAGTACTTAAGCTTAAACCTTGAGATGTAGGCAAATAACTGATTTATTATTATTACAATTACTTTTACTTCCGAGGAAAGTGCATCATCGTTAAACATAGAACAATAAAATAATTACTAACGAAATTATTACTTAAATAACTTTATTGAAAGATTCAATCTAAGATTTGGATCATTCCTATGATCTTATAAATAATTACCTATCGATGTTTCAGCTAATGAACACTTAATATCATTTTACATAATATTGTGTTTTATCATTCAAACAAAACTATTAACTAAGTATTACGACAGCAAGTATTTTATGTAGTTAGTTTTACATACTCGTATCTTATGGTTACCAAAAGATCTCATTCATGTCATTTTGTTATTTACATAAAGTGATACCATACCTACCAATAAAATTATTTCTTACCTTACTTTTTGTTTTATTACAATATTATAGGTTTATGTTTTTAGATATAATATTTTGATACATAATTTACAATAAACATTTATAGATATAATACATAGATGAATTTATTGAAAAATATTATATAAAATAATTATTACTGGAGAAAATATGGTAAAAACATTTAAAAAACATTATTCAACATACAGAGATCGGATGGGAACCCGGTTCCGTTCTGATTAGAAGGTAAGAACTATTACCGCTAAGCTACGGTAGCTTGTGATCAATACGACGAAATAAAGATATGTAATCTATTGCTTTACTACAAGTGAACGAATAAGGATAACTATAAACAGTTTTAGACAAACCAGTGTGATGTATACTTTGTGGTGATGTAGTGGCGAATAGGCTATCACCGAGTAATTATTTCAAAGATTACATAGATGTCGCTTATAGGTGGTAATCTGTTTAAGTTTTAATGCTACGCCTTAAGGTGGACTTTTCTACTTACAGTCGATAATCTTACGTGTGTGCGTAAGTTAGTAAAGTAAGTACAGAGGATAATAACCCGTATTGCATTCTGTCAAGTGGTCTAACTATGACTCCACTTATGAATCCGACCGTACCTTTGATAAGATTGCTTATTTTGGTAATGAGAAGATTTGTACCGCAAGGATTTTAGGAATATCGCCATTTTACAGTGTCACAGGGTCCAAATGTTTTTATAACCTCAAAATTGGAAAAGCTTCAATATATCTGCAAAGGATTGATCTACAAACAAAATAATCGCATGGATGCCGTTACAAATCGCAAATCTTTATTTGTACCGCTTTTTTATACCTTGTAAATACCATATAGAGGAATAAAAGGCGATTAAAGCTCATATGGCATTTGGTTGTTGGGCTTTCCTATATCTCCGTAAATATAGCGGTACAAATGTTCTGAAAGAAATCCCAGTAACAATACAAGCGGTACATTACATAGCTACAACAAAAAAAGCCGTATCTGCTCTAATTTACGAGAAAACAACACTGTACATTTTGCAAGAAAATGATATGTACCTACATGAGTACATGACCAAAGCTCGGCCACGGCTGACGGCACAGTATTATTAATAGTACTAGCATACAGTATGGTCACTCCCTGCCTCCCCCTAAAAGCGCCGCCCACCCGTGCTCGGAGGACGCTCAGACACCGGCTAGCAAGGACGTGACGACGACTTGATTGAAATAATTTTGTGATCGGTGTGTGTTGTGCTATGTACGGTTGTTTGAGCACTGCAAACGACAAAACTAAAAGAAAACTCTACCGATTCTACCTGTCTTTAAAAATCTAAGTATTTTTAAAGAGTTTTATGTTTTAGTAGCAAAGAATAGGCGCTTATGTTTTATATTTCTTTGACATTATCCGTTCAAAACCTCGCATGCATGCATCGCATGGATGCCGTTACAAATCGCAAATCTTTATTTGTACCGCTTTTTTATACCTTGTAAATACCATATAGAGGAATAAAAGGCGATTAAAGGTCATATGGCATTTGGTTGTTGGGCTTTCGTATATCTCCGTATAAATATAGCGGTACAAATGTTCTGAAAGAAATCCCAGTAACAATACAAGCGGTACATTACATAGCTACAACAAAAAAAGCCGTATCTGCTCTAATTTACGAGAAAACAACACTGTAAATTTTGCATGAAAATGATATGTACATGACCAAAGCTCGGCCATGGTGTTCTACTTTTAGACTTTTAGCAGCGGATTAATGCGGATTTCGGATTCTGGACTTCGATTTGCACTTCATACTGACCGAAATATATTTCATTTTCTTCAAGCAAGTACTTAATAAATTGGTTGACCGTCAAAGGAATAAAGTTTGTATGGCGCAGGCCAAATATAGTATTATTCGTCTATTTACATTATGCTGCGTCAGTTTACCAACGAGAAGCGTTTAACACTCATATTACCTTCGGCAACTTGTCATTATGGTCAATTCGTAGGGTGACCATAATAAAAAAAAATAAGAGGACCAATCTATACATATAATAAAACAATTAAACCCGTGTATTTAACAAATTTACGAAAAGTAGATGATGTTAATGAATAAATAAATTTTATAATTTATATTTTTCAATATTTTTGTCTGTCTGTTCGTCTGTTTTACCGGGCTAATCTCCGAAGCTACAGGAACGATTACCGAAGGCAATATGTGTGTAAAACGTTTAAGGTTTGTAACTGCCGCCACTGAATTTCAATTTTCGCCTTCACCACACAAACTTTATTTCTTTGACGGTCCATCTATGTATTAGTTACTTGTTTGAAGAAAATGAAATATATTTCGGTCGGTATAAAGTGCAAATCGGAATCAAAATCCGAAATCCGCATATTACCGCTGCTTAAAGTCTAAAAGTGAACACCGTAGCCACACCTCGGACACTGGCGCTCAAATGTATGAAACAAACGCGTTGCTACGCACACAGTCTAAGCTCGCGTAGGTGAACGCTAACCATGCTTGTGTGTGTGAGATAAGACATGTCAGGGCTGCCGCCATTTTACCTTTATTTGTTCGTGGTGCGTTCGCTTATCGGGAATACAATGTGCGGCAATATGAAATGACCTTGTAATAGCGGGTTTGAATTTGATTTGCGGGCTTGTAAAAAAATAGCTGGCCAGCCACCGCCATTGCCTGGCCAGTTCAAGTTCGATGACCGCAATTACTCGAAACTCATTGCGCGTGGATTAGGAATAAATAGGAATCATAATGTACTTATGCTGTAAGGTGGATGTCTATGCTCAATTTTACAATAGTTTCCTATTTCAAATAGTAGGTATAAACGAAATATATATTTTTTGTAAATAAATGACGGTCATCAAAATATTACGTAAGTTGAAAACATGATTTTTTGTTTGTATAGAATTTGTTTTGTTTTCAGCGTGAACTGATAAGATAAGGTTTTGAACGGATAATGTCAAAGAAATATAAAACATAAGCGCCTATTCTTTGCTACTAAAACATAAAACTCTTTAAAAATACTGTTTAATTTAGCGTTGCTATGCTGGGGTAGGTTAGGTATTAGTGACGGTCTATGAATGCGCCGCGATTTCGCACGCGTCGCTCTGGGCGTGTGTTGTCCCTTTCTCACTCGCAGGGCGAGACTGGCGACGTGCGCGCAGACCGCCTGACGGCGCCAAGCGGTGATTTCTGCACCGCGGTCAGTCACTCAAAACCGTTCGGACGAGAACGTATTGTTTTTTGTACGGATTTCCCGCCACGCGTTTTGTGATGCCGCGTGTAATGGACGATTCAATTTGAGATCGCGCGTGTTGATGCATCGTATTATTGTGGTTCTCCTGGGTTATACTAGAATACCGGGCTTAGTGATTGTTGGATGTCTCGACGTCTTCCACGTGAGCGTCGCGTTGAATAGGCATCAAGTGGCCATATCGGCTCGCGTTTTGTACGGCCCTAATTCGTGTTGGGTCACGCGTAATGACTAATATCAAAGCGAAATACGAACAGAAGCTGTGAGTGGTTTGAAGTGAATAACGCGCCAAGGCTGTAGTGGAATGCTGGGTGTCGATATTGTAGCAGAGTGAAAACTCTGCGTCGGCATCCTTTTCCATGTCACCTCCTCTTTTTCGAATTATGTTAAATTTCAAATCAAATAAAAGAATTGGAACGTCGTGCAGACGTATTTTTCTCCCTGTGGACTCATCATCTATCTTTCCACGGGAAAACAGTATTCACCATTGTATTACCAGTGCCGTTATAGTTTCAAGTTTAAAGTTTCGAGTTTTATTGCATAGTTCCGTGGTGAATAAAATTACATTTTAGTAGGCCATAAGGCCAAGCTTATATATTATATTTCTATTAATTGTGGAAAATCGTGTTGTGTTAAAAGGAACCCTCAAAGAGGTACATATATCTATTTATCTACATCCGTTTACCATCATCTACTTAGCTTTTCTTTTTTCACCCATCATCGCCATACTAACTTTAATATTTGTTATTTTAGGGTTCGTCCTTGACGTTCGTCCTTTGTACTATAAATAAAGAAGTCTCAAGTTATCTCCTGATTTTATTTACCTGTGGCCTCCGGGCTACAGTGGCGCCCAACGTGGGGCCACTCAGTCTCAGTCGGTAGAGCATGAGACTCTTAATCTCAGGGTCGTGGGTTCGGCCCCCCCGGGTACTGTAGCAGAGTGAAAACTCTGCGTCGGCATCCTTTTCCATGTCACCTCCTCTTTTTCGAATTATGTTAAATTTCAAATCAAATAAAAGAATTGGAACGTCGTGCAGACGTATTTTTCTCCCTGTGGACTCATCATCTATCTTTCCACGGGAAAACAGTATTCACCATTGTATTACCAGTGCCGTTATAGTTTCAAGTTTAAAGTTTCGAGTTTTATTGCATAGTTCCGTGGTGAATAAAATTACATTTTAGTAGGCCATAAGGCCAAGCTTATATATTATATTTCTATTAATTGTGGAAAATCGTGTTGTGTTAAAAGGAACCCTCAAAGAGGTACATATATCTATTTATCTACATCCGTTTACCATCATCTACTTAGCTTTTCTTCTTTCACCCATCATCGCCATACTAACTTTAATATTTGTTATTTTAGGGTTCGTCCTTGACGTTCGTCCTTTGTACTATAAATAAAGAAGTCTCAAGTTATCTCCTGATTTTATTTACCTGTGGCCTCCGGGCTACAATATCTTTTCCACCCAGCCCTGTAAGTACCCACGGAATTCCCCATTTGATCCATTCCCTGAACTTCCTTTCTCCGTTGGGTATTTTATGCATTTGGACCGGCACGTTGACTGTAAGTGGTAAACCTAGTTGTCTTAGTATGTCTTAGTGTGTTCCCTTTAGTCATATTTGTTGTACCATATCATTGTGACTCCTTAGTACGAATTGCGGAATTCGTGGGGTGATATAATTTGGAGGTACTTACTTAGAATCTAGTGCTAATACGTGTGACGTAACGCCAGATCGGCAGACGGTATTTACTACCGACTTGAGTTATGTAAAGGTTGGAACACATCATTTGCCAATTTCACTCAACTTAGTTAATTAGGTTAAATAGATTTAGGTTCACGTTTAATTCATAGTATGCGCTGCTATATTGTGCAGCGTATGTTATTTAGCGCTGCGTAACGCAGCCATTGTCTGCCTCCAGTTGAACTCCTGGTATTTTGCTCGAAATTTATCTGTGTAAATCGCTTCCACTGCGGGAGTTTGGCTTGGAATTAGACAAATACTTAGATTTTTAAAGACAGGTAGAATCGGTAGAATTTTCTTTTAGTTTTGTCGTTTGCAGTGCTCAAACAACCGTACATAGCACAACACACACCGATCACAAAATTATTTCAATCAAGTCGTCGTCACGTCCTTGCTAGCCGGTGTCTGAGCGTCCTCCGAGCACGGGTGGGCGGCGCTTTTAGGGGGAGGCAGGGAGTGACCATACTGTATGCTAGTACTATTAATAATACTGTGCCGTCAGCCGTGGCCGAGCTTTGGTCATGTACATATCATTTTCTTGCAAAATGTACAGTGTTGTTTTCTCGTAAATTAGAGCAGATACGGCTTTTTTTTGTTGTAGCTATGTAATGTACCGCTTGTATTGTTACTGGGATTTCTTTCAGAACATTTGTACCGCTATATTTACGGAGATATAGGAAAGCCCAACAACCAAATGCCATATGAGCTTTAATCGCCTTTTATTCCTCTATATGGTATTTACAAGGTATAAAAAAGCGGTACAAATAAAGATTTGCGATTTGTAACGGCATCCATGCGATAATTTTGTTTGTAGATCAATCCTTTGCAGATATATTGAAGCTTTTCCAATTTTGAGGTTATAAAAACATTTGGACCCTGTGACACTGTAAAATGGCGATATTCCTAAAATCTTTGCGGTACAAATGTTCTCACTACCAAAATAAGCAATTTCGTCAACGGTACAAAAGGTTTGTGAAGGCAGAATCTTGAAATAAGCTGTGGACCCTAGATTAAAATAGACACTAATTTTTTTGTATGAAGTTTCGATAGACTGGTTTTTTGACAAGTGTTTGACATTTCGACAGGAGTACCAACATAACCAATAAATAAAAAAACTTGATTGGCTTTAGTTTCTCGGTTTTTGAGTTGGATTCACCACGTGCACTACACACAATAACAAACTTGTTCTTTCTTGTTTTTCACTAGACGTTGGCAGGAATATCCCATAACAGGTTGTTCAAGGTAATTTTAGTATAATCTGTACTGAAATCATTAAACCATAAGTTCCTGAACCTGTCCCAAAAAGGATTGAACGATGTAGTCTCCCTTATATTCATACAAAAACAAATAATGTGTTTTCTCAAAAACGAAGCTGATTCTAGAGGAGATTGTTTAAAGAACGAGTATTTAATACATTACGATCGAGAATTCCTCTTTGGTAGTTTTGGGTGATATTTGCAAAGATTTCGGGGAGCCAGCGACATGGGTTGGAAACATTTCATGGCTTATTTCTCAGCTCCAGTTGAGTCACATAGCTATTGAATGTGCTTGTAGCTGTCACATTATTCCGTCACATTTCTTCAGCATAGCCATCATTTTGGCACATTGCGCCGTTAACAAGTAATCTGATGATTTCTCTGAAATTCTAACCTAAAAGCATGTCGCTGCTGGCTCCCCCATTTTTTGACCTGAGATCTCAGTCTAGGTCTAGGTAGCGTTACATTGAAAACCAGTCTTAAAATAAGAGTCCATCCATTCGTCACAAACGTTTGAGCCTCTCAGCTTTGATAAATATATACAATGGGGTGCCAGCGACATGGTCATTATTTATTGAAACCGGTACCTATCACCTAGGCGGGCGAGACCGTCTCGTCGCGACGGCTACCTTTGAACGCCATCCATTGAAATTTGCGGGTAGATTTATTTACCTGCTAGGCATCGTCAGTTAAAATAACTGTCCACATTTAAATTTCCCCGCAAATTCGATTTCCGTTCCTGAAAGCAGAGCACTACATCTGCTACTTACTCCACCAAGCCAACTAGACGGACCGTCAGTCCGTAACATGTCCGTAGTATAGCATAGTAGGTAGCGTAGTTCTATCGTGGTTCTATCTTCTGACAGCCTATGGTGATTGGTTCAGATCATAAGTCTAGTTGGCTTGGTTTGGTAGAGTGGTAGTTATTGTGTCTGGGCTACGCTAACAAACATAATTCGTACAAAGGATAAAGGGTACGGTAATATCTTACTAAAATTACGGTACGGTAAGTTGATTTATTAAAATTATTATCATATTAACATTGCATAAAAATACACTTTAACTATGGATAAAACTAAAAGTACAGTTTGGATAATTAGGACCATAAAATAAAACAATACATAAAATAACATAATCCTCCTATTTTCACCTGCTGCAACCCATTGTTACGGATAAATGGAAAAAGCAGACTTTTTGTGTCTATTTTATTCTAGGGTCCACAGCTTATTTCAAGATTCTGCCTTCACAAACCTTTTGTACCTTTGTTAAGATTGCTTATTTTGGTAATGACAGGCCTGTGTCACTCCGCGTGTAGGTATTGAAAACATACCTCCAGGCGCCGGCCACTGCGAAAGGGCTAATCTAGCGGGCTGCCGCAAGCGAAAGAAGTCACACGCGTGCGCTATTTGTTCAACTTTCTCGACAATTTTTTGCAAGATGGACAGACGAAAACATACATACATACATATATCACGCCTATAATCCCTTGCGGGGTAGGCAGAGCGTAAACGACCGCTAAAAACGGACATTTACGCCACGTCTGACAAACATTTTAGGGTCATTCAGAAAATTGTGAATCGCCATAGTGACAGGTTGTCAGCCCATCGCCTAAAATTGTTCGTCGTCGCCTTTTACGACACCCACGGGAAAAAATTAGTATACATTATAATATTATTATTATTAGTATACATTTTATGATTATTATGTTGGTATTCTTTTCGGATCTCGGGCCCACAGGGACCCGGTCCTTTGAGGCATGTGTGGGGCCAAATAATGTGTTGTGATGTGTACATCAAGCGGATACTTGCTCTGTCTGCACTATAGAAGTACTCGTACACCCAGAGCCAGCACCCGCCTGATGCAAGGACTATTGCAGGTTTATTACTTCAATGAATTAAATCCTCGGCAATAATCGTATAGCATATACAATTATGCTGCTAGGTCTTAGACTACATGAACGTACTCGTCGCTGCCTGCTGCGTGCCCGCCAAAAGTAGGAGTAAACGCTCGTGTTGTGCGCTAGATGGCGTAAGTAGTTTCTCGAAGTAAGCAACCCTAGACCGCGGCTCATATTCCCTCAAAAAAATATTTGGCAGGTATGCAAATGAACACGTGGTTGACTGGAACGCGAGCTAAATTAAATCATATTGTCTATCAGATTGAGTACATATTTCTTTGAAAACCATTGCGAAGTAAAGCTTCTGTAACGCTAGTTACTAGTTATTATTCTGTGGTAATGAGAAGATTTGTACCGCAAGGATTTTAGAAATATCTCCATTTTACAGTGTCACAGGGACCAAATGTTTTTATAACCTCAAAATTGGAAAAGCTTCAATATATCTGCAAAGGATTGATCTAGAAACAAAATGATCGCATGGATGCCGTTACAAATCGAAAATCTTTATTTGTACCGCTTTTTTATACCTTGTAAATACCAGATAGAGGAGTAAAAGGCGATTAACGCTCATATGGCATTTGGTTGTTGGGCTTTCGTATATCTCCGTAAATATAGCGGTACAAATGTTCTGAAAGAAATCCCAGTAACAATACAAGCGGTACACTACATAGCTACAACCAAAAAAGCCGTATCAGCTCTAATTTACGAGAAAACAACACTGTAAAATTTGCAAGAAAATGATATGTACATGACCAAAGCTCGGCCACGGTGTTCTACTTTTAGACTTTTAGCAGCGGATTAATGCGAATTTCGGATTCTGGACTTCGATTTGCACTTCATACTGACCGAAATATATTTCATTTTCTTTAAGCAAGTAGGTACCTAATAAATTGGTTGACCGTCAAAGGATTAAAGTTTGTATGGCGCAGGCCTAATATAGTATTATTCGTCTATTTACATTATGCTGCATCAGTTTACCAACGAGAAGCGTTTAACACTCATATTACCTTCGGCAACTCGTCATTATGGTAAATTCGTAGGGTGACCATAATTAATAAAGAATAAGGGGACCAATCTATACATATAATATAATTAAACAATAAAACCCGTGTATTGAACAAATTTACGAAAAACTAATCGTAGATGATGTTAAAATATGATTAGAACAAATTTCATAATTTATATTTTCAATATTTTTGTCTGTCTGTTTGTCTGTTTCACTGGGCTAATCTCCGAAACTACAGGAACGATTACCGAAGGCAATATGTGTGTAAAACGTTTAAGGTTTGTAACTGACGCGACTGAATTTAAATTTTCGCCTTCACCACACAAACTTTATTTCTTTGACGGTCCATCTATGTATTAGTTACTTGTTTGAAGAAAATGAAATATATTTCGGTCGGTATAAAGTGCAAATCGGAATCAAAATCCGAAATCCGCATATTACCGCTGCTTAAAGTCTAAAAGTGAACACCGTAGCCACACCTCGGACACTGGCGCTCAAATGTATGAAACAAACGCGTTGCTACGCACACAGTCTAAGCTCGCGTAGGTGAACGCTAACCATGCTTGTGTGTGTGAGATAAGACATGTCAGGGCTGCCGCCATTTTACCTTTATTTGTTCGTGGTGCGTTCGCTTATCGGGAATACAATGTGCGGCAATATGAAATGACCTTGTAATAGCGGGTTTGAATTTGATTTGCGGGCTTGTAAAAGAATGGCTGGCCGGCCGCCGCCATTGCCCGGTCAGTTCAAGTTCGATGACCCCAATTACTAGAAACTCATTGCGCGCGGATTAGGAATAAATAGGAATCATAATGTACTTATGCTGTAAGGTGGATGTCTATGCTCAATTTTTACAATAGTTTCCTATTTCAAATAGTATAAACGGAATAACTTTTTTGTAAATAAATGACGGTCACCAAAATATTACGTAAGTTGAAAACATGATTTTTTGTTCTTATAGAATTTGTTTTGTTTTCAGCGTGAACTGATAGAATAAGGTCTTAAACGGATAATGTCAAAGAAATATAAAACATAAGCGTCTATTCTTTGCTACTAAAACATAAAACGCTTTAAAAATACTTAGATTTGTAAAGACAGGTTTTAGATTTGTCGATTGCAGTGCTCAAGCAACCGTACATAGCACAACACACACCGATCACAAAATTATTTCTAATATTAATTAGTTTAGTATAATTTACGCTGCCTTCGCTCGCTGCACCAAGTCGTCGTCACGTCCTTGCTAGCCGGTGTCTGAGCGTCCTCTGTGCGCGGGTGGGCGGCGCTTTTAGGGGGATGCAGGGAGTGACCATACTGTACGCTAGTACTATTAATTATACTGTGACGTGGCCGATCTTTGGTCATGTACATATCATTTTCTTGCAAATTTTACAGTGTTGTTTTCTCGTAAATTAGAGCAGATACGGCTTTTTTGGTTGTAGCTATGTAGTGTACCGCTTGTATTGTTACTGGGATTTCTTTCAGAACATTTGTACCGCTATATTTACGGAGATATACGAAAGCCCAACAACCAAATGCCATATGAGCGTTAATCGCTTTTTACTCCTCTATCTGGTATTTACAAGGTATAAAAAAGCGGTACAAATAAAGATTTGCGATTTGTAACGGCATCCATGCGATCATTTTGTTTCTAGATCAATCCTTTGCAGAGATATTGAAGCTTTTCCAATTTTGAGGTTATAAAAACATTTGGTCCCTGTGACACTGTAAAATGGAGATATTTCTAAAATCCTTGCGGTACAAATCTTCTCATTACCAAAATAAGCAATCTTATCAAAGGTACAAAAGGTTTGTGAAGGCAGAATCTTGAAATAAGCTGTGGACCCTAGATTAAAATATACACGACTTTTTAACCTCTGTCTAGGATATCTTCAACTGAGCTTCAACTACTTATCCTATCTTGTGAGTTGTGCAAAGGGATCAAATATCCCAATTAGCCATATTGTTATACTCATTTACCAAGCAGCAAATTTTGATCCATCGAGTTCTCCAGTATGCCTATTAGTCCGTAACAAAGAGTGGTTTTCGCCTCCAATAGCGACTCCACAATCTGCACATTTGCTCACCTCCATCGCTCCTCCGCACTGCCCAATAGAATAGAAGTGGCCATTAGGACATTTGTACCACGAGCCGGCTTTAGAGCCTATAGCCTTGATTATCAATGCGCGCTCTTGTGCAGTAACAATGCCGGACACCTTCACTGCCTCCTGGAGTTGCTTCAGGACTATCGTGGTTGCATTTTGGTCAAACTTACGAGGAGTCAACACAGACTGTAATGCGATATCTGCTGCTTGTTTTACTTTTGGCTCACTTTGTGTACTCAGATAAGCAGTATGGTTCAATATCTTTTCTAGCTGTATGACTGAATTCATGCGATGCAACTCGTTGCCTGTATCCTGTTGCAACTGTTGACTTATTTTGTTAATGTTTGCTGTCAGCTTTTCACATATCACTTCTGTAATATTAAAAAAGTCTGCCTTTAATGATTTTTGTTTTGCTTCGTTATACTTCCGATTGTATTCCCCAATCATGTCCAATATCTCCAAGCACTGAGAGAAGGTTTCTAACTTCGGCAACGACAGCTTTTTTTTTGTTTTTTGAAGGGTAAAAAGTTTCGTTATAGCCATGTTGTATGTTGGATTTGCTGAAAACATAATTACTAAGATTATTTTATAAATTATATATAAGGCAGACATACTTAAAATAATTTCAGACTAAAGGCTGATAGTTTAAGTACTATAAGACATTAAAAATGTGTTGCAAGTGCAAGGTGACTTGCTCTTAGGGACTTACCTTCTGAAACGTCCTTATATTTACTGTTTAAATCTAGTATCTTCGTGTTTAACTCTTTTTTCTTTTGATTAATTATATGTTCGTTTCCATAGACTCGTTCTTTGATGGGGTTTATTTCATTTTTGAACGTGCGATTAATGAGATCCTTGTATCGCTGTGTGTTTATGATGGGCTTGCGACAAGTGGGACATGCGCGTATCGATATGATCTCAGTGTCACCCATCATCAAGTTATCCATGTTTTCAACGTCAAGAACGTGAGTGCAGTCTTGCAGGCGAACGAACCTGAGGGAAGCAAAATTGCCTTTGTTCATAATGTTCACGTTTAGAAAACTGAAGTTAGAAAGAAAGAAAGAAAGAAAGAAAGAAAGAAAACATATTTATTCAAAAATTGTGACAAGGTACATACTAAAAGGTAAAGACAATAATTGTTACACTTTAACATGTTACACAAATAAAATACAAACCTATACTCTACATTAAAGTATGCAACAGGGCACAACAGTGAAAAGGTCACGACTCAGCATAATGTCTATCTCGAGTTGAGCTAGACGCTGTTTTTCAGTCGAGCCTATTTCGTCTGCCGGATCCCGAGAAGTGTCGATCCAAAGGCGAAAATAAAATAAAACCAATTGTAATTACAATAGGTATGATAAAAAGTAACTGCTTGCATAAACTAGTTAATATAATAAACTTAAAAGAAATAATAGTGATATTAAAAAATAAATAAAATATATGCATAAATAAATATATGTATGTATACAAGTTATGGATGGACAGTAAATATTTACTTGACGTCGTCCTCATACTCGTCGCCGAGGAAATCCCTGGGGAAGTCGTCCGGGCGGCAGATGTTGCAGATGTCGGGGCAGGGCTCCCCGCAGAGGCCGCGGCAGCGGTGGCCGCACGGCAGCCGGCGCGCGCACGCCTCGTCGCACGGCGGCCGGCTGCACGGCTCCCCGCACCGACGCGTGCAAGCTCCGTGCGGACAGCGCCGCGCGCACGGCTCCTGAAAATTTTAACGCTCTTCTCTTCAGCTCTGATTACACGTCGCGTGCGGCAGCGAATCAAGGCACCTGTAGATACTCGCCTAAGTGTTCATAATACTTGCTTCTTCTTTACAATGATTTCTTGACTGAAGTTTTCTTCCACAGAGTTCCTTTTAGATTTCAGAAACAGTCCTAGTTTATCATTATCCCTTCAGTTATTCCTATTGCAGACGCTTGTCGCATATGAAATAACATTTTGACTGTGTTGAATATTTTTGACTTAGTTGCGAATTTACCTGCTATATTATATTATCTGTGCCTGCTAGAAACTGACTGACCTGACAAGGTTTACACGGCGCACCACACATTTTGTTGCAACGGGAGTGTGGACACTTTATTTCGCAGGTTCTGTTGCACGGTGGGCATACTTGATTGCAGGGTTCGTTACATCTGAAATGGTTTGAACGAAATCATATTTCAAGTGTTAGTAAGTAGTCTGAGTCTCTAAAGTGACAGATAACTTTTTACCGTTCTAGTGGAGTCAGTTCTGTGCTTCATCAATCGGTGTCAAGAACTACCAGTCCGTTCGACACATGCAATTTTCAAAAGACTACAGTCAACCAATCAAAAACCAAGGAAATACTCTGACCAAGGGCGTGAAAAGGTTTATCGAGATACCTCAAAATACGGCATCATAATTCTATCGTTGTTAAAACAAAAAAGGTACTTACAAGTGGCCACATATCTGTGTGCGGTTACATTGATCCTGGCAGGCGAGATGCAGCCGCCCTTGGTGACACTCGCCGCAGGAGCCGGCGCAAGTGTGCTCGCAAGCCAGCTCCGCCCCGCACGGAGCCGTGCAGTACTTCAGCAACACCTCGGGATTCCATTCTGATAGAGAGATTGGTGGATAGCTTGAGGAAAGTTTATAGTGAAAATGACACTTGGTGCCTGAAAGATGAGGTGATGCTACACGTAGGTGCAGTGAAAGATGTCTGTCTAGGGTATTAATTTATCCAGAAAATGGGTACCGGTTGGTATTAATCCAAGGAATGGTAAGCAGCATTATTTATATGTCAAAACAATCCCTTGCACTACAATCACCAACCTACCAGTCCTACCACGTAGGTACCTATCACAGGTATCTACCTATACCTGAAGCTGGTATACCAACCGAACTGCAAGCAACAAATGACTTCGCCACGTAGTAGAGGCCACAGGCAAGATAGTCTCACTGAGATATGATCCTTCATACATTCGCATTATAAGATTGTCCATCAACTGACCGTTGACCATGGCGTTGTAGACGTTGCACGGCAGCGCGACCGAGTGTCCGCACGGGGCTGCGAACTTAGTGTTGTTAAGTTGCGTGCACTTTTTGGGGTCGCATATTTGACCGCACCGCTGCGTGCACGCATGCCCGCATGACAACGTTCTCTCGCATTTCTCCCTACAGAGTTCTGGCGTGGCAGGAGTCATGCAAGCCACTTTTAATTCGTGGTTGCAATCGGGTATGGTCTTTTTCACCTGAAAAAATAAATTAACGTATGTTTATTGGTTGTTTTGTCGGATCAATCGTCACGAAAGAATAAATATAACAATTATTTTTATCAATGTCCTATGTCCTACCATCTGTTTGCAGTCGCCACACGGCTCGTGGCACTTCTTCTTACAGTAGTGGCCACACGGAAGCACCCGCGCGCAGTTCTTGCGGCACGGGTCCGCGTCCACATCCTTGCAGCACGCCACGCGCCCGGAGTGCTTGCACGATGAACGTTTCTTGGTCACCTGTTACCAATGCAAATAATAAACGGTTTAGTTATATATACAGTATCCTTATTTATTTTACCGTTGTACACAAGTCAAAGATACAGCACATTTACATAAAAAAAACATCAATTATCTATTTACACCCCATAAAATAAAAATGTCATGTCATATATCTATGGACAAATCTATCTTACCTCAACTGTGCAGTTATCACAGGGCTCGTGACACAGTCTGGTGCACTGGTGGTTTCCCCGGTCACCCACCAACTCAGTCGTGCAACCCTTCTTGGCTCTCGCGCAAGGTTTCATGCAAAGGTACTGGAAATAAAAACCATCAAAATATTGATTTTTTCCATAGTAAAAAAACAGCTAATAATGCAGCCACCATTAAACTTAAATGGCCGGATAATGCACATCAGTTTATACCTATTATTATATTACACTTTCGCAGGTCAAAACTGTCATCTTCAGAAATTGCACAGATTTGTAATATAACGTAACATGTCAACTTAAAACTAGAAACTTACTTTAGATTTTTTAACTCTTAATTGCCTTTTGCTACGGCGCGCAGATAGCAGCACCGCACCTTAGCAAAATGACCTTCGCTGCGCAATATATTGATATTCAAGGCTGGTGCGGTACTTTTCCCAAGAAATACTAAAGGACCAAATATAAACTTACTTTTTCATGATGGGGATCATCTTTCACGTGACAATTGAGTCTACATACATGTCCACATTGTTCTACGCGGTAGACACAGCGTACCGGACATTTCACCGCCTCAATCTTCACATGACAGGGTTTATCCACCTAAAAATAAAATGAGCAATGTTGTATAAGTACTTATGGCTTGTTGGCTCTGAGCATCTGGAAGCAAGAATAAAGCATGGCATCTATAAATATAATAAAGCTAAAGAAGGTCGAAAGTTTGTAAGTAAAAGATATTCGAAAGAAATATATTCGGGGGTTACTTAAAATTGATAACTGAACACGTTCCAACAATTCTTTATAATTTTTGTCTGTTTGTCTGTGTAGATGTGTATGAAAGCACCACGCGAAAACGACAGAAAGGATTTTGATGCCAATGTGTCGAGAAAATTCCGGACCAGGTTGTGGTCTAAAGAAATTTAACTGTATGATTCAATATTTTTTAAAGTCTACCAATCAAAACGGCACCAGCTAGTAATACATATGAAAGCTACAAGCATGCCAAGTTTCATGCTTGCTACCGGATGGGACCATAGTTTCATACAAGCTAGGAACTTTTGAGTTGTACTCTAAGGCAGGCTATTCATCATAACATAAATTGTGTTACAGAATAACAAGTAAAGCCGAGAGGGTGTAAAAGGGACCCTTATAAACAGTCTATTGACAAAAAATTAATTAAGCCGTAGTGTCGATTTTGAAAATTACGGAAATTATATTTTTATATCAAATTACTCAAAACAAAACATTTATCGTTGCATCGCAGCACTACTTTGACAGTTTAAAGTCCAACTGAAGTTGCCAACGCGGCGGCGCAGCGAAACTCGATATACATTGCTTGTTATTTCAGGGTGTAATCATTTTAATGAACAGAAAGTAACCAGAAATGTATGCCAAATCGAAATGGAAGTGTAGTACTGACCTAGACTAGTGCTGTTATTATTTTATCGACTGATGACAATAAAGAATATTATTATTTTTGCGTTATTTTTGTAACCGCTTGTATAGTTTTTATCGGCGTACTAACCTCATGTTGACAATCAGGTAGCTTCACTTTGACAATAGTTCCGCATTTCACCGTCGGGTCACCTGGCTCCAAATAACAAAAGATCTGCTTCTTGTGACCGCAGGGCAACTGCTTATTTACCAAACGCTTGCACGGCTGGCATTTTGCTGAGCACCTCAACGGGCACTGGTGGTCCAGCTCACACAGAATTCTGAGAAACGTCAACATAAGCTTAATCTCCTATTACCTTTAAATTTTAAAGAAGTATATCGCTACATGAACGTTTGAACGAGATCATAACCGCAACCCTTGGTTACTGCACTGTCACCTCTGTCTACAACGTTTGAAGTATCGCATTGTGAAAAAACTTGTAGACGTATCATTTGGGTACCTTTCACATGGCATATAGCACTTGATATTAAGGTGGCCGCGGTCGTAGCCATGGCAAACGAGCGTGCAGCCGTGTCCACAAGGCATCTCGTAGTTGCACTTGAGCAGACACCCTCCTTCAGGCACTCTATTGAAATCTGCCGGCGACGATATCTGCGTAATATGCACCAAATTTTACACTACACACACAAATCACAAAAATATCAATCAAGTATATATTTGTTTTTATTTGCATCGTCTGGAACTGCAGACCTTAATTAAGTAGTCAGAATGTATTTATTTCAAATAATATTATGGAAATAATTACTGTAGAGATTTGCTCCGGATGACTTTGGCATTTTAACATTAGCGCTGTGCCCAAGGAACCGTTTTTTTCTAACGTCTCGCTGATTTTTGTCCAGAGTAAAGACTTCCTTTTCAGAATATCAATGTTTCCGAATATATAGAAACCTAAAATAAACAAAGGTGAAATTAAATCAACAAAGCGGAAAAAACATCTTTCAAAAGATAATGTAAGCGTCGGCCGGGGATTGAACCCGGGACGTATGGAGAACTGTTCCACCGCTCTGCCACTGAGCTGTCCTACTCTGTTAGTCCTCATTACAGTAGGAATTCAAACCATACGATGAAACTAAAGCCGTATAAAATTGTGGCTAAGTTTCCTGTAAACAATATTAAAGTCGAGTCTTTTGTGGTATATTTGGTTTGGTGACGTGAAAGTGTTCAAACGTCTAAGTGTTCATCCACTTACCATGTCGTGCCCTAGAAAGTGCGACGCAGACACGGTTTTCTATGCCCAGGAAGCCAATCTTGTCTTGACTGTTGTTTCTGACGAGGGACAGCAGGATTATCTTCGATTCTTCACCCTGGTAGTTGTCGACGACTGTTATTTTCACCTTCTTTAGGTAGTCGAACTTTTCTCTTTGCTAAAATGTGATCAATTTCAATATTTAATCGACTCTTATATAGAAGTATCATGCTAAGTAGAAGATTGACCAAACCCTTAAAAGGTAATAATTTCCATTTCTCTATTTAAACTGAATCATCATACCTTTCTCATGTAGAACATTTGCCCGGAGTAAGCAGCGAGTATGGTGATGTCTTCTGGTTCATAACCTTGCTTCATGAGGTAGTTTGCCAGATTGAGTGTCAAGTCGGCTTCTAACTGATTGGACTTGCTTGCACTATCGTCCACTTCCTATGAATATAAATATTTTTTATTAAAAAGTTCGTTGTTGACGGCCGATGTGGCGCAGTGGCAATGCGACTGCCTGCGGCGCAAAGATCCAGGTTCGATTCCCGGTGGGGCATTCACAAAGGTTGATATAATTAATTTGTGAATTTGTTCCCAGTCTGGTTAGGAAATTGCAGGCTGACCCACCTGATTATCCGTAAGTAGGATCGTTCCGTGCTTCGGAGGACACGTTAAGCCGTCGGGCCCGGTTATTGTATATGATTAGTACTTAGACGGCGGCCGTAACACAACCATGTCGGAGGCCTACTAGTAAAAGTAGGTGTCTGGCAAACTCTTGACGCCAGGGCTCATCAAGCCATTCGTTGAATCGGTGTCCCATGAGAAAAGAAGAAGTCTTTGACAAGACCATCCATAAGAAAAGCAGAAATATTGTAGGAGAACTTAAAACGTATCGAGTTTTTGCATTAAGTTGAGAAGAGTTTGGGTAATACATACTTCCTCTTTGTAATTGTGCGTCAAGAAGAAGAGATTGTCCGCCATCCCAAGTACGTTAGGGAAATGTTGCACCGAGGGGTGGTTCTGCAGATCAGGGTAGATGTGCGGGGAGATGAGCGAAGCGATCTCCGGTCGCATGCGGTGCTGAACCCCTAGCGTACGGCTGTGCATGCCGTTCTTGATCATACGCTCAAAAAGCGAAATCTCCATGTTAAAGTCACGCGCGAGCTTGTTATGTGCTGCTGATGGCCTCAATTGTTGGTGATCGCCTAAAACATAATCATAATGCTGTATTGCTTTCACATGGTATTTACAGGTGGTAAATAAGCAAAAAGATTCACAATATGACACCCTTGTCGCGACGTTCGTCACGATGTATTAAATAATTATGGCAATACTTAATCTATCAAATGAATTCTGGCTATCTATGGTAAGTTTATAAAAGTTTGCTTGGTTTCCATGTGTTTTTTAAAGTAAAGTTATAATTCCCATGTTATGTGCATAATAATTAAATGTGCAAGTTCGTAAAAGGCTCCTTTAATTCAAGTAAGTGTTAAACATGAAAGGGCTTAGAATGTTAACTAGGACACGAAGATGTCGAGAGAAGAGACTAGTGTCATTGGTTGGAATTGATAAAAGTAGAAAGCTCGGGTAGGCTAGACTTCTGCCCGTCTGAGGGGCTTCTGGTACGTTGATGTTCATAATACACCAAATATGGCTTTGGGGGGAGATTATGTCCTGACTCAGTTTGGGAGTCAATATCAAGTACAGAGGCCCCTGGTAGGCGAGGTATTTGTCTAGCTTGTTAGCATTTAATAGTAATCGATCATGTATGAATAGAGTCTGTGGCCACGTAGACACATGGGGCTTCTTTCCACCCGAGGAAGAGCACTGTGAAGGTGACGCAAAGTACCTTATAGGATAATAGATGTGATGATATGATTGTCACATGAAGAAGTGTGTTGAACTGTCAATGTTTATAAAGAGTAATTGGAATTAAGTATTGATGAGATTGGAAATAAGTAAAGTTAACTGAAATTGAGTTGTAACATTGCAAATGATGAAACAGTTCTAAGCCCTTTCCCCTATTGACGGAGGCGTTTGCTTGAGGCAGCGTCTCCTTGTGAATTATTTATTTTTTACAGGCGAGTCCTTCACCCATAATAATATTCTTCAAGAAATCTGTTCATAGTTTGATTCATTAATAATGACAAGAAAGATTCAATCTAACTTGGATTGGGAATAATGCAATAAGGAATTGGGTAAGTTTCTTTCAATTCATCAAACACCAAATAGAGATTATCAATTATATCACATCTTCATTAAACACTCATCCAGATGAATAATAATCTCCAGGACAAAATGGTGTAGCATGCTGGGATCCAGTTCTTTCAGTAGTTTGATGAATTGAAGGCAAGCTTGCCTAAGACTTGAATATAAGGAGCTAGTTTAGTAAAAATTTGTACATGGTCATACTCACAGAAGCCACTCGTGCGTTCTCTTTTTTTTTTTTTTTTTCTTTCTTTCCTTAAAATTTATATTGTCATTGACATTTCATTATGGTGCAACGGCATTTAGCACGAGTGCAAAAAAGATACGTAGAGACATCTATGCAATCAATCGAGTACGATAGTTTTGGGTTTGTGCGATAGAGGTCAGTATTTGTTCTGAAAACCCATTGGAAACCAGGGAATAACCTCGCATAATACACAGTCTAATAACGGTCATGTCATACATTTATACGATTATAACTACCAGAATACTGTCAAAATAAATTTTATATAATTTCGCAAAGTATAAGTTGTGATTTCAGCTTCTTGTATAATATTTATGAAATAAGGAGACAATGTTACACCGCTCGGGTTGGTTCGGAGTCATCAATCAAGGCCATGATGGCGCTATTTCCGGTTATTATTTAAGTTAAAATTAATAAGTGTGCAGGTATTACATATTTATCATAACACTGAAATAACAGAGTTGTTTTAATGAAAAGGGGATTATTTACGATAGTTATAAGTATTTATTTATTACACAGAGTCTGTGAAAGTGGTTATGGAATAAGGTGTTGAGCTTGTGGTACATGGCAGCTCAGTGTAATTCGGTGGATGCCCTCCAGGTGGCGCTGTGATTATTCCTGTTGTATTTTCTGTTACGCACGGTTTCGGTTTGTGAATTGTGTGGTGTGTCGGTGTTCGCTGTTCCGGATCTTTCTTTTTGCTGTATTCGATTAAAATAAGGTAAGATTCTATGAAATGGTTTATTATTCTTTGAGAGTTTAATTTAATTACGCGTTAGAAACGCAATCTTATCTCGATTCATGAAGATTATCAAGCTTGCAAGGGTAAACAATGGCGGAATAAAATAGAAAAGTTCTTTTAGATACTGTGATTGATTAAAAATTCACGTCACATCTCAGATAATTTGCACAGGTTTCCCCTTATTTGTAACTGAATCGTGTATATTTGGCGAAAACAAATAGACATGAGACATGACGCAACAAGTGGCGTTGTACGAATGTGTGACAAAATAATAGTTCACGTTTTCTTTTATTCTTGCTACTTTCTCATTTAACCTTTCTTCAGACGTAGTTTTTCGCCAATGCAAATTTCTTTACTTACTCCACGTTATTAAATACAGGTATCTATTTGTTAGGTACTTACAATGGAACCGTATACATGTGAGTAGTACTTATGTGGTGTTGTTTCTCTATCGTTTCAGTCAATTATCCCATGAGATGGTCCCAGCAGATGTTGAGTGAATTGAAGTAACTACCAGATTGCTGACGACTGTCCACTAACTGCAATGTAAGTTATCTGATTCTACCTTATGGTGAACCGTTTCCATAGAAACAAACTGAAATTTCGTGGGTTTAAACATGAGTTGTAGGACATTTTTATCACTAGCTTACGGGATAAGTCATGATGAGGACACAAGTAAATTTAGCACAAACTAGGCGCCTACTTGTGGTCAAAACATAAATAGTATTTCGTCTGCAATAAAATCTAACTTATTGTATGTGGCAGTAGCTCCATCTATTGGCGTAAGGTGGCGAACAGGGTTGAATAGAAAATTTTATGCTTAAAAAAAAAAGAGGGGGGGTGAAAGACACACAGGTGAAAAGCCTATGTGTGTAAGGCTAATGATAAAAGATACCTCACACTCCATGTTGAATGGAACAATTAGGAATTCATATTATTATTACAGATTGTAAGTGTGCTTGTTTGTCCTTCTTTGCTGCCAATTTGGAATCCTTGTCTTTCTTCTTTCTCGAGTTTAGAAATCTGCGGAGCTTGCAAATGAGTGATCGGCTCCACTCGGGAACATTTCACCCAATTCCCAGAGCCCGATTCTCTCTTAATTTTTTTGTAATTGTAATGCTATCAACACTACACTATCATTCTATTTGGATTTGGATTGGTATTCTTTATTTGTTTAACTGTGTTGATTTAATTTAGTTGTTTCATTTAATATGCAATGAATTGATGTTGGTACTTATATTGTTTGAATTGGTTCATTGAATGAAATACTAACAACTATAACCACGATTTTTTTTTGTAATAAATATTAATAGTAAAAATCAATTAATTAAAGAATATAATTGTTGTAGATGGAAAACGTTATGCTTGGCCGCCTTCGGGCTATTATTACACAATTGGAAGGATTTTCCACGGCGGCTGTTACACTTTTGAAAGATTCTCCTCCTTGCAAAAACAAAATCGAAGTTTTAATTGCGAAATTAGATACTGCCATTAATCGATTTACCACGGAGCTACACAATTATTTTAGGCTCAGTCAAGAGCCTGCGGCAGATGAAATTTCAGAACTTAGCAATACCCAGCTGAATGCAGAAGAAATCCTTTCAGAGTTGAAGACAGTTTTAAATCGTGAAAAATCTAAAGCTATACAAGTTAGTGAAAATTCTTCGACGAGGCGATTACCTAAAACAGAGCTCCCGATATTCGATGGAAACATCTTGGAATGGACCACCTTTTATGACCAATTCAACTCTAACATAGGTGCAAGAAATTTACCTGATGTGGATAAACTCTTATATTTGAAATTGTCGCTAAAGGGGGATGCCCTAATGGCAATCGATGGTTTAGAGATTACAAACAAAAATTATTCAATTGCTTTATCCCTACTCAAAGAGAGGTACGGAAAGAATAGCCGAATAATTGATGCCCACTACTCAGCATTATATGATATAAAACCGGCCGAAAATAATATTCATAACTGCCGTAAGACTCTTTTAGACATTGAACGTCATCTACGGGTACTCAGTTCACTCGGTGAAGATACAAACCATAACCACCTTCGGTTTGTAATACTAGAAAAATTCCCTGAGGATCTTATTTATGAAATGAAAATTAGAATACAAACAGACTCCATACAAGAAATAAGAAGACAATTAGAAATTATCATTACTGCTAAAGAAGACGCTAGCAGAATTACCAAGGAAAGCAACGTTAAGGAAGTAGCCAGTTATTCAGTAGAGACATTGTATACAAGTGATAATAGACCTGGAAATCTATATAGAAACAATGATGGTAGATTCAGAAACCAATATAGGAATAATGATAATAGATCTGAAAATAAATTTAGGAACATGCATCAATCTACTATTCCACGCAACCCTCTCAACTCAAAATTTAAGAGAAGCTTTGCTAATAGAGACAAACAAGTTGAACCGACAAACAAAAGGGACAAACCCTCATGCGGATTTTGTGGTGTTGAACATTACAGCGACAGTTGTGACAAATTCAAAACTGTTGAGGAAAGGAAAAGGCACCTCGACGAAATGAAAAAATGTTACCGTTGCTTTAGTACACGTCATTTAATAAGAAACTGTATTGTTGATAATCCATGTTATTATTGCAATGGTATGAATCATCATAGAGCGTTGTGCCCAAAACGCAACCTTACTAATAATAAATCGAATAACTCTACAGTACTTCAACTAGTAAGCAAAGGGTCCAGCTCAACAATATTGAAAACTGCAGTAATAAAAATTATTCATCCTACTGAAGGAAAATCTCTCAAATGTCGAGTAGTACTGGATTCAGGGAGTCAAAGAAGTTATATAACTGAAAGAATTTTTAATAACCTTCAGTTACCTATAGAAGAAGTGAATAATTTGTCGGTGTTTACATTTGGATCTAAAATAGCTCAAGAACTGGAAAGTCCACTAGTAAGATCACGGATTAGCACAAAAATTGGTAATGAGTTGGAGATATTTGTTAACGTAGTACCCACGATTACAGATAGTATTGTTTATCCCAAGGTAATTGTAGAAGGCTTAAACGAAGAATTTGAGCTTGCTGATGATGGATCACTCATGAACCAAGTAGATATGCTTATTGGCAACGATTATTTTGACAGAATCATGTTTACAAAGAAAATCGAGATCCAAGAAAATGTCTTCTTAGTGGAGTCTCGACTTGGATGGATTCTGTCAGGAAAACCTGTTGAAAGACAACACCATGACACAATACTTTCTGTTCATACCTATTTTCAATCGCATGTAGTTAATAAACTCACACAACCAGATTTACCTCTGGAAAAAAATAGCCTTGATCTAAAGTCATTGTGGGAACTTGAATCCATCGGTATAACAGATTCTCCTAAGATTTGTCGTGATGAAGAGGCCATTAAAAATTTTAACGAAACCACAGAAATAATTAATAATAGATACACAGTTAGTTGGCCGTGGGTCGAATATCCACCTAATTTACCAACCAATTATGGACTAGCTTATGGTAGATTGGTTGCTTTGCTCAAACGGTTAGACAAAGAATCTTTATCAAAATATAACCTAACACTAGATCAGCAACTGGAATTGGGTATAATTGAACCTGTTCCCAATCCTCATGATCTATTAGATCATCCAATACATTACCATCCACATCATGGAGTTATTGTCGAAGGTAAACCAGTCAGGATCGTTTATGATGCTTCTGCAAAAGTAAAAGGTGAAAAAAGCTTAAATGAATGTTTGTATTGTGGTCCCACGATGCTCGAAGATTTAACTACTTTATTACTAAGATTCAGATCACACAGAATTGGCATTTCTGCAGACGTTGAAAAGGCATTCTTGCAAGTTTCACTACATCAGAAAGACAGAGATGTAACTAGATTTCTTTGGTTAAAGGACATTAAAAAACCAGCTACTGAAGATAATATCATTCACATGCGTTTTACGAGAGTACCGTTTGGCATTATTTCCAGCCCATTCCTACTTAATGCAACTATCAGACATCATCTTACACAATGTGAGCAGGAAACTGTCAAATCCATCGTTAATGACATATACGTTGACAATTTAATAACAGGAACTGAAACTATTGAACAAGCTATTCAATTATATAAAAAATGCAGAGAAACATTTCAAGAAATTTCCATGAATTTGAGACAGTGGAGTTGTAATTCGAAGGAAGTGATGCAACACATTTCGGAAGTATGCGAAGATGAAACGGTGAAAGTTTTAGGTCTAAACTGGCATTTAGAAAATGATACACTCAACTTAAGATTCAAAAACAATTCTTATCCCAATACAAAAAGAGGAGTTCTTAGTACTACTGCCACAATCTACGATCCATGCGGGTTTGTTTCACCTCTAATACTACCGGCCAAGCTTCTTTTACAAGAATTATGGAAGAGAAAAACTAAATGGGATTCTGTACTGCCTCAAGATATTGCTGAAAAATGGGAAGAGATTAAAAGTAATTTCAGTCATATTTCTGAAATCATGGTACCTAGGTTTTATTTTAAGACCGTAGCACAAAAACGACCATGCTCAC